>OY720632.1:4160063-5360063 GCA_963169105.1 Ceriagrion tenellum | reverse complement strand
GTTTCTCAATCTACATCACCAAGTTTTGTTTACTTAATGGCAAACTATGATACACAAGGTATTAGCTTTTCTCATGAGATGAGATTCCATTTATCTGTTAAAGATAAGAGTTCAGATATTTCTCCGGTAACTTCCTAACGTACTTAACGAAGCCGGAAACATCTCATCACCACATTACAATAGCCATTCTCCGTTCTTCCACCCGCGTCGAAAACGTCCATCCAATTTGACCAACGTACACATTCACCATTTCCACAATTTAATCTGTTCAATCAAATTTTTGTTAATTGACAAGATTTCTCCTTTGAATTAAAAATTATTTCTCTGATTATTGATGGATTGTAAAATTGCGCTCTGTTCCTGTCCGCGGAAGAGACTTTATTAATGAATAGAAACTTACTTCAGCTAGACGGCCTATCTACATTAGACTCAATGGTGGTTTTAATTTTTAGAACTCGTTTCGTCCTTAAGCAAAACAGCAATTTCTAAACCACATCAGTCCCGTAGCATTTCGTGCTGCGATACATTTGATTAAGTTAGGCTTGATTAAGTTGTAATTGGATCGGCATGTCATGAAAATTTGTAATGAAGGAAATAAGATTCTTTATCTTCTAAAGCTGCAAAGGAACAATCTTCCTGTTTCCTCTGGAGTTATGCCTGTTACTTATCTTGTCTTTCCAGTTTTAGATTATTTTGTATTGGTTTACAGCGATTAAACTAATGTTCTTTGATAAGCGTCTCCAGCGACTGATAAACTGTTGTGTTAGATTTATATTTGACTTACGCAGAGTTGAACGTGATGTGTAAAATATTATGCTGAACTAAATTGGTTACCTCTCGGTTCCCGAAGGAAATACTTCTTGGGGTCTTTTGTTTTCACCCACTTCCATAACTGGAGTCCTACCTACCTCTACGATCTATCTACCCCTAGAAAAGGACGTTCCCAAATATTAACCCGATATGACCCTTCCTTCCTTCACATTCACCAAGCTCATACCAATATCTACTTCAATTCCTTCCTCACCTCTGCTTACAAGTTTTGAAATTCTCTGCCCTCCCATGTCATTTCAATATGTAATAATAAATTTTAAATAAATGTAAATTATTTCTTCTTCTCTTAAATCATTTAAGGTCAAATTATTTCGTTATTTAAAAACCCATAAATAATCTTGTAAAACCTTACTTAATGTCTAACTATAAATATTACTGTAATATTCATTGTTATGTAAATTATTTTTTCCTTTCCTAATGTGTGTATTATGTTTTTTGGGCAGAACATGCAAATTGTATAGTGTACTTGCTCTATTGGGTTACCCCTGAGCATAAATAAATTGTCATTCATGCATTCATTCATTCATTGAAGCTCCATGTCAAAATTGAATTGAGACATAGAGATACTCGAGAGACCTTTACCGTCAAAATCCTTTCAACTCGCCTCTCAAGAATTCATACGTAAAGCAGTGACTTAAACCGTCGCGCGCATCACGTCACTTCCGGCAGCGAACAAATCACCGCCATCAAAACAGGAGAGCAATGAGTGTCGGTTGAGAGTCAACAATGGAACGAGGGGAGGGGGGAGGTGTGAAGGAGAGAGGGGGTGACAAAAAGGGATGTAAGGGGTGATGAGGAGTGACGAGGACACGTCTGCCCTGAGAATGGAAGAAAAGGGGAGAGAGAAAGGAGAAATAAGAGAAGAAGAAGAAGACGGAAGGAAAGCGCACCAAATTGAAAAAATAAACGCAACCCCTTTATCTCATTTTAAAAACTTCTCTCTTCTTCGCCGCAAACACTCTCTCCCTTCCACACCCCTTTTACTCGCCCCACTAACCGCACCCCCAACACACCCAACTTTCCCGTCTCCAACTGCGCCCTCCTTTCCCTTCCCCCTTGCCCCAGTCGTCGGGAACCCCCGAAAATCGGGAGCGGGTCCCGGCTGGGAGAAGAGGAGTGGGGCCGGGGGGTAAGGCTTCCAATCTATTTTTGTTTGAGAGGGTTATCGAGTTGTGGAGGCGGGGGGCAGGGGGGCAAGCTAGAGAGGTGGACGTAGTGAGGGGCGGAGGGCGAGATGGGGGTGGGCGATGGGTCGCCGTGGATGGCGGAAGGAATGGTGGGCGAGTGGAGACTGCATGAAGAGAAAGGGGCAGACACCACCGTGTGGACGAGAGATTTCCACTCCCCCCGCCCTATCCTTTTTACTTAAGAATATATTTTTTCACTTCTCCCAATCGATCGGTACGCGGGAAGAACATTTACTCCCACATGCCGTACATCCACTATCAATTCAATTGTATTAATGCAAATGTGTTATCTTGCGTAACATTTATATTAACTGTTGTTGTTGTTTTGAATGATTTACTTCGCATTCCTATGGTAATTTTTGTAAAATAGAGGCATCAAGTATTGTCGTCCATTGGTAACCTATAATGGAATTTATTATTTGACTCTAAAACAAAGTATTCAAAATTTGTGTTCCTAAGGGACGTGATCGTCCAGGAATAATAAAATACTATTCTATTCTGTTCTATCCACAAATGTACCACATATCGCCAACCGCGACAAGGATGTGCTGGAATGGTGCAAGGGTGGCTGTAATGGTTAGAGTCCTGGATTCGCCACCCGGGAGCCCGAGTTGGGAGTTCCAGCAGAGCAGCAGATATTAGCCTACTTTACGCCAATTATTACTTGAATGTTTTCCGGAGCATCTCAAGTATTTATAATGCTCTGTATATCCGTTATGACGTTAACCTGTCAACATACAGGCACCTTCGCCGAGATGTCGACGATTTAAGAGTACGCCAATGACGAAATCGTTCTCCTCTTCCTCCTCCCTTCCATACCACTTCCTTCCTTCTCACCTTTGCTAACGGCGTACGTGACTTAAGCAGTCGGTCACCTCACCAACGTAACGTAAGGACGAATAGCAGGGACTGATACGTCATCAACCATGATGGGAGTTAATTGAAATAAGAACCAGCAATGAAAAGGAAGGAGTGTTTCGCACCATTTAGCAAGCGTTTCGCTTCGTTTATGCTCAAATCGTAAATCATACATTCATATACATCTACGTCTACATAATACCCCGCGAGCCGCCGCATGCGTGTGTGTCAGGGGGTGTTAGGTCACCAGCCGTGTAAAGGTTAAGTTTTTTTGGAGATGAAATGGTGACATGAATTATATGAGAGTATTTAGTGCGCTTAATTGTTATTGTGATCGCTTATTGTGCGCGGAAAGAACGCGTTTTTGTACCTATCTGTTCGGCAGTGTATCTCTCTTATTTTATCACATCTGTCAGACCGAGAGATATAGTGAAGCGTCACGATAATATTCTCTGTCGCTCTGAAAAATATCAGTTCTGATATTATCAAGCAGCCTAAGCCTAGCGTGTGGCCTCCGAGTCTCTAGGGGCTCCCACTTTAATTCCTCTAAAAGTAGTGAGAACGAAGTACATTAAACGAAGAAATCATATGCCCGTCATTCTTTTCGTTTATTTCTCACCTGCAAATGAGGATCGCGTGATACAAGTATGCCCTCCGTTTGGGCCTCGGAATTCTACGATTTAAATCACTGTGACTCCCTGAACGTGAGGCGAGGAAGACGTGACCGTCTTTATGAGGGATTGGCCGAGGAAGGAGAAGAAGGTTGGCCGCCGATGGGAGGGAGCGAAGGTGGAAGAGTAAGGGATTCCGAGGGGACTTTTGTCTTTCCTCTGGGCTGGGCACTCCTTTGAGGGAGCGAGTCAAGCCGAGAGGGGTGTGAGACTGTCATGGGAATCGTTGAGAATGAGGGGGCGGGATGTGGGGGAGGGGGGGGGGGTGGAGAGTGTCGTGGAGCAAGAGAGAGAGAGAGGGGGTGGAAAGCGGGTGGAGTAGAGGAAAATTGGTCTTTCGTGCGTGGGATGGAGGAGGGGGGTAAAGAGGGTAAAATTCACATGACGGTCTTTGAGTGAGATTCCTTTTCGCATAAAGTCAATAAATTTGACCTCGACATAAATATATGTATTAGCAAACAAAAATATCTCACATTCCGAAGGATATGGCGATATCAACCATCTACCTCACTACAATTCTAGATAACTCCCAATAAAGAGAGGCAATTTTCCACGGAATACCCACATCTACATCTATATATGACCCTGCGAGCCGCCGCATGGGCATGTGGCAGGGGGTGCTAGGTCACCAGCCGTGTTAAATGTGTATGTTTATTGGAGATGGAATGGTAATATGAATTATAGGAGTGTATTTAGTGGAGCTCAATTTTTATTGTGGTCGCTTATTGTTCGCGGGAAGAACGAGTTTTTGTACCTATCTGCTCGGCAGTGTATTTCTCTTATTTTATGGCATCTGTCAGACCTATAGATGAAGTGAGGAGTCATGATAATATTCTCTATGTCGCTCTGAAAAATATCAGTTCTGAATTTATGAAGTAACCTAAACCTAGCGTGCAGCCTCCGAGTCTCTATGGGCTCCCTCCATAATCCCTTTAAAAGTTGTAAGACACTATATATACGCTCGTAGAACTGTTTAACGAAGCGCGCTGCTTTACTTTGTATTTTATTAATTTTATTGGTTAACTCTATTTGACCAGGGTCCCTAATGCTCGCGGCGTATTTGGGGTGTGGCCTAACCAGAGCGAAGTAGCATCTCTCTTTGACTTTTTCATCCGAGGACCTATATCTATTATACGCCTAATAAAACCTAGTTTCTTTAATGCTGCGCCATATATACTTTGTATGTGTAATACCCACGATATATCAGAAGTAATGCACTACAGAGAGAACTTCTTTTTTTTTAATCGGGAATTTCCTACAATTGGATCTCTTTAAAAATTAGCGGTGTGAATTTTGCAGGTTATTTAACTGTTTTTCCAAACAATTAACCACCGCAGTAATTCTAGCACAACTGCACAAACAGCTTTGGTTGTGAAGGCGTTTTTCGCCGTACGATCTGAATAAAATGAGTCACGTATAATGATTATATAGATGTATTAATTACATGCCTTGATTTATTCAATCATACATACTATAATATATTATTGCACCGCCATTATTACAATACTTACTTCATGACTCTCATAGCTGCAGAAATTAATACAAAATATAATCTCCATGATGACTGGGATGATCCTCCCTAGAAACCATCTTATCTAAGAAGTCCAGAGATACATACAGGGGTGTGGGAGGGTAAACTGTTCCCCGAACACAGCTTTCCTCCCCCGTTCTCCCTCCACCTCCCCGCCTCCATTTCCCACTCCCACCTCGCCACAAGCCTCGCCCCAACATTCTGCACAGACCACGACACACTTTCTCTTTCCAAATACTCGGGTCCACTTTTGATTTGCTCCTTGTTTTATATTTTTCCCCGTGTGTGTTTTCTATCGCGTCGCAACTTCCCCTACGTGCTTTTGTTCTCTATTTTTTTCCGTCGACTGCGCCGTAATGAAATCATCGCCGATCGAAAATCCGTTCACAATTCCTTCCCTTACTTCACCTTTCCCGTTCTTTCCTTTTTTCGTATTTTCGGAGCTTTTTCATCCCTTGTCCTGTTTATTGTTTTTTCTTCTGCCGTGCGACACCACGAAGAGCAAGAAGACAGATGCTCCCTTCTTTCTCTCGCAGCTTTCTTTCCCTTCTTTCTGTTCTTCTTTTCATCTCCCCAAATACTTCCACCCCATTTCCTCCACATCCGATTTTCTCCCCTTGCCTCCTCCTCCTCCTTCATACGCTTCATTCTCCCCAACCTGTCCTCCATCCATCCCTCTCCCCCCCCTTGTTTTCGCGGAGACAATGATCCCGTCGTCTCCCCTCTTTTTTAACTCCTGTCCTTCCGACTCATCCTCGTTCGTTCGTTCCTTCCCTCGGGTGGTGCGCCACCCTGACTCCCTCGTCGCGCGTCGCCGCGGGGGAAGGGAGAGAGTAGGAGAAGAACAGAGGGTGAACTCTTCTCCTCCTTATTCCCTCCCTCATCCGTGTTTCCCTTCGGGGCACGTGTTTGTGTTGAGGTTGACGTCGGAGGAGGAGGAAAGGGGTGTGGTTTTTGGAGCGGGGGTGGAGTGTTTGGGGGTTGGTTGATGCGGTGACGTGGCGAGGACGCCAGTTTGAGGAGAGTCGAGGGAACAAGAGAGGCTTCGTCTGTTGTTGTTCCTCCTCGCTCTTTTTATCTCTCTCTCTCTCTCTCCTACTCCTCCCCAACCCTCTCTTCCTCTCGTCTCATTCGCTCCATTCGCTCGATCCAACGCTGGACTCTCGTACCTTCGGGCTCTTGTCTTGGGGCGACGACCACTATGGGGTTGGGTGGGTAGAGTTTGCGCTTTCAATTGCTTTTGATTTTCTAACTCAGCCTACAATGTAGCCTCACCTCCCAACTCTTTTGCGATTCCAGATATTTTGTTTTTTTATTCCGAGGGAAAGCGGATGATGTGATTCCATGCCACAAATTGAGTATTTGAGGAATTTTCCAAACGTTATATACGGAAGCATTCGCGTTCCAGAGCTAAATAAGTCATGTCTGCAATTTCAGCGAATTTCTCTCCACGCCTGGATGAACCATGCTTTTCTCGGATGAAATTGTTCAGTAGTAAGATAAAATATACAACTGTATCCAAGGTGTAACTATTGATGCTAATGTTAAGTATGTTAAAAGAGGAACGAAGAGAAGATTGGGACAAATTTTAAGCTATCCGGGACTAGCCACGGAGTTGGAGGAAGGTTGGGGTCAAAAATGAAAATAATATGTCCAATCATTGAGGGTATTTCGACACAACGCGGGAAGAAATAAAAAAGATGAGAAATATTGCTAAACTTTTGAGAGAATTAAGCATGGCTACGGCTAGACCAATTACAGAGGATTTACTTCTTTCAACTGTGTAGAGGACGACAATCCTCTCTGGGTGGACAACACACTTTAGCGCACTTTAGTATAAAACGTATTGCGAAAAACATTTATGGAGCTAGTGCAAGGCAAATTACTAAAATTTGACGTCGCGATTGAATTGACTGCGAATGGTAGGTGGAGAAGAGAGAAAATAACAACAACCTTAGCCAGTTAGATTAACTTCAAGCAAGAACAGTTATATAACAAACAAGTATTACAATCGAAAAAAAGCGTAGGCTAGGCTATTACAGAGGCGTAGACTAAATACCGTTAACTTGATCTTTAGAAGACGATCACAAGTCATCACTCCAGCAAGTCCCATCTTGTCCGCGGTCAGTTTCAAAAGAGGCCGGGCCCAGCGTAGAGACGATGCGGCTGGCGATTGAGGGAGGTCAGCTGACCAACGCAGGAGTTGAGGGTATAGGGGAATCCTTGTCGGGTCGTTGATTGGAGGAGAAAATGGCGCTAGCGTTGAGTCGATCAGAAAAGAGTGCGCCACTATCACTTTCAGCATAAAATTTAGCTGATTGTTCCATCGCGGATAGCGAACGCGAGACTGCGAATCGCGAGGCCACAATGCACGAGGGAGAGTCGCGAACGGAGTTTGCGAGTTTTTGGCATTCGCGAGTTTTTTGGCGATGTGTGGTTTTTTTTCAGAGTGGAAGGGAGAAAATTTTGGCACACAAGATGTCCGGGGATCGTAATTGGTTGTCATCAATATCGTAAAAACATATGAAAATCAAACTCATAGGAACAGAGGGTGGACTTGACAGGAAATTGCGAGTAATTAGCGATTTTTTTAGACTCCACTGATAACTGAAGTCATCTCCGTTCTTGAAGTGTTAATGAAAGGATTATTTTAGAAAATGGAGGAAATGTGGGAAGAGACCAGGTAGGTACCATCAGTTAAAGGCGCACAGGGAACCACATCTTGTCGACCACACAAACAATCGAAGGAGTGATTCGCCCAAAATTCTTGCCTCGCAACACCCAAACGGGATTCGGGATTTCTTAAATACTTCCCCCTCCACCACTGGAATTTGAACCCACGCCGTCGGGACGGAGAGGCATTAATTTTGCCACCTAACTAATATAATCCTAGTTTAATCCTGAGGTGTAACCCCACCGGTTGTCACCCATTCTTAGGCACTGACTACATCGCAACAGGTCGCTGACAATCACGAAATATATATTCGGAAAAGACGTCGATCGAAATTATTTGCCAAAATTTCTAGAATCCAGGGTGAACTATGAAAGTAATCATTAACAGTGCTTAAGGGTGGACACTTGATGATGAAATTTTCATTGAGAATTTACATTTCTAAGACTCGTGCATATATATTAATTCATAGAGTTCTCCATATGAAAAGTTATTAAGGCAATAATAAGTGAAAACTAACCTCTTATAAGTTCTTGCCTGTATAAGAGAGTGTGTTCCAAACGGTGAGATATACTCTTTCAAATGCTACGATAATATCATTGGTATTCAAATTTTAGAGAAGTAATTTGTAAGGTAATACTATAAAGATGTCAAATTAAAACATCTATAGAATATGTAATCGAGACAAATTCATGGTGACATCCATCCTTACAACCGATTTTTGCGAAGTGAAAATAAAAAAGAGACACATCACTGACCATTAAACTGGAAAGTACGTATTTTTAAAATCAAAAGAGGAATCAGAATTGTAGATCTAAATATCCGATAGCTAATTTGTCTGACTGACTAAATAGTCATTACATTTTTTTACAGAACCCATGTATAATTATTTTAAAAATTAGATCGATCGATTCAGGGTATTCTAGCAATGTAACTGATTATATGAGCTTATGACGCTTCTTTGAGATGTGTCCAGATTTCTTTTTCCATAAATATTTGGAGAGGCCATGACGTACTCGTGGGTCAGTCGGAAATCACTCGCCTGGCTTTCTCTCTCCCATTGAGCGGATGACTTGGATATTCAAACCCTTACTCTTGGAAGTTCATTTTCCGATGTCCATGTGATAATGTGGCAGGGCGTGTCGAGTTCAAAAATGATAAACGCTCCAATAAATAAATTCCAAACTCCGAGCGCTTCCCTCGACACGCCCCTTAAGAGCAAGGAATCGGTATTGCTCCTCTCCTGCGCCGTGGAATCAGTTTTCACCCCGTCGAGAGCCAATACGACAACGGCTTCAAAGTCCTATACACCCTCTGTCAAGCACCAAACTACTCACTCCCCCACATCCCTAGAACACCAGAAAGGGATTTTGGAAGAGAGAGGGAGAGAGATAGGGTGAGAGAGAGAGAAGAAACGCAAATTCTCGTCTCCTCTCCCATCAAACGAACACGAGTGCTCATTGCAACTGTTCCCTTTCTTTGCACCGCGCTATTCCCATTAAAATTTCAGCCCTCTCTCAGGAAAGTGATCACATCAAATAAAAAAAATTGGCGACCGACGCGACTCCATGCGCTGACCGATGGCGGTGCTCTCCCTTTCATCCGAATAGATCACTTCTCCTGCGAGCGTAACATCGTCGCTTCCATCTCAGAATCCGATTATGACGGAATTGAAACTCATATTTACATGAAAATACTGATAAAACGTCATCAGGGTGGCTACTCATATCCAATTTTCAAATTCCCTGACCTTTCCCTGACTTTTCCCTGATGGATTTACCAATTTCCCTGACCAACCGCCAATAGGTCACCTAATACTGGAATATTTTTTCTCCCGAATTTAATTTTCTACGGCAGCTTACAATTTTGTAATCATCGTCTCGTATTTTTAGAACTGCAAGCATCTATTTACTATAAGCTAGTGTGCTCCAGCTACCTCTCGACCTGACTTTCGGAAGTGAAAATAAAACGCGAGGTAAAATTTTCCAAACAACATCGCCTCGGATTCCTTGTGATGAGCGTAATGCACTGTGATCATGAATTTTAACACAACTAGGCTAATATCGCAATAAAGATATACAAAAGGGATGCAGTGCACGTCTGATTCACAACTAAATAACTAAGATTCACCACTGAATACTCCACGATTTTGATGGGGCTTATTCGATAAACATCAGCGACGGAAGTTAGCTTTAGTAGATGAGATAAACGACGGGAAAGACTGGCCGATAAACGTAATGTAGAAAAATAACGAGGATTACTATTCCAGTTTCTCCCTGACTATTGCAAAAATTCCCTGACTTTTCCAGAAATTCAAAATTCCCCGACAATACCAGGTTTTCCCGGTTTTCCCAGATGATCGCCACCCTGGTTATTCATTTACAGGAAATACTTCAAATTAGAGTATAGACAATAATGTGCGTTTATAGGCGCCTTCTATGAAGATCGCATATCTGTCGGAGGGCGCTGAGGTATTCAAACAATCTGTTCCGATCATTTTTCTCCAATACCAGTGAACCATTGTTTCAAAAGTATATATTACCATAGAGTAAGTATATATATATAGAGTGGCAAAGAGTTAGGGAGATTCGGATATGAGTTTTTCAATAATACTTTGGTCGATAGATGGAACAGGTGTATCGATTTTGCACGAAAAGCCTTAACAAATGGGCGCTGGCACACGGCCAATTCATTTAGTGTCGCATAACTCGCAATATCTTCTTATGATGATTTCTGTGCCTGGATGTTTACTAATCGACCCATAGCAACGGAAACAAATCTCATTCAGTCGTCGAGATCAAATTAAACATGTATTTTAATGTGCCTTCACTGAGCATCGTCTATAATGAATCGAATTCACGTCAATATGATAAGACACGTGATTACCAAACACGGAGTCAACTGTTTACCGATGTATCATAGGAACGACAAAACAATTGATTCTCGATTAAGAGCACACAACAACCACGGTAAATCCACTCTTCTGTATGTTGATGCAAAATCACCGAGTACCACTAGCGCCTCCAAGTGGTCTTCTCCGTAAGCCAAAATTCTTCCTCCCCTAAGGTGGTGGCACCTGAGAAATTCTTCCCAAAGCTCTCAAAAATTTATGTCCAGTTTTTAGCATTGCTTTGCCACTCTATATATTCTTTATGATATTACGCAGCGACTATACACTAGCAGGCAGATGCCCATATTAAGAAAAATTGGTTATAAGCGACGATTCGGTGTTGAAAGATCTCTTGACAAAGAAATAAAAGTGGAGAAATAGGCTACATTTCGAGACCACACAATATAGCTCGGGGAGTATTAAACAGCAACTTACAAAACCCACCCTCGGGTACTGAGCAGCCAAAATTCAACTGGCTGAATGGGTCTACATCGAACCGCTATCATAATGCAATAACAATCGTAAAGTGGCCATAGTCTATTTAATTTAGTATTAAAACAGAAAGAGAAGTTTTCCACAGGTAATAAATATTTTAAATTTTCCCTATGTTCCGATGTACTACATAATCGCAATTGAGTCTCCTTTCTCTTCTCTCTCATCTTTTTTTGCGTAAAATTTGGTATATTTTCGAAAAACAAATGAAAAATTTGACTTGGCTGCGTACACATCTTTGAGGCAGTTCATAAACTTGGGCACATTTCGAGCGAGGCAAAAGATAATGAAGAGGGTAATGCAATAAAAAGGAAAAAGGATACAACACGAAGGGCAAAATTACAGAGATCTAATGCCATAAATGAAGGTGAAGCCGGTACAGTTTTGAGGTTTTTTTAAATCTCCTGAACTAACCATTCTTTCTTTCGATGACATTTTCACTGAAAAAAGTAAACCTATCAACTAATCTTTTCACGTTTGTATTTTTCTATCCAGCCACTATAAATTCTGAGAAAGGGTTAAATTTGTACTACCATAGCCCCGCATATTTGGATGAAGATTTTTCGATGAATATTTGTAGATAATGGTTTCTATTTAACTTTATTCCATTATCTTCATGCTTGGGCACCTCCCACAATTCTATACACATGAGAAACACCGTATCAGACCTCTAATTTTATTAGATTTTCTATAACAAAGCGCTGGCAGAATCTAAAAAATGCAATCTTCACTGAATCTTTTGGTGGCGATCGCCTTGATTGCCTCAAGTTTTCCTGGAGGAAAATCCCTCATCCTACACCATGGGGGTGATTTGAGAATTTTGATTTGGGGAGTAGAGATAACCGGGAGATCCGGGAAGATAGGTAGATTTTAACCGTATGTAAAGCTAGTTGCGACAGCAGAACTATTACTAACTTTATCTATTTTCCCTTCAATTTTCTGTTAAATGACTTCAATTTTATAACTTTACTGGGACAAATTATTCATGGTTACGAAAATCGTTTATGCAAGCTTTGTATTTCCGCGGTTGAGACATTGAGAAAAGTTTTCTCTTCGAAGTATTGCGAGGACGGACCACTGGCACCCCTTTTCACCCTCGAATCACCTGCACCTATGTCACCGGCCTCCCAAGTCTTCTGAGAAAGTCCGAGGCAGCCTCAAAATAATAACTAGAACTACAGAAACGATTAATAAACATAAAATCTACTTTATTTAGGCCTCTAACTGCACTTTTGTAGACCTTTACAAGAATATAAAAAATTGTACCACATATTTACGTATTCTCAATGAGTTGTACCCTCAAATAATTTCTCGAGAGAGGAAAATTACTCTCGGCGATACTATTAACTATAGGAAGGTCCAACACCAGAGGTTTGACGATGATACATTGGTAAAGTGATAACACTGAAGAAGAAAATGATGTTACCAACTGCAGGTTACACTATGAAACGTAGAGTACGCAAGGTCTGGTTTTGTCAACTAGTATTTAGTACATAAACCAACCGCCGTCGCGTCGTCTAAAACTTTCATCCGTTAGTCCGCAAATGTCTTCCATATCTGAAATTTTCCATTTTGTGCAATCTTCACCTCGCAAACCGTATTCATCCCCGTTGATGGGAATGCAAATGCATAAGGTCATTGTTAGGAAATGCGTCTCGCCAAGGAAAAACCAAAGGCATCCTAAATAATGGCACTTGAAGAAATATCATTGACAGCTAAACCATTTACAAAATTAATGGCCGGTTGCAAGAACAATTAGTCATGAAATCAATAGTTATGAAATCCATGAATTTGTAGATTTCATAAAAATATTCCGGTTGCAGGAACACATCTACTCGTTAAATGACTCAGTTATCAATAGGTAACAGCTTCGAAAATTCGATCTAATCCTTCACCGGTGGATAAAATTTATGAAAGTTTAGCCAATGAAAAATTGCTAATTCAGATAATGATAAAACAGTAAGAGTAAACAAAATGGTAATTTATCTCGAAACAACTCTTTTATCCAGTAATTAAGCCTCTAAGCGGTTCATTGCGCATCCGCCATCTCGGCTACTTATGGAACTCATAACTCCATGCCATAAGTTATGATTCCAATAAATGTGTCGGATGTTTCTGCAACTCTTATTGAATGGTTGCGAAGGATTATATATCCCATAACTTTATAGAAAACTTATGTATCGTTCCTGCAACTGGCCGTAAAACTGGCGACAGAAGAAGTGTAAAGTGCAATTCCCTTGTTCTGCATTCGAAACGAAACGTTCAGCGAACGAAACGAAGCGCGTGTATTCGCCTTTCGCCTTCCTTCTCTCCCTTGCCGCGCCTGCCACGTCATCACGCGCTCCTCTCGCAGCCTCCCTCCCATTCTCCCCTCCCGTTTATACCTCACCCTCCCTCTCCAACAAACCCCCTTCCCTTCCCACCCCCCTCCTCCACCCCCCTCTTTCAAACAAGGCCTTAACACCCGACCATCCACGCATTCACGCGCCCACCAAAAAACCGCAACCCTCCCCCTTTCCAATTCCACCCTTTGTTGTGCTCGTCGTCTCCATGGGAATCAAGAGTGCCCGTCGCTCTTCTTGGGATCCCCTTTTGCCACCGAAAACGCTTCGGAGGCACACATACAAACACATTTCGCGTCCCCCATTCAAACAACTACGCGCTCTCTCCTTTCAAATCCCTTCGACTCCACCGGCAAAAACCTCCGACTCCCCGACACCCACACCCCCTCTCGTGGCGGGAGCGAAGCGGGGAAGTGAGAGAGAGGCTCTTAAGAAGACGAATCATCATCGCGATCACGGAAGCCGATCTTCGGCGCAACTCAAAGTTATGGCCTCTTCCCACTGGAGGGAATGAGGAAGTGCGAATTCTCGATAACTGCAAAGAAGGTATCCCAGAGGTTGCACGCTTGAAAAAAATACTGCAAAAAAATTAACAGTGTGTAGTTTTTATGTTTTCTCAACTATTTTTGAAAATTAATCATATTGTCACCGCAGTCGGTTCTTGGGTATCCCTAAAAATCTTCCGTTTTGAAGGAGTTTCAAACGCGCCGCGCGGAAAAAAATGAATCAAGTTAGATACCTATTTAGATATTTTCATTTGATTACTTACAATCTCTGTCATATAAAACTATATTATTGCACCATTGAGAATGCAATGTTTAATTGATGTGTCCTACAGTTGGTGAAATTATAACGTATAATTCGAATATGCCCTCTATTATGACAATGGGAACTATCTCGCTCGGACTACCTTTAGCAGACGAATCGTCATCGCGATCACGGAAGCCGATCTTCGGCGCCACTCAAAATTATGGCCTCTTCCCCCTGGAGGGAATGAGGAAGTGCGAATTCTCGATAACTGCAAAGTAGGTATCCCAGATGATGCATGCTTGAAAAAGAAACAGCGCTGAGGAAGGAGTTAAAATGAGAGCACGTCACTGAAACGTTTAATGAAACAGGATAGATGTAAGAAGCGTTCGCCCGTTCACGCCAATACGATTCTTGCCATTACCTAAGCGAATATGAGTTTAATTATGACTATCGCGAAAAGTAGGTAATGAGAAGAACACTCGCGTTCATTAACCGAACATATGTATTACATGCAGCTCTTTCTCGGATTTTAACATAGTTTTAATGAAATACCCGAATTTCTCACATTTTTCAAGACAACCTTATAACAAAGCAAACAACCCAGTTATAAGAAAAATTTCAAGAAAAAAACATAATTTCCACACAGTTTATTCACAACACCAACCTAAGTTTCAACAATATTTGTCATTATCACGGTATAAATGGACATTTTTAGCGAGGTTATATACAGTTGGATTGGATTGAATATTTGGGGCGGCGACCGACAGCTGAGGTCATATGCGCCATAGGGGACAGGTAAGGGAGGAAGGGTGGATAGAAACCCGGCGTCGGCATCAGCCTGCTCTCAGCGAAAGGCGCCAAGGGGACCACGGCTTATCGTCTCATCCGACAGACGGAGTACTGTACTTGAAGTCTCCTCCACAATACACTTACGTAGGGATCGAGTTTCCCCTGAAAAACATCTTCCTCTGCAGGGATTTAAACCCTGGCCGTCCATGTGGTTAGCCAGTACTCTAGCCACCACACCAATCCGAGCCCCTTTATATACAATTCTTAACCAGGGATGGAGATGGGGTTTTGGGAAAGGATGCGTTGACTTACAGGAAGGGAAAGTCAGATGGGATGACATAAATGGATGGGGAGAGTTGAGAATGAGGTTTGTTTGTTAGGAAGGTTTCACGATCGATAAGTCATGGTGCAACAATGATAACAATGGGGAGGGGAGGACACGATACAGATAATCATTAACATTAGACATATTATGACTTTGACAGGAAACAGAAATTTCATATTGCTCCAGAATGTCCAGCTTATTGAATTCACATTGGTTGTGTAGAACCTTACGATCGAAATCACTTTAATGATTATTACCAATTAAATGTTTAGAGAGGTTGCAAGCCAGATCTCCGTTATGCCAGTTATTCATACGTTCGTTTACTCTGCTGTTAATTGCACGCCCACTTCAGACAGTGTACAGCGCATTGATAGTGAGTGTATCACTCTATAAATAGTACACATCGCTCTGGCCCTTGATGTATTTTTTTTAAATTAAAAGTAGAGAGTCAATGGCCATATGGTTATAAAAAGATAAATTAACATTTCAAATGGAAAACGGAACTTTCAACGCCAACAGTAAATTTCATAGATTCAAGAAGGGTATTTAGTATTGTCAAAAAAGTATCAAGCTGTCAACGGCTAGTCCCCAAGTAAACGTCACCCGGTCCCCAAGCATAAAATGTTGTCTACAACCGATATCAGTAAAAAACATTTCTTAAGAGCATGTCATTGGATTTAAATCATTTTTCTTCAAGAAAAATCATAAAAATATCAGGTAACAATGTGGACATAGGTGAGCCCATCCATGACATAGGTGAGCTAATCCATGAGTTTTTTTTATGGAACAGGTTGTTAAATACAAAGTAATTTTGTGAAACACATAGCATTAAAAGCATATCCAACTCTACAGACATTCTTAAATCACCCACGGAGCCTTTGACTAAATTCATTGCATTATTTATAGCTTCAGTTGCTGGCACGGTAGCGAATTAATTAGTTACATCAAAGGACAATAGTTTAGCATTGGGGGAACTGAGCAAGAGAATTTTTCGGCAAGGTCAACTGAATTCTAAACGCTTCACTTCGATTCAAACTCTGGCAGGTCTCTGAGCAGAATATTTAGTTTTATGGCCATGTTATGGCTGAGAGCACTACAATGCGAGACAATTGATCGAGTAGGTACATTTTTACGTGAATTTTCGGTAACCCATAAAATATGGGAGCTAAAGGCTTTATATAAATCAATGTCCATTTATCAGATGCACGATGCAAACTACAACACAGGCAAAATTTCTCCCAATTTCTTTTGGAACGTGATGTCGGGTCTAAATGTATTAGCTCAAAATTATTGTTTATCAAAAATGAGTCAACTTTATGTACATATTTTTGGATATAATTACGAGAATTTTACCTTTGTCAGCTTTGGTTATAATGAGACTAGCGTCGTTGAAAGGTCCTTGTATGTGCTTAGCTATTTTCTGATGCTGAGAAGTCTTAGTTAAATCATCAGATGGTCTGTGGATGAATGGAGTAATACATTCGACTTGAGGGTGTTCACTACCGTTGTCTTCATTTTGTAGGTTGACGTCGCGGCGAAGGAAGTACAATTGATGTGATGGCGAATCATGAATCGCGAACCACATCTCTCATTCGCCCCTGATCCAGGTCTTCCTAGCTGTTTCCAAGTTATTAGTTGTTTATAAGGCTATGACCATGGCCATTATCCTAACAACTCCTCTCGCATGCTCAGCGGTGGCTTTGAGGTAGTATGTAGCAGCATACGTGGAGCCTATCTCTCTCATAAAGACATTAAGATGGAATACTCGTATTTCCATAAAATTATGACATTAACGTACCAGGAAATCCTATTCATCGGTACAGCCTCTATGTAAACGAATAAATATATCAAGTTCTAAGGGAACGTAGAGCAAGAGCAATTGCTGCAGAAACATTTTTTGGCCATTGGAATACAAACAGCAAATCCAAAAATCTTAAGAGCACAGCTGCGAATCATTTTTACGCCTAGTAATTTTTAATTGAGACCGGAAAAAAAAGATAAGGTAGTACCTTTCAAAATCCTGGATCATACACTGATACCCGCAAAATTTTAAAAAGTAGACAAATATTGGGTCACATAAATGTGGCTCCATGGATCTATTTTCTGGGTTATGTGATAAATGCGTTCCCAATGATTTTGAAATTTCAGTTCAAAATCACTGAGGCGAAAGTAAGTAGTTTTGATTCTTCAGGTGTGAACGGATCGATTTAATCACTCAGGCATCTGTTGAGAGCAACCTCTTAATTCTTCCTCCTATTCAATAATAATTTCAAGACCTCATCCAAATAAACTGGTGGTGGCCGCAGTCACTTTGTGGAATCTTGAAATAGTTTGAGAGAACTCTGATGAGGATGATCCGCTATTAAAGTTTTTCATTTTATTTCATTAATTACATTACAATTAGGCAAATGCCTGGTGGTAATGAAAGGAACATTATCATAACACATATAGATATCATAATACGCATTCTGCAACAGTACGATTAAATTTAAATGTGTCTTAAGAAGAATAAGCATTTACTTCTAAATACCCTTAAGGATTTAGGTGAGGGCTCAAAAATGTCAACAGGCAGCCAATCCCAATCGAGAATACCCATTGTTTAAAAAAGAGTACTTGGCAGTGTTTGTCTTTTGACTTCTTGGTTTTATTTTATATGGGTTATCATTTTTACTTATTTAATTAGAGCTCTCAATGGCATCTTTTAGTTTGTCCCAACCCATGTCCCCTGCGACAATCCTATAGATTGCACTCATCGTATTAACTCTCCTTCTTGTTTCGAGAGTGTCCCATCACAGAACTTTAATCATATCCGTCACGCTGTCGGTTTTCTTGTGACGACCTAGTACATATCTTGTGGCCTTTCTCTGCACTCTTCTGAATTTTTTCGTAAGCCCTATTTCGTGGGGGTCCCACACTGCGGTGCCAGTCATCAACAATGATGCGTGCGGAATGCGACAAAAGATGTTTGCCGATGTACAGCCACATTCTCTGAAAATGGCAATTGTCCGTCATACCACTGCGTCTGCTGTACTGCTCCATCCACTCTTCCGTGACACCCGTTAAGTCTCTCCGTTCCTCGTCGTCATTCATCTACATCTACATACCACCCCGCGAGCCACCGCATGGGCGAGTGGCAGGGGGTGGTAGGTCACCAGCCGTGTAAAGGTGTAAAATTTTTGGAGGTGAACTGGTGACATGTCCCATGAGAGTGTATTAGGATGAGCTCAGTTTCTATTGTGGTCGCTTATTGTTCGCGGAAAGAACGAGTTTTTGTACCTATCTGTTCGGCAGTGTATCTCTCTTATTTCATCGCATTTTTCAGACCTAGAAATGTAGTGAGGCGTCATGATAATATTCTCTGCGTCGCTCAGTTCTGAATTTATCAAGCAGTCTAAGCCTAGCGTGCAGCCTCCTAGTCTCTAGGGGCTCCCACCTTAATCCCTCTAAAAGTTGTGTAACACAATATGTTCGTTCGTAGCAGTTGTAAATGTAGCGTGTTGCTTTTCTTTGTGCTTTTTTAATTTTTTTGGTTAAATCTTTATGTCCAGGGTCCCAAATGCTCGCGGCGTATTCGATGGTGTGGCCTAACCAGAGCGAAGTAGCATCTCTCATTGACTTTTTCTTTCGAGGACCTTTATATTATACGCTAAACAAAACCTAGTTTCTTTATTGCTAAGCCACATATGTTTTGTATGTGTGTTTCCCAAGATATATCTGAAGTTAAGGTAATTCCAAGATATTTTACCTTATTTCAAGATTTTATGTCTATTCTACCCACGGTGTCCTTCGTCGTGCGTGGGCGACAATTCTCGGTATCGTCGCCCACACTCCACGCGGGATTCGGAGAAAGGCAGAGATGAGGACATATTCTGTTTTCCACCATTTCGCCGTCGAGACCTCTTTCTCCTTCCTATATCACGCGCATACACACACAGACATCTATATATATTTTCCCTTCTCCTCTTTCTCCCCATCCTCCACCCCCGAGGTCTATCCCACCCCATTTCTTCCCCGTTCACCCCACCCCCTCGCGCCCTCTCCTTCTAGATTATTAGATTTCCGCCGAGCGAACCACAAAAGAGCGAAACTCGCTCGGCAAACACGAGAGGCGCCACCACCGCACCAAACGCACCATTCGTTATGTCTTTTGTCTAGCCTTCGGTTTTTTTCACCGATACTTACGTAGCGAGACTTCGCGAGAGTAACCGACTGCTATTTCACCCGCAGCTCTCTTTTTTCCACCCACCCACCCACTCTCCGTCAGCTTCATTGTTTGTCCCCCTCCTTCTCCTACTTCCGGCTGGAATGAGCACGTGCCTTTACTGAACGAAAAAAATGCGAAACTTAACAAGTAATTGAACCAATTTAAGAGACGTATATCGTCCCCAAGAGACGTGATGTTACGTTGTACCAGAGAAAGAAACAATCCGTTAATTAGATAAATATTTCTCGGGTTTGGCACCGGGTAAGGCTGTTTAAGGCCTTAAACAGCCTTACCCGGTGCCAAACCCGAGAAATATTTATCTATAGTATTCGCCGGGAAAGCCTACGATCTTTTATAATCCGTTAATTATTTAGAATGCCATGGCCAACCAATATTCTAGCAGCTCTGTGAAAATCTCCGGAAGAATCTTTCCTACGTAATCAATCTCCATGTTCAATGACAAAAAAATGCAAACAGCCATTGGTTCATATTTTATATTTTTTTCACAATTCATTGCCTTGTTCTCAAATATTTTAGTTTCTTTTTTTCAGTCACACTGGATCAATTGAATATTTGATCCATTGTGGCTGCATCGTATCGCTACGATAAATAACGAGTGCATGAAATTTGAAAATTGAAACAAAGTAGTACAGGCGTAATTAAATGAATAAATATATATTTTAGATATAGGTACTCTCATATATGATTTTTTTTACCTTTCGCAGAGCCAAAATTACTTTTCTCGCGAACAATCTCCAGAAACCACGGCCGGCAAGGAAATGAATTACCGAATTCACATTATGAGAGACGATAACTAGTGTCTCCTCAAAATCTGCAAAAAAAACCTTATAAAACACCTCATCGGTCGATGAATAAGATTCTAATGATGGTGATAACAAAGCGGACAATGAAGTTCGAGTTATCAATCCTCACTTTGGGATAGAATGGGGAGGATCAAGGTCTGAAGATCGTTCTCATGATGAATCAATACTTTCAAGCAAAGAAAAGGGATTTCCTCGATGAAAAACACGTCCTTTGTATATTTTCTTTATTCCATCCCAGATTACGCAAAAAATTCTCGGTGTGCTCAAGAATCATTGATTTGGAAGGAAAAACAAACTAATTACGTCACGTCCAATCAATAAATAACATTGAAAAACAGAGCCTGTTACATCTAAATGAAAGGAGCACCTGTTGAAGCCTACATGAGAAAAGAAGACTAAATTAAAAACTCATTATGTGGGGTTCCATTTCCAAAAAACGAAAAAGTGATTAAATTACCCATGGAAGGTGGGATATGATTCATGCAAAAAAGTTTTCTTAGACAGTAGTTAACTCTCTAAAGATCCGCCTCCATTTCTGCTAGGTAGGTTTAAATTAGTTGATCAAATGCATGGATATGGCAAATGCTGGTGAATCTATCCATACATCCAGGTGATGACTTCATTTATATGCGACACTTAGTTCATAACAAGTGAACATCATTCCCGAATTAATTGAATTTTTTTTAAATTTAATATAATCGGTAAATCATTTTTCGGTATCAAATCGATAAATCCTATCCCCGTTTTTACTGTAAACATAACAAAAATTTCACTGAAAATTGGCGGGTGCCTTTATCGCACCAATGGACTGTGAAATAAATAGTATTGCCTACTAAGTAAAAGTGAAGGCTGCTGCGTTATTCTGCATACAGCATTTCTTGGATAAGGTAACGATATTCATTGGGAAGAGAACTCAATTGTACCAAAAATGCGAATATATCCTTTCCGAGTAAATCACAAGGAATCAGAAATCTTGGTTGCAGTTTGCTCGTGCATAAAACATGAAGGGTTCCAAGACAGCTATTTTCAGATCAGTCGCACGCTACGGAGTGACTGTGGATTCCCGATTGACTAGTGTACCGAAGCAATCTCGTAGGAATCCGAGGAAATGCGACCATGTATATATCTGTTTGACTCCAGGGGAGATATCCACGAATTGAATAAGGAAAAATTATTCTGAGTTCGATTCAAACTATGACGTTAAATTAGCGATGAGAATCGCACTTTAGATTAGTGTCTTCATCTAGAATTTTTTACATTTGGATAAAAAGGAATTATAAGCAACTTTTTCTCCGCACTTCATAGTCCTCATACCACATTGTGTGCTTGTTACTTCCAAACAGCAAGCAATACCCATGGAGTGGGATTTATAATATTGTCACATGGGGACCGTAAGGACAGTGTACCGTGGTTTCTCATGTCGTTGACGCTAACGGACCATCATGCTGTTTATTCTCTGTTCCGTTCCACTGAATGACACCACGTTTAAATTACTTCCAGAAAACACCCACCGTAGTGCAACAGCGTAATTTCGTAGTGACGTTGTCTTTTATTGACATTTTTCTCATTTTGTTTAATGAATTAAAAAAGTATAATAATTCAGTGACCATCAAATACAATCGAAATTATTTCAATATTTGACGGATAGTCTCTCTCTCCCGGAAAAGTGGGATTTTTTTTTGTTTCTGTATTAAATGAAATGAACTGTGCATTATTTCACCGGAAACTACTTCTAAAGGTCACACGTTAAATGCCCACAGTGGCTCAATTCAGGTCCATGGTCTTGGAACCAACCTGATGCTTCCATAATGATATTGAACGTACAAAGATATTCTATTGGTGGAAGTAAATAGACGCCAAAACATCAATTTTTTTAAAATTACCTACAAGGAAACCAACGCCTCTTCAATAAAAGAATTAAAGGTCGGAAATTTAATCGCAACTGAGAAAATAACTTTTTCCTTTCTTCCCGCAAAGCATTGCGTGGATACATGCTTGAAATAATGCACGTCCCTCTCGATCGCACCAATTCGTGCGCTATTTCTGAGGGCGTCAAGTCCTTTCTCGAAAAACTATCCAAAGTACATCCACCAGAGAGAGGAAAGAGGTGTTCTCATCTGAACTCCCAATGCGTCCTCCCTCCCGCGCAAACAACAGGAGTCTTAAGAGCGCACCCGAGTCCACATTTGTTTCTCGAATGACCACCAGGGGGCACTCACTCCTTCCACGCCTCCTCACAACTTCCAAGAGCACTCGTATTTTTTTTACCACTCCTCCTTTCCATCCAATAGGAGGTGGGTGGGAGGGCGTCGGGGGAGGGGGGTGAAAGGGGGGAAGTGGGGGGTGGGAAGGGGAGGAATAAGGGCCAGCCACCCACAGACGGGAGAAAGACGTGAAAAAACAATCGCGCAAAAAGTGCGCTGGTAGTCCTCCGCGCTCAACGCCACCCCCCCCCCCCACCACCCCCGGCCGTCTCCTTGACAACGTATAATGCGGGAAGCACCGTCGAGGAAACTACCCCCTCCACCAACCCTTCCACCGCCTCGTCCTTCCAATTTATGGGGAGTGACCACGTCTCCTCCGCTTCGAATCGCTTTTCTGTACCGACGACAGACATACACCATCCCTCCCTCCCAACCTCCCTCCTGAGGGGCCAACTCTTCCGTCTCTCGACTCGAGCAGTTTTTCCAAGCTCTCTTCACGCCGCTCGCTTCTCCCCCCCCCCCCCTCTCCCCACCGCCCAATCCAAATCCCCAGATGTCAAACCCTTGAACCCTAAAACGCCATCCGAAAGCCATATCCGCCTCCCTCCCGTCCCTCTTACTACACCCTCCACCCCTCCCCGACAAGTCCCCACCTCCTTAAGTTAACTTATCGTCCCTTTACTCTCCCTCGCATTAAAGTCGCCACTTTCTGCCTTGTTACACTGAATTATCCTCAAGTGCTACTTCGGGTTGCAAGAGACGACGCTATTTTTCTCGGCCATATCCTCACAAACGTTCCCCTCACCAAGAAAACGATGACACAATAAGAGGAGGATGGTATGAGTAATGATTCCCAAAACGGGTGTAATATTAGGAAGATAAGGGTCGAAAGGATGTTCTGGGAAAAAATTTTGTCACACGATGCTATTGAGAGTTTTTTTCTTTATTAATTTGCAAGCCCAACATGAATGACTATTTTTATGGACTCAGGCCTAGACATTTATCATATTTGGCCAGTATACGCGGTAATAAATACCTTTAAATATTTATGGACAATTCATTTCCTAAACTCATAAATACTGCCTCTGCACGATACTATCGGTTACATTTTAGGCGGTAGGTCGCTTAAATGAGTCAAAGATAATATATATTTTTATCAATTTTGCATGTAATTTAATCATTCATAAACATTTAATAATCCTGCTTTTGTTAAATACGTTGTCAGTAGCCCTGATACGTCAAAAAATTTTGATGAAAGGTCAGAAAAGACAGCTTAAGTCTATTTCGACCAATTTACCAAAACTCCTCAGGATTTAATATCCTCAGTAATATTTAGCAAAAACGCAGATGAAGAAAGAGATCGGCAACGCCAGCGACATACATCGTTACGAAAATAAATGCTAGGATTCATTAGGTTTACTCATTAATTTAGAAGTGATGTTGACATGTGTGAGACTTAACTTTATTTTCTATTCCTAATATACGCTACTAATTGTACAAAGTTTTCAAAACGATTTAGGGATGTCCTTGGTGGACTCTTAGCAACTTAAACCAAGTTAGCATACGGATTTCAAGAATCAGATCCAATCTCGTCAAGAACTGAGCAGCGATCATATGAGCTCATGCATCACTTCCGGCTAAAATCATTTCCTTGATTAATCCGAAGAAATCATACCATTGTCTTTGATTGACCGCAATCTTCTTCCTTCATAACAGATACTTCCATAACAGAGTGATCATTACAGCTACAACTCTTTGATAAAATCTTTTTATGGCATCTGAAAACCAATACAATTTTATCGATTTAACGTAACTGAACAATTTAGACGTTTCTGTCAGTTATTCATTAAGTAAAGAGTGCATATCGTACAAAAGATGAAGTATGATATGAGGCTAAGCTGAAGATTTATAAAAAAATTCAAGCCTGCAAAAACTAAAAGAGGGGAATGTAATTTGAATCATACAGGGCCAAAGATCATGATCTAGTGCTATGCTCGCAGCTCTAGGTCATCACTCACACCCAAATATGACCCGGTTTCCTCCCAAAACTTTCTGACTAGGTTATGGCGGGTTTGAGATTTTGCTACTTGGTCGAAATCTTGAGGGTAACTACATAAGATTTGTTCTTTAGCAGCTACGCCCATATTCACAAATAATTAATTTTACCATATGAGAAGGCCGCCACATAAATGTATACTGGCAAAAAAAGGGGTTGTGCTTGAACCGCTCGAGATAGTCTCATCTACATCTACATAATACCCTGCGAGCCGCCACATGTGCGTGTGGCAGGGGTTGTTAGGTAACCAGCCTTGTAAAGGTGTAAGTATTTGAAGATGGAATGGTGACATATATTATAGGAGTGTATTTAGTGGAGCTGAATTTTTATTGTGGTCGCTTATTGTTCGCGGAAAGAACGAGTTCTTGTACCTATCTGTTCGGCAGTGTATCTCTCTTATTTTATCGCATCTGTCAGACTTAGAGATTTAGTGAGGAGTCATGATAATATTCTCTATGTCGCTCTGAAAAATATCAGTTCTGATATATCAAGCAACCTAAGCCTAGCGTGTGGCCTCCGAGTCTCTAGGGGCTCCCACCTTAACTCCTCTTAAAGTTGTGAAGGAGAGGGGTGGTCTCGATCACGTAACTAATGAGTCACGTGGTACACAACGAGCGGTCGGAGATTATGGTAAGTTTTACTCACTCGGGTGGATGCATAAAATGATTAACATGATGTTAATTGTGTCGTCAATCGGTAAATAAAATCCATTAACAATATTATCACGATAAAAACTTGATTTGGAAGTCTGTGTAAGATTTTTACATATTATATTTATTTATTAAAACGCCAAAAACAGCAACTAGGGCCTTTACAATAGGTTTAAATAAACAAAAAATAAGTTAAGAAATAAAACAAAAATATGTAGTAAAAACAATAAGGACAATTTTCAAAAGAAAGAAAAAGAAAAATTCAATGTTGTGGCAGGGAAGAAGAGGAGGACACAGTGCGTTTCAATTGGGAAGAAAAGATGTTGCGTGTTGCGGAGTCAAGGGTAAGGTGACGGTTGCGGGTCAAGGGTAAGGTGACTGTTGGCAAGAGTATTAACAAATGAAGGTAGGCGGTAGAAAATGGAACGTTGGGAGGTGGAGAGCCGGAATTTGGATGTGAGAAACAGACTTACATCGCGAGTGGTGCGGGCAGGGAGACGGAGTGAAAAACAGGAGAGAGGATGATCAGAGCGGAGGGACCCGCTCATGATTGTAGGTGTTAAGTATGTAGGTGTCAAGGGTGTAGGAATTTAAGGTCGGAAATCAGCCGGCGATGGGTGAGATGTGAGAGACCTAGAGACAATGTTTCAAATACGCCCGGATCTCGAACCCTTCGTGATTGTTCCACGTGACTCCTTGGTTACTTGTACGAAATTATCTTGAGCGGTTCAAACACAACCCCCCAGGGGTCCGAATACTTAAAAATGTCGTCTTAGAGAGCCCACGAGGGCCGAATGTTACTTTGATCCTTTTTACCGGAGCAATTTCATTTTTCTCCCCCACAATTTGGGGCTCGCACAGAATACACTTGCAGCGAATAGTTTCTCAGTCCACAGGGCCTTCGCCACAGCTCTGCTTTCTCCTTCCTCCATCTCCGCACATTCCTCACTTCCGCCCTTCCCAACTTCTGTCTCCCAACTCACCCCTTCCTCTCCTTCACCCTCCTCCCTCCCCTCAAAACAACACACAACTACTTTCCGTCCACTCAATCTCTCCAAACTTTGTCGAAAACACCAATCACAACTACTCCTCCTACCCCCTCAATCCCCCTCGCTAACTTCCCACACTCTCCCACTGGAGCCGCTGCTATGAGCAACCTTCCCTCCCTCACGCTTCCTCCGACCCCCAACACGGTCCCCATGGTAACCCTCGCCCAGATCTCTCTCAGCGGTCCTCTTGTCCTGGACATCGTCCTTCATAATCCCCACGCCCTCCCATCTCTTGCCCTTTCCCCCAAAACAACCCCCTTTCACCCCTTCGGCCGAGACTTCCCTCTTCTGACACCGACCCCCCACACCACACCCCCATCCCCCACGTTTGTCCCAGTCCCCCTCCTTCCTCCCTCCCTCTTCCGACCCTCCTAAACCCCTGAAGGGACATTTCCCCGAATGCCGCCAGCCAGGAATGGCATTTATCCCCAGTTCACACCGCTCTCATAGTCCTCGTGATAAAGGCATTATTACAGCACGCGGCAGTAAGATAGTCATGGTGAAACACCCAAAATGCCATTTTTAGAGACAGGGCGAGAGAAAGGTATGCTGCATTTGAGTCGGAGAGGGAAAAGTGGGGAAGACATTCACTCTGAGAACGCAGACAGAATTTCATAAAATCATGGAAGCCATTTAACTCTTATCAATAAAAACAACAAAAATTCAACCGCATCCGCGAATTAGTTAGCACATTTAATCAAAGTCTGTGAATCAGAGCAGCAATTGCAACGGTACCATGAATGGGATGACCAAATTCTAGTGAGAGCATCCGACTGAACTACCATCGATAATTGTCGATTTCGCATTGAAAATATTAATAATAAAAAGTACAGTGAAAAGAAAGCAGAGGAAGGCCATTCGCCTTGACCAGAACTACAATCCGGATCTCTTAACATAGCGCCGAGGGCTTCATACAGTAAATCTACTGAGGCATTCTGCTCCCTACTTTGGATTTTCGCCGGGCTTTAAAATTTCAGAAGATAAGATTTTGAGTCCCGGTCAAGGCGAGGGACATGTTCCTCCATGGAATATCGCAATTTATTTCCACTAGTGGGTAACTCCATTGGGGGCAATACCGTGACCACTCTCGGCATCATCAAAATTTCACATCATTACAAACGCAGTGAGACTGTAGCGATTCAATTACAAAGCATTCGATGTATTTGCAACGATAGAAAAATCTAAGGACTAGACAAATGCGATGAAGATGGCGAAAACCAGCCTCTTTCTGATCGCATGCTCTCCATTTTTTAAATATCAGCTTTTTACTCCCAATGGCCGCAAAATGACTCCAACTGCACATGAATCAATTAACAACGCAATGTATCCACATCAAAACTCTCACAATGCGTTACATATTGTGACTTAAGTGACCTGAAAAACGTTACGCCAGAGACTATTGCGTGTAATCACTGCGTCCCAAAAGAATATCCTGGCTCTCTGGCCGAGACGGTTTATAAAATCCACGCGGAATGAGCGAATGAAATCAGCGAGAATCGATCAATTCAGCTTTTCCCATCGATTTCATTCGTCGAAACCGCTTCAACATCCGATTGGATTTGATCCAATATCTTCCGTTACGATTATTGTTGCGTCAATATATTTATTTATATCCGCGGAACAATTGAATGTCAAATTACATTTAAACCAATTTCTCCCTAGTTACATAAGGTCTTACATAAGGCCAATTTCAGGCTCTTCAAAATGCAATATTCTCCCAATTCAATAGTTTCCATATTTATTTTGTAAAACCATATGATACCAGAAAATAGAATTGGGTATATCGATAGTTAATAAGGAACCATCAGTTATGTCTTAACCGTGATGATGGCGGTCATTCAATATAATTGGTGCACTTCCGCGGTGCTGTGATGATAAGGGCATCACTCTTCTGGGGTTTTTCACCACGTAGTTGTTTTTAAAGACAGCAGCTTCGCCTTCGTTACAGCAGGCGTCTTCAGGTCGAAGTGATGATGCCCATGATTGGACGAATTTATATATCTATGGCGACTTTTCACATCTCGGTGCCAATTTTTTCCCTTTGTCCTGATTGGTCCGTTCGTTTGAACAGTCTTTTCCAAGAGTTGTGGTGGTAACATCCGTCCTGCCGGTTGAAATTAATGGATGTTTAGAAATATCAATAGCCTCCAGAAAAATTCTCGGGAAGTATCGATATTCTCTGGCGATTACGGTGGCCTCTTCCAATTCGATGGGGTGTCCCGGTGCGGAGTGGATGTGTTCTGCTACAGGGAAAAACCCTGGAAGAATGCAGCCCTTATCATTCAATATAATTGGTCGCGTCCAAATGAATGCATTTAAATACTCATGTCTTTATTCTCATGTTCTCCAGAAATATTTCCCAGCATTACCCTTATCAGAGTGGTTTTCTTGATCCTATATATTTCTGTTTCTTAACACTGAACGCACTGTCCTTACGATAAACGCTACAGTAAAAACTTCATTTATTTTCCAAATACGACAAAATGACCAGTACAGATGCACAAAGGTTACCTTAAAAGAAAGACTCCCTTAGCGCTAGAGCCGCAAGAAATTTTCTTGGGTGGCAGCTGGCACCTCTGCTGCGTTCTTTTTTCGGGTGCTTCACTTCATCAAAATCAGAAAAGACGACAAAAAAAATTGAAGACATCCCTTAGGTAACATCACCAACTTTGAGTTCTCCTGTTGGATTCTCCAAGTCAAAAAAAAAACACATTTCCGAGGATTTTGACTGAAAAATTGCAATATTGGAAGGTTGAGCGCAAGGCGGGTCCCAACGAATGCTCACAAAAGACCACAAACGGAAACGTAACAAAGCCATCCGCGAATTTCTTGAGCGCTATGCGGACAAAAGAGAGGACTTCAAGAATTGTATTTCCGCAGACGACGAGAGGCGAGCTTACCATTTTACAACTGAAACAATTACGATTTCAAGTTTAGAGGTGGTATTCTACTTCACTCACACTACCGTTGATACCGGGGCGAAAGCGGAGTCCTCGCGCTACCTCAGTGAGTTGGCGGAGATCTTCTATGGCACTGGCAAACAAAAACTGCCACAGCGGCTTGAAAAATGCATACAGCGTCATTGCGATGGTATTGAAATATTGTGTTTTCCGTCAGTCACCACCATCAAGAATTTTTTAAAATAATGTTTTTCGTTATTTTGAAAAATATGGAGTTTTCCTCCATCACAATCATGAACAGAGCATTGAAAAGTATTTTTTCCTAGTTTTATAAAAAATATGGATACCTTATATTTGGGTTAACCCTCGCATCAACGTAACAATGTATCCGTTTACGAGCTTCCAACGAAGAGCTACCTTGGAAACCCAGCTTTCAGCTCGGAGGAGAGAGCAGAACTCGAGCGTATCCAAGAATCCCCCGAAAGGTACTTCACCAAATCCCTCGTCTTCCTTGGAGCAGAGGCAACTCATAAGCACCCTCTGCCTCCTATTATATAAGATCACAACACCATCCGCGTCACCACGCCCCCTTTCCCCTAAGAGCGTTTCCAAGTCCTCTTTCGCCTCTCCACCGGAATAAATCCCCACCCACCCAGCCGCCATCCACCTTCCTACCTGCCTCATTCTCTCTCTTCTCTCAGGGTCTCCTTGTGCGTTCAAGAGTGCGAGTTCACAGGCACACACGCACGCCAGAACCCATCTGTTCCGTCTTCCCTTGAATCTTTCCCACTCCTCGTCTCCCCTCCTCCTCCTCAACAATCCACCGTCTTCGATTCCCCCGTTGGTTCTGCAGTCACTTTATCAGCTACGTACCGAAAAAACTCGACCAGCGCAATTTCCCTCCGGTACATGATCCATCGCCGCACCAACGCGGTACGTCCTGAATAATGTGAAATGGAGCATACATCCACGAACAAACCCATTCCGCCATTCCCTCTCGGGTAAGGCAAAGTCAAAGAAATTAATTATTGCCGTTAGCTAGTGCTGTGCGAATCAGTAATTTTCATTCCAAATCGAACCAAATCGAATCCCCTAAAAGATATTTCGAATCGAACCGAAACGAACTTTTTATTGAAATTTTGGTAGCGAATCGAATCACCCTAAAAAATTCGCGTGCGAATCGAATTCGAATCTAAATAAAATGCAAAAGCTTATGCGCAGTTAATTATTAAAGATTTTCACAATATTTCAGGGCCTTACATTAGCTTATACATTTATATAGTGGCACAAAGAATAGCACAGAATAACATGCGGTGGTTTAAATTTTCGTTTCGCGTGAGGAAAACATCGTCTAAACGGACGGCGCATCATTTTTTGGAATGAGCGCCATGTTTGAATGCATTGCAACGATTCGAAGACGAATCTATCAGATTTCGAACCATTCGGTTTCGAAGCATCCCGATTCGCAGGCGAACCGAATCGAATTAAGCCTGGTTTGAGTCGATTCGAATCGATTTTGAAGCATTCGCACAGCTCTACCGTTAGCCCTAGAGTACTGGATTCCTTTCAGGATTTACTCCATAATGCCCTTTCCTCAAAAAACCACTCTCATTCCCGTTTCACTCGCATCATTCGAGTAAAATGAGAATGCTTCATTCGTTCATTCCTATTCTTAACATTCCTTATACTCCTTTTCAGGGTCTTTTCCTCCGCGTGCACCCAAGGCTTTCGGGGTCTCCTCCGTCCTCTCACGCCTTTCATTCTTGTTTCAATTTTATGATCAGTAATCGACTCACATCCACTCTCAAATACAAGGCTAACAAATTCAGGCGCAATTCATTATCCAACGCAAATGTTTTCATAACCCACTCATTCCTTACCCTGTACATCCAAGGGCATAACGAAGTGAGAGCAATGCAAGCAATTCCGAGCGAAAGATAACCACAAGATTCTTTGAATTCCATGGCCATCTTAAAGAGGATGAAATGGAATGTGACGGAAATACTGACTAATACATAGTAAGCACATTTCACGAGTCGATTTTGTTGTTTCGATTCAACCATCGAACGTTTCTTTTCCTCATTATCATTACCATAATGATTCCCACCAATGACAGCGCTTGTTCGCCGAACAGCGAATGACGCAAGGCAACGAGAAGAGGAAGGAGAGCGATTGCGTTTGATAGAGGAGTGTTGGCGGGGAAGGCGAGGCCTTCCTCTATTATTCCCTTTTCCTCCAGTTCGTTCTAATTCACATCACTTCTTGCTCTTCTTTAACGTAGTCCGGGCGAAATGTCATTTCACTTAGAAATCAATGAATTAGGTCTCAATTTAAAGTAAAATAGTCACCCTTCTAATGACACAAAAAAATCAACCCCTTACCGCATTACTTTCCGAGATATTTGCCAAAAAATACCGGCCCTTTTATATGGGAAATTATACGTGTATGCAATCCATAGAGAGATATAATTTACAAAATGAGGTATTTCTAACACATAGATGTCGTAAAAAAACTAACAGTGGGCAGTTTGTATGTTTTCTCATCTGTATTTGAAAATTAATCAAATTACCAATCATTTCAATTTAACAAACGATGAGGTACGAAGTCACTCGCACGGGTGCATATACACCAGGGTTGAAATTCGCCATGAAAAAAATCATTTGACTTGACGGGGATTCGAAGCCGGATCTCCCAATTGCCGGTCAGGTGTGTTAGCGAGTTACACCATTAAGGCTTGGTGGTATAACTGGCTAACACACCTGACCGGCAATTGGGAGATCCGGGTTCAAATTCTGGTCAAGTCAAATGATTTTTTCATGGCGAATTTCAACCCTGGTGAAAATTAATCTTATTGACACCGCAGTATGTTCTTGGGTATCACAAAAAACCTTCCGTTTTGAATGAGTTTCAAACTCACCGAGCGAAAAAAATGAGTCAAGTTAGACTTATTTAGATATTTTCATTTATTTACTTACAATTTCTGTCATATAAAACTATATTATTGCACCAATAATAATGCAATATTTAATTCGTGTGTCTCACAGCTATTGAAATTAAAACGTATAATTCGAATACGGCCTCTATCATTACTAGGGAACTATCTCGCTCGGACTACCTTAAGAACTCACACAATCTCTCTCTATGGTCTTCCTTGTCTTCCTCCTTTTCCACCAGCAAAGCCCCTTCCCTCTTCTCCCCTCCTCACCACCAATGTCACCCTACTCACTCTCCCAATGCACTCAATCCCATCCCACACAACTGCCCACACTCTGCGTCTCACTAATCGGCCTTCAATATGAAAAGCCAAATCGCACGAGGAAGTTTACATACGGGATTGTGAAGGTTCCCCTAGACTGACAAAACAAAAGTCATTCAAAATGAAAAGATATTCTCTCCATAAACTAGGGAAAGGAAAAGACACATCGCAAGTCTCATAACTGTGAGTGGGGAGGGGGGTCTCACTCACAGTTATGAAACGACTCGAATGAAAGCATCGATCCCCTTAAACGCATCTTAACCCTTTGAGTGTGGCATGACGTGACATCACGTCATGATTGTCTTTACGCTGGTACTGATGACGTGATATCACGTCATGGGTACCGTGAGTGTTCCAGCTTGCACTAGGGGACCTAGTGAAAGCCCATGACGTGATGTCACGTCATGCCGCACACAAAGGGTTAATTAAATCCTCCGTCTGCTGGAGCCGCACAATGTAGCGGAACATAAGATAACAAATACTATTGTAAAAGGACGACGAAAGGTCAGCAACCGACAACCAGCTGTTCCCAAGAAATCTGAGGCACGACGCAATTGGCACACATTAACTAAAAACGAAATGCGACCGGAAGGAGGACAATGAGATATAAGGGAAACATATTTTGTGAAGAGCGAAGCGCTTTCGCTCGGAATGCCTCTAAGTTGAGAAAGGAGGACGGATTAACCATATAAAAAACTCTTCATACCCCACACCATATTTCTCATATGTAGTCACTTCCCGATGACCTGCCACACAGCAACGGAAGTCGAAGAAAGAATATTCATTACGTTACTCAAAAGAACAAAATATATGGTGCATTTACACTAAATACGAAGTTTTGACAAGAATTGTATGCTGCACGTGTTCACTCCAAACTAAATAATCCATTAAGTATAACGTGAAAGTTTATTTTTCCCTTAGATTAGGTTAGATCAGAATGAAGTGGAGTTCCTCCAAGGAGGACCTGGGGCACCTAGGTTGGTTTTTTGTGGTTTTGGTCGTTTGTGATGACCATTTGGACTGTATCACCCAAAGGGTCCGATGGCCTTGCTGAAGGCCAGCATGTCCTCAATGAGGATTCCCCTGACTTCGACTGGTTCCAGAAAAGGAGACCCCAGGTGCCTGATTCTGATCCTCATCAGGACCGGACGATCGCCGAGAACGTGAGAAGCTGTTTCGTCCTCTTCTTTGCACCATCTACATCCGGCGGAGTCCACAAGCTTCAAGCCATTTTTCCCCTGAGTTAGAGGCATTGGAAATCTGGACCATGTTTACTCTCTTTGCTAGGAAGGAGAACATTCGTAATCCAAATGTCATTTCCGAAAGGAAAAATTATTAAAAAGAAGTTTCCTGGAAACGCAGCAAGGTCTATCCTGTTCACGACGGGCTGGAATGCAGTGGCTATCCTTCTCGAAGAGAAAACTTTTCAGTGCCGTCTATGATGGAACTTTGGATAGAACTTAACGTATCAATCCCAGAAAAGAATAAAAAAATACCTGGAAAACCGCATTACAGCATGTGTGCACCTGAATGCGTGCGTATGTGCATGATGCTACGTCTGAAAACACTCCAATGGAATGGATTTTCCGGCATCACACTCGATTTGTTTTCTCAAAGAAAAATGCAAAGGAAAATGATGAGATAAACGAGACATTCTTTTATTCAGTTCCAGTTCCAAAGGAACGGCTGCTAGTGACAAAAATACATTGCAACACGTACGTCCAGACATTCTATTCAGTTGCTCTGTTTTTTTTTCTCTTTTTTTTTCAAGACGTGGGAAAGAAGAGCGCAGCAATAATGTAAAAAAGGTTTGCGGGTGACAGGAGACGAATCACGTCGAATGGCGCGGGAGAAAATCGAATGGGGCGGTCTGGCTGAAGGAGGAGGAGGTAATACCTCAAAATTGTGGCCGACGCCATATTTTCCAAATTTCCTGAATAGACTGCGCAAGGAAGAGAGTTTTCCGCGCACAAAGAGAAATTCACGATCGACAACCAATGGATGCATTTCCCTTCTCAACGATCCGAACGCTGGACATTTTTTACGACATGCCAGCTGGTTACCCGTTTTTTGCGAGGTTTAAAATGTTAATTAAAAATTTATAAAATCCGAACGTTTCCTCCCCTCTCTCCGAAAGAAATTGTTTTCTCTTATACATATTCCTATCGTGCTAATAATGATTAGGAATGTGAATTCAAATGAGTAACTATCTCAGTTATCACAATGTTTCCTTGAGAGAAGTTCCGTGAACCGCTAATCTTATCTTAAATTCACTTCATCAAAGGACAAAAACAATCTTTCACGAGATGAAAAATATTTTCCTAGCAAGAATATGCCCTTCTCCTTAAAATAGCTGAAAATGACCGTAATTTTGGAATGGTCAAAATTTTCAATGCGTCGAAAGGCCCCTGTTGGAGACAAGTTTATCTACTACGTTCATTAGTAATTTCAGCTCAATCAGTTCCGTGCTCTTTTTGTGATTGAGTAATAGGCACGCAAACAGGAACCACCACATATAATTAATAGTTCGGATAAAAAAAGGAGAAAAAACAGAAGGCAAGGTGCCAACGGATAATGGCCGGTTTCTTGTAACCTTGATTCGTGAATTAGGGTGGGTGACCATGGAGGAAAAAAATGAGTCGAATGTTATCTCCATGGTCCAGAAAATACGTTACCTATTTTTTTTTAATGGGCCAATTCGGCTGGCAGGTAGGAAAAAGGTAGATCCGCGGCCCTGTGGCAATTCAAAACAAATAGAGATAAACCACCGACCGTTTCTACGAATAAAACATGGGACAGACGACAATCGCCCTCTCGCTCTCCCTCCCGCCAAACCGACTCGGACATAAATCGCGAGCCACACGATTTTTTCCAGTCTTGGGGAAATAAAGCGAGAAAGGAAAGTTGCGATGATAAAAAAATAACTTAGATCGTTTGAATAAAAATGATAAAAAGAACAGAATGAAAATAGCGGCGACGGGCGGAAGGAAGAGGAGCTTCACCGCGGTGCCGCGCTGACGGTGGAGGGCGCCGGCGTCGCGTTGCGGGGCGCATCGGACTCGGGGTGGCGCGCCCCCGCCCGGAAAGGACGGGAAATAAGTAAAAATAAAAAAAAGATCGGTGAATAAAAGAAGTGACGCCGCCGATGGGACCGGCAGAGTGCACTTCGTTACTGCCGGAGCGGAGGCCGTTAGCAGTATTTTAGGCTTCGTCTGGGGGTGAGGCGGTCGGTTGGCTCATGGAGGAACTCGCGACGGTCCAGGGGACAGGGAGGAATGCTGGGGGGGGGTAAGTGGGAGGGAGTTAGTCTCGGTTTGCGAGGCCGATTACTCCGAAAGTAGAAAAAGAATAGGTGGAGGCGCATGGGGTAAAAAATGAGGAAGGTGGATTGGCGGTCAGGGACGGGCGCAGCGGTCTGGTGCATCCAAGTGGTAGGGGAGTGGGGACAGAAGGGGGGGGAGGGCGAAAAAGGAGCGTGGGGAAAAGAAATTCTGGGTGACGGAGATTTGAGGGTGATGAGGATATTCTGATCCACGGCCGCATAGAGAGGGGAGTGAAAATGAACAATCCCCAGCTCACCTCTTACCGTTATAACAATTCGCACCGACGTACAGTGGGGTGGAATCCCAAAAACATGGCCTAAATTCGGAAATATCATTATTTCAGCCTAAAAAATGGTAAACATAGGTTTTAAAGGTCGCTGAATGCGAATTAGAAGTCATAATTTTGGAAAACAATATCTGAAGCGGTAGGGTGAAGGTAATAATTGGTGAGTAAATTGCTTTCGTTTCCATGGTCCTAGAATGTTTACCAGGTTTACGTCAGCTCCTAATATGACCTCTCGATCCGTCTTTTTAGCACCGAAGTATACGAACATGTTCATATTATTATCCCAGTCAAATTTATTTTTAGGAAGGTCAAATAATGGTCTATTTAAAAAAATTATAAATTTACATAGACATCGCACTAGCAATTACACGGACCCATATATAAATGTCGAGTGCATTTCCTGCTGACTTAGCCAAAAAAATCGAGTATTACACCCTTTTTGCAGTACACCTACAGTAGAATTTTTATAAAATTGCTACAAAATGTTTTACTTTATAATATGCTTCGAATATCTCGACACGAACTCCTTTGAAAATATAACTTTTCAGTGCATAACTACACTTTTACTTTGAAAATATTTACCAAATTCTTATGATAATTAATTAATTATTATTACGCTCTACGTAATTAAATTAATATTTTTAAAAACATTCAAATAATTCTTACCTTCGTGGTTTGATTCCACATTTCAAAATTGAATTCGGTTGAATCAGAGTGATGTGGTAGCTGTACTTTGTGAAATTCGGGCTCGCCTTACGTAACACGAGTGTTCCGCTTACGTTTCCCTTCCACCCTGATTTTTGCGCGCAGGTGCAGAGTTGTCTATGAGTTTAATGAATCATTTTGCATTTCAAGGCTTAGGCTACCCAACCTACTCTTTCAAATACTGAAATTCGAACATTTATTTTTGGATTTTTGTCCGCTTAGATAGGGGTTTGACCCCACTGTGTGACGCACCACACATGCATGATTTAAACAAGGATATCATCCAGGCAGACGGTGAGAGCCAGTTCCCTATTTCACAACTCCTAATAACGGTCAGTTATTTCCATATTTAATCTTCTTTTTTTAAAGCAGGTATCACACATTAAGGCCACTTGTGTCATGGTTCTTCCCATTTCCTTAGAGGACGTCTCAAATATCTTCTTGCTCTATATTTGTGTATCTATCTTGCACATTCTAACGTAACTTATCATTTATTCATGTTCTCTGTAATTACTTATGTATTCTCATAATTTTTCGGTGTCTTTTTCATTAATTGTTTGCCTTGTTCACGCACTTACACAAAATACATCATAACATGCAGGTTCGTTCGACGGTTACAGGGAGCCATGAGATCGGAGTATCTAATTCATGCCAAAACCCATAAGAACCGTCGAATGCTACTTAACCTGAAATAAGTGGATCGCAAAAAATATTCAACTAGTAGACAGCTCTGAATTACAGTAAAATATTTAAAATTTCCAGTCTATTGGAGACCTACAACATTTGAAAACTGTTGCAAAAACGTACAGAGTAAGAATGAATAGTAATACCATAGAGTAAGTATATATATATATATATATATATATATATATATATATATATATATATATGTATATATATATATATATAATTATATATATATATATATATATATATATATATATATATATATATATAGAGTGGCAAATGGTGTCGGATGGGGCGAGATTGTCACGGTCGGTGGTCCACCGGAGATGCAAAGGAAGAACAGCAACGAATTCAATGGAGGAGGAAGTGAGAGGGTAAATGAGGGAGGAAAACTGGCGATTGGTCCAGAAAGAGATAGAAAATGAAACTAGGTATTACCATAGAGTAAGTACACTTAGAGAGTGGCAAAGGGATAGGGAGATTCGGATATGAGTTTTTAAATAATACTTAGCCGATAGATTGAACAGGTGCATCAATTTTCCACGACAAGCCATAAGAAATGGCCTGGATGTTTACTAATCGACCCATAGCAACGGAAACAAATCTCATTCAGTCGTCGAGATCAAATTAAACATGTATTTTAATGTGCCTTCACTGAGCATCGTTTATAATGAATCGAATTCACGTCAATATGATAAGACACGCGATTACCAAACACGGAGTCAACTGTTTACCGATGTATCATAGGAACGACAAAACAATTGATACTCTATTCAAAGCACACAACAGCCATGGTAAATCCACTCTTCTGTATGTTGATGCAAAATCACCGAGTACCACTCGCGCCTCCAAGTGGTCTTCTCCGTAAGCCAAAATTCTTCCTTCCCTTAGGTGGTGGCACCTGAGAAATTCTTCCTAAAGCTCTCAAAAATGTATGTCCAGTTTTAGCATTGCTTTTCCACTCGATATATATACTTACTCTATGGTAATACCGAGGCGTCTGGCTAATGCCTCTTCATTATGGGTAGAGAATTATCACTTCAGTTCACAGGCCCGTAACTACGCTGGATGAGTTATAAATAAGAACATCAAATGCTTATGAAACCTGAAGTACTTCAAACGTTTTGACCTGCTGACAGTGAACAATGCAAACACCAAACTCGCCTCCATCCACTGAAGAATATGGACGGATTAAAGTTATAACTTTTGTGTCCGCTGAATCTATTAACCAGCCATTATTTCTCACCATTTGCATAGAGACACACATCATAAAATACGGAGCATATCTTTTTAATAATTGATCAAAAGCCATCGTTACGGCCATGTGTTTGCGGAAAAAGTAGGATGAATAGGGTCAGGAATGAGTGGGTATTAATTGAGTGTGGGTAAGATGCTCCAGTAATGGAAATACAGGAAAGGAATGTGTTTCGTTGGGTTGGCCATGTTGAGAGAATGGATGAAAGTCGAATAAAGAAGCAGATATATAAGAGTGAAATGAATGGTGCGAGAGGGAGAGGTAGGCCGAGAAAGTTGAGGTTGAATGTGGTCGAGGAAATTCTTAGGAGGAGGAATATTAGGAGTCTTAAAAACAGGAGGGCATGTATGAAGCAGTGTATGGGGGTAAATGAGGCAAAAGAGGTTTGCAATGATAGGTCTGTATGGAGGAAATTATTGAAGTAGAGTTAGAGGTGTATAAATATGTATTTATGAGTTGAACTTAGTGAATGTGCCTACCCCGGAAGGGAACGGCGTGATTGGTAAGTATGTATGTATATATGTATCCAAAGCCACCGATCGAATGATTGGTTCTCTGCAGCTCTTAACTCCTCTCCTATCAGCAAACCGCTTCAATCCAATGTAACCCTTCGTTTGGATGTCCTTCATAATATTCCTGATGTTTCGTTGGGATGCAATATAAAACCTAAGGAAATGTACTATCTCGACGGCTAAACACAAAGATAAAGGCAATATTTTGAAGTTAAAAGGCGGCGTAAAGGGAATTCATGAAGCTAAGGGCAGCAATAGAGTCGCGATCGCCGTAAAGTTCGTAATTTCCTCACGAGGAGTACGATGGCCAACGAAAGGAGAGAGAGAGGTGGAAAGATGGAAGATAGGCCGTGGATGCAGTCCAGAAAGGAAAGCGAAGAAACTCCTTCGGATCATTCGATGAGCAATAAAGAGGGCAAGCAGGAAATGAAGGAGAGATCTCAGGGGGAGGCTGCAGACGGGGATGGAGACAAGAAGAATGAGTTGGGAGGGGATTTGGAAAAAGAGCATTCGTAATAACAGTAAAAAAACGAAGTGGCTATCTCGGAAGAGGCAGGGGGGGGAGGAGATATACCATTCGATGGGAAATGGGATAACTTAAGACGATCCCCAGCCCATACCCCGTCCCCTTAGCTACCTTCCAGCACCAGCCCCTCATTCCTTCAATCATCCCACCTCTCGCCAAACACGGTACTACCCCCCTCACCCCCGCCCACTCCATTCCGGTTACAGTAGGGTTTTATCTAATCGCCAGATTTTGTCGGATAGTCACCAAATTTAGGATTTTTCTCTTATTTCACATTCTAAACAATGCTAGATATGGATGAGAGCGCTGCGACGACAATTATAATATTATATATACGGTGCTTATCTTGATTAGAGATGGGTACCTCGTCTGCTTCGGCAGCCATAACAGACGACAATTGGCGATCGTTCTATAAGAATTACCCCTTCTATTTTTAATTATTTTGATTCATTTAGAAGGGAAAAACTTCGCTTATTCAATATTGTTGAACGGAAAAGAAATTCAACGATTGAAATTAACATCATTTGTGAACAACAAACACTCATAATTGATCTGTTTTCCAATTCAAAAGGAAACTTCCCGCTTGTTTATAGTTAGTACTAGAACTAACTGATAGATGTCGCCTAGCCGCTTGTTGATTCGATCGTCTACTGTCGTCTGTTATAGCTGCCGAAGCAGACGAAGTACCCATCCCTAATCAAGATAAGTACCGTATTTATCCTATTTTAATTGTTGTCGCGGCGCTTTCGTCCATATCTAGTATTGTTTAGAATGTGAAATAAGAGATAAATCCTAAATTTGGTGACCATCCGAAAAAAACTGAAGATTCGATAAAACCCTACTATCACTTCCATTTCTCCACCTATTTTATAGTGACCTCACCCCCCACAACTGGCAAGCAAAGCCCCGCTTCTACCACCCCCTGCCCCTTCCCTCTCCTCCACCTCAACACGCCCAGGCGACAGCCAAAACTTGCTCCCGTGATGAATGCGGCCCAACGCTTCAAAGGACGAGTGGGAGGGCTGGCTAACTGCAGACGACTGGTCGCCATGGACTGTCGCCATATCGCATTCCCTGCCACACACCCCTCCCTCTCTCTCTCTCTCTCTCTCTCTCTCTATCTCCCCCTCTCTTCCAAATCCGTCCAATCCATTCAACGGTACCACATACACCCACACATACATCCGTAATTACCCACATACTCCGTGCAAGTATGTATGTGCATGCGAGAGCGCATTGACATATACATATATAAGGGTCGGCGTCACACATTCCCCGCACGTATCCCTCACTGAGGGAAAGCGGACCCACGTGTATTTACCCTTATTCCTTCTCCCTCCCACACGACGCCTGACCACAAATCTCCATCTCTGTGCACCACGATCAAGATCTCTCTCCTCGCCGCATCGCCAATCCGTCTGATCTCCACTAGAAATCGTACATATCCACAGCGACTTGTGTCTTGCGCTATTTCAAGTCCACGAAGGCAATACACAACAAAAATACAATTTGTTTCATTTATGGATTGAAGATATGTATGGCTTAAATAATTTCTCATAGTTCCACCAACTGTATTGAATAAATGTTACATACTATGTATCTATCAGATATTGAATATTGGAATTACCTTAGCACCTGATATATAATGGGGATTACACATTCAATACATAGGTACGTGAGGCAGCAATAAAGAAACTAGGTTTTGTTAAGCGTATAATAGTAAGGTCCTCAAATGAAAAAGTCAAAGAGAGATGCTACTTCGCTCTGGTTAGGCCACACCTCGAATACGCCGCGAGCACTTGGGACACTGGTCAAATAGATTTAACCAAAAAAATTAACAAAATACAAAGGAAAGCAGCGCGTTTCGCTAAAAAATCGGACGAGCGTACACATAGTGTCTCACATCTTTTAGAGGGATTTAGCAAGGGAGCCTCTAGAGTCTCCGAGGCTACACGCTAGGCTTAGGTTGCTTGATAAATTCAGAACTGATATTTTCCAGAGCGACATGGAGAATATTATCAAGACTCATCACTACATTTCTAGGTCTGACAGATGCGATAAAATAAGAGAGATTAACTTCCGAACGGATAGGTACAAAAACTCGTTCTTTCCGCGCAAAATAAGCGACCACAATTAACAATGAGCTCCACTAAATACACTCTTATAATTCATGTCACCATTTCATCTCCAAAAAAACTTACACCTTTACATGGCTGGTGACCTAACACCCCCTGCCACACGCCCATGCGTAGGCTTGCGGGGTATAATGTATATGTGGGTGTAATGATCGTCCACATGCCAGGTATCACGTCATAAATTGTGGTTTGTAAATTTTAACTTATTTGAATATCCAACGGTGCGAAACGATGTCCTATAACCATTGGCGCTCTCAGCAGAGTGGCATGAAAGCTCAGATGAAGAGTAAAAGGCACGCTTTTACTGCGATTCCTTGAGATGATCTTCCACGCAATGTAGGTGCAAAGATTATTCTGAATATCTGCATTGTGTTTTTCAATTACTTTCAATGCGTTTAAACAAGGGTACCATACACTGGATGACTACATTACCTATCTTAAGGAATTAATGCATCCGTCAAAAAGGTCAACACATCTTTACTCTTTCATTGATGATGACTGTTTTCCATTTTTCAGACACGACAACTTGAGCATAAATACCATGTATCGTCCATTTAAATAATGAAGAAAAAGTATGGACCACCTTTCAAAACTGTTGCAAGGCATTCTTACTTCACTTTAAAACCATACATTAACCCCTCAAGCGTGACTTTAAATGGAGGTATTTTATCCCTAAGCGTGTGCGACGCAACGTGTGTGTCCGCTCAAACCAATGCCTCAAGCGTTTGCGACATACCCCCTGCGTCCAAACTTTTCATTAAGAAATCTTATCGCTCACGTTCTTAAATATGTACTTTCAGTGAGTATATATGTGACTTAATTCTGCCTGCTTTCGTTCTCTACTTTTTGATTGCCTGAATCTATATGCCCGCATTGTTAAAAATTTTTTTTCCTAACTCATGCCTGGTAAAGAAAATGCTTACTCGCGACACAGCATATGGTGAAATGGATACGAACAGATATCTCCGCTCATGCTCTGATTTATTGCTTTCAAAGAGCTCAAATGTGCGTTTTGATGCTGACTGCTTTCGTTCTGTGGTTCCTTGGTATCTTCATGTCTTGAGTAAACATTTCTCCCTTCTCTTTCATCATGGCAATGCTCTCATAGGCATGGTCCCTTCAGCCATGGTCACACAATGCTGCTCGCAGCCTCGTAAGATCTGTCATCGTGTGGTATCTTATTTACGATATTTGAAGCTGAGGGTCGAGGTTTCCTGACGCCTACTGCCGAATGACCTTAGCCGCATTGTGGCTTTTTTATCTTTTTCTACCCCGGGACCGTCCCTTGGCTGTACCCCTCCTTAGTTCACCATTGAGTTCAGCTCTCGTGAGTTGTCTGACCAGCAAGTGCGTCATGTTTTGGAAGAAAAGAGAGAAGCAAGTTCAGATACAATTTCTGAGAATTCAAGTGGATACACTCTGGACTCCAGTTCCGAAGAGGAAGTAGAACAATCTCCTCGATTTTCTGTGAATATTGGAGAGAATACTTGGGAAGAGATCGACAGTGCTAATCCTTCTCTGCCTTTTGCGTGTGATTTAGTTGGGAAACAAATAGTGCCAGTTAGGTGCGCAGATAATCCCCTGGAATAATTTGAGCTATTTTTGGACGACGATCTAATTATCATAGTGACTGAAACAAATCGTTACGCAGAACAGTTTCTAGCTCACGAGAAAGAAAAAAATCTTGGTGCAAAAAAAATCGCTCTTTCAAAAATGGGTTCTCACAACTACGAACGAATTTAGAGTATTCCTAGGTTTGCTTATGTAGAAGGGAATAACTCAGAGACCAAGCCTCAGAATGTATTTTAGAAGGAAAAATATCTGAAACACTGTTTTTCCCCAATTTAATGAGCGAAGAAAGGTTTTCATTGCTGACCAAATTTCTCCATTTTGTTGATAACGCCAATAAGGAAATGTCAAAACGAGATCCTAAACTGTATAAAATTCTGCCCATTACTGAATATTTGAAAAATAAGTTCCAGAAAGTGTAAATACCGGGTAAAGAAGTCAGCATCGATGAGTCTTTGTTGTTGTGGAAAGGTAGGTTTTCATGGAAACAGTATATTCCCATGAAAGCTTCCCGGTTTGGCATAACAATGTTTGAACTTTGTGATTCCGCAGGCTATTTATGGAATTTTATAATTTACAGTGGCTCAGGGACAAAATTAGACTGTGAAATCAAACCATAGACATAGATCTTTTCCCAACACAAGTTGTTTTAAGTTTGTGTGAGCAACTATTAGAATCGGGAAGATGTGTATATATGGACAATTATTATAGTAGTCCCAATCTTTTCCAGAGGTTGGTTCAGAGGACAACAGGTGCTGTTGGAACAGTCAGAATCACACGCAAAGGCATACCAACGCATCTAAAAAAGAAACTGAAGAAAGGAGAAGTGGTTAGTGCAAAGTGTGGGAAATTGGTGGCGTTGAAGCGGAAGGATAAGCGCGATGTCTCAGTGATGACTACCAAGCATTCAGATGAAATGCAACCCGCAAGTCGAAAGAGTGGGTTAGAATTTATGAATAAACCTACGCGTGTAATAGAGTATAATAAACACAAGGAAGGTGTAGACTTGAAAGATCAGCTTTTAGAATCATTCTTGCTAGAAAGGAAAAGGACAAAAGTGTGGTACAAAAAATTATTCAATCACTTAGTAAATACAACTGTGTTGAATGCTTACATTCTATATTGCAAGGATGGAAATAAGAAAGATCATCTATCGTTCAGAATAGAGTTAGTGAACAAGATCAAAGCCATGTACCTTGGGCAGAATTAAGAAAAGCGCCAAGGAAGGCCCTCAGATAACGACACGGAATGTACGCGATTGACAGGTCAGCATTTCATTCTTGGAAATCCGAAAACCGAAACTTATTGAAGTTGGAAGAAGAAAGTGTGTGGTGTGTACGAAAACCGGAAAGAGAAAAGAAACGAGATACAGGTGTAAAAACTGTCCAGGGACACCGTCGCTCTGCCTAGACCCCTGTTTTGAGCAATACCACACACAGGTCAACTACTAATCACCGGTTACGGAGAGAAGAAATAAACGGCTTGACAAAATGTAAGTACAAAGTTATAATAACAAAGCATAATTAATTTTAAATCTAATTTATTTTTTTGGCAATATTTAAAATTGCGGTTACAAAGATATAAATATTTAAGTTAAGGCCTGCACAAAATATTCGATGCATGCGAAAAAAAGCACCCTGAGCTAAGCTATTTAAATCCCTCCGATTAAAGTCACGCTAGAGGCATATGCTGCGTCGCGAACGCTGGAAGGGTTAATAGATATGAGTAATGAAACTCAAGTAACTAACTCAATAACGCTTTCATTTTTCTTTTATTTCAACAGCCATCTCGAACGCAGCATCGGGAATGGTGACATATACCAAAAAATAAGCATGCTAACCTTTATATGCTCGGCTGGTTTTTTAGGAGTGCAGCCAAATGCTGAAATAGTTCCAGGTCACCTAAAATTACGAAACAAAATACATGGACCAACTTCCAATAGAGCAAAATAGTATGTTACGGGAGAAAATATTAGCATATTTACAGCTAAAATATTAGGATGAATAAAACTCTGGAAAAATCCAAAAGGATATCTGAAATCACGTTTCCCGCCTTCTCACCAAAATCCACCCTCGCCTTCCCTCTCGACGTCACAACCGGATGATTCGAGAAATTGGGCTGATGGGAAATGGGGGAATGAGGAGAGGAAACAGGAAATGAGGCGAAGAGAATGAGGTGCGTGAATGCGGGGAGGGAAACCCCCAGCGGCCATCTCAAGGGGATTTATATTTTCATTCCCTCAACACCACTCCTTCGCCCCTTTGAATCTCATCTTCCCCTCCTTAATCCCATCGAATGGACGCATTTCCGCTTCAGCCCAACCTCCATCCCTTCCCCCTCTTCCTCCTCCTCAACCGGGACCATTCGCCAACACAACTACACAATATGCTGCAAGCTGCCTGCCAATATGCTGCAAGTTGAGCAGGGGGGGGGGTCTTTTCAGAAACATGAACGACATTGTAGCACAAGAAAGTAAATGAAGCTATAACTGTTGATGCATTGGAAATAAAATCATTCAAAAATTGTCGGGAGGTCACATTTTACAATCATTAGTGCTCAGCGGATCAGGGATTTTCATATCGCATCGAACCGAAACGAATCTCCCTAAAGACATTTCGAATCGAAACGAACTTTTTTTTAAATTTTGGTAGCGAATTGAATCACCCTAAAAAAATTCGCTTCCGAATCGAATTCGAATCTAAATAAAATGCATAAGATAGTGCGCATTTAAAGTTATTAAGATTTTAACGATATTTCAGGGCCTTACATTTGCTTGTATATCTATAGTGGCAGAAAGAATAGCACAGAATAACATGTGGTCGTTTAAATTGTCGTTTCGCGTGAGGAAAACAAGGTCTAAACGGACGGCGCACCATTTTTTGGAATGAGCGCCATGTTTGAATGCATTGTAACGATTCGAAGACGAATCTATAAGATTCGAATATTTCGAATCGTTCGATTTCGAAGCATCCCGATTCGCAGGCGAATCGAATCGAATTAAGCCTAATTCGAGTCGATTCGAATCGATATCGAAGCATTCGCACAGCTCTAAGCATCATGAAGCCACTACAGACATGACACTCAAGTTAGAGTAACTATTTACACTCACGTAATTTGCGATTATACAATGTGGGTTACGTAATGCATGATAACTGCACAGTGTGAGAGCAGGCAAATGGGAAGAGAAAGGAGTGTGGAAGGAATGTCAAAATTCCCTCATTCTCCCCACTGCCACACATTCGATCACCTTTCATTCCGACATTGGCACTGTCAATTGCCATTGACAGGGTCCGGTGGAGGAAGAGAAGACGAAGAGAGATGAATAGGGATGCAATACACACCGGACGAACGAGAGTAGGGTAGGGAGCAACGCTCGATCTAGAGGGGTGGGGAAAGGGTGTTCGCTTCCCAGGATCCAATGGGGGTAACGGGGTGGGAAGGACGGGGCTAGATATGGGGAAGGGGAGCGATATTGGCAAACTCGAATGCAAGAGACGGTTGTTCGATCATTGAAGGGCGATAATCTGAGAAAACCATAATTACAGTGAGAGAAAAGAGTAAAATAAATGAACAGTATATTATTAAGGTAGTTGGAGCGAAATATCATTTTGCTTAAAAATCGATGAATTTGGTCTCATATTAAAGAAAAATATCTCATCTATCCAACAAAACCAAAATTACTACCCTTTACTTCATTATTTTCGGATATATTTGCCGAAAAATACCAGCCTTATTAAATGGGAAATGGTACGTGTATGCACTCCTGAGAGACATCGTTCAGCAAATGAGGCATTACTTACACTTAGATGTCATAAAAAAACTAACAGCGTGTAATTTTTATGTTTTCTCAACTAGTTTTAAAATTAATCACATTGTCACCACAGTAAATTCTTCGGGATCACAAAACACCTTCCGTTTTGAAGGAGTTTGAAACGCACCGCGCGAAAAATATGAGTCAGTTAAAGACTTATTTAGATATTTTCATTTAATTACTTATAATTTCTTACGTATAAATCTATATTATTTCATCATTAATAATGCAATATTTATTTGATGTGTCCTACAGCTGGTGAAATTAAAACGTATAATTCGAATATGGTTTCCATTATGACAAGGGAACCATGTCGCTCGGACTACCTTAAATGAATCCATGTTTTATGCGTATCCTCTTCGATAACAAACCGCCACAGATTCAAACAAGAAGACATATGAGAACACGCCTATAGGTATAATTTTCAGGAGATTAGCTATTTCACCAACATTAGTGAAAGCATCTGATTAAAGTAATTTAACATTTTTGCGAAACGTCAGCTAGAGGCATAATGCATTGTTTGACTGTAGACCAACCCTCTGGACACAGATTTCGTAGATAATAGATATTTGAAGCAGGATGAGGAAATAGTAGTCGCAAATGAAATTCGAATATACGGATGAATACGCAACCACGCAATGCAAAATACGAATTTGAGAAATAGGGGGCATCGAGGAGGACGACCGCAAGAAATACTAATTCCTCATAACCACTTGGCTAAGAGAACGTACTCACATACTTTGTGGCGTGATTGATCTTCAGAGGAAAGAATGCAAGAGATATTAATCTTTTAAAAAAGTGAAATGAGTTTAAATTGCAACCAAATTCGTCACACTCATTGTTCTAAAAGAGGATTCGAGTTAAGTAACTGAGTAGTTATGGTCAAAACTATTGCAAAATGTTAAGGGGCTATATCAAAGAACCCGAATATTGTTCTTCGGATATGATTAGAAGTTACCATAGAAACGAACATAGTCACAGCTTTTTACTATTGGTGGTGAAATACCATTTTAGGAATAAAAAAACAGATTAGGTATTCTATGTCCTCTTCATTCTATTCGATTGAAAACCTAGTTTCGATGTCCGGAGCGTAATTATCCGGTACATCGCAAATTGGCAATTTTACCCATAAATTATTTTCATGGAACAAAATCATTTTATGATAACATGTTGCATTTCCACCCCTTGATAATCTGAAAGTCACACCGTTAAAAATGCACGAGAAAATCGTGAATTGGTGCTTGACTCGGCTACGTACGGCAAAATATGTTTTCAACACGCATGTCACTCTTTCCGTTCCAAGGATCATAGGGAATCCACAAGCAGCGAGCTCAGTCATTGGCTCATGAAGAGGTTTTTTCTCGTTCCGCACGGCCAACCACATCGCGCCGCAAGCGATCGTTTAGACGGGAGTGCAGCGGAGTCCTCGACGGAAAGAAAGGAGGAACATGCATTGAGTGCACACCGTACGAGTTCGTGCTCAGCCCCTCCGACCAATTGAACGCGATACGCGCGTCTGTTGTTTTGCAACGCGATAAACACGCACCGTGCAGAACGGATGGGAACACACACACACAAACATGAGAATCCTTTGCTGATTCCGGAAACCGAACGGAAAGATGCGCGTCCCCAGAGCACGCGGACATACAAGAGGAGGAGGAGAAAGAGGAGAGCTGTCAACAACGGGTTCCTCTCTCCCTTCCCCATTGAGGACTAATCCAGTCTTGTCCACTTTTTCTTTCCAACTGCACTCCACACACGGCCGTGCTTTCGCGATCGTGCGTCCACCCTGTCCATTTGTGCGTGCGGCGACGGTGCTGCCACCGCCCTCGAGCGCCGGGGTAAGGTGAACTACTGCGATACGAGCGGTAGTGCACGGATGGAAACGAGGGTTTGTCGGCCACTAAAGCGTCGCCGCCTTCACGGAGAAGCAATCCCATGTTGCCCGGAGGAAATAACGCGCGTAACAAGCGTGGAGAAGGAAAACGGGGAGGAAATAGGGGTGGGTGTTGGGTCGTTTTAGAATTAGCTTCGCGTCCGTGGGGAAGGGAGATGGGGGAAGCCTTTGTACGGCTCAGAGTGGAGGAGTGGAAGTGAACAGCAAAGACAGAGAGAGAGAGAGACATACACCGAAGTACAGAGTTAGAGGGGTGAGATTCGGAGAGAGGTAAGATGAAGAGGACGGGGCGATACCTCCTGGGAAACACACACACAACACATATGCGGCACAGCATTAAAGAAACTAGGTTTTGTTAAACGCATTATAGCAAGGTCCTCGGATGAAAAAGTCAAAGAGAGATGCTACTTCGCTCTGCTTATGCCACACCTCAAATAAGCTGAGAGCATTTGGGACACTGGTCATAAAGGCTTAACCAAAAAAGTTAAAATACAAAGAAAAGCAGCACGATTCGTTAAAAACTGCTACAAACGAAAATATAGTGTTACTGTATAACTGTTAGAGGAATTAAGGTGGGAGCCCCTAGAGACTCGAAGGGTACACGCTTAGCTTGCTTGATAAATTCAAAACTGATATTTTTCAGAATATTATTAAAGAGAATATTAGCATGCCTCCTCACTACATCTGACAGATGCGATAAAATAAGAGATACTCTGCCGAACAGATAGGTACAAAAACTCGTTCTTTCCGCGCACAATAAGCGACCACAATAAAAACTGAGCTCCACTAAATACACTCCTATAATTAATGTCACCGTTTCATCTCCAAAAAACGTAAACCTCTACACGGCTGGTGACCTAACACCCCCTGCAACAAGCCCATGTGGCGGCTCGCGGGGAATTATTTAGATATAGATGTGTTAATCAGAAGGATAAGGACATATCATTTCATAGGGACGAGGGAGAGTGTGTGTGTGGTGTGTGTTGATAAGGAGAACAAAGGAAGAGCGATGTAGGTGCTGGGCAAAGAGGATTCTCCGAGGAGAATAGGGAACAGCCCGAGAGACTAAGGCACCGGCGCAATCGTGGTGCTGGTGTAAACTCGTGGACACACAGACAGACGGCGAGGAACAGCGGAACGCAATTTGACGGTAGAGCCAGCCGAGAGGGAAGAGTGGCAGGTTCCAAGATGACACAGTTCCGCTGCCGACAGTGCAGTCCCACTGATGCATAGAGGAAGAAAACTTACTTAATACATGCCAAAAAAGATCGCGACATACATTGTGTTGCCGTTCTGTTAAAACTTTTTGCATTAGGTTCCAGAAATTTATGAGAAAATCAATTGACAATGTATGTCATATTAATTTTGGTCTTACGTTGTATTCTGTTCTGTTCTTCTGTTTGCTTGTCATTTTGGAAATTCTTGTCTCCAATGTATTTCATGATTTGATCTCTACATTTGTCACCTCATGAGCTGCTTCAGGAATGTTTTTTATTGTAAATTCATACTGCCTCTTGTGAGAGGCTTTATGTAGAAATTGGTACATTTGTTTGTTACACTCCCGGCCTAATCTCTGTGGAAAAAAATTATTTTATTTTCATCTTTTTTTTTATATGTACTTACATTAGAACCTAAGGAACATAAGGTCCCAGGTTCTCAATAAAGTAATTGTATTGTATTGTATTGCACTGTATACATCCGAGTACAAAAATCCGATTTCCCCGGCATGACTTCATGGAATTAGCGAAATATTTTAAATGGAAATTTTAGATTTGTTATTCCACACAATCGTACGTCAAACACGACCTATTTTTCGATTGTCCAAATCATCAGACGATCATGATGCTATGCAATGCAGAAGCGTTAAGGTTATGAGCACCTGGTGTTGACGCGCTTCGCTGCTACCCGGGTGGATAGTGTGATATAATTTTGCGTGGTACTACAAAGTTGTTCTTCACATTCAAACTACAGTTTATCATTTGACCGCATGCTCAATGCCAAATTTTGCTGAGCATAACATAGAAAAGAAGAATACCTCTGCATCATTTTACAGTGGGGTTTTAAAGTCACATTAAAACACCCTCTATGGAGAATAGACACCATTAGTGGGGACAAAATACCACGCATGTAAACATAAAATGCTGAAAAACTAGTTTATTAAGTATATATAACGACGCATGGCGGTGTTTTCTTCCCACAATTCAACACAAAATCTCGTTCACCGCATTCCGCACTTAACGCTTTTACGCAAGCGAAGGTTGCTTTGATATAGCGTCATTTTTTGGCTTTCTTCTCCTTGAAATGAAAAGCACTCACTTCAAGCGGTCGGCTTAATACTGGAGTGAGGGGATGGATTTAAAGTTATAATGCATCTTTTATAGTAAATTTAAGGTGAATTAAGAGCTGAATTCCAAGGATTTCAAAAGAGCATGGGAAAAATACAAATTAGACTCGGAGATAAACAAAAATTGTTACAATGCAAATAAATTAAGCGACTAAAACAATATGTGTTTGGTTTCAGTTATTTAATCGGCATTAGACAATAAATAACAACAATATGTATTTTGCATATCAAAGTTTGGTTCCGGGACACATATGTCACAGATACAACGAAAGGCAACGACCCATTGGCGTCCTATGGGGTGGGGAACAAGGAAAACCCAAGAGAAAGTTATTTTTTTCCAGTGAAAAACCACTCTTATCGGACTTGAGGGATTTTATGCATATCTTTGTTTATCTCCTATTATATTGTACAGTTTTCCAACCATAAAAGGTAATAATTAACACTAGAACAACCGAAGGAGCCATTTTGGCTCCTTCGGTTGTTCTAGTGTTTAAGAACTGTATTTTTGTTCTTTATGCCTCAATAATCATTATTTTTCTGACTTTTAATAAAATTTTATGGAAATGTCACAGAAAAAATATCTGCGGCTCATTGCGAGTACTTCTTCAGAGAAAAGGTAATTCACCTTGAACAGCCACGGGAGCCAATTTGGACCGTAAATGCCATTAAGTTTTAGAGTTTTAGAGTTTGCTACAAACATCAAACAACTATGTATTTATTTGCTTCTTTACAATGTACGATCAAGTGTACCAAGGGTATATTTAACTTAACTACGACAATCTGCCCCTTTCTTCCATTTACAATATCACAACACATATGTGGCATTTATTACACGACAATGTATTTGAAAGGACGCCAAGAAGCTGAAGAATCCGACATACTCCAAACATGTTATGACTGTGTTTACTTTTTATCAAATCAGATTTTCAGAACTCAATTGCTCAAATAATTGCGTAATTGATCAAATCGCTTCACGCTGGCAAATAAATTGTCCAAATAGGATTTTCATCACTCAGTCTTCATCTTTCGCCGTGAAACCTAGATCGGTTCGCAACAGATACGAGCTTCTTTTTCGGCAATGTCTTTGAGTCGACGTCTACAATCTGAAGACATTATTAATATTCTAATCAACATTCCTGAAGATCAATCAGAAGTTGAAGATGATCCACCTAACAGTGACGGCGATTTTGACTGTAAGGATTATAACCAGGAGGAAGGCATTTCAAAGTTCCAACTTTTTTAAATGTGCCTATATTGGAATTGTAAAGTAGCTAAAATATGAATTAATTATTATGTATACCAAATGGAAATCATATTTCTAAAGTTATATCTTCATTTCAGTTTCCCAAGAGCGTGATATTAGCGACGGAGCCAAAGCGGAGTTGGCTGCTCAAGGGTGGTAGAGAAGCTCGGCTGCCCTCGTGTTAAATCCCTAGAGAATGCCAAAACGACTATTTTCGTGATCCCTAACCGTTTTCTTCGTGCTATTGTCCAAAAATAAAATGATTTACTCCAGTGGTGAGCTCCTTGAGCTCTAGGAGACTAAGAAAGGCACAAGTCGGTTCTTGACTGGCAGACAGTCCCCCTCTAAACGATCTGATTTCCCTTTTCATACAGTGTTTCAGGGAGCGGCGACTAACGACAGGGAGCCGAGATAGAATCGGAAGGACGCAGGAGTAGGGAGCGGGAGGTGGAGAAAGTGGACGAGGTTGCGCGGCGGCGTCCTCAGAATGAGCAGCGTTCATGAAAATAGTCCTCCACGACAATGAGTCATGGCATAATGAGGAGTGGTAAATTCAAAACGAAAGGTTTTTTTTGTGATATCCTAGAACCTACTGCGGAGACGAAATGATTAATTTTCGAAAATAGTTGAGAAAACATACAAACTACACGCTGTTTGTTTTTTTTTTCGACGTCTATGTGTTAGAAACTCCTCATTTAGTAAAAAATGTCTCTCTGGAGTGCATACACGTACCATTTCACATGTAAAAAGGCTGGTATTCTCTGGCAAATATCTCGGAAAGTAATGTGGTAAGGGGTTGAATTTTTGGTGTCAATGGAAGGGTGATATATTTTTCTTTAAAATGAGAGAAAATTCACTGAATTATAGATAAAATGCATTTTCGCTCTAACTAGTATCAATTCTTTTCCACTACAAATTAAATAAACCAATCATATAAAATCTTTTCTTAAGCTGGTTAAACTCTCATAGTTGAATTTTTTTCTATATTAACTTTGACACTCTCACTTCTGTAGTGATCATTTTGCTATATGTATTGTATCTGTACTGAAGGTGTCCCCAAAAACAGGCAATGCCTTAGGGGTCACCTAAAGCTCCTGTCCACTATTTTTGCGAAGTGATTAGGTAATCTTGGATTATGTTTAAAGGGGCAATAAAAATTTTTATAAATTATGAAAGGGTGTAATCGTTCCATGAGAAGACGATATAATATGAATCCAGAGATAAAACAGAAAGGAAGACCGACTGGGTGCAAAGGAGCCGTTGCCCTTTCCTCCGCTTCAGACTCGACTACTTCCTTTCCCGCTAATCCTTTTTCCGGAGCCACGCCCCCCTCCCTCCCCACACCCTCCTTCCTTCACTCCAGATGACGCACAACTCCTGTCCCTCTCCTATCGCATCCTCCTCTCATCCTTCTTCAGCGGAACATAATTCACTCCTCTAATCGAGTTGTCTTTTCATTCTGGGAGTACCCACCCTTCGCACGTGCAGGCAAACACATTTTGCCTTTGAAGTTCCTGCACATTGGGAGCGCACTTGTGCCACGGCCAACATATTGAGGCGGCATACCTTCTCGAAATTCAGTGCATCGGTAGACGGAGAGGGTGGGAAACATTCGCGGTGTAGATCCTATAGGTATGCGACATTACTTTGAATAACCAAGTTTCCTTTAAGCACAGTCCCAGACGAATGTACATCGAGAACCCTTCGAGAGATAATCCACTTGAAATTGCAGAGAGAAAATGTTGCTCAAATGCTAATCCACTCTCAGTCCATATCTAACACGAGACTTGTGCATCATTCAGCTTCGTACGACTGTATTAAAGCATAACGCCACTTTAGGGTAAGGCTAATAAACCTATAAAATTGTAAGCTATAATTCACAAGACATGATATTGTATCACTGATAGTTATCGTGGATTTAAATTGTCAAATATTTCATGCTAGTATGAACTTTCCGATTAAAACGCAACGGTGAATGCGAAGGTCGGGGCCAACAAAACACCACTATAGAAATTAGATATGACAGGAATGTGTGACAGAATCATTTATGTAGTATGTAATATTTAAATTGGCCAATTACGATTTCAACTTTTCCTCAACATTTTTTCAATACGCAGTTTACATATTACTGCCTGACCCGCGCGAATATTTTGCACAGGATTATGATGAAGAATTATGGGAGTTATGGCGTTGCGACAGAAAAACACTTTTGAGAAATAATATATGTGATTATCAACAAAATCATGAATATTGCTTTGGCGATGCACACGGCAGGAGGGCAAGGCGGAAAAAGGAAAAGAAGAAGATAAGACAGCTAACCCATTCAACGGAACTCCATTTGCATAACCCACCTAGGCCATGATGTCGTTGTTTCCTGTATAATATTCAAAATACAGAGCACGCATACTTCTGCGACAGAATGACTGAATGGGTAGATGTAGGTGGGATTGAGCGATATGATGGCACCATGGAGTGGGTAAGTCAAATGTTGAGATAGAAAAAAGCAATGAACAATTTTGTATACTTTTTATTCAAAAGTAGGAATGAAGATGAAAAAGCAATAAACAATTTGGTACATTATGTATTAACTCAAATATCTTGATCCCTATCTCCCAATCCTCGGAACAAATTATTACAGATGCACCACATTACAAAACTACTCCCTTAAACGGGACCAATTCACATAATGTTGCATTTTTGATTCAATTCTTAAATGTTCGAAAACCTCGCTGGCGGTTGAATAGACCTCAGAAATTACTATTTGAAGGGGAAATACCAAAAGATGAACTTCTATCTCCAGGAATTTAAATAGGAATTGCAATACTTATCCTAACAACCAAACTGCAGCTGAAAGTTAATGATTTATATTCAACAAGGAGATTGGAACATCGAGTGAAACATCAGCAAAATCTCTTTTGATTTGTCGCAGAAGAAACATTAAAAAAAAGATATCTAAAACTGCGCAATTTCAAGTTACATACATTTTGAAATTTCCAAACATTGCATTAAACAAAGTATGTGGTACGAAGTCACTCGCACGGGTGCATATACACCAGGGTTGAAATTCGTATTGAAAAAATCATTTGACTTGAACAGGATTCGAACCCGGATCTCCAAATTGCCGGTCAGGTGTGTTAGCCATTTACACCACCAAGCCATCTTCCTTCAAAGCGAATTTCGAGGGGGGTTTATGCGAACTAGATGTTCAGGCCTCAAGTCTACATTTGAGCACATTAGACGAAGTAGTGCTTACAAAGCCACTGTCGCGGTGGATCGTCTCATGTGCTACAATGTAGACTCGAGGCATGAACATCTAGTTCGCATAAACCCCCCTCGAAATTCGCCTTGAAGGAAGATGGCTTGGTGGTGTAACTGGCTAACACACCTGACCGGCAATTTGGAGATCCGGGTTCGAATCCTGTTCAAGTCAAATGATTTTTTCAATACCAATTTCAACCCTGGTACATTCATTTTTAGTTATGCACTTCACAATTCGGGAGGAATTGTCAGGATTATTACTTGAACAAGCCCAGTTACATCTCTCTTCTGCGTGAAGCTTCCTTTAACAACAAACTACAGATGGATACGTACTAATGTATGTAATAAATGTAAATAATAGATACATTTTACCGAGTAGTATAAAAATGTTTTCTGCGCGATGGATGACAAGCATCAGTTTTTTTTATTGGGAACGAGAGGAGAGCATTCGACCCACCGAGTAGGATTTGTTTCAGACGATTAACCGGAAATCGGAGATAACACGGAATCGCTCACAGAGTGCGCCTCCTCACCCGGCTGCGTGAACTGTCATTTTCAAAATCGCGGTGGGAAGTGAAAATTGAGCGGAGGGGGGGGGGGTTGAAGAAAGGGGAAGGGAGGGAAAGGGGGGAGGGAAAGGGGTTGATGACAGGGAGAGGTGGGGGAGTGAGAGAGCGAAAACTTTGATTGGGATGACTGCCCCGTAACAACGATTTCATTTCTTTCAATATTGCATGGAATTTTAACAGCGCTAAGATAAAAAATAAAACAATAAAGGATTTGGCGACCGTCCTCTCCACTCAAAAACAACCACTACACACATACTTTCCCCTCAAGTGCGACAGAAAGACGAGATCCATTGATGGAGCGCCGGGACACTTTATATCGGGCACATTCCCGCTAATGCTGTGTGACCGAGAGAGGAATTGGACCGCAAGAAAGACAAAAAGACGGACAGAATTAGAGAGATTCTGCTCCCCCAACTCTTCCACTTCAGAAAAAATACCAGTAAAGTAGTTTAACACATGAGCAGTCGCGATGTTTCACTGAGAGCACCAGTGTATATATATTTCCTCTTAACTTTTTAACCTATGATCATCCTACGCTGCTGAAGTTTTCCTATAGTAATATTATAAAAGTACGACCAAAGTTGCACATACATGGGATACAATAACCGGCAACAAGGACACTTTTTTTGAAACTTCAGTCGCCTCGAATATGTAATCATTTAGGATCCTGGTCATAAAGATTTAACCAAAAAAATTAACAAAATACAAAGAAAAGCAGCGTGCTTCGTTAAAAACTGCAAAACATATACTGTTACACAACTGTTAGAGGTACTAAGGCTAGGCTTAGGCTGCTTGAGTTATTCAAAACTGGTGTGTTTCAGAGTGACAAAGAGAATATTATCATGACGCCTCACTAAATTTCTAGGTCTGACAGATGCGATGAAATAAGAGAGATACACTGTCGAACAGATATGTACAAAAACTCGTTTTTTCCTCGCACAATGAGCGACCACAATAAAAATTGAGCTCCACTAAATAATCTCCTACAATACATCCTATAATACCCCTATTCCTATAATCATTTCATCTCCAAAAAACTTACATCTTTACACGGCTGGTGACCTAACACCCCCTGCCACACGCCCATGCGGCGGCTCGTGGGGTAGTATGTAGATGTATCATCACCCTGATGAAGGCATAACGTGCTATAACCATGGTCGGAAATAAATAGAGCTCGAAAGTGTAGTTTTGTTTTTTCTCTTATCAAAATTATATACGGTCGATTCCGTACCATTAAAATGTTAAAACTCGAATCCCATTTGTCCGAGATTACGCATAATTTCCCTCCCATGACCGGAAAAGTTATGCCGTCCAAAAATAATGTTCACAAAGAAACGGAATCAGAGTGCGATGGCTGATTGTTCCGTTCAAGCTTGGAGCAAACACGAAAACATAATTATACAAGTACTATATTTCGACGAAATAGAAAATCAATAGAATAAGACTCTTAACAGAAATGATATTCTAATATAGTTTTCTGAGTAAGTCCAAATAACAAATTTGAAAGAACAAGTAGTGTGTTTATTTATATTAGGGATAAGTCGATTGCACTTTTTTTCGATTCCGATCCCAAATTGGATTCTTGTAAATCGATTCCCGATTCTCGAATCCGATTCCATCGATTCTTATTCCTGATAACAGGTGGGATATTGATATACCAGTAGCGTACGACTACTATTTAAATTCAAGTATTGGCTGAAATAAAATAACAAAGACAATTAAGTCGTTCAAAAAGGATATTTATTAACAAATAGCAAATATATCCTCAGCTTATTAAAGTAGATAAAAAGTACAGATTGATAGCCTACACCCAAAATTACTGAGACAAATATGATGTGATAAATTAAATTTGATTGGATTATTTATCCATCCGGAATCGATGGAATTGGTATCGACTTTAGGCGATCGATTCTCGATACCGATTCTAATCCTGAGAATCGGTGGAATCGAGAATCAACATTTGGATTCGATTCATCCTTAAATTATATACATAAGATTGAATGAAATCAAAAAAATATATGTTGATTTATTTATAGTTGTGAGATCTAGTCTATAATAAGCATTTGGTATGGTATTTGGAGAGAAGACGATTCCGGGAGCGGAGGTTCGGAGAGGGCGAAGGAAATGGATGGAGGACTTTCAGAAAGGAGAGGGAATGTTGAGGAGGATAATAGAGGTAGGAACTCTGGGAATGAGATTAGGAATTCTGAACAAAATAAGAAGAGGGGGACGATAAGAAGGATCTAATGGCGGGCCATGTCGATTGGTAAAAAACGGAAGGATGAGCCAGATATTGGGGCGTTGTAACGCGAGATTTTGGAACTCGCCTAACACGGATTTTCCAAAGCTGACTGGAGACAATAGAGCACTGTTTTATGTAAATTTTTTAACTGAATGGATTGTGGAATTTGTTATTATTATTTCATTGTTTGCCTATCGGTTACATCAGATTGTTAAGGAAAAATAACTTCCTTTGTTATCGGTATCAGATAAGCACTGTTTTCTTTTTATTGTTTTTTTTTTGCAATTAAATTCTGGCCTATATAGTAATAGTTCCTCAATATTGTATGCAATTTCGCCTGACTGGATTTGCTATTCGAATTATTTTTGTGGTAATAAGAGGAAGTATAATAACTGATTTTGTGTATAGACATCCTATTCCTATCTTATTGCATGTGATTTCATTACCGTTGTTCGCGACTCTAATTTCATTTCATTATATTTTTGAACCGATGATATTAAAGAGATTACAGGTTTGTTTTACCTATAGTAATTATTATTCAGAACCCTATTATCCAACGGACGTTATCCGAGAGCTAAGCTGTAACGCGGTAGAGCGTGACAGCGTTAGGATAAGAACTGAAGAAAAAACTACCAAGCAGCTAGTAGAATACTCAAATGAAAAAAGATGATCAAACTGACGATATATGAAGGCATGTATCATAAATTCAGGGTGAGATCGGATTCGAAGCGTCTTGAAAAGTAAACTGCTTCAGTTCAATGGTTCTTAATGAAAATGTGGTGTACATTTAAAACTTTTTCTTCCCTTCTCGTGGAGGATTCTGACTCCCATGACAGTACTAAACAATAAGAACAGAAAGGCATGACCTCAATGATATTCGTATCTTTTCAAATGACATTTTCTCCATACAAGGCGAATTATCAGAACGCTGGTACGCCATTGTACCCTTCACCTATGCCATGCCACAGAAGATTCGAATGGAATGCACTGAAGGATGACTACAATCAATAACCGAATGCAATGGGGTTCACTTCCGCCTCGTATCGTATGTTTTGCCACTTACCCTGCGTGCGATTTGCCTTGCGTTCGCTCAGGCTTAATTTTTTATAACTTTTCATGTCTGTTTTATAACCCTGATCAACCAGAATAGTGGGGAACATTGGACTTCATTGTCAAAGGCTCGAAGTCACAGTCACAGGTTAATAAACCTCATCACCGTTTGCCGCCGTTCACAGTTCCTTTCTTAGACACAGGTGACAATGTTGTTCGGCTGCCTGGAGACAAGTGATAGGGAGAACGGCTTCCATTGGTGCTCTGTATCGTCCACCCGCCAAGAGTTGGCAAAACAGTCCCACCAATCGACTATTCTATCACATTCACCATTGAATGTATAGCTCTCGGGTTTGCAACCGGTTGATGGAAGTTTTTGGCACCTTAGGTGGAAATTGGTAGGTTGGAAACCCGAGAGATATACATTCTAAGCATTCACCGGGAAAGCCTTAAGTCTTACAATATTCACCATTACCTTTAAAAATTACCAAGATATAAGGTCCATCTGAATGTTAACTATTTAATTTAAAAATTAGGAATAGTAAATTTTTTGCTCTTTGAATATCAATCGCCAAAAATGCTAACTCTAGATTTCTAAAAAAAAGTCGCGACAATCTTAACCCTTTTAGTGCGGCGGGCCGATATATCGGCTTTGGCATCTCAGGCGTCAAGTGCGGCGGGCCGATATATCGGCTCATAGGCAAAATATTGTTTAACTTTTGCGCACAAATATAATTACAATTATTTTTTGTACGAAGCATAAGCGTTTTTTTTATTATTACCTAATTCAATGCATACGGAATAAGAAAAACTGCATATGGATATTTTAAACAATAACTTTATAATATTTATTTTCCTAGAGTGATACATTTCATTCTAGTTACCCTCCGCATTTCTCACTAGAACCGCTGGTAGGGGTCAGCACTAAGATGGTTAATGATGTCGTTTAAATAAATATTTCCTTTCATCAGTTTTGCAGTCATTTGGTGGAACAAAGTCGTGATAATTAAAGAGAATAGCCAACAAAAATCTTGTATCATGTTAAAATTAACCAATAGCGTGCAAGACAAAGAAATCGAAAATTTAGATAACTAAAACGTCCTGCTACATGATCACATGGGTGATAAAATATCCTCTCTAGAAGACGATTCTCTTTAAAGGGAGAGGAAGGACTACATCCTGTGTTTTAGGCAGCTTCTACATACATATAAGATTTGGGGTTGCATAACGTCCAGGGTGAATATAAGTCTAACTGAATTTCCGCAAATTTCCTTAAGTTCGCACTCTGGATTCGTTGATCATGATCATATTTTTTTTAAATACTCTAATGCTTCAGCCTATTTTCATGCTTCTCTACATTGCCAACAAAACGTATGAATTTCATCGGAATTTAAATTAGACTCTATATACAACATCTAACATACTAATCGTGGAAAAAAATTACTTATATGTCCGTACCTTCGATATAAATTTATTCATCGTCTCAAAAGGAAACAGACACCGCCCATTCATTACACATAATTCAATGCTACTTTAAATTGCAATCCTCCTCAAGCAATCCTTGTGGATCCATTTCACCGTTTGAGAGACAGTTTTACTAAATTTTAATACAGAAAAGTTTTAATATAATCATACACGTATTTCCAAAAGAACTCCATTAATTTTAAAATGCTGTATCAAATTACAAAGAAAACTTAACTCCAAAAGACTGTTAGTGAAGTATTCAACTGTTTGCTTGATTTTCATGGATGAACCTCAGTAACAGCTCCGTGTCTAATTCAATATAATTCTTTATAATTAAAAATGAAAGCCTAATTTTTTTATCAATTTAATACAAGTTTGTTAATATAGCCAATCAACCAAAAATTAGAGGATAAAATTCTAGGTAAAGATGAAAACTGTATAAGCAAAAAAATAGTATAACAGAATTAGAAACTAATGTTAATGGAACTTATAGTTATTTAACACAATTTTAAAAACAGTTCATAAAATATCACCATATAAATTGTTTATAAATCCTAATTTTTCACATTTCACAATTAAAGGAAAGGATTTTTCTACGGCGCACTATAATTTGAAGCAAGTCATTAATTCAATATGTGCAAGTTAATTCAGTAATTCAAGAGTTAAACGTGAAACTATGTTGATAGTTTTTACACATGTAAGCATGCACGTTTCATCAGTTCTTAATATAACTTTTTTAGCCATCCAATTTTCGGCAGCTTGCATAATGAATTCTAATTATTATACTTCTACATCTTCAATATTTATACTTAAGTACAAGCAACTATGTCTTAATACCTTTGTCTTAAGGAATTGTAGAGAAAGGTCATGCTGCATATTTGTGAGCTACTTTTCCATGAGAAGATGATGGGCTTACGTAAAGCAAAATGCTACCATTTACCGATAGAACTCATAATGCATCTCAAAGGAATCAGAACCAGACGTTGCAGATTCAAAATATATTTTTTCGTCTTGCATTAAAAATACAAGAAGAAAGTAATAAAACCAGCATTTACAAAGTCGTTACATCTCCCTACTTGCGCTTATCTTAATCAATAACCCTCATTGCTGATCTTGCTAATATCATTAATATGGCTTACCTATCCAGTAATACGAAATAAAGGAATGATACTATCATCTAAATCTACATAATACCGCGCAAGCCGAGGCATGGACGTGTAGCAGAAGGTGTTAAGTTACCAGCTGTATAGGGGTGTAAGTTTTTTGAGATGAAATGGTGACATGAATTATGGGAGTGTATTAAGTGAGCTTAATTTTTATTGTGGTCGCTTATTGTTCGCGGAAAGAACGATTTCTTGTTCCTATCTGTGGCCAAACCAGAGCGAAGTATAGCATCTCTCTTTAACTTTTTCATCCGAGGACCTTCCTATTATACGTTTAACAAAACCTAGTTCCTTTAATGCTGTGCCACATATGTTCTGTATGTGTAATCCCCACGACATATCAGATGCTAAGGTAATTCCAAGGTATTATACTGTATCTGAAAATTTTGTTTCCTCCACCCACAGTATAGTTATGGCATTTTTGTGATGACTTTCGCAGGAAGTGGACTGTGGTGCATTTGCCGATGTTTAATCCTAACCCCCACTCCTGGCACCACGAATGACCGTAGATAAGGCCCGATGACAGAGCTTCAAAGTCCGTGACTTCGTTCATTTCACGGTAGATAGCGGTAGAATCGTCTGCAAATAATCTTAATTTACTATGTATTTGTTTATTCTTTCGAGCGAGAAAGAGAAATAATTTTCCTAATATCCTTTTCGCTTGTATCAGCTATGTATATTTTCATTCATATAAATATCTTTGTCCCAACGGAACTCATTCGTAAATTGACTTTTCCGCGGTTTAAGTATTCCAAAGACCATCCCCACTGAAGCTGCTCTTGATTCTCAAGGTATTTACTTCAAAGCTAACATAAACTACATAATTAAATGCGTTTCAATCCAGAGGACATGGTCATATCACGCCAGGGTATCAGGGTTCCCAATCACAGCAAGACTCCTACTTGACAACTCATTCCGCAGTGTCGTTATGACAGGGAGCGCGTTGGAGGTGTTCATGGAGGGACGGAGACAGAATCAGCGACATCGCATCCGCAAATCGCCCCTCTGGAGAGGAGCAGTCCTCGAAAGCGATGGAAAACGCGTGTACCCTTGTCACGCCATTATAACACACAATGGCTAGCATTTTGAGATGCCTGACACACATTGGTTGTCGTATCACACCGGTAAAGTGACACTGTATGTGTTTAACCGAATTCGTACCGCGATGCTTCGAAGTAGCGTACGTCACGGTGTGTACAGGTAATTCAAAGAGATCATCTCTAACTGCTACCAAGGGGTTACACTGATTTCTAATTTGCCTTCAAAACGGGATAGCGCAATAACAATTTTAGTTCGACAGTAGCGACAAGAGAAGTTGTAGCAACACGGTCAACATAACATTTAGTGGTGAAAATAATATTGTAGGCACCAAATTTAGATGCTCCATCACTCCCAAAACATTGAACTGAACATTAATTATAGCTCATGATGCATTGTTAGAAAAAAGACATACAAGAGCTCTTCAAATCTTGTTACAGTCACGGAAAATTCTAAGATATATGTCATGGAAAAAAGTGATAGAATTGAAAATAACTCTGTCGTCGTTTTCCTGCACTCAGCTTCCATTTCCCTCTGTCATAGCACTCATCTTCTCTAATTCCTCTTGTTCCCATTGCTCTCTCTATTTCCTGTCTCCAATTCACTCTTGGCCTTCCTCTTTTCAGTTTTTCTGGAGGTCTCCATTCCAATATCTTCTCGGGCCATCTGGTGTCATCCATCCTATTAACATGGCCAAACCAGATTAGTAGTTTCCTTTCTACCTCGTCGACTACTTCCTTTTCCAATTCCATCATCTTCATTATTGTTTCATTCCTAACTTTATCCAGTATACTCTTTCTGGAACTCCTTCTCGTGAAATCTCTCTCAGTCGTCAATAACATATTTCTGTTCCTTTCCTTGATGTCTCATACCTCTGCTCCATATGTAATCACACTTTCTACTATTGTTTTGTATATTATTACTTTTGTTTTTCTGCTCATATGTTTATCCCATAGAATAAGGTTAAGAGATTTTATGACAGTTCTTCCCTTCGTAATTCTGTAGTCAATCAGTCGTCAGTCAGTTGTTGAAAGAGTAGTATTCAATAGGATAACTAAACGGAATACGTTGATGCAGTGAATGCTCGTTGCAAGCTACCGGGAAACATGAAGGAAAATGGTTTTGCAATCCGCGCAAAATCATTTCGGTAATAGTAAAATATTTCGATTATATACTAGTTATACACAAAGTTGAGCCTGAAACCATGGATATCAGGGTACACATTACCCATTTATCAAATATCAATGGACTATTAAATGTCTGATAAAAAATAAATATGCACGTGAATTAATAGCAAAAAATGGCATACACTTTTTAAAAAGGGTGTTATTAGGTATTTATAGAATCCCTGTGCAACACAACAAGCGTATGAACATATGGCTATTCTGTCGAAGGGCCCAAGGTCATTAACGATCATACTCAAATATAAACATCTATCGAATTTTTAAGCATCATATGAAAATAACATTGCTATACGAGCCATATGCATCTTTTTATGTTTCTGACTAAATTAATGACTATAACTAGCCATACCCTTCCTATCACATTCGTTGGCCTCAGCTTAGAAGCACCCATTTCCACCATGCTCATGTCACAAGTCATTGAACTAAGCTTCGGGGGTAAGTACCTCAGTAGACAAAAGTAGCGATATGGAATGACTAGAATGAGCAGCGTATTTTTTACTATTGCCCTCTTCTGCAAACGAAATCCAATTCTTCATTCCGAGTCAATTCAGCAGTAAATTCTGCTCATCCACTCCAGGGATTTTCAAACTGAGAGCCATATAGGGAGCTTTCTAATCAGCATGCGCAAAATCAGTGCAAATTGAATAGCAGATGGGAACACACGGGCGCACCTCAAATTCGACCAATAGAATAACCTACGCAGAAGAGTATACAAAATGGCGACAGGACATTAATCGCCTTTGAAACTATGTTCCCCTATGAAACTATGATCGCCTATGAATCGCCTATGAATCGCCTATGAAACTGCATGTTTTTTTTTCAAGTAAATATCTGGAGCAGATAAAAGTGACGGAGGACTGGAAGAGAGAAATGGAGATAAGAACAAGAATTGGTATGGCTAAGGAGGCATTTAGGAAGAAAAAGGCTGTACTAAATAGTAAAATGGGGCTGGAACTGAAGAAGGGTCAAGTGATTTGTTTGGAGTGTGTTTTTGTACGATGGGGAAACGTGGACGATGACAGAAAAGGATAGAAAAAGGAAAGAGAGAGTTTAGAAATGTGGATTTGGAGGAAAGTGCTTAACATCAAGTGGTCTGATAGGGTTTAGGAATGAAGAGGTGTTGGAGAGAACTAAAGAAAGAAGAAAGCTCTTAAAGACCATTGAAGATGGGAAGAGGACCTGGATGGGACATGTACTGAGAAGGAAATGCTTGTTACGAGATGCACTGGAAGGAATGGTGGATGGAAACCGCAAAAGAGGAAGAAAGAAAAGAAAGATGATTGATGACCTGAAGGATGGAGGGAGTTACAGAGAACTGAAGAGGAGAGCAGAGGACAGAGAGAGAGATATTAAGGCTCCAAGGACCTGTGAAAGCAGACAACTAATGATACTGAAATATCACAATTAAATTAGAAATTGAGACATTCCAGTAATAGTTACCACGCATTTATCGCTATCATATGTTTTGCATGCTATATAACATGAAAATGCAGACGAACTGAAAAGAAATTGCGATTCAATCTTTTTAGCACAGGCAACATCACAAAAATCATGGGATAATGCAATGCGAAAAACATTAAAATAATCTAGCAAAGATGCGTGATTTTAAAGCACCCATTGGGCAAAAAGAGTTCGTAATATTTGTTAAAGCACCGAAAAAAAGTTGAATTGTCAAGACCAGAGATTAGAGTAACACTTTGTCCCAGAAAAGTGAGGATGGGCTATAAAGGTCTCTTCGTGGCCAATTCACGACGACCCCTTTAAAGCCTATTGGCACAAAATTTGAAAATCCGCCGACATAGATTTTAAGGGTGTAATTGCAATAGTAACACTTTTATTCTAAGGAGACCATTAACCAGATCATCATCATCATCAATGTAGATCTGTCCTAAGACAGGTTCCAGCTAAACTCCTCCAAACTTCTCTATTTTGCGCCCACATTTTCATCTCTTGGTAACTCCTGTTCACTTAACTTAGGAAAGATAGACGGTTTATAAAAGAGCTCTACATTGGACAGAGTTATAATGAAATAAGAAGATGAGGAAACAGGAGAAATGAGGATTGGAAAGGGAGTTAGGCAAGGCTGCTGCTTGTCACCAGTCTTGTTCAACCTTTACGCAGAAAAGCTAATGGAAATGGCTCTAAAGAAGGCAAGAGGGGTAAATTTTGGAGAAGTAAAAATAAAAATTATTAAATGTGCTGACGATCAAACGATTGTGGCAGAGACAGAAAAAGAGCTACAGAAAAACATGGAAAGCATATATATATGATTGGAGAAATGTATGGAATGAAAATAAATGCTAACAAAACAAAGGTTATGAGGATCGGGAAGGAAGAACGCGATTTAAATATCATAGTGAAAGGCCAGAGACTAGAACAAGTAGAATCTTTCAGATAACTAGATAAATAATAAACCTGATAAATATAGATTGAAAATCTACTCAGGAAATCAAGAGTAGAATATCGATGGGAAAGAAAGCCTTTGAAAAAACAAAAGCTCTATTAACTGCCAATAAAATACCTACTACCCTAACCATATAGTGTGTTTAATTCCGAGGGAGTAAAATTTTGTAATATCAAAATCTAACGGGTAAAGTTTCCAGGCCGCGGGCATTAATGAACCGACCAGGCGGTCTCATAGCGTCCATTAGCAATCGCGTCCAACTGAACATTCTGCGGCGATGTTTCGGCTCTTATAGTTGTCTTCACGCGGACTGGGAACGCACTCCCCTTAACCAAACATTAGCCCCACTCACTACGTCGCACAAACTCCGCGAGAATTTTCCAAGAAAGCCCTGAACGCCCCATAAACCTCGAACAAAAGAACTGAAATTTGGAATTAGACCATGATTCTGCGAAGATCTGTACTGCGGTAATGTGTCCCCTCGGATAAGTTTGGCCAAAGAAGAAAGCGGATAGTATGGCTTCTTCTGACTCAATTTTATTGCAATAAATTTTGAAAGATCAAACAAAAAATTCCACAATTGCAGCACATTAGACGTGGCGTATTCTTACCAGTAGATTACAATAGAGAAATTTCACAGAAGTTTTCGATAAGACGATAATTTGGTTGAAATATAAAGCGACTGTAACGACTTTTGTCTTATGGCGATGCCGATGCTTCCCCGGAATGGCGGCGATCACCACATGATAACATCGACAAGGGTAATGACTGCGCAAGGGGAGAGGGGATCAGCTTCTCATAGAAATGACTCTATTCAAATAAGACTCGCGCAGAAGAAACCACTAAAAGTGGACATCCGATTTAATTTGTGGAGATCGATGGAAAACGAGAAGAGAGAATAATGGCTTCAACTCGATTGTCAATAATTACCTTGATAAATACAGTAATATCAGGGCGTTAGAAAGTACAAAACTAGAAAAAGAAAACAATGAAGTACGGCTTCAAAGATTAAAAAAGATTGAGATGGAGAAATGTGTGAATAAAAGAGAATTTTAAGAGGAAATAGGATGAGAATGAGGAATGCTGTAAATATCTTTTAGTATCACTTACCATGCATAAAACACATTACCCATATATGATTGACAGCGAAGATTTCAACCATCTCTAAGTTTACGTCGATTCACTAATCTTTTTTTCCATTCTGCATGCTATATAACATGAACTGCGAGGCGATCTATTGGGAAAAAACTGACGGGTGAAGCCGAAAATGGGTTTCTCCGGATGGCGAAGAGGTCAGCGAGCCGCAGCGAGTCGAGAAAAAAAAGGGCGCTTGAGTTTATCACGGACACATAACCGATATATTCATCATCGCGCTAGGATGCTGTCGAAGGCAACCAGTTAAGGTAGTCTGAGCGAGATAGTTCCCTAATTATAATAGAGACCATGTTCGAATTAAATGTTTTAATTTCACCAACTGTCGGACACATCATTTGAATATTACATTATTAATGGTGCAATAATATAGTTTTATATGACAGTAATTGTAAGTAATTAAATGAAAATATCTAAGCAAGTCTCTAACTTGACTCATTTTTTTCGTGCGGTGCGTTTGAAAATCTTTCAAAACGGAAGGTTTATTGTATTACCCAAGAACCTACTGCGATGACAATATGATTAGTTTTCAAAAATAGTTGAGAAAACATACAAACTACACACTGTTAATTTAAACTACACAATGTTAATGTTAGAAATATCTCATTTTGTAAAAATGTCTCTCTGGAGTGCATAAACTTACCATTTCCCATGTAAAAGGACTGGAATTTTCTTGCAAATATCTTGGAAAGTAATGCCGTAAGGGGTAGAATTTTCGGTTTCATTGGATAGGTGAGATATTTCTCTTTAAAATGAGACCAAAATCATTGATTCCTAAGTAAAAATATTTTTCGCTCAAACTACCTTAAAAATGCCGATCTACTCAAATGAAAGTGTACATGACACTAGAAGTGTGTACGTTTTGTATAGATCAATGAGCAAGAAAACGGATATCGATATTGTAGTCCCTTTGATTCGATCGTTGAAATTATAAAAGAGCATTTGTCCAGCAAATAAAAAAAGTTTTAATTTTCAAAGAACTTCGAATCTGTGAATTAAATTTTGCTCGCAAGTAAGTCAATAAATCTCACTAAGACCATCATGAAGAAGCTATAGCAACCTTTTTTCAAAAGGAAACTTTAGGAGATTATTGTTAAAATATCTACGGTGATATCAAACTTAGAGAAATAAAATTATGCATGCGGGCCGACCTAAATATGCTACAAGAGTGACATGGAAATTCAGTTAGCGTAAGAAGAAAAAACTCCTCAAAAGCACCACTCTGAAAACATGGATTACTGGCCAGGCTCAATGCTTTTAAGGTGGTACGAGCGAGATAGTTCCCTAGTCATAATAGAGACCATATTCGAATTATACGTTTCAATTTCACCAGCTGTGAGACACACGAATTAGGTATTGCATTACTAATGGTGCAATAATATAGTTTCACATGACATAAATTGAAATTAATCAAATGAAAATATCTTAATAAGCCTTTAACTTGACTCATTAATTTCACGCGGTTCGTTTGAAACTCCATCTAAACGGAAGGTTTACTCTGATTCCGAAGAACTTACTGCGGTGACAATAGGATTTCTTATCAAAAATAGTTGAAAATACACACAAAGTACACACTGTTGATTTTTGACGACATCTAAGTGTAGGGAATGCCTTATTTTTAACATAAGATCTCTCTGGAGTGCATACACGTACCATTTCTCATGTAAAAGGGCTGGTATGTTCTGGCAAATATCTCGGAAAGTAGAGTAAAAAGGGGTTGATTTTTAATGTCAGTGGAAGGGTGGAATATTTTTCTTAAAAGTGAGAACAATCTCATTGATTTCTCGGTAAAATGATATTTCGCTCAAGCTACCTCAATTTATGTATCCCGCCACTTTCAACTCCTCCACTGAAAACGAAGTAAAGAAAAGCGAACCCCCAACCGCTCAGTAATTAAGTGTGGAGTTCTTCCTGGGGAAGGGAAAGAGCAGGGTAAGGGGGTGGCGGGAGGCAAGCCGGTATTTCGTCGGAAAACGTACGCCTACTCGAGAGGCGAAAAGCAATGAAGGGAGGTGAGGAGGAGGAGGGGATCGAGAAACGAATAAAAAGAGAGAAAGATTAAGAAATGAAGCGAGAGAGGGAGGATCACTCGCGTCTGATTAAATTCTGCGCTCAGCGGAAGAGCAAACTTGAGCGCGGAATTCGCAGGCGACGACGGCCCGCGCGCGTGCGCATTAAAAAAAAAAACACAATCTCGTTCTCGAGGGATCGTGAGCGCAGCTCGGGCCCATCCAACTATCCATCGCCTTGTTTGCGTTAAATATTAAATGTCGCCCTTTTGAGCCCTGGACGACGGCGATGGCCAGCCTGGGAAATTGCCTGCTTTGCTCCACTAATGAATTTTAAACTTACCCAACCGCAAATTCCTCCAGCTTAGAAACAAATATTCTCTCTGAACAAAAGCCTTGTTGGACGAAAGAAGAAGATTTGGTCTGCGAGCAACTTGTATTCTTTTTAATGTCCGTGCGTTAGGGATTGATTACCTAACTACTCGGAAAAGTTTAGACTAATTTGCGGAAGAACGGGCATTTAACGAGGATGAGACGTGGCGCGGAGCATTTAGTCGTTCTTGTAGGAAATCTGAGTATTTTACGCATAGGAAAAAGATTGCATGAGTAAATTAATCGGAATTAATATAACTTGTACACGCAACTATATTCATTGTAAACGCATACCTTTTTTTGGTATGAATAGTTATTTTTGCATACTATCCCGTCAGATTCATAGAAATCATAATTTTTGTTCAAATGGAACTGGGTATATTTTTGAGATCATTAACTTTATTCGAACACGGATGCATCCTTGCTTCTAAAGTAGAAATGTCGCGTAGATCTTTAAATAAAAAAACGAGAATCTTAGTGAGACATTTGATTTATCAGTCATATCCTGAGAGCCAGCTTAATTGATCAAAAAACAGATTCTTTCCCAGCTGCCGATTCTTGATAACTTGAAAAAGTGTTCATAACCACATGTATCAAAATTTTCATCCTCCATTATTCACTTCATATTACTTACAGCCTCTGGAAAGTTAAAAAAATAAATTGCGCAAATGGTTTATGTAGTAAAAAATTAAATATAGGAACTAAGAAAAAGTCTCGCTCAAACAATCTTAAAGCAACGCCGCAGTTTCGTCTGCCGTTTTGCAGCTTCGCTGTTAACGGGCCCAACTCAATGAGAAAGGAATTTCCTTTTCGCGATGCGGCTTCCCCCCTCTCGGAAACTTCAGTACAGAGCGCCAATCTGGGGAAGAACTCGCACTTCGCAGTGCGAGACAAGGACGGTCCCGCACCGTGCTGCACCCGTACACCAAGGCGGGCTCCCTTCCATGGAGAGAAAGAGAGGGTTTCAGCCAGGGGAGTGGGAGAGGGGGAAGTGGCGACCTTCTTGTGCTTCCCCCGTTTCACTCTCCCCCCTCTCTCCCCCTCGTGCTTCCAAACCACCCCTGGGAGCGTCGAATTGAAATATGGAGACAGGAGACAGCGTTCGTGCATTACAATGGGCACCAGGGAGAGGGCGCGAATTCGCTTACACACACACACAGATATCCGAGGAGTTTGGTCAGCGGGGAGAAGAACACACACGAATGAAGAGTGAGAGGAGTTGAGGGGCGGTAAATGAGGGGAAATGAGGGGCAGAGAGGAGGTTTGGGAGGAGTGAGAGGGGGCAGCGGGAGAGGGGAGGTGGTGGTCCAGAAGGGTAAGAGAGAGACAGTGGACACTGGACAGATAGAGAGAGACTGAGGACAGAGTAGTCACACATAAGGGAGAGCAGAAGGGGAAGTCTGCTGCGCGCCTGCGATTGTTAGGGTAGCCTCGATAAACGTGGATAAAATAAGGATTTTTTTTGTTAATTACATGGAATTTACAAAAAAATGTACAAATACAAAGCTATTTAATCAAGTTATGTATGATTTAACACTTTCCCGGCGAATAATATTAGTGTAATTCTCTCGGGCTCACCACCGGGTAAGAAATTTATAGTCAGCCGACGTTTTGGGTTCCAACCCTTTATCCATTTTCAAGGTTACTGATGCGAGCTTGAAAATCCTCGTGCTGGAGAGACTGGGCGAACTATATACACTCGTCTGAAGGAACACCGGCTTGTTCAACCGGAAAAATCAGCAGTAGTTGAGCATAGCCTGAGTCGGGACCATAAGATCAGTTGGGATGACACGACTGTTCTTTGGCGATCCGGCCAATTTTGGGATCGCTCAACCAAAGACGCGATAGAGATAAGGTTAGAGAGGAAGAATTTCAACCAAAATACTGGTTACACGATCAGCAGCTCTTGGAATAGAATTCTGAAAAGAATTCAGAACGCCAGAGCTAAGTCTCCGCTGGTCAACGGTCCTCCACCACAACAATCGGGGCTCGACCAATCCCGCCCCGCCTAGCGCCAAATTTAAACGGTCTTTTCAAGCTCGCATCAGTAGCCTTGAGAATGGATAAAGAGTCGGAACCCGAAACGTCGGATGCCTATGAATTTCTTACCCGGTGGCGAGCCCGACAGAATTACACTAATATTTAATCAACTTTACGGTCCTGCTACGCCATTCATGTCAGCACGTGCCTTTTATAATTATTTAGTCGAGTACAACTCAATCATTTTTGAAAACCTATGTATTCATCAGAAGATAGCGGAATTGCCAGATCACGCTTTCCCCGAGGCAGTGCGAAACAACACTTGCTGTAGCGAAGTATTTGCATTGCGTCTTCTGAAATCAAATTCATCTATCATCTGTGTCATAAGAAGTGAATTTAAGTAGTATTCCTGGTTTTTTCAAGGTATTAGCATTAAAATATTTGATTAATTTGGATAAATATATTATTACCAATTACTATTGTAACGTAATCTACCGCTAAGGGTTGATTTGCGTGGAAATTAATAAAAAAACTTCTGGATTTTTTAAAATGGGCGCCCTTATTAACACTTGTTTCATTCTTCATCTCAGTGTTTCCCACCCTTCTTCATTCCTTCCATAAAACCAAAGCACTTTCTTCCGCTTCCCCGATTACCCTACTCACACTCTTCTGTTTACACCTTTAACGTAGCCCATGTCCTCTCGCCACAGCCACCCACTTGGCCTACTCCGAATCTCATCCAGAATCCCTTCCATCCTTACATCATCTACCACACCAAGAACTTCATTGGATTTACTCCTATCCGTAAGCCGCACCTCGTCCATCCCGCTCCTCACCCACACCTCAAAATCCTGCCGCTTGTACTCGTCTTCATTCGCCCGGGTCCGCGCTTCTGCCACACACCCACAAATATACATCCGAGATATGACACTCTTCATCAACCTCTTCTCCATATTCTTGCCAATATCCCCGTCATCAACTATCTCCTATTGCTGAACGCTTCTTTCGGTAGCATTATTCTTTTCATCATGCCTTTGCTACTATTACCCATTTACTTCCAGCGTGATAGTCAAGTAATTTAACAGTTTCACAAGCTTCCAGTTAGTGCAGTTCAACTTTCGCGACCAACTTCACCTTCTATGTCCTATATTATCTCATTACTTCAATTTTCTTGTGATTTATCTGCACTCTGTATTTTCCGCGCTAAGTGTATGTTGCCTCTTCTAAAGTTTGCAATCCCTTTTAATTATCCCCAACCTCGTCCAAGAACCTAACCGTCTTTATGGGCTCGCTTTCTATTTAAAGTTTCACTACTAGCTCTTCCCACTACTTTCTTACCACTCCCTCAAGCATTATTGTGAAAAATTCGAGCCTTCCTTGAAAGTCCTCTAATCAAAAAATGAAGCAATGGACGATGGCATGAATATATATTATAGATTGTGATCTCGTCGCTAAAAACTGTTGTCTAGAATCCCGTAAACAAGCAACTTTTTGGAAATTGGTGCCGCCTAGTGATGAAAGACGGAAGTTCAAATGTAAATACAGACAATAGTTTGTAAATAAACACGTCTAACTGGTTTTACCAAGAATATACATGGGCTTTACTAACATTTAATCATAATGCAGTGGATAAGAAATGTAGTACTGCACGCGGGACGTAATTATACACTTTTTTAATATCGTCCAATCTACAGACATATTTAATTCCTCTCCAAATATAATTACACAAATGCACAATTAACTTCTTAGTACTTAGTGAATATTTCTATACGGAAATTTAATAATGATGCGAGGTGACTTCATGAGTATTCCCAATGGCCATCATTGCAGTGTAGGTAGAAAGGAATGCACTCACCACCGCCTCGAACAGATTCTTAATTTTTCAATCCACGTCTCCGATTTTGGGTCCTCGTGGACGCATACCCTGTTTTGCAGCCTGGTATGAAGCAAGTTCTGTTTAAACAAGGCATTCTGAATTCTTTATTTAAGCCGAACGGGCTTAATGCGTTCAAATTAGAATCTGAGTCTGGCAAACATCGTCATCGGCACCCGATGGACGTTTCATAAACCTCTTAAACATTTCCTGTAATATATATTTTCTCTCTAGTACTTACAAATTAAATTTTAGGTAAGAAAAATAGCAATATATTATTGAAAGCATTAAGTAATTCATATCTCCTCGATCGTTATTGAATATTCACCACAGTCTCACGTTAGCAACAATTAACTACGTTTATTTACAATAAAAACTGAAAAGACTGTAATCTAAGTGGCACCAAGAACTGGGTGAACTATAAGTGGAAATTTAGGCAACACGTAGCCTAGGCAACAATTCCAAACATCTACATCCATAATATATATTCATGCTCGTACCCCTGCGCAACACGACGCTAAGAATGTCTCCGCTCTGAAACGGAAAGAAAATTTTCTCCGTTGTAAGATGACTCTGAAGCGAGAGAGACACGTATTTTTAGAATTTATAATACAGAAAATCGAATTCACGAGAGATTTAGATAAGTTTAATGTTGGATCCCGATGTTTCCGCTTATGCTGACACCTGTCGATCCAATCAGCCTCTGGGAATCATGAGGTTGACTTCTCCACATTTTTAAATGGATGAAGGTGTTCTAATTTCCTGAATTGCAACAGACAGAGCTAACCCCTTCATCTGCAAACGGATGTTGTCCTTATTAAGATCGTCAGAAGTTTTAAAGAATACAAAATTGCTTCAGTGTTTCATAAGAAAACAAATATTTCTCTAAGGATACTTATTTCGTGTTTTTCCCTAAGATTAATTTAAAAAATCATATTGCGGTCGCTTTTGTGAAAATTGTACATAGTCGAGCCAAAAATTCAAAACTATAACTAATAATAAGCCTTTCATGCAAAGAAAGGTTTGAGGATCGTGGCCAGCACACAAGTTGATATTCACCAGGAAGTCCACAATTCATTAGTATTATTAATCGTAACGAGTTTAAGAGTTTGGTGCCATTGGCAATTTTCCTGTATGACTCGGACCATTTTGGCATCAAAAAGAATCAACCGACAAGATAATTGACAGAGGCTTCTCCAAGAATAAAGAAGAGAAGCAAAACACTCCCGCTCCTGATAATTCACCAGAGACAGTGAAGGCTAGCGTGCCTTAATTTTAGCCGGTCGCAGGCTTCATTTTCTTATCCCGAATGGATTTTCTACCGCCAGGAGCAGGCCGTAGCTGCCACCAGAACGGTGTTTGCTCGCGACCCACGGTGTTAAACGCCTGGACACAATTATAGGGGTTACTGAAATATGCATGACATTATACTGTATAAATAATATGCACGAAACATATCCGGAAAAAGCAAAATCGTCAGAAACTTTAAGGTAGTCCGAGCGAATAATCATTTTACTTAGAAATCAATGAATTTGGTCTCATTTTAAAGATAAATATCTCACCCTTCTAATGACACCAAAATTTTAATCCCTTACCAATTTACTTTCAGAGATATTTGCCAAAAACAACTAGTCATTTTGTATGGGAAATGGTACGTGTATGCACTCCAGAGAGACATTATTTACAAACTGAGGTATTTATAAGACTTGGATGTAGTAAAAAAACTAACAGCGTGTAGTTTGTATGTTTTCTCAACTATTTTTGAAAATTAATCATATTGTTAGCGCAGTTAATTCTTCGGGACTACAGTAAACCTTCCGTTTTGAAGCAGTTTCAAACGCACCGCGCGAAAAAAAATGATTCAAGTTAAAGACTTATTTAGACATTTTCATTTAATTACTTACAATTTCAGTCATAATAAGCTATATTAATGATCTAATAATAATGCAATATTAAATTATTGTGCCCTACAGCTGGTGAAATTAAAACGTATAATTCGAATATGGTTTCTATTAGGACTAGGGAATTATATTGCTCGGACTACCTTAACCCTAATATCTGAGGATAAAATTGGTCATGTTGAAGAAATTTATACCTAAGGGCAATTCATCAAGAGGTGGACATGATACAGAGATATCCTCTCACACCTAAAAATATATTCTACAACTTAAGAGTAACCATGTACATACGTCAAGACCAAAAAGTGTCGACATACATGGTAAAATAGAAACCACTGGTTAAGAAATGTGGATAAATAAATTTGCAAACGATTATTAAAAATACAAATATTCGAACATGACTGCTAGAGAAGCAGATTTTTAGCGAATCAAAAATGATTGGAATTTCACACAAATTAAACAAAAGACATAAGTGATTTTAAAAAAATGCGTCGATAGTTTGTAACGGCAACATATGTCTAAGAGTAAAGTTTAAACCGTTAGAGCCGTACGTAGAAGACCAGAGGGAGTCCGATTGATGAGAGATATTCGAAGAGAATTAAAAAAAAAGAGGCTGATCAGAATGCGTAGCGACGGAGGTAATCCCTTCGTTAGTAGCCAAAAGGATTAAGGCTATGCATCAGGTTTTATGATTCAATCCAGCTGTTATACATTTTGCCCCAAACAAAGCGACTTTTTATTTCATCATTTTGCAGAAGAGATTTTTTTTTCAGGTGACGATTTTAATTCTATAATTTACGAGCAAGTAATAAAAAATACGCCGCCAGGTCGCGGATAGATGGGGGGAGGAAGTGGGCGGCGGGGGGTGGGAGTTGAAGTGGACGATAAAAATCTCTCGATGTCCGATTACGCTAATCCGAAACACAAATGAATCGCACTGCAGCGCTGCGAGAAGTGGGTTGGGCCTCGGAGTTCTATTTTTAGATTTTTTTTCATTTTCCTCCCAAACCTTGTTCCATCAGCTTAAGAATTCCTTTTATTCCACAGCATGTCACGCCACGTTCCGCGTAGGATTCCTTAATCATTACGCAGGAATTTAAAAAAAACGGCTCGTTAGTATTTCTGGCGTGCAGGTAGCAGCTGCAGCTAACTGATTAAAAGCCCTGGGCGGAAAAAGAGGTGGGAATATGGGTAAGCGGCAGAGGAGGGAGATAAGGATGGAGGGAGAGAGGAAATATATTCGAATTTAAAACGGGGAGCATATATTTTTGGGCTTCAGAGAAAGGCTGCACAGTCCACGGTCCTTGATCAAACATAACACCTTTCTCGCCAAGACAAAGGCTTGATCAAGTAGAAAATGAGTTTTCAGTTACATCCATTGCCAGGAAACATATTTTTTATGCCAGAGAAGTCAAAGAAACGTTGTAGTCAGATCCAAATTAATGAGCATCTACAGATTACTCCTCGTTCTTCGATCATCGTTAAACTTTTGGTTACAAGATGGCTCTATTTCTATTTCAACCTTGCCACTGACAGTGTCAAGGTGAAAGCCACAGGAGGGCTGTTAAGTTTATATAACAAGCCCAATGTAGGATTAATCGAACTTTCATTTGATTTAGTTCCTCATTATAATGTCTTAATCCTTACATGCATTATAAAATTGTAATTTTTAAAGGGAAAACTACCAAAATGATTGGATATCGATCAATTGTGCTCGATGATTTGCACAAAATCACAGATAAACCAAGTTCTCCTGAACATCCGGACGAACATTAGTTTACTTTGATAGTTCATATTTCAATTTTCGAGCCATCAGGTTAACGAATGCAATGGAATTTGCCAGGGTAAGGCGGAGTTATACTGTGCTCCAACGGCAGAGAAATGTTATATGAGCCTTAGCAGAAATATGGGTACGTCAACCAATTACAAACCTAGCTCTCGTTTGAATTCCGGAAGTCAAAATCAGGATCCAATGAGGGAAAAGCATATTAAAGTGAAGGACAAGAGTATCGTATTTCTTTGATCGGAAAATCCATAATCCGGGATATAAATGGGAGAGAATGAACTTTTTGGGCTCAGAAGTGATGGAATAATGACTCGCTCCGATTCCCCGGCGTGGAGCTAATTTTTAGCCGAGGTAAAGTGAACCAAGGATCTACATCTACATACAACCCCGCGAGCCACCACATGGGCGTGTGGCAGGAAGTGGTATGTCCCCAGCCGTTTAAGATGTTAAATTTTTGGAGGTGAAATGGTGACATGTCCTATGAGAGTGTTCTTGGAGAAGCTCATTTTTTATTGTGGTCGCTTACTGTGAGCGGATAGAACGAGTTTTTGTGTACCTATCTGTTTGGCAGAGTATCTCTCTTATTTTATCGCATCTGTCAGACCTAGAGATGTAGTGAGGTATGTCATGATTATCTGCTCTGTGTCGCTCTGAAAAACATCAGTTCTGAATTTATCAAACAGCCTAAGCCTAGCGTGCAGCCTCAGAGTCTCTAGGGGCTCCCACCTTAATCCCTCTAACAGTTGTGTAACACTATATGTTCGTTCGTAGCAGTTTGTAACGAAGCGTGCTGCTTTTCATTGTATTTTGCTAATTTTTTGGTTAAATCTTTATGACCATGGTCCCAAATGCTTGCGGCGTATTCGAGGTGTGGCCTAAGCGAAGTAGCATCTCTCTTTCACTTTTCCATCCGAGGACCTTCCTATTATACGCTTAACAAAACCTAGTTTCTCTAATTTTGTGCCGCATATGTTTTGTATGTGTGTTCCCCACGATATATCCGAGTTATGGTAATTCCAAGTTATTTTACTGTATTTGAAGCTTTTATGTTTACTACACCCATGATGTAGGTATGGCTTTTGTGTGATGACTTTCGCAGGAAGTGAACTGTGGTGCATTTACTAATATTTAGTTCTGAACCCCACTCCTGGCACCACGAATGTACGTTGTTAAGGTCAGGTGACAGAACTCCATAGTCTTCGTCTTCGATTATTTCAGGGTAGATAACTCTATCGTCTGCAAATAATCTTTATTTACTGCTATTTCGAGAACCTAGGTCATTAATATAAATAATGAATAAAAGAGGGCCAATCACGCTTCCTTGAGGAACACCGGATGTGACTTCGACCATATCAGAGCTAAAACCGTCAGTAACTACTTTTTGTTTTCGATCACTGAGAAAGTCCTCATCCAGTTCAACATTTAGGATTTGGGAAAGAGGATGATAGATAATTGTACAATCCTGTTCCTTAATGACGCTCAACATCAAAATTTCATAAAATAAAAATAGAATTTAAGTACACACAATTAACTGTAGTAGTGCCCAAAATTGTGGCAGCATATGTTGAATTGGATGAAATACCACACATGCTGCCGTGACTAGACTGAATGACCTAGTACATGCGGTGCCACTATGCTTATTATGGACAGGCAATGATTAAAAATATGGAGTCCTCGAATGAGGTGCCGTTTCTAATTTCGGGTAGAAACTTTCTCCAGAGGTTATATAAGTTTATAAAACTTAATATCGCCACAAAATTACGGTATTGAGTGGTGGAAGTTCCAACGGTCTCACTTCACCCTTGGCAGGCCTTTGATCATTAAAAGGGCGATGCCTTCCCGCCCGGTAGGTATATTGGCGGGCCCGAAGTTTACATTTTTTACCCAGTAGATATATGGAAAAGTAATATTTACGTCACCGTATCATAAGTCTATTCAACTCTCACCTGTTAGAAGTGATGTGTTTCTCCTCCCCCTCCCCCAACCTTCTTCGTTAAACCTTCACACGGCTCATGTCCTAATACCACCTGCCACACTCCCATCCGGTTCCTCGCAAAGTAGTATGTAAGCGTGAATGTAGATGTTCTCATCGTTTTTCAGACGATCAATGCACCGTGTAACAGTTATGATAGGTCGCTGCAGTTTGTGACGTCCGTGATCTTGCAATTAATCAACTAGTTGCAATCAATGCTGGAGAATAATAGCCATGTAATGGGTTGCTGACATTGTGTGAGGTTGAGGGCAGCATTGGCGTTTGATAACAATCGTACACAGCGTACAGTTCACTTTATATTCATGTCAATATTGATTATTCTCGATAATATTGACAGAGAAAAAGTTTCTCCTGCCTAAGAGCTGCAGGAAGCGGAAAAACCACAGGGCTGTCCATGTCTTCATGATAGGTAGCGTACATAATACGTCTATTGCTGTTCGCTAGCGACAACATTAGAATTAGTATATCAGTAATTGTCACATGTAAAATTTGGTCCCAGGCCTAAAAAATATATCTGCAGATGATTCCACCACATTCTACCATCTGTCAAGCGTCGCAAAGGTTTAAAATCATGGAAATCATTGCAAATATATTCCAATAAATCATCGTGATGGTCGTCTGGTACTTCCAGTCCGCGGACATTTGTAAACAATTAAGAGCAGACTCCTAATAGAAGCATTGCCCACGGTAACCTTCGATTAGTAGGTCTCCTTTGACTCCTAATAGGAGGAGAGATTGTCTCTCGAACTGAAATCTCTCCTTAAGGAGAGTTAGGAGGTGAAGGCCAACTTCAAGGAGGATCTGACGATAAGGGGCTGAATCTCTTCCTTAAAAATGTTTCGCGTGTATGCATGAGGGAGAGATAGACGGCCGAGATCAAAGTATCGTGGTTTTCAAGGGATGATAGTTTCAACATCGGCGTCATCGCATCACAGGAAGCCTTCGCGCGTAAAAAAAAACTACTTTTTCGGCACAGCCGCCGGACGTCATGCGGTCCGGGTACCTGTCACCCTGTCATCACAAGGCGTTGTCGCGGAGGTGCAGTTGATGTCACAGAGGTGCAGCGAGAAATGAAACGTAAAGCGTTGTGCAGTGTAATGGTTGGATGGTTGGAGTTTGGAGGCAGGGAAAGGGGAGGAAGACGGGGAAAGAGGAGGAAGGATGTGGGAAACGCAGTGTGGCCATTGGCTCACGAAAATGTTTGGGCGCATTGAAAATTTCAGGGGCCGTTCAATTATGCGTCAGCATTCTATCCTCCAATCCTCCGCAGAGGTGAGTTGCTAAAGTGTTTGTACGCCTGTCATGCAAGGGGCGTTAAGAGGGATAGAGAGGTGAGAAGTGAATTTCATATTGACGATAACGTGTCTTTAGTCAATGTCATGTTCTTTACTTTTATATAATGAATTTTCTGGCTTCACTTGGTGGAACAACATTGCAATGATTTTAAATGAATTTACTTTTTAATATTCCCCGATGGTATTTATTACTCCGACCTACGCGTCGACTTAAGTCCTTGATAATGACTAAACTAAAGTCGAAACCTAGGTCGGAGTAATAACTACCATTGTGGAATATTACAAAGTAAATTCATTTAAAATCATTCTTTACTTTTGTTATGTTCTCTTACACTGCGTGTAAATCAAGAATTTAAGTACATACGTAATAAATAGCAGTGCACATCTACATCTACCTATTACCCTGCCATCACAAGAGCGTTGTCGCGGAGGTGCAGTTGATGTCGCGGAGGTGCAGTAAGAATGGAAATGCAAAGCGTGATGCAGTGTAATGGTTGGAGTTTGGAGGCAGGGAAAAGGGAGGAAGGCGAGGACGGTGGAGGAAGGCGATGGAGGAAGAGGGAAAGATGATGATGGTGGCGGATGTTGAGAAGCCGCGAAGGAATGAGCGAAAGCGACGGAAAGAGAGGATGACGACGGTGCTTGTTCGTGCGTGTTGGAGACTTCATGTGGGGAAGGTCGATGGGAGAGAGAGAGTGTGTGTGTAATAATAATGAGGGAGAAGGAAGAGGGGTGTGGTACATTGCCACCCCGATCAGCCTCTTCACGACCACCTAACGGTTAGCCACGGTGGTGGTAAATGATAAAATAAAGAGAGCGATGTGGGGAAGCAGGGTGGTGGGTGGGGGATGGGGGTGTGCGTTAATAGTTGTGAGGGGCAGAGGAGGGGGGTGGAATATGGCAGCAAAGATGGCGAGGGGCAGAGGGAGGTCCGTGTACGTACACTCGCTAAACCTCAAGGGAGGGACTCGATGAGACCGGAATGAGAAGGTTCTTGCGGGCGAACCGATATTGGCGAGGCGAGATAAGAGGATTCCCCTTCTCTCTCCGACGGTGTCATCTTATGGCCAGCCTCCGACCGACCCAGCGCCCTTTAAACCCCATCTCACCACCCCCTCGACGAGGAGGAGGCGAAGGAAACGGCCGATTTGAGAAGTGGGACCGAGTAACAGAGTAACTGGATAGGGCGATACGGGCCAGACGGAAGCCGCAAATTAAGGACCTATCGGGGTTAATAGGCTGTGATGTGGCGCGCAGTTAACCAGTGGTACGCGGTGTTTACGATGGTGTATTAAGGGGGCATGTTAGTTGAACTTACTACCGAAGTCGTCCTGAGCATTTGAAAAGCATATAAGGGATATTTTATTCATATATAAGAAAATTGCATATGGGCAGGTAATTCGGATAACACAGAAATAAACAAAAACGGTATGAGAAAATTCTAAATGAAGATCAAAGGGTTTGTAGATCAATCTAGGATTAATAATTTTCACGTAAGCAGATATAGGATTTACTATACCATACCAATCACGCTGTTCCCTTCCGGGGTAGGCAGAGTTACCAAGTTTCACTCATAAATACACACACCTAACTCTGCTTCAGTAATTTCCTCCATATTGACCTATCCTTGCAAACCTCTTTTGCTTAATTTACCCCCATACACTGCTTCATACACGCTCTCCTGTTTCCTGACTCCAAATATTCCTCCTCCTAAGATTTCCTCAACCACATTCAACCACAACTTTCTCGGCCTACCTCTACCTCTCGCACCATTCATTTCACTCTTATATATGAGGACCCCAGAAGTCAAGGGGTCTAAGTAACAAAATCGTTGTTTTGAGAAAACTTAAGTCAAAGTTGAAAATGTTTGGTACAACCCACTAAGTAGGTAAGAGACATTAACCTAGATAGCAGCACCTGTCAAGAAAATCACTTGGATCCCTTTACCACCTAAAATATTTATATTTTCACATCCCATTCCTGTACCTAACTTATATTTTTTAAATGTCACTTAGATCCCTTGACTTCTGGGGTCAACATATCTGTTTCGTTATTCGACACTCAATGATTTAATTTCAGTAAAACAGGTATGAATTGTTTTCAGATGATATTCACGAGTCAGAAGGTTATCGCCAAATAGTGAGGGAGGAGTGATCATCGACCCCGGTGACTGCGGGGAAAAGTCCTCGCCTGCTAATTCGAGGGTCACGGGTTCAACCCCTTCTGGATGGACTTTTCACCATGCCAGCATACGCATATGGGTGTTTGATTTTGTCCAGTCTTGATATACCTAATGTAACTGAGCTGTTTTCGGAGCACTGGTAAGAAGATTAATAAATAATTCCCCTTGAAAGAACCCTGCAATAACATTGAAAATCACCACCCAAAAGAATACTGGGCATAGTTTGATAGCATCAGGCGAGCCAATCACTGAACTTAAGTACTTTTCACAAGTCATCACCAATCACATCAGTACTATCAGTCACAACACGTATCTCCATTCATTTGAGATGCTCAAGTATAGATATTACCAAGATCTCAACCTTAAATCGCTGTCTCTTCTAGTACGTTGGTGCGCGCATCAATAGACAGTCAACCCTTATTAATATCCTTCTCATACTCTGCCCACCCTTACAAAGTCCACCGACCTCTCGTGACTTCTTTCCGTCAAAACACAACAAGTACTCCGTCGTCACGCCTCTTCAATGAGGCTCAATATCCTTGTTGGCTCTTTGGAGACACTCAGTCCTTCCAAGCCACCTTCAACTTACAGCGACGATCTTCCATTCTCCTCCACCGTATGCGATCTCTAACATTAAAAAGAGTTCAAAAACTACCACGAAATCCATATTTTAAACGCCTCCGAACCACGCTCATTCTCCTCCCGCTCTTGGCACCTATTCTACATCTACATCTACATAATACCCCGCGAGCCGCCGCTTGGGCGTGTGGCAGGGGGTGTTATGGCACCAGCCGTGTTAAGGTGTACGTTTTTTGGAGATGAAATGGTGACATGTATTATAGGAGGGTATTTAGGGGAGCTAAATTTTTATTTTGGTCGCTTATAGTTCGCGGAAAGAACAAGTTTTTGTACCTATCTGCTCGGCAGTGTATCTCTCTTATATTATCGCATCTGTCAGACCTAGAAATGTAGTGAGGAGTCATGATAATATTCTCTGTGTCGCTCTGAAACACACCAATTCTGAATATCTCAAGCAGCCTAAGCGTAGCGTGTAGCCTCCGAGTCTCTAGGGGTTCCCACCTTAATCCCTTTAAAAGTTGAGACACTATATGTACGCTCGCAGCAGTTTTTAACGAAGCACGCTGCTTTCCTTTGTATTTTATTAATTTTTTTGGTTAAATCTATTTGACCAGGGTCCCAAATTCTCGCGGCGTATTTGAGGTGTGGCCTAACCAGAGCGAAGTAGCATCTCTCTTTCACTTTTTCATCCGAGGTCTTTCCTATTATACGTTTAACAAAACCTAGTTTCTTTCATGCTGCGCCACATATGTTTTGTATGTGTAATCCCCACGATATATCAGATGTTAAGGTAATTCCAAGATATTTTACTGTATCTGAAGATTTTATGTTTACACCACCCACAGTATATGTATGGCATTTTTGTGATGACTTTCGCAGGATGTACACTGTGGTGCATTTGCCATTGGTCAAGTCAGGTCAAAATAAAACACTAGATAAGACTTTCTACCTATCTATTCATCCTCACTTAGGATACATCACATATACATCTCCAGCTAATCACCTCGTTGACTTTAACTTCTTTCGATCCTTCACACATCATTTCTTCAGCAACTTATCGCTGGCGATAGCAGAAAGACTTCCTCTCCCTGCTCCCAATGCACCGACCGCATTATTCCAAAATCTACTTTAAATTATGTACTAAACATAAGAAATACCTGTGTAATGTAGTAAGTAAACATTATTCACAAAGAAAACATTTGTTTAAAACGATAAATAGCCATCAGAAAATTCTGCTGATGCCTGGAACATTTGCCATAGACAAGTCTGAAAATCTAAATAAAAATCGTTTCGGAATAGGACGCTAACGGCACTGACACGACCGAGGAGCAACCACATTGCGACCGTAATCTGGCTCCCCGTGACATATATACACACACCATAATCGGACCTCATTGGAGAAATCCTTGCTAGTCCAGACATAGCTTCACGCTATGTTACCTAAGTAAAGACCGCAGTCCTAAATACTTAAAGACGATAATATTTTAACCCTGTTTATTTTACGCAATTTTTTAAACATGACATTTCAAGGAAAGGTACGAGATTAGATGCACTTCTTATGTTTTAATGGCTGTCAAAGTCGCGTCACTGTCGCGTTTATAACTTTATGTTTGACGCAGCACTCAAATTACACTCATTAACGCTGGGAGACCACTCTCTAAAATGGTCGATTACTTAATATAAGACATTTTTTTTTAAATAAGCTACAGTCATTTAAAACTCAACTTCTGCAAGGGGGTTGATATAAATAATAATAACAACTTTTGCGTTGCAAATAATATGTTTTAAACGAAAAGAGCAACTTTGCAATTCCTATGAAATTAGTTTTACATCCGTCCAAGTATTCGACGTAGCACGTCAGCCATCTGATGATGCAATTGACGTCATCAGGTGATGATGATGACGTACTAATTCGTCACCTGAAGGTGACTCCGTCGTGCCTACGAGGTACTACATAGCAATCTAGGTCGTATGCGCAATACATTTATGGAAAATGAAAAAGATAGTCTTCTGATTTGAAAATTGCAGGGTAAATTCCATAAAGTCACGCTGAATACAACGTATTTTATGGATAAGAGACTCACTGCGTTAAAAAAGTATCTTTACTAAAAGGCATACACGGGTGCTTCTGGGAATTTGGGTGGCTGGTACCGTTCCGATAGCGCCCGTTTTGAACCAGAAGGGGAGCGGGGGTGGGGTGGATAGTTCATGGAAAGGGAGGGGGAGGAGTTGCAAAGGGAACAAGGTGGAAGGAAGGACAGCGATTGGCGGACTGGTGGCGCTTCCAGAACGACCGACAATGAGCGTTGGAATATAAACTCCGAAGAAACGGTCCCATCACCGTAACGAGGCCACTAAGGGATGACCCGGTTGGAGGGGAAATGGCCAACGGCTCCAGGAAAAGCCGAGATGAAGGGAGCGAGGAAGACGCCGCACATGCGGACATTCAATGCACTTAAGCAATGAGATTATACGGCATGGATGAAAAAAAAACAGCTCGGTAAACCTGTCTATTGAAATGACTGCCATCTGGAGAAATTGGGAGCAAATGATATATGTTGAATTGTGCAATGTCTTAGAGGATTGCAAACAATTGGTGATCATACAGCAGAGAATAAGACCGTCTTCTGAGATCAGGTCGTGGATGTAAAGATGCAATAACGAATTATGTCGTAAACTAATGAACTCAAGAGAGAGAGGGCAACTAAGCCGGCAAAAATTGAATGAATTATCACATAATGAACGAAGTGGTTTCACAGTAGTACATCAAGGTAAAACGTCCTCGTGAAAGTGGGGAAAAAGGAGTTACCAGCAAGTTGGAATTTATAAGTTAATAAACAATCAGCTAGATACATTCATCATTTGTCATCAGAAGACGAGCCCTAAAGAAACGGAGGAATCGGCATTTGGAGCAATACATCTACATCTACATAATACCCTGCAAGCCGCCACATGGGTATGTGGCAGGGGGTGTAAGGTCACCAGTCGTGTAAAGGTTTACGTTTTGTGGAGATGAAATGGCGACATGAATTATGGGAGTGTATTAAGTGAGCCTAATTTTTATTGTGATCGCTTATTGTTCGCGGAATGAACGAGTTCTTGTGCATATCTGTTCGGCAGTGCATCTGTCTTATTTTATCGCGTCTGTGAGACCTAGAGATGTAGTGAGGAGTCATGATAATATTCTCTATGTCGCTCTAAAACTGTTCTGAATTTATCAAGCAACCTAGGCCTAGCGTGCATCCTCCGAGTCTCCAGAGGCTCCCACCTTAATCCCTTTAAAAGTTGTGAGATACTATATGTACGCTCGCAGCAGTTTTTAACGAAGCGCGCTGCTTTCCTTTGTATTTTATTAATTTTTTTGGTTGAATATATTTGACCAGGGTCCCAAATGCGTATTCGAGGTGTGGCCTAACCAGAGCGAAGTAGCATCTCTCTTTGACTCTTTCATTCGAGGACCTGCTTTTTATACGTTTCACAAAACCTAGTTAAAATAGACGTCCGGAGGATGAGCAAGTAGTTGAGCTTTCAAGAATTGCAACGTCTGCCTTCACGTAACTGGAAGGCCCTAATTACCCGCTCCCTAGAGAAACTTATGCCTAAAATATTCCAAAACTTAATGGATATTAAAGCGTAGATAACAGAGCATTCCGTTTTGCTTTTGTTGATCTAAAAAATTGAAATACGTCCTGCACACATAATTACATGTATATCAAATCGTATTTAAAACTTATTTTTATTTTATCAATGGTTAGTACAAAAAGAAGACCACTATGTAATCATATTTTTTATTATAATAGAACTCTGTAATATAATCTTACACAGAGAGGATACAAGTTAGACAGCAAGTTTGTTCATAAAATATTATAAAACTCTGAATAACGTGGAATTTTCTGTAAAATATTTAGATAGCTCAATAATTCATCTTTACACGACACCTTTGACATTAATCAAATCCTCCATCTACAGATTTCCTTTTTCCTCCCCAAGAGAATGCCTTCGAAGGATGAAGTGATGTTCCTTCCATTGTTACCTTAGGACTAATTAAAGGTCTATAACACAAAAACCCTTCGCCTACCTATACAGATAATCACGCAGATCTTAAAGTTGGCAGAAAGTTATGCAGAAGACAGAGAAATCAAGCATAAACCATGCTCGGTGTTGAGGAAACGAACCCTGCCAACTTCAGCAGTTAGATCTCGGTGTTGACGAGCGAGTGAGTTAGTGAGTGAGTAATTGTTTTCATAGTTGTAAATATGATGTGTGAACGCAAATGTTAAAAAACGTACATAGGATGGAGTAACTAACAAATAATTAAAAAGTGTCTTCCACACCAAAGGATGTAGCAGTTTCCTGGGCTCTATACTTTTGGAAAAGTTCAGAAAAAAATAAATTATTAAAGAGGCTTAATACCCGATTTCTATAAAGAGACCGGGTGCACATAAAGCCGTAAGCATTGGCATACTAAACAATTAAAAACGCCAAGAATTAACCTCCATTTCAGCCGAAAGAGGTTTAGGGAGACATAGATTTTTATTAAATCGTTAGGTATGCCATGATAGAAATTAGTTATAATTGTATTTATCACGGAGAGCACTTTGTTTCACTAGGTCTATTGATAATTTAGTTTCTTGTATTGCCACCTTCCTAAGGCAAATGCTGAGTAAAAGAGAGTATTTTTTACTAAAGAAATAAGAACGGTGGAATCTCTTAGGTATTATTTTCAAGTATGTCAAAAAAATACTTGAAAAGAAAAGCTATAAGATTTGGTCCACTTAATCATGTATATAAATTTTTCATAACATAAAACGCTTTTGGCACCCATGAATTTCAGCAATGTCCAAGCCACTGGAATCGGACTCACTACGCGAATAACATTAACAGCTTAACATGGTGTGACCACGGACACACCACACCCATCTTCCTAGCTTTCCTCTTCCATGGAAATTCCCCACCCTCCACCCCCTACCCCCGCCCTTCCAACGCTACCTCTCCCCCCCCTTGTGCCCATCCTTCCACCCCCATTGACTCAGTGTATATATGGTTGTGCATTACCTGTATTTGTACGTGATGATGTTGCGCAGCGACGACATTGTCGCCATTAAAGTCACCTATGTGAAATTTACAAAGTTATTCATTTCAACATGAAACAATTTCACCAAGTCACGCCGCAAACCATTCAATTTATTAACAGCTTAGTTTTTCAGCGATTATGGGAACAGCGCCCCATCAAAAAGACAGACTTACAGGGAAGAATCGTTTGACGGCTGTTCACTTTGAGCTCCGTTCCCAAATGCGGAGGCAATAGAATGATAGTACGGCGTGGAAATGGAGACAGAAGTATAAATGGAGAGAGGCGACAGCAGAGAATCAAAATCGAGACTCGAGCGTACGTTGGCGTTCTCTCTCGCCACTGGGGCGACGAAAGAGAATAAAATATCTTCGCCAACCGCCCGTATGTAAAGAAACGCAACGCCCAATGGGTATTTTGAACTCCGTAGAGGATCGGCCATGGCCGAAGGGAGGGGGAATCAGGAAAGGGGATCAGGAGTGCAATCCACATCACCCACGCGGTCGACGGAGATACTCCTAAAGGGACGAAGGAGGCCATTTATTGTACATCGTTATGCCACTTGATGCGAGGAATGCGTCCATCCGATTCGCCCTCCGCCGTGTGGAGCCACTGTTGTTTCCCTTGCATTGATAATTTATCTCATTGTTCACCATATCGACCTCCATTAACATGGGATGGTTCTCTCGAGGTAAGGTTGTAAATATAATAAAAACAGCGACTCCTCACCAACGTTTCGGAATTTTAATTATTCCATCTTGAGGGCTATAAATACATGTAAACTATATCTACATCTACGTCATACCCTGCAAGCCACCCAAAGGGTGTGTGGCATACGAAAATGTAAGAAACACCCAGCTTAGAAGTAATGTTTCCCTTCAGGCTATTGAACAGAGAGTTCAAGATTCGGGTGTTGTAGATTTCCCCGAGGCAGTCCTACACCAGTCCCATCTCTCCTACTTATAGGAGCACATTGGGGAGGAGCTATCCTGAAAAAAAAGCCAAAGCCAACTAATAAAGCTAGAGAATTGGAGAGATTTAAAACTATACCTCACGCGTGGAGTGTTTCCGAAAGAAGAGGTTTAAGAAAACAGAACAGCCGACGAGAGGTCAAGAGAGCACGGAAATGAAATATTTTCACTTTTCCCGGCGCTCTCTTCGAAATTGAACGACGGTAACAAAATTGAAGTTTCCCGGCAGAAATAATAGAAAGCATAACGGAATGTGAAAGGGTAGGTTTTCTAAAAGGGAAAAGGGTCGGTGTGGAGATTGTTCACCCCCTGGGGTGCGGAGTGGGGGCTGGGGAAAGGGGTTGGTGATCATGGAGGGAGACCGGAATGGAGGAGTGGAAACGTGGGCTCTCACGAAATAGTGAACGAAAGAGGCTGCGGAAGTGGGCGGAGCAAGTGGTTGATTGCGTGCGTGCAAGAGAGAGAGAGAGAGAGAGAGAGGCGAGATAGTATATGTCGTATACACTCAGAGATGGCGGTTACAGTCGGATTTTATCGAATCGCCAGTTTTTGTCGGATTGTCACCAAATTTAGGATTTATCACTAATTTCACATTCTAAACAATAAAAGCGAACAAGGAATGCAAAGAACAAAGTCTTCTGCATACATATACAAATATTTCTTCGTTTTATGCGAGCGAGCGGGAGCATCCATGTGGTGGCAGTAACGAAGGGACGACGTCAAAGGAAATAACCCAATTCGTGGTCCAGCACGCTCATTTCTCGGTTTGTGGCGCTTAGAACCAGAGGGCGCCGCCCACTTCGTATGACGACGAAAAGAGGTACTCTCATAAGCCTCCTTTACCTAGGAGAGTTCAAATCACTCGAAGTTAATGCTATGTCGACCTCTTCATTGACATTGGCGTTCAAAAAGTTCAACGGATGTTGGAGAAAATATAATTGTCAGTATATTACGTAGTCATTAAATGAGCGTGAATACATCAGCATAGAAGAATGAGGAATGGATTTAAATCATCACAAAAGATAAACTAAAGATAACTCACACATAAATATTCTAAAGGCGCCAACCCGCATCATTAAGATGCAGCTGCGAAGCAAGTAAATACATGCCCATGTCATCCTAGGCTATACACACTTCATTTCCTTAACACTCGTACTAATAGAAAATATATCGACGACAGGAACCCATTGAAGGAACATGAAGCTTGAGTTCTCCAGTGCCATGAAGAATTACCGCCATTTCAGAGCTTTGTGGACACACATGTCCAATCATTGCGCAAACAATGCAAGGCTACAAACGACGCCATATTTTTCTCAGCACTTACGATACAACAGTGAGCCTTAAAGAAACAGACCTTTAACGGAAAGAGTTGATATAGCATGGGGATTTGTGACTTTCAAGGGAAGAAACATATGTCCGCCTGACATAAAGAATCCCCAAGACACTTATTAAGGCCTCAAGTAAGTGACTGTTGCATTGGCGTACGCACCAACATTTTTGTCACACAACTGAAGTTTTAACTCAAGCCTCTTAAATATTAGGCATAAATTATTTGTGGAAAAAATACCTACATCTACATCTACATAATACCCCGCGAGCCGCCGAATGGGCGTGCGGCAGGGGATGTTAGGTCACCAGCCGAGTTAAGGTGTACGTTTTTTGGAGATGAAATGGTGACATGAATTTTAGGAGTGTATTTAGTGGAGCTAAATTTTTATCGTGGTCGCTTATTGTTCGCGGAAAGAACGAGTTCTCGTACATATCTGTTCAGCAGTGAATTTCCCGTATTTTATCGCATCTGTCAGACCTAGAGATGTAGTGAGGAGTCATGAAAATATTCTCTATGTCGCTCTGAAACACACCAGTTCTGAATATCTCAAGCAGCCTAAGCGTAGCGTGTAGCCTCAGAGTCTCTAGGGGCTCCCACCTTAATTCCTTTAAAAGTTGAGACACTATATGTACGCTCGTAGCAGTTTTTAACGAAGCACGCTGCTTTCCTTTGTATTTTATTATTTTTTTTGGTTAAATCTATTTGACCAGGGTCCCAAATTCTCGCGGCGTATTCGAGGTGTGGCCTAACCAGAGCGAAGTAGTATCTCTCTTTGACTTTTTCATCCGAGGACCTTCCCATTACACGTTTAACAAAACCTAGTTTCTTTAATGCTGCTAATCTAGGATAACTGCTAATCTAGGTTACTAATCTAGGAAAACATATCCTTGAAAAACCCACCGGCACTAACAAGCAGCACAAATAGATGGCAGAGAGCACAGAAATGAGAACTTATAACTGATAGGATGTAATTTTGGGAAAATTTGGAAGAGTGATACTTTGTGTACAGTCTTCACCCTTGCAAACAACACAAAATTCTAATAGAGTATCTCCCATCAAGCGTGACGGAATTTGATTAAATGTATACAAAGATGTATAGTCTTTAATTTCCTTATCGATATTCGTAACGCGCTACAACCGGGAATTCCGTAATTTGTGATTCATTGGCAATAAGGTTTCACTGCGGAAAAATATGAAATCAACAATTTCGGAATTAGATTTAATACATGGGAATGCACAAATAAACTTGATTTTTTGTGCATTTTGTACCTTTGTATTTCGTTCAATATTTTTAATTGTTTATACCTTAAAGAATGGATGAAAATGTTAACCAAAATGTTAAGAGTTATTAGCTTTAGATCAGTTAATGGATGATAAGATAAACTGTTCTGTACACTGATCTTGTAAATCCCATTTGCATTATGTGTTTTACTTTATTACATTTTATTTTATATAAGTATTATTTATATATAGGTAACGATTTTATTTTATATATAAATTTCGTTGGTATTAATTTAATCCATGTCTAAGCATCTGATTTTAACGGTTATTTTTATTATATCTGATTATTTTTTTAACTTTTGGCATGGTAGTGGACAATTAGTTTTGTCATTCTCTTTTGAAATAAAAGAACTCGGCAGTATTTAAAATTCAGTCCAAGTTTAGCAATTCTGGTCTCCTTAAGCTGTAGTTATCTGGTAAATAGGGAGTAATTTTCATTTTCAGTCACCATGGAGGAGTGCGTTCTAGTTTATTGTGCAGAATCATCTGTCATTTTTCGTAATTTGCGATTCTTTGAGTGAAAATGTAAGAATGAAAAAATATAAATTTTTTCCGAGTGAAAACTGTTATCCACTACGTTCACCAATCGAACTCCGATCCATTTGGCTGGTTCGGATAGATCGGTATGGTAAACGCAACGGGCTAGTGGCATCGATATGAGAAGCGGGATAACTCGGCCCGCTTTCTCTGTCAGTCTGAGATTTCATATCGGTATGACCCGATTCAAACGATGATTCAATCAATTTCGCATTGGTAAACCAGCTGATCCAAGTCGGCTGGCTAAGAATGTTCAGATCGGTACGAGTTCATATCGATCTGAGTTCGATTGGTAAACGTGGTTATTGCATTCAAATTTCCCTGTCGGTTCAATTTAACCGAATATTATTTCAGTCATACGCATTTCAGACGATTGAGGACCTGATTTTACTATGTTCCAGTAAAGTGGAATCATTCACAATTTAAAGTCTATATTTATTAGTATCCATCTTCTAAGCCTCTGATCTCACGTAGCATGCTCTAAACCAACGAAATACAATCGTCAAACTGCTTGTTCATTACCTTTCCCTCAAATTACATTCTATTACACGATCTGAGAAGCGCGATCTACTAAAAAATCCTGATATAATGTTAAGAGGTTCTTGCCATTACTGACTGATTGGATATGGACCATTCATTTCCCAGCAAGTTCGTATGGTCCTCCGTCTCAACAATACCGTCGGTCGTCAATAGAACGGTTCACCACAAACACGTTGGGCAATTGACATATTTTCGATATTCGATTAGATATTTGATTTGATAAAAAGTCGCATTAATAAAATAAAGATGTTTATTTCATTTCCACAGATTTGGCGTTGTTTCAAATTCGTACTCCCTATAATTCTAATTTAATCGTGGCAAACATTTATAGACTGCGAGAAAGAACGAAACGAGCGAACGATACGTGTATTTCCGAATGCGAAGGGAATTTACAAGAGGACAGAGAAAGATTGCTTTTTATATAAATGATACAGTAAAGAATGCCGATTTAATGAACAAACAAATAAGAGATGAGAGACCAGCGATGTGAGAAGCCATTTAAAAAATTAATTTCGATGAATAAAATACGGAAATGCATTGTTAAGAGGAAGAAAAAAAAATGAATCTCATTAAAGTTAAAAAGATAAGAGACATTTTATTAGGTCTTTAAAGATATGAGCTACAGCTTTTAAAAAATTAGGGGAGAGAATGGCATGACCTAAGAACTATTAAACTTAATGTGAAACATTAGCCGATAAAAAAGTTAGCAGACATAAGAAAATTAAGATCTTGTGTTGCAACTTGAATAATGACAGTCCTTTCATGATTATCGTTTTTCACTTCACAATAGTTTCTCCAGCTTAAAACAATTCAAATCTCCAGGTAAGCGGGAGGCAAAACAACATTCATTCCAATGAAAAAAATGATTAAAATAACTCATTTTTCAAAGAGTTGCTCTATGAACATTCAAAACTTGGACACGAAAATTCCGCCACAGTTCTTTATTCTGAATTATACCATTAAGGAAAAGTCAGCGAAGATAAAATTGATATAGAAAAAAAAGGATAAACATTGTAAGATTAAGAAGAAGAACACGACGATGAAAATATGAAAACAATCACGCAACAGGGAAATAACAGGAAAATTACATTCAGTGTTTTTTAGGAGGTATACGAAGTCTCGATTGAAACAAATGAGATTACATTTAACTGTTTTGTTTTTTAGACTTTTAGATCCCCCTGCAGCTCGTTTACAAGACGCACGATATTAAAACATTAAAATTACACCATATTTTCCTCCGAATAAGCAGAATAGTTGATATTTTAACGGAGATATGCAGTACTTGCAGCACTTTTAAGTAAATACACGGGTTAGGTAGGCTAGATTATGGAAACAATAATGGAAAAACCGAAAGACCTATTCAGCAGTATTCGATAGCAGAAAAAAACATACATCTACATCTACATAATATCCCGTGAGCCGCCGCATGGGCGTGTGGTAGGGGGTGTTAGGTCACCAGCCGTATAAAGGTTTAAGTTTTTTGGAGGTGAAATGGTGACATGAATCATAGGAGTGTATTTAGTGGAGCTCAATTTTTATTGAGGTCGCTTATTGTTCGCGGAAAGAACGAGTTTTTGTACCTATCTGTTCGGTAGAGTATCTCTCTTATTTCATCGCATCTGTCATACCTAGAGTAGTAGTGAGGAGTCATTATAATATTCTCTGTGTCGACGGTGTCGCTCTGAAAAATATCAGTTCTGAATTTATCAAGCAACCTAAGCCTCCGAGTCTCTAGGGGCTCCCACCTTAATCCCTCTAAAAGCTGTGAGACACTATATGTACGCTCCTAGCAGTTTTTAACAAAGCGCGCTACTTTCCTTTGTATTTTATTAATATTTTTGGTTAAATCTATTTGACCAGGGTCCCAAATGCTCGCGGCGTATTCGAGGTGTGGCCTAACCAGAGCGAAGTAGCATCTCTCTTTTACTTTTTCAAATTTGGACCTTCCTATTATACGCTTAACAAAACCTAGTTTCTTTAACGCTGTGCCACATATGTTTTGTGTGTGTAGTATACAAGCAGTTATCCGTAAATTATACATAAAATGACACGTTTATTTACTTAACAGCCCACCACTCAACTGTAAATAAGACAGAGACATAGACACGGTTGAGGATAGGACACTGCGCCCTGACTCACTCATACCTCTTCACGGAAGAGAAAATCCCACCACGGTGTGATGACTGCGACTCCGTAATCAGTGTGAGACATTTCCTGATAGTGTGAACTGTATCGGGAATTGCGCGATAGAATGGACCTTGTAGGAGAATTAGATGACATTCTTTATGACGACCCTGAGCGTCTTAGCCGGGTAATAACGTTCTTGAAAGTTACTGGTCTTTTTAACGATATCCAAACTAAATATAAGCATCGATTATTTTTGTTCGTGCCAAGTATATCTATATTGCCACGTGCTATTGATGTGATCCATACGAAGATTTAATCGTAATATATTATTCGGTGCAAAATGACCTCAGATGTCGACGCACCCAAAAAAAAACACTACTACTACTACAGAGACATAAGAAAATAGCACTACAGACTAGATTTTTGACTGCGGGTATTAGGTCTCTTAAACGACAAGAAGATTTTTGTAAGTGGCCGAAGATGGGAAAAGAAGAGAGAGTAAGTTGAGTACACGAGGAAGCAGGAGAGAAGAGAGAGAGAAGAGAGAGTGAGTCGTTAAAAGTGAGGGAAGGAGAGAGGGAAATGGAAGAAGAGAAGAGGGGAGCATAAGAAGTTCATAAAAGAGGAGTTTTCGAGGACGGGTGGCGGTGGTAAAGGGCTTTCGGGCGAGGGGGGGGGGGAATGTTCTTCCTTCGCCCCCTCCCCCCCCCTTTGACTCTCTCCTGCGAGATGAGAGAAAGCAGAGGATGTGGGAGGACGCTGGAATCCCTATCCCCAGGGAATAATGCGGACGGGTGGCGATACAAACACACACACCGACCACAGTGGCAACACACAACATCAGTGCTCTTCCGCCGCGATGACCTCCCGCCCCCATCCTCTGCACTCCGGAGAAAGGACCCGGATCTTTAACACCCCCGTTCCCATCCCTCCCGTTTTATTTCACACGCCGCATTTTTTTAATGCGTTCCTCTTCACCTCATCCTAGGGACTCCTTGAGCAATCCCGGGAACAGAGCTCAGAAGGAAATAGACGAAGACAGAGGGAGGGAAAGAGAGAGGGTGGATGCCAAACGCGCATTATTCAACACACACACACCGGGGCTATTTTTACGCAAACCCCCCCCTCCTCCATTTTTTCAGCCCTACCTTCTGTATTTCCCACCCTGGGGAGTGGCTCAACCGCAGTCCCAAAAAAAAAAAACATTCCTTCCTCATCTTGAAACCACTCATAAAGACTGTAAACTCAGACGAAGCACCTGTGAGTGTACACCCAGCGCCACATAAAATGTTTGCTTGTAAAATGAGTTGACAAAAATTTGCTGGTTCCTAGACCTAAAAAAGAATTAAATAGGCAGTTTTATAATTAATTGAGACCAAAAACCTTTTCTTCACTACCGCCTGATTTGTTAAAAGCAGAAAGTGAATGGAAGTTTTGTAAAGCAGCTACAACTTGGTTGTTGCAAAATGGCTAGGTTGAATTTTTGCTTACTCTTTGGAAATAAAGCTTGCCGCCAATCCATGATGCAAGTCTATGTGTGGAGTGCTGTATATTTTCCTTTTTGTACATTTTCCTTGTTAATATATTTTCTTATTTTTTCATTTTCATTTTTTGTATGTTCTCTCTTTTAATTGTTCTCCAGCATTTAAGTGCTACTTAAAAAATGAATGTAACACGGACCAGTTTAAATGTTCAGTGAGTCGGCAACCTTATAGGGAGACTAAGGTCTCAAAAGGGTGTCGAAATTCCTAATTTTCTAAATGGCTCTCTTCGCTTTCAATTGCATCTTAAGGAATAACATTATTATCATCATTAATTTAAAAAACTGCACCGTACTTACTAACGTCTAGTGGTCGCATTTATGTCAGAGATTTACTTAATGTCAAGGAGGATTCATTATTAATAAAAACTATCCTTAAAATTTTTCTTGAAACATATCAATTTTTCCTAAGGATATGCAAAACAAATGTAGTAATACTTTCGCTGAAATAATCAAAGAGAAGTAACGAAAGTTATGATAACTTGGCCATGAACTATTCCTCTCTCACCAATAGCACTGCGTAAGTCGCAAACATTTCGTACTTTGTTCATACCGCCAGTCCCCAATAACATATGGCTGCCAGCAATGTACTCCATCCACCTGTTTCAGATAAACTCATGCACGCATTCTCAAATATGAAAAAAGATCATTCTGGAACTTAAAAAAATGGGAATGCCTGACTGCAACATGTAAAATGAGGAAATGCACCAGCATTTAAAGAGATGGTCGCTTCTTTCCAATTTTTGAGGTCTTAACCATATTTTCTGCGATAAAAAAAACAAATTATCTTAACGCTTGGGTTCATAATATTACCGTTTAAAAGCTAATGCGTGCTAGGTACTGGTAATATAAAGTAATTTTCCTGGAGATAGTAGGTCCAAATATAATAACTTTATATTTAAAAAAAAGAGGTCACGAAGAAGAATCAACTAGGTACTGGTAATTTGCATTGAGGCGACTTGGATTTGTTAGGCTTAGCTACTACACAAATAACAGGATTCTGCGCTCGGAGTAGTAATTCACATTAAAAATATCAATCATAATCATATAATTAATATTTAGCTATGGCAGCTGGCTTTCTTGTTCTTATGGTGCACAGACATAAATATTAAGTAATTTGCTCTAGCCTCAGAACAATTTTTCCGCTCTTCCTAAAAGTTGTCAAGGCTAAAGTTTTTTTTAACTTGACATTGTTTGCAATATTGAGCCACATACTCCATCAACTGATACTTTTAAGGTAGTTCGAGCGAAAAATCATTTTACTTAGAAATCAATGAATTTAGTCTCATTTTAAAGAAAAACATCTCACACATCCACCAAATTTTCCACCACCAAATCCACCAAAAGACACCAAAAATTTAACCCCTTACCACATTACTTTAGGAGATATTTTCCAGAAAATACCAGCCATTTTACATAGGAAATGGTATGTGCATGCACTCCAGAGAGACATTATTTTCAAAATGAGGCATTTCTAACACTGACATGTCGTAAAAAAAACTGTGTATAGTCTGCATGTTTACTCAACTATTTTTGAACATTAATCATATTGTCACCACAGTAGGTTCTTGGGTATCACAAAAAAACTTCCGTTTTGAAGGAGTTTCAAACGCGCCGCGCGAAAAAAATTAGTCAAGTTAAAGACATGTATTGAGATATTTTCATTTAATTACTTACAATTTCTTTCCATATAAAACTATACTATTGCACCATTTATAATGCAATATTTAATTAATTTGTCCTCCAGCTGGTGAAATTAAAACGTAGAATTCAAATATGGTCTGTATTATGACTAGGGAACCTTCTCGCTCGAACTGCCTTAAAAGGGTATAAGAATTTCTTTACTTGTTTGTCCATTACGGGAAGGAGCAAAAACTAAGGTAGAAGTAAACATAAAACAATGGGTGATCATGGCTGCGAGATGATGGGGTCGCATTCGAGACCCAAGGAATATCTGCGAACTTTAGATATTCCCTTATCTCCGCGAGGGTACGCCACTTGTGCGCGTGCATATATTTCTCCGCATCTCGAAAACCAAATACCCTGATAACATCTCCGGTCGTTTTTTGCCGCCCCTGGCGTTCCCTTCTCCTCTTTCTTGGCAAAAGGCGCCCCTGTATGTGCCTCGCACTTTGTTAGCTTAAGATTTCCCCTTGGAAGAAGAGGAGGGGGCCTCATAAGGGGGCCCCAATAGGTAATTCAGGGGGTCCCAACCATCGATACCTTCCTCCAAAGACGGGAACACGCGTGGAATCGGGTGAGGGACTAACTCTTTTGTCTGCTCAAGTTTACAGCCCGTTGCCATAAACACCCTCTTCCATAACAACAGAACGTCGACCGATTCTCTACTTCCCTCTATCCTTCTTCTCCGACCTCAGCGCCTCTCCGATAAACCCAAGCAGACTAGAAACCTCTCTCTCTCTCGACTTTCATCGTTTTCAACAACTTTTTTCATCTTCGTCTCATCTTACCTTCCTGCATTGTCAATATTTTTTGCCCGTCGAAGGTCCACTGCTGACCAATCGTAATTGGTGCGGTACTGGTTTGATACTTACTCCTAGTAGGACCTAGGAGCCGCCGACCAATCACATTCGCTCTTTGCAATGAGGTCGTCAATTTTTGAGGTCAGCGCCTCCATAGTCCCTCGTGACGATTACAATTTCCCGCGATCAAATAAACAACTCAAACCTCACAACAATACACAATGGCTTGGGTACCTGAGGCAATTGAGGTTTTAATCGACAATTATGGTAGGCACTCGTGCCTTTGTAACACCAATAACGTTTTTGAAGCATTCTTGCCCCTGCTCCTGCTATTACGGCAGCTGCAGCGGCTAAAAGCCGTCGTCTTCGTCCGAAATCATCCATTTCGGTGGCCAAACTGCTTCCGCGACTGTACTAGATCAAAGATCTACTGAACAGACCTTGTGCAAGTTCAAGTATCGTGTGATAGCTCATAGGAAGATTTCAAGATTGATAAGTTTCGTACTAGAAACCCAGTACTCGTTAGCATCCTCGGACTTGTACAAGGTCAAGTATCGTGTGATTTAGGCTTAATGCAAAGAAGATATTTAAGCAGATTTGCAGTTTTGTTACGGCCATCCCAGTATTATCATAAGGAATGTAATCGAGCAGGGACGGAAAATTCACGGAAAAGGCGTTGAAATGAAGAAAAACCAAAGAATACCGCTCCCGGTAAAATGTTTGTAAAAGCGTTCAATAAAATTTTTGCCAAAAGGTCACTCAACACTTTTTCAACAAAAAGTCTTTCCACTAAAAGTGTTACGGCACTAAATTTCATTGAAGGTGTGCTTGCGAGTACGAACTCGTAAATATATTAAGTGAATAAAAAACACTATGAGACCCTGCTAAAAAATTCTTTAGAAGCTGTTCTGTAGACCGTAAGGAATTCTACAGAAATTGGCTCTTTTTCTTAGGAACTAGTTCCTATTCTAAGGATCTGTACGGTGTATGAGAGCCTGTCTCTTCAGAACAAAAGTTCTGTAGAGATACTTTCTGCAGAGCAAAATAACTCCTTATAAGCTGTTCTGTAGGACTTCATCAACTCTACGGAAATATGTGAGGTTTCCGTTGACCCAGTTCCTTTTCCTAAGGACCTATATGGAGAGTCGCAGGGAATTCCACAAAACGTCCTAAGGAATTCTGCAGAACGTCCTAAGGTATATTGTAGAACATTCTAAGGTATTCTGCAGAACGTCGTACGGAATTCCGTAAGATGGCGTTTATACTTTAAGGAATATCTACAGAACTTGTGTAAGAAATACCGTAGAAGTATTTATAAGGAAACTATACAGAATTTTTGGCAGGGCAGTTTTATAATTGAAGGTGTAAAACCTAACGTAGACAATTCTCCAAGGATTGCACTCCTCATTCATTTATACCCATAAAGCTCAGTTTTCCTTAAACCTCGGATCCAGAAATAAAAAAGAATCGAGACTCGAAGAAAGCAGCCGACCAAATCTCAGCGCTCTCATTGCCTCGCTTTTGCTTCAATAATTTTGGAAAGCACTGGTGAGAGGAGGGGAAGGTTGAGGGGGAGGGGGGAAACGCTCCAACGTTAACACCCGACCCAAACGTCGCGCATGCGCGGATCGAGAAGGCCGCGTGCAGTAAATGCGCCGTTTATTACTTTGTCGTCGTTTCCGGTGAAAACGAGTCAACAATGCGACTTCGAGGAGGATGGAGGGGTAACTTGTTGGTGTCGTAATGGACAAGGACTGTGTTGGGTGCATTTAGAGGAGGAGGAGGTGGGGGAGGAGGGAAGGGAAGGGGACAGAGGATTTGGCACCATAAGGGACCCATTAACTGGGGAAGGGGGAGGGTAGGCGAGAGAATCTTCTCCTTTCGCCATGGAGGGAGCGGGTATACAAAACCTTCTCTCACGCCCAAGGAATGACTCGACCGCCGCCCTTCGTCGGAGGAACAAAGCACGACGGGATCCAACGACCCGAACGCGGAGTACTCCACTCAGTTTTACGGCGACGCACTTGGTAGTTTGAGCGAAAAATCATTTTACTTAGAAATAAATGAATTTGGTATCATTTAAAGAAAAATATCTCACACATCCAATGACACCAAAAATTCTACCCCTTACCACATTACATTCGGAGATCATTGCCAAAAAATGCCAGCCCTTTTACATAGGAAATGGCATGTGCATGCACTCCAGAGAGACATTATTTAAAAAATGACGTAATTCTAACACTTAGATGTCGTCAAAAAACTAACAGCGTGTAGTTTGTATGTTTTCTCAACTATATATGAAAATTAATCACATTATCACCACAGCAGGTTCTTAGATATCACAAAAAAGCTTCCGTTTTGAAGGAGTTTCAAACGCACCGCGCAGTTAATTACTAATAAGTTCTGTCATATAAAACTATAAAATTGCACCATTAATAATGCAATATTTAATTAATGTGTCCTACAGCTGGTGAAATGAAAACGTACAAGTCGATTATGATTTCTTTTCTTATTAGGAAACTATCTCGCTCGGACTACCTTAAAAACACCATCGATATGAAAAGAGCCACAATGACGAAAGGTCAAAACCATATCTTCATATTTTACTTTGCAAGTATTTCTTCATGTCACAATGAAACTTGAGGAATTTCAAACGAGTGTATCACGGATTAATACAAAAACTAAGAGCTCATTTAATACAATGGGACAAAAGTGGAAAGGTCCACCAAGATAACAGTACAACGCAACCTATCGGTAAGCACGTCAAATTCCAATTGGGGAAGAGGATCACGTGACTGATGATTCCATGATGGCGGTCGTTGATTAGATCGAATACGATCGAGAAAAAACTTTTCTCTATTCATTACTTTCCGAGCCAAATGAGTATATTACAACTGCAATATCACCTTAATCGGGCTTCGGCTAATAAGTTCTGAGTAGGAAATGAAAAGGAAAAGTTTGAAACCTTAAAATAAAACATATACTCCAAATGCCATTCATGTCGTATTATTCGTCGACTGACCGAAAGAAGCTCAACAGTTTGGTCTCTAGACGAGGAAGAAGAAGTTGAAGTGTCATGTTTTATACCTCCTTTCTCTTTCTCGTGTACAGCCATGGTTCAGCCCCCCTCTATGAACTCAGAGACACGTTGCCATTTAGCAGACTCAGGCGAGAAGACTTGCATCCGATATGCAACAATGCCACATCGACAACAACTATGCCTACGACACGAAATTTGACACGTCACCCAGCTGCGCCTTATCCCCCCCGCTCTCTTTCAGCTCCTCTTCATCACTAAGAAGCCCTCGTTAATATGACCAACTGCACGATTGAGAATCGCGGCCTTATTGTGGCAGAGGGATAGACCGACATCCTCCTTTGCGCCGTCGGTGACGGTAGTCAACTCCTAATACTCTTAAGGCTGGGACACAATCAACGTGTACGTTTGACGCGAGACGCTAACGGGACAAAGGGAGACAGGAAACGCAAGCCAGCGGTTACAATCGACGTTAACGCGGCCCGGAGTAACAACTGACTAACGCAGGCGCAGCTAAGAGATCAGGTGTAAACAAGTGTGGAAGTAAATAAGTTGTCTTCGCCAACAGCAATCTTCAACAGTTGGATGTATCTGCCGACAGATGGCTCCCATTCCCGGATTCTCAGGACTATTCTGATTGGTTTTCCATGTACGGGAAACGGGAAGAGATGAAAGTTGCCCATCTCTCGCGTACATGTACACGTTGAATGGGTCCGTTCGCTACACTTTCCCGTCAGCCATCGTTTCGCGTATTCCCGTTAACGGCTCACGTTACACGTACACGTAGATTGTGCCCTAGCCTTTAAGCGCATGCAGTTACAAGGAAAACTGAACAACCATTTCCCAACATTTCCTCACTTCCAAGGCTTTATCAATCATCCAAGCAATTCCACTTCATCTTGTCTCCAACCCCTGTCACTCGATCTTTAGACGTCGAGGCACAATGGGCCAGCCTTGACATTTTTTTCTCGTGGCGACGGTGATTTCTCACACTCAATTAACTAAACATTTGATTGTGGAGAGAAAATTACGATGACGGGTACCATGGCCCTCCAATTCGACTGTAATTTCATATTATTCAATAAAATATATTTAAGGTTTTTCACAGATGTTGTCTTTTTAGGCTGACTTCTCATCGATCCACTAAATCTGGAAAGAATTGTCGGTTCAAGAATGGCATCGCCCGCGGGGAACGCAAGTTCGCTCTTTTGTTGAGCCACTACGGGACTTCTCAGGGTTAACGTACATTTTGGATCGTTAGGAAGTCCTAGTGAGGTGATAGAAGGATGAACAGATGAGTTTTTCCATTCATTGGGATTTGAAAACGTAAATTTATGAGATTACGAAGGTCTATAATCACTACACAATTTCACTTTCATAATAATCATATCGACTTCTCACTATAATTATGGCAAACTATTTTGGAAATTTCAAAACCATTACGCTGATGACAGGCGTAATAAAATATTAACATTGGGATAATACTATGTAAATATAAAAGGAAAAATATCCATAAGCTGTATCAAGCATATATAAGCCTAATATAAAGCCTAAAATATTCGATTATTTTTTAAATTGTCTGCTTTCGTTACGTACCGTATTTCACGGACTATACGACGGACTTTTTTCTTAAAAAAATTGCATCCAAAATTCAGGTGCGTCTTATACTCGAAATTAATATAAAAATGCCCAGTGTTTGATTGGAAATTCCCGCCAGTCTTATAAATGGCCATATATTCGATGCTGCGGGAATCCTATCTCTATGTGGCAACATTGGAATAAACTGGCAGCAGCAGTAGCGCACCGATGCGACGAACATGATGATTGCGGGGATTCACAAGATCTTTTACAAATGATACAGAAAGAAAATATTGCTTAGCCTAAGAAGTAATTTATTTAACCCCTACTGAAAAATTAAGGTGCGTCTTATAGTCTATAGCGTCTCATATTCCGAAAAATACGGAAATAAACATTCAGAGGTATCTCGTAATTCTGAATTGAAGCAATTCAGCAGTGAAAATAAAAAGTATATAAAAGGGAAATACATGACTCAGTGGTAAAGATAATTAGTTTTCTTAGATTCGCTATTAAATCTCTTCAATAAAAATACCTGCATGGCAGAATTCAGACAGCTTCAATAGGACTACTGAACATGAAAGACCACTCAGAAATTCTTCTTGACATTAAGGTGTACCACGGAGGACCAAGCGGGGCAGAATAACCATGAAGAAGGCCTTACCTAGAAATGAATGAAAGAAGAATTAGAGGCTTGGGTAAAAATCTCTATGCTATAACTATACAGATATATGATACTTCAGATTTATCATAATTAGGGATGAGTCGATTCCACTCTTTTTCGGTTCTGATTCCGATTTTTCCGAATCGATTCCCGATTCTCGATTCCAATTCCATCGATTCATATTCCTATAAACAGGTGGCGTATTGATATACCAGTAGCGTACGGCTATTATTTAAATTCAAGTATTGGCTGAAAGATAATAAAAAAGACAATTACGTCGCTCAAAAAGTTTATTTATTAACAAATAGCAAATATATCCTCAGCTTATTGAGGTACATACATAAAAAGCACAAGTTGATAGCCTACACCCAAAATAACTGAGACAAATATGATGTGATAAATGAAATTTGATTTGAATATTGATCCGAATCGACTATAGGCGATCGATTCTCAATACCGATTCTAATACTGAGAATCGGTGGAATCGAGAATCGACATTTGGATTCAACTCATCCTTAATCATAATTTATTTTAAGAAAATCCACAGAAACTGTAGGATGGTAAATTCTCGGTACATCAATATGGTTGGCAGCATTTTAAATTTTTTAAAGATACGTCGCTTGAATAAAATTTCATTGTGTAGTAAACCACATGGACTAGAGTGTTTCAAAATAATATAAATAAAAAAGGAACTGTTTTCCTCTCCGTTCAATAGCATTGTTCAAAGGATAAAGTTCACAGTATTAAGCGGCAACTTGCGGTATTGAGTGATTGATAACATTATCACAACAAATATTTTGAAATTTTTCACTCAAAATACATTTAAACGGTCGAGGCTTCGCCAAGTTTTGCCTCCATTAGTGAAATACTTGACCTCGTCGGCACCAAATTCGGTAAGAGAAACTTAAGTTGGAAACATTTTAATGCAATGATTTAACCATATAGTTAAAAAATGAAGTTTTTCTGAGCATTACATTAATTATAGGGTGTAATCAGGTGTAATTAGCCTAAAAATTGTGCAAATAGATCACTTAAAATCCCTTCTAACAGTATTCAACCAATAACTTTAGCCTGTTTGTCAATGCCTTTTGAACAGTTATCGAAAGCAGCAACTATTTTACCTCAGATATTTATTTTTTTAATGAGCAAAACCGACTTCACCAATCCGAGTACCTTGGAATACTCTTTAAGGAAAGAGACGAGAGTACTCACTTGACCTTTTCAATTCTTCAGTAATTGGCACCGTCATAAATCCTACTAACTTCTATTAATACAAAAATGCACTTAACACTTATTAGAGCGAGTTATGCGTGATACCTAAGTTATTTTTACCTCATGAAATTTTACACTTCCTCCATGAATAAGTCAAACTTGTGCAGTTTCCTTTGTCATAAAGTTTACACAAGTCTAGAAATATAAAAATAATATTTACACGACCCAAACTTGTTCCAGATGGCCATTGACTCATTTTAGACGCACGGGAAAGACAATGAACAGATTTTGTAAATATTTGACGATGGCTGCGAAATGAACCGAATAGAGCGCATTTTCCTCAAATAAAAAGGTTTCCTTGATTCTTTATATAATCGGGCAACGCTGTGGAAGAAAATATGGCTATGGCAGCAGGAGGCTGCACGCTAGGCCTAGACTGCTTGATAAATTCAGAACTGATAATTTTCAGAGCGAAACAGAGAATATTATCCAGACTCCTCACTACATCTCTAGGTCTAACAGATGCGATAAAATAAGAGAGATACTCTGCCGAACAGATAGGTACAAAACTTGTTCTTTCCGCGAACAATAAGCGACCAAAATAAAAATTGAACTCCACTAAATATACTCCTAAAATACATGTCACCATTTCATCTCCAAAACCTTTACATCTTTACACGGCTAGTGACCTGTCACCCCCTGCCACACTCCCAATCGGCGGCTCGCGGAGTAACATGTAGATGTAGATGTTGACAAAAAATGATGGTATTTCCCCTCTCTTTTCAGCGGGAAAGATCCATGCGAGAAAGAGAAGGAAGCTGTAGAGCTGTGTTATCCAAGGACTAGAATATTTCGTCTCGAACTTATAGATCTTGACATTTTCCGAAATTTTGACGTGAGAGCCTCCGAAATTCTCAGGAGTTGCCTTACACATAAGATTGGTTACGTCGAGTCCTTGATGTCTACCATATCTACCCAAAAGTTTAAGTTCCCCATCCATGAATATATATTATGGATTCGGATGTTTGGAATCGTTGCCTAGGCTACGTGTTGCCTAAATTTCCACTTTTAGTTCACCCAGTTCTTGGCGCCACTTCGATTACAGTCATTTTAGTTGTTGTTGTAAATAGACTTAGTTAATTGTTGCTAACGTGAAACTGTGGTGAATATTTAATAACGATCGAGGAGATATGAATTACTTGATGCTTTCAATAATATCTTGCTATTTTTCTGACCTAAAATTTAATTTGTAAATACTAGTGTGAAAATATCTATTACAGGAAATGTTCAAGTGATTTATGAAATGTCCTTCGTGTGCCGACGACGATGTTTGCCTGACTCAGATTCTAATTTGAACGCATTAAGCCCGTTCGGCTTAAATAAAGAATTCAGAATGCCTTGTTTAAACAGAACATGCTTCGTACCAGGCTGCAAAACAGGGTATGCGTCTACGAGGACCCAAAATAGGAGACGTGGATTGAAAAATAAGAATCTGTTCAAGGAGGCGGTAAGTGCATTCCTTTCTACCTACACTGCAATGAAGGCCATTGGGAATACTCATGAAGTCACCTCGCATCATTATTAAATTTCCGTATAGCAATATTCACTAAGTACTAAGAAGTTAATTGTTCATCAATGTAATTAAATTTAATTACATTGATGCACAATTAAATTAAATTGTGTAATTAAATTTGGAGAGGAATTAAAAATGTCTGTAGATTGGACGATATTACAAAAGTGTATAATTACGTCCCGCGTGCAGTACTACATTTTTTATCCACTGCATTATGATTACTTGTAAGTATAACCCATGTATATTCATGGTAAAACCGGTAAGACGTGTTTATTTACAATCTGTCGACTGTAGTTACATTTAAACTTCCGTCTTTTATCACTAGGTAGCACAAATTTCCATAAATTTGTTTGTTTACGGAATTCTAGACAACAGTTTTTGGCGACGAGATCACAATCCATAATATATATTCATGCCTCCATCTAAACAATTAGGTCCCTGCTCTGCTGTCACACAGTGAATGTGGATTTGAATCCCAATGGGTAGTGAGGCGGTGTGGATCCTACGGAGGGGGGAAGGGAAAGAGGGATAGGTAGATAGAGAGGGAGGATGGGGGGGGAGCAAATAGACCCTCCCCCTCCGAGATCTCAGATGCTTTTGAGGCGTCTCCGCTACTCCTGTCCGTTCCGGAGGGAAATGAACGACACTCACACACAAATACAAAGCGTTAGGATTAGACAGAGTTTATTCGGCCGGAATGGTCGGGATATGTGGCAATGGTGAGGCGGGGGGGACGGGAGGGTTAACAGGAGCGGAGGGTAGAGCAGAGGGTCGCGTCGCTAGGGACTGCCCGGCCCCGAACCCTGTTGATTGGCGTCGGATGGAGAAGTAGGGTAATATGAGGGTGACAAAGACGAGGAAACCCCTTCCCCATTGGGATTCAAATCCCATTTAACCATAATTTTTCAACGATACATGAAATTTATTATTTGCAAAGATAAACATTTCGTAGGAGAAAGTTTGCCTCCTCTAAAGAGGAGTAGGGAAGGAAGTTTAATAAGCCACCATAAAAAAGATAATTATCAGGCGTACTGCGGAGGAATTTAAACATTATGGAAAGAGAAATACGAGTAATCTAACAATCTAACGATCATAAGAAGAAAATTGCTATTTCTCTCTTCATTGTGATCATCACTCGTCATTATACCCGAATTTTGATTGGCCTTGACCGTTCCTCAGCTAAATCCTTATTTCTCATGAAGCTATAGAACAATTAAAATGCATATATTCCCTTGCTTCCAAATTATTACTTCTGCGATTTTATTTAATATGCTTCATGTTCCGTTTGAACTCTAAAATGTTGCACCAGTTCCCCGGGCTTCCTCAAAAGTATTTTCCCCTTATGTTGCCCATTCTAGTCAATTGCTTACCTATTGAGTTACTATCATGTCTATAGAAAAGATTAACTGGTATACGAATGAAATAAATCGAACGTTAAGGAGGTCATTACTTACAAATTGATTTAAAGGATATCCCCCTCTTTATTTGCAAAAAAGTAATTCAGCCTCAAGACGCTCTTCAACGAAACGCGAAAGCATTTGTAACTACCAGATTGATCCCTGAAATTACAAGTAATGGCAAAGTATAATACCTTTGGCTAAAAGAAGACTCCGCTAGTTATTTGATGAAGATGGAAAATCACAGTGGTTTAGGAGATCTAGCCAAATAAAAGGAGTAAAATGAAATTCCAATGGTTAAACTAAGCGCCTAATCCAGCCATCATGGAATATAAAAATGGACGTTTGAACGTTAACTGATTCAGAGACAACTCATATGAAATTAAATGTATTTTGTTGAATGAGAAACGACTGTGCATCAGGTAAATGCATACAAGAAAGCATTGTTTATTCCGCAATATGCACTGAGCAATAACTAAAATTAAAATTCATGAATAATAGTATCTGAAAATTTGTTTGCTGGATCTCACCCAACTCAACCAACTGGAGGCCATGCCTAAATGGCTGTAAATGACAGCTGTTGGCAAATTAGTGCCAAAACTTTCGACATTAATCGTGACACCACCACTGAACGGGCGGATTTCCCACCAGCGAAGGAGTTTATTTTGCATGAAGTTGCAAGAAGAGAAGTGGTGTGTTGTTTGGTTGGATGGAGGTGGTCCCGCACGTATATTCCACGCTTCGGAGGTGTTGGGTCGGCAAGTGTTTTCCCACGCCTGCTATATTTCGTCCCCGGAGATGTTTGTGTTAGAAGAGCCACCATTCTCCACTCCTTCCTCCTTCTCACTCTCACACACACACACACAGCACATTCATTATGGACGCCAGAGCAGAAGATGGGGAGGAGGGGGAGGGATGTGGAAAGGCGAGGGTGAGAGAGAGAGAGAGAGAGAGTGAGAAAGAGAGAGAAAGTGATGATGGCGATAGCTAAATCTGGGCAATGTACCGCGGAGAATTGGACGACGGGTGAAACTGTTTCGGCGCTCCCCGGAGAGAGGAAGAGTGTGGTCCAGATTGGAGGAAGGGATGCTGGAGAAGAGGAGTAAAGGTGATGAGGAGATGGGGAGCAGTAAAAGCGGGGGCTGGTCCGAGGGGGATCCCCGTCCTGCGGGACCCGGGTTCAATTCCCTTCGAGAGGAACATAAAGTTTAGACTCCGTCCTCGGGGCATACGCTCCCTCGCCACAAACCTCCGCGGTGCCACTCCTCTCATTCCCAGAAAGAAAAAAACCCACCTCCCGACAAACCAGAGGGTTCCGCGGACCCAGTTTCAGTTAAACAAGAGGTCGGTTTTCCACCCGATCCACAAACCTTTCCCATCCGCCCAACCATCTCATAAAACCTGTAGGCGATCACTTCCACCCTCCAGCCAACCCTCCTCTTCGGAGTCAACTATTCTTCGCGATCATCAAACGCACAAGCCAAGATCATTCCATGTCCTCTCGATATATGTCTTCGCATCGTAAACAAGCCCGCCATTAATGTGCTCACTTTAGTAATTCTCAATAAGTACAAGCCTGTTAGACATATTTTTTTGATTTCGCAGCGCATTTATATAGGAAATGACGTCCAGCGCCGCCGCAAATTCGCGGATTTCCTCGAGTGAGCCACGGCAGTAAATACTCAGTGAGCACATGGATGGCGGCCGCGTTGAAAGGTTGCTAAGACCCACATCGATAGAACTACGGAAGTATCAAATCAAACGAACCCGACATAACCCAATCCAAAGACGCCCTTCCGGGCATGCACGCTCAAACACGACGAAGTAATCGTGGGGATTACACATACAAAACATATGTGGTGCAGCATTAAAGAAACTAGGTTTTGTTAAACGTATAATAGGTAGGTCTTCGGATGAAAAAGTAAAAGAAAGATGCTACTTCGCTCTGGTTAGGCCACACCTCGAATACACCGCGAGCATTTGGGACCCTGGTCAAATAGATTAAACTAAAAATATTAATAAAGTACAAAGGAAAGCAGCGCGCTTCGATAAAAACCGCAACGAGCGTACAGGGAGTGTCTCACAACCTTTAGAGGGATTAAGGTGGGAGCCCCTAGAGACTCGGAAGCTACACGCTAGGCTAAGGTTGCTGGATAAATTTAGGACTGATATTTTTCAGAGCGACATAGAGAATATTATGATGATGACTCCTCACTACATATCTAGGTCTAACAGACGCAATAAAATAAGAGAGATACACTGCCGAACAGATAGGTATAAGAACTCGTTTTTTCCGCGAGCAATAAGCGACCACAATAAAAATCAAGCACACTAAATACACTCCTATAATTCATGTCACCATTTCATCTCCAATAAACTTACACCTTTACACGGCTGGTGACCTAACACCCCCTGCCACAAGCCCATGCGGCGGCTCGCGGGGTATTATGAAGATGCAGATGCAGATGTAGATGAAGGAGGAGACGCGGAAACCGTTTTAACCTTCTTCCCTTCCAGCCTCCGAAGCCTGTACCACACACATGGACACAAATCCAAATTCAGCCACTTGGCAGATATTCCTGGAGAGGACCGGGTCATCGCCATCCCTCTTCCCCACAGAGAAGAGTACAAAACCCGACAGAAAACCTCCCTCCTCCAGCATCGCTCCTTGCTCCCTCCGCGGCGACCGACCAACGCACCAATTGGACGAGATAAAGTTTCGCCATGAATCTCTCCCACCTTGGTCCACCGCTTCGCCCGGAGAGAGATAGAAAGAGAGCGAGGGAAAACCGAAAATAGCAGAAAGGAGGAGGCACAAACACGAACGCGGCCCGCATAGGACCCTACGTCGTATATCTCTCATTCCAAAAGGGGTTCCTCGAAGGGGCCATGTTGTGGGCGTCTGTTTGTTAGTGTGTGCGGGCGATACGGAGGGCGGGAAAGCCCTCAAACTGCCCAGCCTATCCTTTCTTATAAACGTCTTAAGATTCCAAGTGCTTCCTCTACGAGAGCGCAAACCCACACATACTCCACAACGGAACACCTTCCACTTCAGTCCTTGCATTCCTTTTTTGCTTCACTTGAGAAAAATAATCGTTTTCTTTACACTGGGAACACAAACGGGGGGAAAATACAGCATTGTCTGCATTCAGGCGGGTTGCAAAGGCCGATTGTTATCGTTGAGTGTCGTTGAACAGCAACGGTCGAGGAAGACCTCCGAAATGTTTTAAAGGGAAATATTTTTCCTTGTTAGGAACTTTGGTGCAGCAGAAATACAACAGAACAACTAACGTTTAACACGAGAATCAGAAATTCCACCTGGATACATTGTTAATCATGTGGTTCGGATGTAATTTACAACACTAAAAAATTGTTGTGGTCAATCCAAAAGGTTAAGAATATTCCCTGATGTTTACCATAGACATAATTCCGTTAAATAAGTGAGTGATAGCGCGTGAATGAACTTCACAAGTTTTCGAAAATATGGGACCTATAGATTAACGTGTACGGTGGAAAAATTTCATTTAAGGTATCATTGTTACGGATAACTACACGCGCCGTGCAGCCAGCGAGTTGTCATTACGAGGAAATCTTGAAGAATTATTGTACGACGCTCCAACTTATATGAAAATTTTCAGAGGCAAGTTGCCTTACCTACAGAAACGAATCCTCACGCTATCCACTGATGTTGATAATGCAATGTCATATCAACATTCATCAAATACTTAGAAGCAGAGTTGTGTCGATCACGAGGGATTAGTTCATTTTGAATTAGTTCATTGGCATGAACCAAATGAATTGAATCACGTTCTCCGTTCGAATCGTTCATAATGAATCAAATCAACCTGTTCTCGTTCATAGGTCGAGTGGATCGGTTTGCGAAGAATCACACGATTCATGAGTGATCGAGAACAACTTGATTTGATACAAATTGAACCATAACACTCCGTCCATTAGTGGGGAGCTACGTGGTTGGGGCAAACCACATACCAAACATTCCTTAGTCTTTTGGTCGCATGTAGAATTTACTGATAAAACTGAGGAATAATTCAATAGAGGCATTCATGTTAAGTTGATTGATTATAACACCGAACACAACCATTTTCACCCGAAAATCGCAAGTACATCAGTTTCTTAATATATAGTCTCCATACACCGAGGAAGTATGGGCGAATTTTTGGCTCACAACTCCAGGCGTCATGGTTGAGGTTGTCAGGTTGAAGTTGTTCTAAGGAAAGGCACTTTCAGATTCCTCAAGTCTCCTAATATTTCGACTAATAAACTAAATTAATCGGAAAATCTGATGTCATATCACGCATTATCTCCGTGTACGCAGCTCCCCAACAGTACGAATTGGTTGGATTTGGTTCCTTTGATTCTTCGCAGTGAAATAATTCATCGTCGTTAAATCACTCATCGCAGTCATTTGGTTCTTCCATGATTCATTAGGAATGATTTAAAAGAACGATTCGTTGACGTGAGTCAAATCGCATGAATCGAATCATCGAAATGAACCGAAATTCCCACCTCTACTTCGAAGATAGCGCCAAACTCCAATCGATCCACGAACTTTGGCAAGTCTGTCTTCTTTTGTTTCGAGTTCGGCCGATAACACTAGCGGAGACAACGGTGACAAATTTCTGCGATAAACACGGGACCCTTCGCCTCATAGCGGGAACAGACCCTCGTACCCCTGCTCTCCTCCCTCCCCTGCCCTCCTCTTTCCCCTACCTCTACACCATTCCAACCCACTTTGGCGAAAATTTGTCAGTCCGCTTAGACTTATTGCTCCGAGCGCATCGGGATCGCTGGGAAACTTATAGCGAAGGGAGGTCGCTCGAATCGAACGGGCGAATCGATCATCGAAGCCCGAAAATAGAGAGAGCACAGCTCAGATTCCATGGGAGTGCTTAGTCAGCGGGATACGAGAGCTCCACGTACACACACAAACGCAACCCCTCATGAGGATTCCCTAAATCTTGCAAGTTCTACCACTGATGGATTTTGCGTAAATCAGACCGACGTTCGTTCTCCTCCCACTTTCCCTGAGTTCGAATCTCAAGAGAGAGTTTTGCATCGGATGAGATCGCTCGCGGAGTGTCACATTTCTCAAAGCATTGTCTCTTGGCTCCCATTTAGAAGCCGAGATTCGCTCAGCGGGCCTCGGGGCCTGACCGGTCGGCCCCAAAGGGGTCAAAAATAGTTTACGACCAGTGAAAATTCCCCAAGGAGGGCTACAATCAGGTGGTGGAGGTGTGACCTGTTATCGGAGGCGTTGAAACGAAGGATCCAGTCAAATAGGAGGCAAACAATCGGGGTTTTTCTTTGAAAAGTTTATCTGGAAAAATATTTCAGGAAACAAAAATGTGACAAAGTAGAAACGAGAAACAGAGGCTAGAGAACGTCCTTTAAAGCAGGTTCTCGTCCAAACCGTATTTCCAACCCGTCGTGACATTCGGTTCCCCCATCTAAAGGGCCAAAAACTAGACATGATGGAAGCAATTAATGTATTACGAGCAAGATAGTTCCCTAGTCATAATAGAGACCAAATTTGAATTATACGTTTTAATTTTACCAGCTTTGAGACAATCGAATTAAACCTTGCATTATTAATGGTGCAATAATATAGTTTTACATGACAGAAATTGTAAGTAATCAAATGAAAATATCTATATAAATCTTAAACGTGATTTATTTTTTCACGCGGTACGTTCGAAACTCCATCAAAACGGAAGGTTTATTGTATCCCGGCGAAATTTCTGCGGTGACAATATGATGAATTCTCAAAAATAGTTAATCAAATTCACAAACTACACACTATTGATTTTTTGACGAGATCTAAGAATTAGAAATTCCTCACTTTTCAAACGAGCCTTCTTTGGGTTGCATACACGTACTATTTCCCATGTAAAAGGGCTGGTATTTTTCGGAAAATATAACGCAAAAAAATGTGGTAAGGGGTTGAAATTTTTGTATCAATGGAGGGGTGATACATTTTTCTTAACAGATGAGACCAAATTCATTGACTTCTAGGTAAAATGACATTTCGCTCAAACTACCTTAAGCGAACCAGTCGTCACTTGCACTAAATGAACTAGGGGGACTATTTAAAACTACAGCGGGTAATAAGGCGACATGCGTCAATTTCGTCGTGAGATTAAGAATAAAGGCAATCCGCGCAGCGTTCTAACAACAGTGACGCGGATGGCATCGAATCTTTATGGTGTGGACAATTTAGGTCGGTTAACACGTCAATAGCGCCATCGAAGAAGGGACACCAATATCTAGAGGGTTACACGTGATTATTTTGTCTCGCCCCTCTCATAACCGGTCCACCAGCACTTGAGACATCAAAGTGTGGCCTCAATCATCCATCCCACGCCGCTATGGACTGAGTAAAAGAGGCAGCAGTCACCTGTCCCAAGAATCACCAGTGAAATAGAAGTGTGCTTTATTGAGTAAGATTTTACCCAAGTCATAGTAGAGACCAATTTAAAATTCATTTCAAGATGTCAGAAGCTGTAATAAGCATGAAGTAATATACATTTTACCATAAATGACACATGGATTTAATTTTATGCGACTGAAATTCATAGAAAAAAAACCTTTCAGCTTTCTTAACTTAAGAAGTCTTTCCCACCGTGAAGTGAAAATGCCTTCAAAATAGGAGGGTTTTCGCAGTATTATAAAATGTCTAGGAACGTGGTTTATGTTCTAAAGAGGCAACAAAACACACAAACTATACGCTATTCAATTTCTGATGAGATTTGTGTGTTAGCAGCAGCATTTTTAAATAAAATCACTCCGCAGAGCACTCGCGAACCATTTCCCATCATAAATGGCTGGAATATTTTGGGAAATATCCCAAAAAATAAGCGTATTGATTAATATTTTGTTATCTTTGGCAAGTTGAGACATTATTTTTATTAGGAAACTTTCATTTAATCCTACGTGAAATTATATTTTGCACGACCTCCCTCAGGGAATTTTCAATTAGAGAATTGGATGTTTCAAATACCACCTCTCATCAAAAGCTTTGCAAAATAAAGGGATCCGTTAAAAGTCGTTCTAAGGACCCTCCGTGAAAATTGGCACCAGTGCATTGAGGACACACGTACAGCATGAGTATCGGGGCAATAATTCCTCGCAATGCAAACTTACACGCTCGAGAAACAGTTGCGTGAACGTCAAATTCATCCCCAAGGCTTTGTTATTCATCACTCCGTGTTTCCAAGAGGATTAAGGCTCTTACTGGTGATGTCCCATGAATCACGCACCTGTTGCCGCTATAGCATCTCATCAATTCCTAATTGAGACCTAAAATATCATGTGGGCGCCGAAAAAGTTCAGAGAAACGACGTCAATAAAATAAATTACGGAAAAAGGACCATAAAAATCATCCATCGAAAACATAATCGTGAGAATACAATTAAAACGATGTAAAGAGTCATCAGGTTTAACCGAGATACGCTGCGATATGTTTATATACACGCGGCGAGTTAGAATCAATTATAGTTCCACAATTTCCGGAAATGAAACGTATTCGTCAGATATACAATGCTATGCATGACTCCCAAGTCAAGAAAAACCATTACGTACTGTAACGATTAATGTTACATTTTGTTTTTCCTTTTAATTTCTTAACTAAAATTGTGGGGCCTTGGCTGGATTTGATCGGTTTGATTTTCTTGGTAACGGTTGTTTATTTATATGCGGAAGAGTTTGATTGTCGTGCTGGTCCAGAGCAGACATGTTTTGTACCGAGAAGAAGAAATTTGGAGGATTTATAAAGATATTGTTTGATCTTTAATTTAGTTGTTGGTCTTATATTTATCATCCTCAGTGTCCTGTGGACCTTGGCGGTGATTTTTCTAAAAACACCTGGCCCCACGTTGGGCGTCTAAATTTATATAACTCCACATGTCTATTAGTGCCTCGATGGTAGAGCTAGGGGGGTTACTTTGACTTTTTATTTTCAGGGCGCCAGGTGATTTTATAAATATCACCACCAAAATCCACAGGATACTAAGAATGATAAAAATAAGATAGGCAACTAAATTAAAGATCAAACAATATCTTTTAAATCATCAAAATTTCTTCTCGGTACAAAATATATCTACTCTAGACCAGCACGACAATCAAACTCTTCCGTTTATCAATAAACAACCGTTACCAAGAAAATCAAACCGATAAAATCCAGCCAAGGCCCTACAATTTTATTTAAGAAATTTAAAGTAAAAATAAAATGTAACATCAATCGTTAAAGTACATCACGTTAAATGAAAGAATATGCACAATTTGGAGATTGAGCATTAAGCTACAGACGAAATAAAGATGCACACAGACAGAAGATGCCCTATATTTCAAGATAAATCTCAACCATCAGTATTTAGTCGCAGAGACACTGATGTCAAGTTAAGGATAAGGGCTGACTTACCAATGACTCTCTGAGGTATTATCCTAGTATTCCAAATAGTACGAGCGGAAATAATAAAAAAACAGCAAATTTCTCAAATAAAGTAGGACATATTACGAAAGAAAAACAGTTTAAAGATTCCATTTGACACGACAAATTCTTTAACCGAATGACGAATCATCGAGATTTTGGATAAAGGACTGACAATTTAAAAAAACGCAGATTGGCCATAAAATTCAATTTTTCAATCAATAAGGAGATCTGAAATTCAACGGTACGCGTACACCGCAGAATAAAAGAATGAGTTGATCAATTTATTATAATAAAAAGGAATATTTACATACGCCGCAAAAATTTGTCATTTTTTTATATCTGTCAAAGAAAAAACTCCATTCGAACAATTATTATTGGGCTCCGATCTTCTTAGGCTACGAATATAGGATGGAAATGACTATATATATATATATATATATATATATATATATATATATATATATATATATATATATATATATATATATATATATATATATATATATATATATATATATATATATATATATATATATATATATATATATATATATATATATACACAATGGAAAACTTCGCCAAATGGCCACAAACACAATTAAAGAGGAAACTTACAGGGGGTAAAAAGACGAAAGTAAAGAGAGAGTCTTACTTAGAGACGTTTCGGGTGTTATCCCTTCTTCAGTCACACAGAGAATCACTCATGATTCTCTGTGTGACTGAAGAAGGGATAACACCCGAAACGTCTCTAAGTAAGACTCTCTCTTTACTTTCGTCTTTTTACCCCCTGTAAGTTTCCTCTTTAATTGTATATATATATATATATATGGCCAATGATGCCATTAATACCAACCTCCACTTCGCTAAGGGGAACGGGAATACCATGCAAATGAACTTAACATTACCCTCTCAACCTGAGTAAACACCTCCTTTTCCAGCATCCTTGCTCAGAGCTAAGATCTTAATATACCTTACCAAGCTAGTGCTCTTCAACGCCCCGAAAGTAGGGTGCATTACAGCCTTGCAGCCAAAGAAGCCCTCCGACAAGTAATCTACGATTAATTCGTGCCATGAAATAGGTCAAACGCGTGGTTTGAGATCTTTCCTCAAAGATGGAAGCTTTCGCGTCGCTCACTCTCACGATGAGAACTCCAACGGCAACGGGATTAAAGAATTCCCAAGGCGATGAAGTCGGATCACGGCGTTATTACACCGCCATCGTCACACAAACGTACATCAAAAGTATGAGTCGCAGATAATAACAATCCAAGCCATTGATATATTCAATTTTTCTGTAATGCAATGGCAATCATCTTTGCTCGTTCCATCCTAAAATTGGTTGAATGTAGCCCGCCAACCTTCCCTATCTAATGCCAGTTCTCAATCACCATGGTAGATCTTAGAAACTTTCTTCTTAATTCGTACTAATATTGTCCTAAAATCACTCTGTGCAAAGCATGTTTTAACTGTATACAAATCGTTAGAATGGTTAACCATACTGGAAAACTATTTTTAAGAAGAGTACACAATTCCTTGTAAGAATACGCGCTGTATGCTTAAATGAAATACTCCAATGTTGAAAACGTACGATTATTGTAATTGATACGGCGAAAGGTTGGCCAAATAGACTATTACCAAATACCTTTAATTGTATGCCTAAGCACTAAGTACGCAATCAAAAAGGTGTGGCAGAAATAAGGAAAAAGGTTAAAGAATGATTAACTAGCGAAATTAGAAATTTATTATCTCTTATAAATATGTGCTATACTTATGAATCTGTGATATTTAAGTAATCACTTATGCATTTATTGTACATATATATATAACCACTATAATCTGTTGTACTTTTGGCAAAGATTTTTTTCTTTTTTTTTCATTTTTTCCTTATTTTCGCTTTACAAGTTTGGTAACTTTTTCAATGTCATTATATTGATTTTTTTGTCTTGCATTTAAACATGTATAAATTATAATTCCGATTTGTATGAATATAATGGAACCTTCTGACAAGCCATGTGGCTTAGAAGGACCAAGAATTCCTATAGGCAATAAAGGAATTTAATTCTATTTAAAAAAATTGGTCCATGAACTTATTCCTGGGACTTCCAATGGTGCCTTTCCCTCCATTTTTCCTTCAGTAATATGGCCTTCAGTTGTGCCTCCGGGTATGTCCAATTCATCTCGTTCTTCTTTTCAACATACCGCTCGATACGGTGCTTCCCTCCAGCACTTTCCGCAAACTTTTCCTATTATCCATGCGTTTGATCTTCAGAATTCTTCTCCAAAACCAGATTTCGAAAGCTCTGATATTTTCTTGTCTGCTTTGCCGATGGTCCATTTTTGCGATTGATAGAGTGCCACGGCATAAGCTAATGCCAGTCTAGTTGAAAACCTAGGGTACTGAATTTCTCTCTATTTTCTTCTCTCCAGAGAAAATTAAAAAAAAAACAGGAATTAATAACACATTTCATACAAAAAAGGAACTGATTGAATAATTAAAATGCTGCAACGAAGTGAGTTGACTTGTGGCTGAGATTATGAACATAAATTGAGCTCAGAGTCAAAACTTTCTCAGCGCAACAGCAATTACTTAAGCCCAAAGCATATCGATTTAGCGCTCTCGCTTTAGACAATCAGGCTCTCAATATCATGAAGATGTCCAGCAGAGACGAAGCAAGCTTTACTGCAACATTAATATACACTGTTACGCTCTTTGGCGTCATTTTTGTACACTTATGCGCTATTTTCAAATTATTTATGTCCATTAATGCGTTTATTAGTAAAATCTCACAAATGTCAATTACTGGGTTTTAGTTTTGAAATACAACATCCGAGCACTTGCGGTGACTAATATCATAGAGTAAGTATACATAGAGAGGCAAAGAGGGAGATTTGGATATAAGTTTTTAAATAATACTTTGGCCGATAGATGGAGAAAGGTGTATCGAATTTGCACGACAAGCCATAACAAATGGGCCTCGGCACACGGCCATTTCATTTAGTGTCGCATAACCCACATTATGTTCTTATGATGATTTCGTTCCCTGAATGTTTACTAACAGACCCATAGCAACGGAAACAAATCTTATTGAGTCGTCGAGACCAAATTAAACATGTATTTTAATGTGCCTTCAATGAGCATCGTCTACAATGAATCGAATTCACGTCAATATGATAAGACACGCGATTACCAAACACGGAATCAACTCTTTACCGAAGTATCGTAGCAACGAGAAAACAATTAATACTCGATTGAAAGCACACAACTACCATGGTAAATCAACTCTTCTGTATGTTGATGCAAAATCACCGAGTACCACCAGCGCCTCCAAGTGGCCTTCTCCGTAAACCAAAATTCTTCCTCCCCTAAGGTGGCGGCACCGAAGAAATTCTTCCCAAAGCTCTCAAAAATTTATGTCCACTTTTTATCATTGCTTTGCCACTCTATATATACTTACTCTATGCTAATATCAATGTAAGACGATGGAAGCACAGAAGAAGAGGTAGGCTTTGGCCCAAAAGCAAAAGTGCTCGTCAAATTGCAAGTGTGCCAGAAAAAAGAATAACAAAGTGTGCATAAGTAGGTGCAATGTCGAAGGACTACGGAGAATGGATGCGACGGAGAGCGGCGGAAAGAGGCGTAGGTGAGCGAGAATTAGTTCGCCGTCCCAGCCGGCAGAGGGAGTTTGTGCACGCGATGCGCGCGCTCGCATCGCTGGATTAGTTCAGCGATTAGTCGGGGTAAGATTGGGGAGGGGGAATAGAGAGAGAGGGATGCAAGATAGGGTTAGGGATAGGATAAGTGATGGGCAGGAGGGAACTTGTTCGTCGTCAGCAGAGGACTGCGGTGCAAAATGGCGGAAATGGAAGTGGGATACCGCACCTCACGCCCCCTTTACCGCACTACATGCATTTTTCTTCTGAATGTTAGGATGCATTTATTGCCTTAGCTGTTGAACAAAGCAAATAGTTTTTTCCTCTGTGGAACTTCGTACTCACTGATTGTCATGGTTACATCGCGGAAAGAAATACGAATAATGAGAGTACTCAATACAATAAGATTACATGACCGCAGCTTCCTCATGAAAATTACAGAGCAATTTATGGCATTAAACGAATAAATATTAATAGTAAAAATTCGAGGTGAATTTCTGTCCAGTCCCACAAGCAAGACCGTTTTTGTTGAAACCTATCACCGCTGTCCTCTATGATGTATGATCAATTGCGATGAAAGCCCTCATTACACATTATAATTATAATTTATGCAAGTTCTCGCGATATGACACGATTAGTTGGCCTAGATCCCTCCTCCCAGGAACAACTCAAATCGCTATCTACTCCTATTCTCCACCAGAAGTTTCTATGACTTATGACCTAGTTTAATGGAACGGTTATCCTATTTCTCGACGAGAATATCCTGTTTATAATACCACATATGAAACAGTTATCTCTAGGCAAAATAGGACACAGACATTTTGTAAAATTTTATCTTGATGACTGCTTGGCAACATATCATGTTCGTATATATTACTCTCACAATCAGTAGGAGTTCAAAACAGAGGACTAGAAAACTGAAACACAGTGGATCAATTTTCTAAAGACGGCTCGCGTAAAAGGCATATCCTGATGTTTTTTTCAGATCAGAACGGTGGACTCTGACCTAAAGACGTCAGCAGGATGGCTAGAGATATAGTAATTAACTCCAGACAACGCAACGCGGAGGCAATCTTGAAATTCGATCTTTATAATAGCCATACAAAATCCTTGCCTCAGTGAAGAGAATGGGAGATAGTTTCAGTTTGAAATTATAAAAAAACAGCCTCAACGGAATTTAACATATGCGCACATTAATAAAATTTGACCCTGGAATTACACGTTTTTCTGTAACGGAGCAGTGGTTGACTATTTTTGCACCACATAAAATCATTGTGGTAAATAAAATATAATTCGAAATACATGCAATTTTAAATAAAAATTTTGAAATAAAAAAAATGAGGCATTAAAACGAGAATATCTTCGAATATAAACAAAACAGTACTTAATTATTCCATTCCAATCACCAAGGAGAAAAAATCAGAAAGGTTCTTAGAGTATGATAAAGGTGATGTAAGACTTAAAAAAAAAGTTGTACTTTCCACAGTTAATTTCAATGTCACAGGACCATGGTTTTGACGGTTAACTTCTTAACTTCAGGTCCTGAGCTGAAGTCAAATCTGAATATGACGTTAACCGTCTAAACCATGGTCCCATGATATTAAAATTTACTGTGGAAAGTATAGCCTATTATTCAAAATGTTTAGCAGGTTCCATTAAATTCACACCGGAAGCCACCGACGCGATATAAGACGTGTTGAACCGGCATTCGCTTATGGCATCAGGCACTAAGGGTGCAAACTTCTCTAATCAAAAGTTCATAAATTGCTCACCTCTAGGGGTGGTAGGCGAATGAAAGGTAAGGACTATGTTTTAATTGAGAGAATGAGTTTTCATGAACAGTAATATTTATCTACGCCGACCCAAGAATGCAAACGCAATATTATGACAAGATTCATGAACTGAACAGTTAAAATGAAAAGATTGAGGCGCCCATCTGGAAAAAGCTCTCCCATTTTGTCTTTGACTCGCCCTCACAGGTGAGAATTAAACAAGAGGATAAATGAGAGGATGAGAATTAATTGGAGGAAAATGGAGGATTAAAAAACGGAAAACAACTTACAAAACCAGGGCAATTAGCACGCAGAAACCTGCAAGGAGGAATTATTCTTGGGATATTCTCTTAATTTCTGCTAAAAAGATATAATTACTGCCACTATAGTTTCGAAAATACAAGCCATCAATACTCTAGTAAAAAAACAGGCTATCGTACTCCCAAGAATGTCAGGATATAATGGCTAAGCGAGTTCGCCGGGATACCTACGCTTACCACATTCCAAGTTTTTTTGGAAGAGTTTTCATCGAATAAACGAGTATTCAAAGAGATTTATTCGTTGCAACGAAAGAAAGTGAACTATAGTTTCTCTCGTACACTGCTGGCCGAATATGCCATAGCATAAGTAGGACACTATGGAAGTTAATGTAAGACATACTTATTTTAAACCTGCAATTACGCACTGGAGATATTTCCCGTTACAAATTTAAGTCAAAACCGTAGGGTATGTAAATCTAAGAAATGGTGTACGCTTGTTGAGAAATGGTCGCTAAATGGACAGAAATGGACAGAAACGGTTAGAAATGGACAGAAATGGTTAAAAATTGACATAAGTGCATATAAATGGACAGAAATGGATAGAAATGGACAGAGATGGATAGAAATGAACAGAAGTGGATAGAACTGGTCGGAAATGGACAGAAATTGATGAAAATGGTTAGAAATGGATAGAAATGGCTGAAATGGAAATGCGGTGTGCACTTGTTTTAGGAGTTGCGTACCCCTCGCCAAAAACTAATGATTCTCTCAACTTAATATCGCCGTAAAATAATGAAAACCGGGTTGCAAATCACAGTGGAAAACTATTAAAAAGATGGCACGCTGATTACATCTTCTTCATGGACGAGGCTAAAAAAAAGAAAGAAACCTTGTCCCAAGGGACTTGAAGAATAAATAAAAAAAACAAAACAAGTAAACAAGCAGTGAGCAGTGAGTATGACCGAGCATGCAAAAGAGCTGGAAGAAGAATCCTCCACGCTCTGGTTCGCATCTGGCCGTCGCTTAAAAACCCCCAAGAGCCTCCAGAGCTGCCAACGGCGCGGAAATTTAAACGGACCTTGAAACTGGAGATTTATAGCGGGAATAAAATTAACGAAAGAAAAGAGAAAGAGATGGAGAGAGAGAGGAAATAGGCCCACATACTTAAGCAGGAAGGCGTGCGAAAAACCAGCGTAAACTACTTAAGAGTCCCCGCGCAAGGAGAAAAGTGAAAGGGGGATGGGCGTTCTGGGGCGGAGGGGAGGGGGAGGAAAGGGATGGGAGGGGGGGGTTAATGTGGAAGGGGGAGGAGGAGGAAGAGCGCCGTAGAGAAGGAGTGGAGAGATGAAGGGAAAAACATGCAAAGATGAGGAGGAAGAATAGAGGAGGGAGGAGGAAGGGAAGATAATGCACGAGGAAAAAGTGCTGAATATCCACCCATAACTAGTTGTGATTTCAAACCAACATTCAACTAAGGTAAATCGATACGTCTATTCTCAATTATTTCATAAAGGTAAAACTTTCTAACAAGCCTAAAATTACTTCAAAAGCCAATAAATTTTATCCGTCAATTACATCAAGGACATATATGTATGTATGCATGTATATAAGCTAATCAGGCTCAACTTTGTGGAATTAATTGATATTGACATCCATTTCAAAATGAAAGACAGTGGTAACTTTCCACACAGAATTTTTTATATTTACCGACCTGTTTCTGTTTCAGCACCTAGTGCCATTATCAAGGTACAATATTTCAAGAAGCTTCACCATACATACCCAGGAATGGAGGGGTAGGGGGACAAAGAGAGGGAGATTTTTAATCATTTTAGTAATCTTGACGTGGCTGTTTTACACCATTTTGACAAAGGGGATAATTTGGATTTCTTTGAGCAATATGAAATCGCTCATAGCCCGGCTAAGTTATGTAATGATGCGGTTTTTAATGACAGGTCACCTCTTTTAAACCTTGTTCTTCCTTGTGTCCGACAACCCCATGATAATGCTGCCTGATCTTCACCATCAACGGCTTTTCTTCGTCTCACGTCCTTCTCCCTGCCCAACACCCCCCTCTCTCTCTCTGACCTCCTGCGTCTCTATTCCTGGGTATATATGGTGGAGTTTTTTGAAAAATCGTACCTTGATAATGGCATTAGGTGCTGAAACCACGGTCGGTAATTATCAAAAATTCTGTGTGGAAAGTTTCAATTGTCTTTCATTTTGAAAAAGATATCAATACATCAAGGACTATTGAAAAAAAAGTATTACAATCATGTTTCAGTCAAAATTACTTGAAGTTTCGAGTCAAGATCACTGAAAAAGCCACACCCATCGGAATGAATCAAGAGCACAAGAGCGGTTCTAATTCACGCGAAAATTACTTTTATAAAATGAGATTCACGTATCTATTAGGGTAAAAATTTACGTACAAAATTATTTGCCAATAAAAAGCACGATAAATTACAAGGTTATATCATTTTCAACAGACTGACGTTCACAGCAGAAGAAGGTCATAACAAATTGTCAAGATAAGCTAACAAAATATGAAACAAAATTGAAGAAAATTTAACAAAACACAAACCGACAAATTCTACAAATATTGGAAATTTCTTTTAATTAACTAGTATAAAGACCCCATAGTAGAAACTGATCCCGTGGAAAGTGGGGCTTTATATTCCAAAACAAGGAGAAAGAGGAAGACGGTCACAGAAAAAAGCCTTCGACAACGAACACATCAGAAGATTGTTCTCCTATTTCCTACAGAGGAAATAGGGATCCGTCATACACTGCACATGAAGACCACGCAAATGGATGCAAGCTATTAACCGGTTTACCACAGAGCGTTACTCTTTCTTCTTACGTTATCACGGACATGCGGTCTCCCAGACCGCTTCTTTATTTCCAAATAATTTGTTGAATAAAAAAAAGCTATTACTCACTAAACACATTCATTTAGATTTAGCACACTTTTGCCTCATTGCCAAATTCATATAAAATATTAAATGAGCCAGCGATGCAATTGTTTTTTCAAAATATGTTTGGGCAGCTTACCGAAGGTGGACTTTAAAGAAATATTATGATAGCAGAAAAAACGTTAATTTTATACATTACTGTTTAAACAAATATAAAAGAGTCCATTACAAGATATATAACCGGAAATATTTCATGATGTATTTTTTTCTATGCTTATGAAATGAGATCAAAAATATTAACGTATCGCAAAACATGCGTTCGGACAAACTGTGGAAAAACTTTAAAACTAATTAACTCGAAAACCAGTCGTAGTAAACATCATGCTTAGTAATTGATTCCTTAGTTTACATCAAATTTTAAGATTTTGATAAAATAAAAAGGGGCGCAGAGATGGGCAAATGCTATGCTGAAAAATGAGACCGGTCAGTAAGAGCGTGTGTCTGTAGTTAACGAATATAACTAATTTAAGTACAAGGAGAAGGAATAATTTGATGGGTTCTAAAATCTATTCTCCTAGCCTATGACGCCGAAGCTAGAAGGCACACCAGAATCACCGAGAAATATAACATACGGTTTCGTTTTGAAATCAGGATGATCGCTAGGCACCAACTAGAACCAATTAGAATGAAAAGTATAACTTAGTTATTCCACATAGATTAATTAACAGGACGACCTAGGTTTCAGGTTACCTGATGATGACGAGCTTCGTCGAAACCTGGGTCATCCTATTAATATCTCTATGTGGAATAACTAAGTTATACTTTTCACTTACAATGTGAAGCAAATTCCACGAAGTCACGCCCAAGACAAAGGAATAGAACCAATGATGCATTACAACATTTTGCGAAATGAATGTCCAGAATGGGGAGCGATTCAGGGCCAAATTATCATCTCCCACAGTCCTTCCATGATAATGGCGAAGTTGAAATTTGCATTAGAAGAAAATGAAAAGTAAACAATTTCTCCACGATCTAGATATTTAAGGTAGTCTGAGCGAGATATTTCCCTAGTTATAATAGGGACCATATTCGAATTATACGTTTTAATTTCACCAGCTGTGAGAGACACCAATAAAATATTACATTATTAATGGTGCAATAATATAGTTTTAAATGAGAGAAATTGAAAGTATTGAAAATAAGAAAATATCTAAATAAGTCTTTAACTTGACTCATTTTTTTCGTGCGGTGCGTTTGAAACTCCCTTCGAAACGGAAGGTTTTTTGTGATACCCAAGAACCTAATATTATGACAATATGATAAATGTTCAAAAATAGTTGAGAAAACATACAAACTACACGCTGTTAGTTTTTTTACGACATAAAAGTGTTAGAAATACCACATTTTGCAAATAATGTATCTCTGGAGTACATGCACGTACCGTTTCCCATGTAAAAGGCCTGGTATTTGTTGGTAAATATCTCGGAAAGTAATGTGGTAAGGGGTATAATTTTTGGTGTCATTGGATAGGTGAGATTTTTTTCTTTAAATGAGACCAAATTCATTGATTTCTAAGTAAAATGATATCTCGATCGGACTACCTTAATTAATGGCCACCATGATGGATTCTTCGGTCACGTGATTCCATTCCTCAAATGACATTCGAAGCGTTTACAAACTGTTTGCGATTCTAGGCGTGAACTGCCGTATTATCTTGCACACATTCTAGGACTAGAAATCGAACTCAAAGTCCCGGCGTGTACAGCGTGATTTGACCAAATAAAATATTCAGATGTCTCCTTATAAGTGCTGATAACTTTTAAGAGCACATATGTGTATACTACAAGATCTTTTCTGTAGCGACCGAACCACGCATGTGGCGCTGCATGCAGTGGATGTGGTCAAAATGCCTTCTCAACTCATTGGTTTGATCATTCAACTACTCTAGATACCAATTAGGGAACTCTGGGATCTAATTTCTACACAGGGGAATGATTAATTTTTCAACTTTGCACATAACTGAACCATTCTCTACGGCAAGTGACTCCGCTCATGCGACATTCCATAGCGAAAAGTCTGGAGGAGTTCAGAACAGCAACTTATCACTCTAGTACATACAGGTCGCAATGCGGAGGAATCGGAGAAAGAGAACTTCGAGTTCATCGGCCGTTTCGTCATTCGACATGAAATAAAGGACCTCTACGAACATAAAAACAATATCTTTCTCGGTCCTTGGTATTTTCTTCTTTTAGAAAATATCCTTAAATATGTAAGAATGCTGCATCAAGAGATATACACAAACTGATGGGAAAAATATATATAGTGAGTGAGTATAAGCTTCGCGACTCTGGGAAAACAATGCGTGGTGTTCAATAGGCTTTGAGACAAAGAGTGGCAAATGCGTAGTGAAAATGGGGTGAAAATTGAATATCAATAGATAGGGACAAACCACTTTATTTTACATCAACTACACATGTATGAATGTAGGATCGGTTCATAACGTCATCTGACGTCTTCCGATTTCTAGCCTCCAAGTCTCTTTGTCCTTCCATAGATCTTCTTCCAATCCTCTCGCTCCAATTTCTATGTCTACTCTCTCCTCCCAGCTCTTCCTAGGTCTTCCTCTTTTCCCTTGGATTGTTAGCTCCAAGATCTTTCTTGGTAGTCTATCCTCGTTCATTCTCTTTACATGCCCGTACCAGATTAGCTGCTTGGTCATGACGTCCTCCGTTATATAGTGCTCGACTTTCATTATCTGTCGTGTTCTTTCATTTGTAACTTGGGGTAGATGGGACTCCTTAGCTGTGGTGAAAGCAGTTCATGTAGGAGAAGGCAACTCCGATAATAAACCCTGTCCCACCAGGTTGGGGGTATAAGCCAAGGGCTAACTCCTCGTGCTTTAGAAAAAACATAAAATGTTAAAAAACCTACTAAGCCTCGGACTGGATGGAACTCCATGAAAATCAACTACACATGATTCCGCAAATTAAATATCCATCATCAGTATAATGTACACTGCCATCATCGGTACAGTAAAACACATAATATACCGAAAATAGCTATTCGATACGCCGAAAGACGCGTCGTTAACGTGAAATTGACAGTCCCGTATATTTTGATTTTTATTTTCGAAAATGCAGTTCCATCACATTTCGTCGGACACGATTGGCTTACATCGCAAAAGTATAATATAGAGTTAGCCCCGTTAATAAATTTTCAGTATGGATTTTATGAAAAGTTTAGAAATGAGTAAAACAAATACTAAGTTGAGATTCAAATTTGTATTAAAAATACACCATTGGGGCACTCAACCAAAATGCACTCAACCATATGTATTACGTAAAAAGCCACCCATACGTATGTGCGATTCAGTTTTGAGTGGTATTCATTCAGATGTGCGCCAATTGATGGAAAGCGAGCTCCCATTATACGTTCCACACTAATTGACACGCTGCACAATCATAGTGTACTCCACCAGCTACACCAAAAATATTGTACAACAAGAAATATTTGATATTTTGATTTTACACATACCATTGTTTACCGTTGCTTCATACATTCTACTCATTAAAAATAAATCACACATTATTACCAATTCAATCATTCACTTTATGCATTACTTATTGGCTATTTGGACAGCACAGCGCGGCAATTCGACTGGGCTACGCCGATAAATCAGCGGTTGCAGAACATGCCGCCCTAGGCCACACCATTGACGTCACTAACCCAAAAATTCTCGCCAGAGAAAAAAATTTCAAGACGAGAATCTTCCGGGAGGCCTTGGAAATTAAAAAGCATAGCAAGGATTTCAATAGAGACCAGGGACAAAGAATAAGTGAATCATGGCTACCAGTAATTTCCAGAAAGACGAGAGACGTCCGGAAGACTCTCCGCCAACACCCACCCTCTCCCCCTCTTGCACCACCGTGACGATATAAAGTGAAATACAATAAAGGCAATTAGGTCATTCAGCCCTGATGAGGTCTCCGGCAAAGGAGGAGAAACGTTGGCCTTTTTAAATCTTGACGCGAGTTATCCCAAAACCATCACTGCTTGGCTATTTCACTAATATGTTATCCCATTCCTACGTGCTTTACGACTATAAGTTTAATAAAACGACACGTGTGCAATACTTTGAGTAAGACTTATATTAGAAAGGCGCTACACAGTTACGTGACTGGCCTTTGAGGCACGCGTAGTTTGTAAAGGAAAGAGGAAGAGATAGCGTAGAGGGATGGGGGTGGAATGAGATCCTAAGGAGAGGGTGAGGAGTGAAATAGGAGGTTGTGCCGTGGGTGGAGTAGGGCGCCACGGGTGGAGGAAGGAAGGCGAGGGAGGCGGAGGTCCACGAGTGGGAGCAGCGCTGAAGAGGAAGATCTTCGCGGAGAGATAAGAAAAAGAAGGGGGATGGAGTGGGGGGTGAAGGGGATGGAGTGGGGGGTGAGATGTGAGGGGGAGGGGGAAGGGTGGGAACGTGAAAGTTGAGGCTGGTTTGCAATTTGGAATCCCTTAAACGCAACGACCCCAAAAGAAAAGAGAGGGGGGTGGTTGAAATTTGAACGAGGAAATTAAAAAAGATAGGATAAAAAAAGAAAGATAAGCTGGAAGGGATGAAGGCTTTTAATCGAATTAAGAGATTGAAATCTACAAATTCAAAAAGTTAATCGACACCATTACGTTCTCCCTTCTCAGATGGCAGTTTTCAATCTCGAATATTACCTCTTTATGAATAAACGGGCGCCCCCACTCCACTGCGCCAGCAAGTACGCTCCCTAGTTGAAACACACTAAAATGCCCTGGGCTTCATATTTTCTTATGGCAAAATGGAGATACGTAATATATGTTTCGTGAAACTCATTTCGCAGTCGACGCTTTGAAGCTGAATTACTCGAACTCTAATGGGCCGATCGAAAAAAGGCACAGAAGACAGAGACATGACAGGGATGTACGATGGATGGATTAGAGAGTATTTACAAAATAAAGAGTCCCTGAGAAAAAAGTATCATACTCATAGAGCAATGTAATAAATAACAATGAAAAACGTACTGCACTTACCACAACTCCATTTAGATTGCATATCTTTTAAGGAAATGCTTTCTTTCATAAAGTGACATAAATATCTATATACATATATTTTGTAGCGTGTCAGTCATTCTGTATCCGTTTTGTTTCTTTCTCTGTCAATTTGTGAGCTAGAAGAGTGAGGTTTGGTGCGTTGAATGTGGAATCTCTGCATTCATGATTTGGTAGTAGTTTCTGAGTTTTAATGGGCGTGTGGCAGGGGGTGTTAGGTCACCAGCCATGCAAAGGTGTAAGATACATGGAGAAGAAATGGAGACATGAATTAAAAGGAGTGTATTTAGTTACTTTAAATAAGATCCAAAAGAGCGGACGCTTGGGCGTGTGGCAGGGGGAGTTAGGTTACTATCCGTGCAAAGGTGTAAGTTTTATTCTTGGGTTGTGGTTGCAACAACCAGATGCTGGGAAACATAGTGAGAAAGGTTAAAAGGGAGAGTGGAAGAGTGTAAAGGTTGAAACAAAAGAAACAAAAGTGCTCTCCTATTCAAATGGCTTTAAAAACAAAAAGGAGAACAGTGAATGAAAAAAAACATTTTCCCCAAGGAGCTATTTTTAGACTAGGACACTTAACCCCTGCGAGTACACACCCCTGATCACGGAGTGAGCAGGCTAGCTGCCTGCTAGTCATGTATAAAAGATGAAATCGTTGTTCAACGACATTTAAGGTTGAGGCTACATCTGATTATTGAACATTAATGGACTTAATAGACATTTCATTTCGTTTGAAAGAATAAGTCCGATGCTTTTGGAACAGTTTAAGTTTAAATGACCCAGGGTCCATGGTGTTTAATACTGATAAAAAGTTTGTAAGCTCCGACATAATTCCTGTAGTAACTTTGGCCCATTAACGAGACAAAAATTAGGAAGATTAGATTATTACTTTAGGTACTGGCGTTTTCACGGTGAACCAACCTTCGAATTAAAGTAACATATAGGGGGTGGAGCAGCACATTAACTTTGAAATATGACTTATCACATTGCGCGACATTTAATTACACTAAGATGCAATAGGTCGGGATACAGGAAAAGCTTTCGTGGAAGTTGCTGATCTACAAAGAAAATTCGGCACCATACGATTAAGTACGGGTCATTCCACGCCACTTTGGACCACAGTTGACCCTTGACCACTCAGATTTTGACAAAAATTTCAGGAAACGTTCATTTAGAGGAATAATGAATATTATTTCCAGCATTTTGCGAAAATTAAAAAAAAACAGTTGAATAACGGCTGTTTTTGAAATTGCGGTTTCCACTGCCGTTAGATTTTCGTAATCAAATATCTCAGGAAAAAATCAATGTAGAAAGACGTTTAATGGCTTATTTTAAAATTAAAAGATTTGATCAAAACAAATTTGAATGAAATATTGCAATTAAACAATTATTTGTTTGAACATTTTATTGTTTAAATTTGTTATGTGCGTCACCTTTTTTCGAGCTCATTTTTTTACGTGACATACCTTGTTTTGTTATGCATTTTATATAAAAAATATGAGAGGGTGATTTTCCATTTAAGAGAGAAAAAAGTTTTGAAATTTTTCCGTGACGCCCATTCCATTGCAATAGACCAATTTATTTAACATTTATATTGCTTTTGCGTCAATTTTTGCATTTTTTACCTTAAATTACTAAAGGTAATTACATTTCAAGTAAAAAAGTATCGAACAACTCCTTTAAAATAATACCTTTTGAAATATTCATACAGAAAACGGGACAATGATTTCCGCTAAAGAACGATCTCATCACAGATGACGAAAAGAAATTACACCATGATATGTCTTAATAATGTATTACTCATGAGAGATTAAAAGTTCTTATCCTTGATTACAGTGAGTGTGTGAAATCTGAAGCTTAATGCATGAATTTTACTTCAATGGGAAAAATTCAAATTATCACTTTTAAAGCTTTCTACTGGTCACTGCTTCCAGTTTGTTCCTATGAGTAATATATGTAACTTGAACTATTCGGAAAGATTTACTTTAATTAATTAATTTACTTAAATTAACTATCAAGGGAAAATATACCTACTTTTAAAGGACATTCGTTTTTAGGCGTTGCGAAGTAATGCCACTCAGCTACTCAATTAAAATCCCCCTAATAACAGACGAGGTACAGGACATAAAATCTATCAATATATTGAGCCGTGGATTCATATGAAAAGTTTATAATTTTTTCCCGATCTTTCATATTTTTTTCAAAATGGAAGTTGGAAATGTTGGAAATGGTACAGAGTCGCAGTAATAAGAGTTCTACAGACCGATATCACATTTAGGTGTTCGAAAGGAGGGGTGGGTATAGGAAAGAAGTAGGGGAGTGTAGACGGGAAAACCAAAAACAATGAAATTAAAACAAAGTAGGAGACATGTAGGAGACAAAGTAGGAGAAAAACAATGAAAAAAAACAAAGTAGGAGACCGTACGAAACGGGAAATACGAGACGGACAATGAGTAAGGAGGGAAGAAAGTGGGGGCAGAAAAATATTTGACATAGTTCAAACAGCTTGTTTGATATACCCTGTTTAACAAGCCTACCCGATTAAACCGGGATTTTCACGTTTTATACAATATGATAATGAAGAGGGGTAGAGTGTCTTGCCAGAACTGTAAGCCCTAAAAGTATTACAACAACAAGATGGTCCAGACAAAAAGAAGCCGAATTAACGGATCCTTGGTAAATGACCACCATTTGCAGTTTCGGTTCTTCCGGCTTGACATGTGGAGATTGAAATCAAACTCAAGAAAAAATATCATTCATGCAAATGAAAACCTAACAGAACCGGGAACGAAGTTTTCCTTGCACTTTTACACACGGAGTAAGTCATGAACGTATCTGGAAACATCAACAAGCTTATGATAGGAGGATCCATACACTATTTCTGCGTTCCTCGCACTTTGTGCTTTATTCCTCGGAATGTTAGGATACTCCTAATGCTGTTGAACATCTTTCGTGATTTTCTGGCCAGGTAAAGCTCAAGTGAAAGGATTGGGCATTCTCATATTTCCGTGCTCTTCTTAGCTTCGGTAGTTTAATATTCACAACAACATAATACCCACTTAGGGTGACAAGCAAAGGGGGGAGTCATGTTCAACATGCATTACATTATACCAAATTAAGGTGGTCCGAGCGAGATAGTTCCCTAGTCATGATTGAGACCACATTCGAATTATACGTTTTAATTTCACCAGCTGTATGTACACATCAATTAAATATTGCATTATTAATGATGCAATAATATAGTATTAAATAAGAGAAATCGTCAGTAATTAAATGAAAATATTTAAATAAGTTTTTAACTTGACTCATTTTTATCGCACGGTACTTTTGAAACTCCTGCAAAACGGAAGGTTTATTGTGTTCCCGAGGAATTCACTGCGGTGACAACATGATTAATTTTCAAAAATAGTTTAGAAAACATAAAAACTACACACTGTTGATTTTTCGACGAGATCTAAGTGTAGGGAATGTCTCATTTTTAATATAAGGTCCTTCTGGAGTGCATACACGTACCATTTCCCATGTAAAAGAGCTGGTATTTTTTGGCAAATATTTCGGAAATTAACGTGGTAAGGGGTTGAATTTTTGTGTCCATGGAAGGGTGATATATTTTTTTTTTTTAATGAGAACAAAATAATTGATTTCTAAGAAATATTATATTTCACTCAAACTACCTTAAATAAATAAATAAATCTAAAAATAGAGAGAGAGAGATAGATAGAATAATCATTCATTTTACTCTGGGACAGGTCCCTCAGAGCAAGAATACAATAAAATAATATAATAATATAGCAGCGAGGTGATAAACAAATTAACATATTATTTAGTACAAATCAAAACATAAATAGAGCTTAATAACATACAATATATATATAAAGAAAAAGACAAAAACAGCTACTCTCATTGAAAAACAATCATTTTACATGTTAAACAGCTGAACTCGGAGATGGGTAAAAATACAATCAATATATAGATATATGATACAAGATAAAAAACATAAACTGACCATGAAGATTTAAAAAAAATTTTGTCTAATTAAAAATATTATTATTATTATTACAATAATAAAATAAGAAGAGAGAGGGAGAAATAAATGGAAAGGAGAAAGGACGGAGGTGGGGGGAGAGAGGAGCAATAAAGAGTAGTAGAAGGAGGGAAATGAAGAGAACGGTGCAGAGGAACACGGCGGGAGGTCGGACGGACATGTCCAAGGCTCCCTCTTCCGAAAGGGGGGGAATAGGAGAGGGGGGCGGGGCTTTCACCGCCCATTCTACACCACCGTCTCTCATCCGACCCCCACCCCCCTACCCCAGGGGGGCTGTGCACTCTCGGGCCCATCTTAAAAGAAACGGCGGTGCTGAGGGGTTGGGAGGGAGTGGAAGGGTTAAGGAGAGGGGTTTCTTTTACTTGTATTAATAAAAAGAGGCGGGAGGCGAACGGCAGTGTGGTGGAGGGGGTGATGAAAGTGCTTGCGTTGAACGGGCGGGGTCGGTGTGGAGTTAACAGTGGGGTTGCGGAGGCGTTCAAAACGAGGGGGAGGCTGTGCTGGAAGGGAGGGTTGTGGAGGGGATCCGGGAGGGCAATTCACGTGGCGAGGAAAGTTTCGAGGGAGCCCGGCGCGTAAGAAGAGATGAAGAGAGAGGATGATGAAGAAATGGAGAGAGAAAGAAAGAAAGAAAGACGAGAAAGGAAAGAGCAGATGAGTATGCAGGAGGAAGAAAGGCAATAGACTCAGAATGGGCGAAAGGAGAGACGCTTGACTCTCTTGAAGTTCAGCTCAGCAGAAAGATCTCGCCAGTGGCAACAAAAAAAAAAGACTTTTTTTCAGTCGCTTATTTCGGCCTCCGAAAGAAATGATCCAAAGGCCACGCCCTGCATGCCGAATGACTCAAGCGTTCTGGCGATGATGCATTTTAAAAAATAAAAGAGGATTCCAGAAGTACTTCGTCCAAAATAAACTACTTCACTTTCTTTTCTATCAAGAGCAATTAATACTACAAGTTAAAAGTAAGGATGAGTCAAATCCAAATGTCAATCCTCTATTCCACCGATTCTTCGGATTAGAATCGGTATCGAGAATCGATCGCCTAAAGTCGATATCGATTCCATCGATTCCAGATGGATAAATAATCCAATCAAATTTAATCTATCACATCATATTTGTCTCAGTAATTTGGGTGTAGCCTATCAATTTGCACTTTTTATCAACCTCAATAAGCTGAGGACATATTTGCTATTTGTTAATAAACATACTTTTTGAGCGACTTAATTGTCTTTGTTATTTAATTCCACCCAAAACCTGAATTTAAGTAATGGTCGTACGCTATTGGTGTATCAATATTCCACCTGTTATTAGAAATAAGAATCGATGGAATCGGAATCGAGAATCAGGAATCGATTCGCAAGAATCGGAATCGAAAAAAAGGGGAATCGACTCATCCCTAGTTAAAAGGTAAATTATTCATCGAAGCGATTGCGACTAAGTAGGCCAACGAGTGATTATGGGATTCCACATGAAGAACTCACCCCCTAAAGGTGCCATTGCGAACATCCTCAGGAAAATTCAAATTTAATACGGTTTTGTTGCTGCACACAAGCATGCATAACGATTAGGAAATAAATGTTTTATCAACGATGAGCAATAAAGTCTACGTTTGGTACACATGTAAGCTGAGTAAATGTAATCATACCCATTGTAAGTTTTTACTATGTACCTTATTCGGAAACATAATGATTGTCTAAATGCCTCAATTGCTTTTTCCACGAAATATAAAAAATTTGCTCAAAATAAAGGCAATATTAATGGAAAAAAGTATCTGAGAGTATTTTACGTCTTAATTTGCAGTTTATCACCTACGTATTATTCATTTATTTTAATTTTTTCTCATCAAAACTGAAGACCCCTAAAGGCAGGATCAGAAGGCGATCAACCGACATAATCTTTCCAGCAAAAGTGACTCTTAACAAACATTACGCCACTAAATGGCAAATAAAATCGCTCAGATTTCTAGAATGACACCCAGTGCTCACCCGCTATGAACAAACTCGCGCCATTATTTTTTCCAGGCGATAAATTTTCAGCGACTTATCCAGAGAGTCGATAGCGCGACGAGACGACTTATCCACACTTCCAATGCGATGGACAAATTCAATACACTTGAAGCAGAATCAGACCCTTCGATATTTGACGGGTTAAACGAGCCGGAAGAGGAAGGCGAGGGAGAAGCGGTCATGGACGGGTTTTGTGCGGTGAACTCAGATCCACGGCGGTCATATCCTCAAGCCATATATAAAAAGGCAAAATAGCACGTTTTACATTTCCCCTCGCACCCTCTCTCGTCCACGAAGCAAAGGAATCTGTCTTCAACTACCATTCTATCAGAAAAACCAAATATTCAATACCTGTATGGAATATCAATATCAAATTGAAAACCTAACCTTCAGTTGCTCTGTTCTGAGATTGCAGAAGATAAGAGGTAAATAGATGGCAATACTGTAGTTTTCGGGCGCTGATTTTGAAACTCCCAGTTTTAAGTTTACATCTGCACTTATCACGTACCTTGAATTGGAAGACTTTGGAGAAACGGTTTTTCTGGCACAAGCCATTTTTTTACAACAAAAATCATAATTAATTCAACGTAATTGATTACAATTCATTATGTAACATTTATTTACTATAGTGATGGGCGTTTATGGTCGAGCAATAGGCCGAACAAAAAAAACATTTAAATTTAACACTTATACAGCTCGCTGTTCTCTTTATCAGTTTATTTTCTCTCCTTACTCCCAAGGGCATGTTTTTATCTGACTGATCTCATCTACCAATACGGAGATGGAGTTCAATAAGGCCTGCACAGGAACGATATGTAAGCCACACAAAGTTATTCTCAAATCTGACGCAATATCGTTTAAATGGAATAAAACACACATAAGGGTTGCTATGTAAGTACATATTATAAGGGAGAGATTGTTGTGTGGTTTGAGGAGAGGAATCTGATGACTGTACGAGAGACTGTACGAGGATTTCCTCAGTGTCTCCAATTGTAATTAAAAGGAAAAAGTATCGAATTGAAAATAAGTGCGAAGTGTTATGAAATAGTTTTATTCAATCGCTTCGACACAATAAATCTAACATCTCACTGAAGGTTAACCGCTGCAGTTATCATATTATCGTTTTCTTCGCTATTTCAACTCAAATTTTCGGATTAGGGGTCCAAATATAACCAAGCATACAGTCAAGAAAACTTTCTCCACTTCTGAGTCTCATAGAAATCGGTTATTTTCCTTGTATGCCTGATTACCAAACAACCTCAGAAGACTTTTCTAAGACCATTACTAAACAACTTCAGAAGACATTCGCACTATTACACTTCATAAATACAGAATTAGAAACTATTTTGAATCGTAAGAGCATTTTGGCACAAAAGAAAAACGTTATACGGGCGAGTAGCAGATGTCGGGATATTCAATGAATGCTATCGATGTTCAGTTTTTCGATAATATTCCGTTATATAGGTCAACAAAACAATCTCCGTCAGTATACCCTATATGTTTAAATTAGGAAGATTTATCTAATATCTTAAATTACCAAGAAATATTTCCCTATATTTTGACATAATTTTGAAATGTACTTTGGCGTACTGAAGCAACACAGGCTATATTGGGTGAGAATAACTTGATTATCACATTGTATGTCTAGAATTCCATTCACAGCGTTATCACGATCCACTTTGCAAGCCATCTCATTGCGACTGCAAGGTTCGAGGACGCTGCTCATCAACTGTCCAACGCATATGACGCCATAACTACTCACAAGAAAACGTTCTGTAGTGCATAATTAGAGTGAATCAGTTGTACTAAAAAAATGATTCTTACGCGTACGTTACTACAAATTATCTAAATGCAGCTTTCCAGGCAACTTTGGGCACAACAATGGCGGGCATAAAATGATAATGCAAGTGAGTATCTTTTACCCGATCTTCATAATATGAGCTTATAGCTGATCGTCGGAAATTCTATTTACTACGCACGTGTGAATATATTTGGGTACTTATCAGACCCATTACTTTTATGTCTAGTAAATGTCTAGTAAATGTCTAGCATATCACATCTAGCATAATGAGGAAACTGAAGATCATTCGTGGGAATTTGAGTATGAATGAGTACTTAATTTGGCGTGTATAGTATTTTAAGGAAAACTTTGGCCTTACCTGATGACACTACAGGTTTCTATTCCCCCATTAAATTATTATCTCGTGAAAAAATGCTCCTTTTTTTATAAAAACATGAGACTGATACCCATCATTGATATGAAAGTCAAATAATGCGTCACTAAAAATAAATAGCTTCTCGACATTGAACGTGTTTACTGATTGGCTTTACTTACAATCGTCAGCTGCACCACAAAGAAAGGTTAGATGCCACTTTTTAAATTTATCGAGTAAACAAATAACCAAATTACATTCTAATTATGTGAAATTCATAGTGGATAAATCATTCGCCTGGACTGGGAATCGAACCCAGATCCCTCGATTTTGCGTCGAGTACTCTGAAGAAATCGAGAGCACTTGGCGCGAAATCGAGGGGTCTGAGTTCGATTCCCAGTCCAGGTGGATGATTTATCCACTATGAATTTCACAAAATTGTGTGATCACCAGCGGGTGACTCAGTTGAAGTCACTGGGCGGCTGGTTCCGTAGTTCTTTGAAAATGACAAAACACATTCATCATATGTTTGCCGCAAAATAATAATAAAAATAATACGAGTACCCTTCTCTTAGTATAACAATTTGCCATTTAATTGCTAAAAATAAGTATCATAATTTACACAGAACCGTTGACTGATCCTTGTCTAATCAATTCTCCGCGCTTCTGCCCCGTCACACAAAAATATCGAGTTATTACTTCACCATCATTCGATGTGCCATCTAATACGCGCAATACCATTATTTCCACAAGTGACGACGATTAATTGGTAGAAGGAGACTATATTTTTGTCATATGAAGGAAAATACATCAACGGATACGGCATTTGGACACAGAGGGAAAAGCCTTGCGTTCGTTGCCGGCATAAAAGATCATTCAATATCATCCAAGCATCTTGCGCGAGCAAATCAATAATTCTGCCGCCTAAGGCTATCACACCCTTCTATACCCTAATATTACTGTCGGCTGCAAATATTTGGGAGTTTTTGAATCTTCCTTCCTCGGTGGCACTGATATGACGCCGTTCACCGAATACTAAAGGCGATGGAAGTAATATCACCAAGGTTATATCGAACGTTGGAGGGCATGGGATCAGTAAATTGGATTTTCTCGTGAGATTAACTTTTTGTTTATTTGAGTAGCATAAAAATGTTTTACGTGCCACTAACATTTTAGAGTTCATGTTTAGTTATTTTATTACGTACACGCCATTACGATTCCATTAAATATAACAGCAGTCACAAAAGCATATACGTTTGTTATTCCCATGAAATTCAGAGATTGAATTGGAAGCCACGGCACATTGATTCACAATCTTATCAAGTCACGATGTCTCTGACTGAAATAACCATCAATAAATAAAAGCAACTTGCCATAAGATCACCGGAATTCTCATGGAATATGTAAAAGCAAGCAGTTGGAAAACATTTCTCCAGAGGATTGTAAATTGACACTTTACATACCAAATTGGCGAGCACAACGCATTAAATATTTTCATAAGAATTGGTGATTATGTACAACACAACATATTCGGCACTTAAATCTATAGGAGGAGTTTCTAAGGTGCCGTAATAAAAACGGCGCCATTTTAGCGCCCAAGTCATTCTTAAGAGTAAACATTACGTTCATTTTGTCCAAAAATGTTTTTAAAAACCTCACACAAAAACTTTTTGAGCCATGCAACCAATAAACTAGCAAATAAGACAGGGGAATATTTCACCCAAAAGAAATTTATGGCACTGTATTTGGCCATCGAGTCGTCTTCTAGCGCTTTCTCTCGCGTCCGCTTTACAATGTCAAAGCAATGAACAAATAAAGAAAGCAATTCATATAACAAATAAGAAAATAAAGGGAGTCTCCAATAGCCGAAAACAATTGGCACCACTCGTTAGAAATCACCAACCTTTGCTGTGTTGTTTTGCCGGGATGGGACTTCCACAGCAGAGACCAACCCCAGCCTCTCCACCAGAATACCCTCCTGTGGTGGTTTACGGGAAGGTTACTTCCACGCCAGTGGCCAACACAGACGCACACACACAACCCAGATAGGATCCTTTACAAGGGCTAATGGGACCCTACTAAGGATGCCTGGTTATTTACACAAACACACTCACAAGCACTCAAAATCACTCACTCACTCACACACACAAATGGGCCCAACTCTTGGGAGAAACTGCTCCGAAGGAGCGTGGTCAAAATCTACAAACAAGAACGGACGAGGGAGAAGGGTTAAATACGCGTATTTCGGCCATCAAGTAGCCCTCTTCAGAGATCCGAAGGAATAACGTCACGTAAATGCCAGATTGAAGTGAATGAATTGATGAGTGGTACGAATTGTTTACGGCTATTGGAGACTCCCTTTATTTTGTTATCCGCCCAGCCGTAAGATCTCACCTCATCATTGTAATAAGCAATTCATAATTATCCGAGGGTGGCAAACTAGATCAAATCACTACGTGATCGAATACAGCCTGGGATGGACTGGAATTCTGCGCGCATTAGCAATAACCATGTCCAAATCATGAAAATATCACGATGTCGCTCGCACCAATGAGTAATAGCAAATTTAATTTTCCGTAAGCCTGATCCCATTTAAAAACTGAGGACTTAAAAGCTGGGAACATCATTTTTTCGTACGCTAAGGATGATGTTCAGTTATAGGACCTTACTGACACAATAAATTGATTCGATGTTTCCTTTTAAAAAACCTAGTTTTATGTGAAATTGAATTTTGAAATTTAATTTCTCGAATTTGGCAATCCAATGTTTTCATTCGTGAACATCCCCTTTTCACCTCTTGTGAATGGACAAGCGTTGAGATATGTCTTTCACCAAGGATTACTAAAGATTATTTGCAGACGATACAATTACCTACCGTAAAATGAGCGAAGACGCGTACTTTAAAGCTCTGTCATCGGACCTTAACAACGTTAGTTCATTGTGCCAGGAGTGGGGGTTAGAATTAAATATCAGGAAATGCACTACAGTCCACTTCCGGCAAAATTCATCACAAAAATGACGTGCCTATCCTGTGGGTGGAGTAATCATAAATTCTTCAAATACAGCAAAATATCTTGCAATTACCTTAACTTATGATATATCGTGGGGTTTACACATGCAAAACATATGCGGCAGAGCATTAAAGAAACTAGGTTTTGTTAAGCGTCTAATAGGAAGGTCCTCGGATAAAGAAGTCAAAGAGGGAAGCTACTTCGCTCTGGTTATGCCACCTAGGTTGATTTGATGATGTACTCCGGCAGACCGCACGGCGTCTACCCGTAAAAGGGAATCGGAGAATACCTAATCCCAATTTTTTGGGCAACGGGCTCTTCCGGTTTTCATAGATGCGCGGTTTTCGCAAAAGCGAGATAGACGGGGATTCGTCTCACGTTGTTGGGGTAACCCGACAGAAACGAGAACTGCGGGGAGGCGGTGGCCCATTGACGTCCTTTTGACGGGAATCCGCCTCATGGTGTCGGCCTCACAGGGGCTGTGGCTCGCTAACTTTCCTTCCCTTCCCTTTTCTTTTTCCCACTACCTCCCACCAGAGTATAAGCGAAGGCTTGCAGACCTGGTGGGAGGTTTTTAGACCCCGCGGTGAGACCCGAAACACCTGGTCAGGGCACAACTTAAATACGCCGCGAGGATTTGGGACGCTGGTCAAATAGATCTTACCAAAATAATTAATAAAATACAAAGGAATGCAGCGCGCTTCGTTCAAAACTGCTACGAGTGAACATATTATGTCTCACAACTTTTAGAGGGATTAAGGTGGGAGCCCCTATAGACTCGGAGACTACACTCTTGGCTTAGGTTGCTTGATAAATTCAGAACTCATATATCTCAGAGCGACATAGAGAATATTATCATGACTCCTTACAACATCTTTAGGTCTGACAGACGCGATAAAATAAGAGAGATACACTGCCAAACAGATAGGTACAAAAACTCGTTCTTTCCGCGAACAATAAGCGACCATAATTAAAATTAAGTTCCAATAAATACACTCCCATAATTCAAGTGACAATTTCATCGCCAAAAACCTTACACCATTACACGGCTGGTGAACTAACACCCCCTGCCACACGCCTATGCGGCGTATCGCGGTGTATTATGTAGATGTAGAAGGAGATAACTTTGCCCGGAGTGTCAAAGTGACTTCGGCCGAGACACTCAAATGACTTCCACTTTTACCGTAGATACTAGATAAGACGGATTTGGACCGGTTAGTGCGGAAACAAACCGTTACAGGAATGAAATCCAATAATCAACCTCTCCCACCCGCTTAAAAATGCGCTGAAAAAACGCGATGTGAGGGATTGTGTTCGAGGAGAAAAAGGATTCGTTTGGAATTTTAAAGACCGGAGAGGAGGACGAGAAATGAGAGTTGCAACGAGAGCTTCTCTTTCAGGAGATGAGACCGAGGAAACTGAAAATAGAAATGCCATTCGCGATGAGGGAAAGAGGATGAGGGGTGAGAGGGCGAGTCGCTCTGCAAGGCTAAACACAGCCCTCACCAATGACTGACTCCTTCCCGTGAATAGCTTTTCCGTAAAAAGAAATTGCACGCAATCAAAATGGAAATTCAAAAGTACGATAGGTAGGAATATTTCATTTTTAAAGGATTTATAAGGGATATTATTTAATTGGTAAACTCACGTGCATAAAATTTCTGCTTGGTAAGTTATTTAAAGCTACCGACAAGGAATGAGACAAGCGAAACCTAGCCATTCCTTTCACTGGAGAGCCATATATCGTATTTCCAAAATACCCAGAAAAAATAAACCAAAATCACAGTAATTATTCGCGTCCTCGCAATACTCAAAAATATACGCCGGTCACCTGCAAGCAAAATGAATCCCTGTATGGTAACAGTTTGTTACAATGTGTAAACCGGTCGCAGCAAGACCACCGAAGATGTACACAGTAGGACCTGATTCTCCCTTTTCAGTCAAAGACTCTTCCTCCCATCCATAATTGGCGGGCAATAAGTCCCAGATGACCACTGCCGTCAAAAGAGTTGAAACAGAGCTATGCATACAACAATGACAACTCAAACTGAGCAACGGGATACCTAAACGGGACTTTAAAACGGGAAATTTCCATTTCCATTCCTCTACTTTCAAAAATATATATCATATGGTAAAGGTGAGAATGCTTTAAAGTAAAGCTTTCTGGATGAAACATAGCTTTTTTGCCCTTTTCATACAAATATGAATCAGTAGCTTAAGCAAGAATAAGGGCACTATAATTGTATTACAAGATTTTAGGACACATATAAGACCGCAGTAACAGAGAGTGGAGACATAACCTTCGACTTGTATTTTGGTACCAACAACAGGGTGGCTACTGATAGCCAATTTACAAATTCCCTGACCTTTCCCTGACTTTTCCCTGATATATCTACCAATTTCCCTGACCAATCGCCAAAAGGTCACCAATTATTGGAATATATTTTTCTGCTGAATTAAATCTTCTACAACAGCTTTAAATGTTCTAAATTTCCTAATCATCGTCCCGTATGTTTAGAACTGCAAGCATGTACTTACTATAAGCCAGAGTGCTCCAGCTACTTCTCGGCCTGAGTTTCGGAAGTCAAAATAAAATCGAGAACGCGAGGTAAAATTTTCCGAACAATGTAACCTTGGATTCTTTGTGATAAGCGTATTAAATTGTGATCATGATTTTTAACACTACTAGGCAAATATCGCAATAAGGATATACAAAAAAAATACATGGTACGTCTGATTCACAACTAAATAACTAAGATTCACATTTGATTACTCCACGAATTGATGGTGCTTATTTCATGAACGTTAGCGACGGACGTTTACTTTAGTTGGTGAAATAAAGGGCGGGAAATACTGGCCGATAAACGTATTAGTAGAAAAATAACGAGGAATCCTATTCCCGTTTCTCCCTGACTGTTACGAGAAATCCCTGACTTTTCCAGAAATTCAAAATTCCCTGACTATTCCCGGCTTTCCCTGTCGATCGCCACCGTGAACAAGTTTTGAGTTAAATCTCTTCTCTCATATTCTGAAAATATATGGTAAAATGGTGACTAACATGCGGCCATTCTGTTTACTTATATAACAAAAAAAATACATGGTACGTCTGATTCACAACTAAATAACTAAGATTCACATTTGATTACTCCACGAATTGATGGTGCTTATTTCATGAACGTTAGCGACGGACGTTTACTTTAGTTGGTGAAATAAAGGGCGGGAAAGACTGGCCGATAAACGTATTAGTAGAAAAATAACGAGGAATCCTATTCCCGTTTCTCCCTGACTGTTACGAGAAATCCCTGACTTTTCCAGAAATTCAAAATTCCCTGACTATTCTCGGCTTTCCCTGTCGATCGCCACCGTGAACAAGTTTTGAGTTAAATCTCTTCTCTCATATTCTGAAAATATATGGTAAAATGGTGACTAACATGCGGCCATTCTGTTTACTTATATAATTCCAGTCTCTTTCTGGACAAACTGGATGAAAGCGACGATTTAAAAGGATCATTATTCAATAATTTAAGAGAGTATTGGGTCATTTTCTTCAAAATATAAGCCTTATTATAGTTAATTATACCCGTGTTACTCAGGTCAGACATAGTAAATGGGTGTTCAGAAGAGTATTTCTAAAATTTCAGAGGAAATCTTCACTTCTGGTTTATCAGCTCTCTTTGCGAGACTCTGAATGGTTCAAATTATTGCGAAATAATAGACAAGTGGCTTCCAGGAGCTCAAGGGTGGATATTTTCCGGCAAAATCATTACCCGGTATGAGTTATAAGAGAATAAATTAAATCAAATAGATATTAATACAAGGATTAATGAAAGTTATTATTTAATTAGGAAATTGCGATTAGAGTCTGCAGACAAGTATTAGATGCAGATGAATCGACAAATGTATATTAAATGAACATTTCTTTCAGTCACAATAACTGAATGCATCTACTGAATTAACACCTTTACTACCTAACATATTGCATTGTTCAGGAAATCAATCAAAACTGTTTTGACTGTGAGCCTACATTTTATCGAAATTCAATCATTAAAAAAATTCAACTCATTGTACAAAACGTTTCGCAAAAAGTGCCTACATTAGATATTTATAAAGTATTTTTTAATGATTGACCAATTTTTGTAACACCTCCTTGAACTTTTCAGTAAAAGCTCCGTTTGTGATTTAAAAAAAGGCTCGGAAAGGAAGACTTTATTATTCATGGTCACCAGATGATTCGTTTTTCTGTAAGTAGTCAGAAAATGAATTTGATATCATTTAAGTCGTATAAACCACCTTAAAGTCTTGAGTACGCATGCCTTATAAATGGATTGGTGTTAATGGATAATGTCGTCACTCTGTGTCTGTCATCTTTTTCATGCGGTTAGCCCCAAAAAGTTTAAAACAAAAAGTCCAAACCGAAAAGTCCAAAGTCTATTATGCCCAAAATATTTTTAAAAAATATCTATTATATATTCATGAATTTTGCAACCAACTTCACTTCATGTTTATTTACTAGCCTAGCAAGTGTTTATTACTAACTAAATAGCCTAGTAACTAACTGTTTATTACTAACCTTACCTAATAGTTACAATAGAAATTAACGGTGCATAAAATTAACTCAGTAATAATTCAGTTTTTTTGACATGGCAATGCCTACTCTATAAATTGTCACGAAAGTGTCTCAAGTTTACAGACATCTACACAGTTTTTTGTAAGCTACAGCGTACTCAAAAGGGGATGTAAAATATTGGAAATGCCGAAGTAAGTGTGGTGCACGCTTGACACGCTTGGCCGTGCGTAGATACGCCTCTTCGAGGGGATCACGAAGCATATCTGTCTACGGAAAATTCCTCATCGACGATTCCAAACTGCAATCTGTATTAATCTCTTGGAATAAAAGAACAATATTTTCAGCTTTGCCAGGTGATCGTAGTCGCTAAAAACGTTCCATTGTCCTCTTCACCCCCTCTTCTTCACACTCACCCTTCCCGCCCCTCCATTCACGTGAAATAAGTCCCCTCATCCCTCTCTCTCTATAACGACCACTCAGCGACGATGCAAACTGCACCGAACACAAGCGTTAAAGAAAGGCGACCGAAAAAATGCAACGGAACGTTCGGACCTCATCCGTTCATTTGTAAAAAGACTCGTAAATGCTCTCCGGACGACTTAACCATCGCTGGATCCGCGGGTGAATGGGCACTAAAGCGTTCGGGAGCGGGAGCCGTGCGGATTTTGTTTTTGTATTCAGGGGGGATGATGGGATGAGCGCCGGCCGCCATGCGTTTCGAAGTGGGCCATTCGCACACTTGGGCGGGTTGCTTATGTTATCCCGAGCGCCTGCCTTTATGGAGATCCATAAATCGGCGACCTTAAAGCGGGGGGGGGGGTCGTCAAAGTGGCGAACAATAAAATGCCGAGGCGCGCATCATCTATTCGGACAAATGAAAAGAGACCGACAACGCGGAGGTCTGTGAACTGAAAAGCATCGCAATGAATGAGTTGCTCGCATATGCCTGGATTTATACCCATTTCCTCCCTCACACCATGCCTCTCTCCCGAAAGGATATTTGGATTTCGAATGGGCGGCTTCCATCAATAGGCAGCACGAATATGTTTAGAGCCATTAAATTATTCCGAACGTATATTAAACAATTTGGATCCCTACAAAGGAAAAAAATCATTGCAGTGATCATATTTAAAGAGATTAGTCGATTTATCTTGACATATACTCATCTGAATATCGGAAAATACTAGAGTAATGTACGAAGCATCAAATAATAAATTTACCATCAAGCTTCTGACAGTTATAATATACGTAGAAAGATGACATTAATGAAGTGAATGAAATTAATTGATGTGTGAAATTAATTGGGAAGATAACATTGAATAGGAATAAGAGCATTAATGTTTTGCCTATGTCACTGTCGAGCACACTTGGTCCGAGGCTAACCTCATCTCGTGTTCCCTTATCCTCTATGTCTAAGTTAACTGGTCTACTCTGAATTTTTTCTTGTCCCATTAACATCCTCTCTGATTTCTTCTTATTATTTGGTACCGTTTGTCCTCTACTACCGCCTGATAGAAATTTTACTTATCCCTCACCTTTCCCACCACCTAGCCCCATGAAACAGATGTGAGTCATCGAGTTTGGAATTACAGACCATGAAAAACTGTTCCTCCCTCATAAACGATAGCTGATATGGCTATAATATCTTCTCGCTTCGAGTTTGCATCATCTCAAGTATCTAATTTTCAAGAGCTTGTTTACTTCTGGAAATTATACCCAACAGAAGCCCAGAGTTATCTTAAGACTAAGGTGATGTATGAGAAGGGACGCTTGCAGTTTCCTCCTTTGCCTGAATTCCATACGTTAGTCTAATTAGTCCAAATCGGCGAGTAGCAAATACTTGGAGTTGGGATGGGTAGCTTGTAGGGATGAGTCGATTCCACTTTTTTTCGATTCTAATTTCGATTCTTTCAAATAGATTCCCAATTCTCGATTCCGATTCCATCGATTCTTATTCCTAATAACATGTGGGATATTGAGATACCAGTAGCGTACGACTATCATTTAAATTCTAGTATTGGCGGAATTAAAATAAAAATAATAAAGACAATTAAGTCGCTCAAAAAGTACATTTATTAACAAATTTCAGCAAATATATCCTCAGCTTATTGAGGTAGATTAAAAAGTACAAATCGATAACCTAGGCCCAAAATTACTGATACAAACATGATTTGATAAATGAAATTTGATTTGAATATTTATACATCTTGAATCGATGGAATTGGAATCCACTTTAGGCGATCGATTCTCGATACCGATTCTAATCCTAAGAATCGGTGGAATCGAGAATCGACATTTGGATTCAACTCATCCTTAGTAGCTTGTTATGAAGTAAACGAAAGGATTCCTCTCCTAATGGTAAGTTCCATTCGTTTCAATCGAATGTGTAACAATAATTATCCAAAAACTTAAAAGGAAATGTGAAATATGCCCTTACTTTTTACCTTGGTTTTATATGAGGGAAGAGTTGATCATCCCTGGTTATGCAATTTTTTATAATTGATGGGATTAATCTTATAACATGCTAATTCCAGCTTAATTTGGCACAACCTAAGGCAGCTTGACTGTGGCTCAACCTTTTCATTGTTAAACCTTGTGCGAGGTCTTTGTCAAAATAAGTCAAAATTTCCATCATTTTATTTGTTAAAAAGTTAGAACTTGGGTTGATGTTTACCGTAATTTGACTTTCATGTGAAAATTGATTTTAGTTTTAAACCTCATATTTGGAAGTAAATTTATTATCATATTACGAGTCCATACGCATTATCCGCAGTGAAGGGAAAATGCTTTAGAGCTTGTAGTTACAATTTGCAGAATTGTGTTGTATGCTGATGATTGAAAGATTTTTAAGTTGTGTTGATGATGCTATCCGACTGAGATGTCTCCAAGCATGATTAACTGCCATTAGATTTTGGTGTGGCAAATGGAAGTTACGCGTCAACCCCTCCAAATCAGCTCTTCTGACCTTTTATTTGGAAAGGAACCTCTTTTCGGCAGCTTTTAACGTCAACCGATGTCTCATCCTCCTCGGTAAAAACCCACTCCGATCTGGGAGTAATTTTCGTTTGCAGACTCACATTTATTGACCACATAAGCAAAGTATCTCGAGAGGCAACGGCCGTGGTTGGCCTCCTTTATCGGCTTACGGATGAAAGCGACCCTTTCCGCCTTGCGAACTGTTCATATCTACATATACATCTGCATCTACGAAATACCGTGCAATCCACCACTAGGGGCACGGGGTGATTACACACCATGCATGCAGCACTCATCCCAGTTCTAATAAGAACCGCGCACGTTCCCCCGAATGCCAGGCGCAAGCCATAAACAGTCAGGGCAATGGTACGCAGTCAGACCACAAACCAGAAGAGTGATACGTAGAAGAACATGCTACCATGCAGTACACTACTCAAGACACAACTACTGGTTAGTATTATTAATGCGACAAATAAACAGCACTACAAGATATTAAGACATGCAGGAGTATATCATGCCGGTGATTGCATGCGAAGTTAGTACCTACAATTCACGTTAAGATACTGAGCACTACTAAAAAAAACCGATTTAACCTAGTCAGTATTCTGTAACTGATCTCTCACAACTATTATGGTCCCTTATTGTACGTGAAAAAAATGACATCTCAAATCAATCAGTTCTACAATCAATCATTTCCTTAATATTATTCCTGTGATCGTTTCTACCATTATAGTTTGGCTCTAGCTAAATATTTGGAACGGCTGGCAAAAAATAGTCAACATCAAAATGCCGAAAAATATTTAACATATATTTCTCCCTTCGATTGGATAGAGGTTCCCACCCTAATTCCTTCAACAAATTTGTAATACTACTATGTCTATCTTGACAATTTTTAACAAATCTAGCTGCCCTCCGCTGTATTCGATCTATATCTGAAACCAGTCCGACTTTGTAACGGTCCCATATACTAGCGGTGTACTACAAGTGAGGTCTCACGAGGGAAACGTGTAATGGTACAATGTTTACTACTCTCCTCCACAATTCTACGTTAAATATCATAGCTACCCTACGTAGGATCTCATCCTCACCAATGGAAATTGGCATGTTACTATCACCCCAATAGTCCTCGCTCTCCCTCCATCTCACAACACACAGCCCCATGGCACACAGTTTCCCATTCTTCATTTCATGTTTTATATTATCTAACTTACCAGCCCTCATCATTGTCCTAACGCTCCAAGATCCCATTGTAATCGGTACTTTTCTCCCTCTATTCTTCTCTTTTTCTTTTCTCTTAAAGTCGTTATATTTTGCGAATGCGTTGTGGTGCACTGATTGCGTGTGATGACAACCACGGAGGTCTTGTCTCACACGCTGCCGGGCAAGTAGAGAAGCGCCTTGAAGTAAACTGACTTACAATTATAATCATTATGCATGTAAAATTATTGCATTCAAATAAAAAACAGCTTTACGTCTCAAAATAAAATATGATTTTCTACGGCTTTTCTAAAATTGGGGAAATTACTCTAACGCACTTCCTTTGATACAATGGAAAACTAATATGGACTTTTGTACTCTTATAAATAAATCCTCCTCGACGCATTCTGTAATACTTCGCTACATATTCGCAGAGTAGTCATGATATCTCACAAATGAGTAACTTAAGGCATCAAAATTAAAATTGGCACTCTGGGAAACAGTCATTATATATGCATTCTTTTATGAACCTTATTATTCTGTGCAGCGTTGATATGATGGCATTTATATTCTAATATTATGATATGCAATTAAAACCATGTTGTTGTTGAAAGGTGCGTATGAGTTTCAAAATACATAAGTAGTTAGATCCATTGCCAAAGTGAAATATATCGAAGCCTGCGAAGAATAACACTCCAAGAGTTTAGAATATTTAAACAGTAAAGCAACGGTCGATGAGTTTACATGATCTCGTAACAATGCAGTCAATCACACGATGACGAGAACTCTGATGAAAATGAGGAAAATCTCGAGTAGTTACTAGGGGGATTTTCGCGATCATTCGTTTTCAGAATATACAGCCTGAGTTCAGTTGGATATTTCGAGAACCTTGCATTACAAAAATTTCAAGAACCTTGCATGGCAAATAACTGAAATGGTTAGCCCGGATGAGTAGGCTATTCACGATAATATTCGTAGAAGCTGCCCGGATAAGCTCGGCAAGTGGTGAGAATGAGAGGAATGCAATTTAGACTTCTAAGCAAGCAATACATGAAATGACTCAATAATAATAAAGTTTATTTGCTCCAGGTACAATACCCCTAAGAGCACCAATAATACAATATAAGGTGAGTACATTTGATACATGAAAATACAATACATCGAGATAGAAAGAAATATAAGCAAGTATTTAACATAAATATTTAAAAACAAAACTTCATTTAAGTGATTCAACATAGTATTAATAATATAATACAAATTTTATGCAAGTTTAAATTTAAAAAATAATAAAGATATTTAAATACACTTAGATATTACAAAGCAATTATAAACAGAACACAAATTATTGAAGTTTGACACAGAATATGTGACAGTGATATACATTGACAAAGCGAATTAGAATTTGATTTCTGTGCGTTGAAGGTAGTGATAAAGTTTGAGTTTGAATGATTGTGGGTGACGAATGTTCTTCAGACCATAGGGGAGAAGATTCCATAATTTTGTAGATCTAACAAAAAAAGAGTTATGATATTTAGTAGTTCGGTGGGCGAGACAGTAGAAATTGGATGCTTCACTTCTTGTGTTCATAATTCGGGACTGAGGTTGATTTGTAAACACCTCCAACAAATATTTTGGTTCAGAAACAGAAAATAAGGTAAGCAGGACACTACAGCATGCAATTACGCCTGTCTTTGAGATTTAACCATGAACTATTTTCCCTGTACGAAGAGATGTGATCATCACATGGAAGGTTTTGGATAAATCTAAGACATGAATTTTGAATTCTCTGAAGTTTTTCGTTGAGTTCTACAGATTGAACACCAAAAAACGAGTGAACAGTAATCTAAATGAGAGAATACTAGAGTTGTAACTAGCAGCTTCCTTGTATGAGTCGGCAAAATATGTTTCTGGATTTTAAGTTTATGGAGAATTCCGATCACCCTGTTTGAAATTTGGTGGATTTGATCATTCCATGTTAGAGTATTGTTCATCAGAATACCCAGATTTCGGACGACGTTAGAATATTGAACAGTCGCGCTGTCAATTTCCAAGCGTGGAATACTGTCAAAGTTGATTTTATTGATTAATTTAGAATTTTCGACAATAATAGATTTAGTTTTTTATAGTTCAGGATAAGGTGGTTATTTTTGAGCCACGCGGAAACTGCTTTAGCGTCACGATGGACTTTCGTTACTCCTTCATGAAGGTCGTGCAGGTGACAGTGGTAAAAGATGTGCAGGTAGTCGGCATATAACATATACTTACGGTGTTTTAAAGCTTTGGGCATGTCCAATATGTAAATTGCAAACAACAACGGACCAAGAACACATCCCTGCGGAACACCTTATGCAATAGGTAACCATGAGGAGATAGGAAGGAATACTTAAGAAGATGAAAATGATTTTTTTTAAATCCCCAAGTTCAGAAGCAAGAAAGTTATTTAGTACAGTGTAGGTTTTTCCATAGTTTGTATCATTTTGATGAGGCCCCAGGTGATGGATGCTTTCGTCTACATTTGCACAGGAACTCATTCTTTGAAAGTAGTGGAGGCATTAAACGTTCCGGATGCCACTGCTGCGCTTGAGGAATGGATCGCCTGAGACCCGAGAAGTGATCCCCAAAACTTAAGCTGAGAGGAGGTTACCATTCTCGGGTCACACGACCCCAAATCAAGGGCCTTTGGGGATTTAGGGCCTCGAGGGAGTGGCTTGAGGAGGGGAGGAAAACTTTCGGTTGACACGCAATGCGTAACATTCTCCCCTCAGGGGCCCTATTGGTCACCGCAGAATTTATGTACTTTTGGTGGCGAACGAAATGGCCCTGCCAATGGGAGGATTCCAGCCGCCCTCTTCACGGAGGAAGGCCAAAAGTTTTGCTTCACGTAGACCCTGTTCCCACACATTAATCCTTATCAAAACCCGATATGAAACTTCGACGGAAAAGTGTCGCCAAAGAAAAATAAAAAAGTAACAGGAGAAAAGTGTTATAATGGTAGGGTAAGCCCGACTGTTGCATAAACGATATATGGAAACGATAATGGAAAACTAAACTAAAGATACTTAACCACGGTAGTTAAGGCGATGAGCATATCACCAAGCCGTAAATTAGGTTGCATTCAAGATAACATTAATATAAAGGACGAGTCGATTGGAGTTGACTGCAGAGGTAATCACGTTAAGTTTCTTAAACGTTGGAGTTAGTCTTAAAGTAGCGTCAACAATAATACCGATATAGTCTTTCTTTCTCACTTTTACATATTCCAGTGCTATTTTGTGCGCCCAGAAGTGATTCAGAAAAATTTGCATTTCAAATTTTCCATACTTTTATCGCCACATTTTGAATTTTCATGATTTGACTTAAAATAGTATCCCTAAAAATTTGGTCTCCTAGCTCATAATTTGTGTAAGTTACACGGCATTTTACCATCGCTGCCTGAAGGGGTCATTTGGACCCCAGCCGTTTAACTCCCTAATTTTTTAAGCGTTCTTGTGTGCTTATAATAAAAATTGTATGAATCCAGGAAAACAGCGCTTGCTGTTGATCATTCCTCATATTTACCTATATAACTAGCAACAAATGACAAAAAATGAAGAGTACCTGACAGAATTAATTAAAATAATGCTGGTTGCCTATCTAATACTTTTCGGTAACCAACAGTCATCATAAGGTCCAGCTGAACCAACGCTTGCCATATTAAAAGCGTGACTAGAAATAGTGCAATTGTTGTTTCCTTTTTAATGTGAATAGAGATCACGAAAACAGAAAAGAAACGTTAAATAATGCGCTCCGAGGTGATGTAAAAGCCGACAGAAGGTAGGGGTCAAAATGACCCTTTAGGCAGCCATGGTAGTCCGGAATGCCAGGCCTTCTAGTGTTAAAGATACCAGTTTTTCAGATCGAAGTCCGATTAGCGAAGGATTTACGGATCGAAGCAGCTTGGAGTGCTCCTTAAGTCAATCAAACTTGAGGCCAAAAACCTTCTGAGGATTGAGTCGCTTAATAGGTTGGTATGCGCCACCTAGGGTGCATGAATCTTTTCGAATGCAGTATAATGACTTATCCCGTGAGTGTAACCAACCACCATACCATTAGCGTGAGTTGGCTCACACGGTTTCTTTAAGGTAGTACGAGCGAGATAGTTCCCTAGTCATAATAGAGACCATATTCGATACATACGTTTTAATTTGACCTACTGAGATACACATGAATTAAATATTGCATTATTAATGGTGCAATTATATAGTTTGACATGATATAAATTGTAAGAAATCAAATGAAAATATCTAAATAAGTCTTTAACTCGACTCATTTTTTTCACGCGATACGTTTGAAACTCCATCAAAACGGAAGGTTTATTGTGATACCGAAGAGTTTACTGCGGTGACAATATGATTAATTTTCAAAAATAGCTGATAAACACACAACATACACACTGTTGTTTTTTTGACGAGATATAGGAGACAGAAATTCCTTATTATTAAAACAAAATCTCTCAGGAGTGCATACAAGTAACCATTTCCTGGCTGGAAATGGTTGGTATTTTCTGGCACATATCTTGGAAATTAATGTGGTAAGGGTTTGAATTTTTGATGCCAATGGAAGGGTGATACATGTTTCTTAAAAATAAGACCAAATTCATTGATTTCTAGGTAAAATGATATGTCTCTCAAACCACCTTAAATGAGGGACCTCTGAAAAATATAGGTTTCATGAGAAGACCACGCAACTCTTGGATGCGTTTACTAAAGACTTGTATCTTAAAAGAAAATTTTTGTCTTATACAGAACAATTATCGAAATATTTATCAAGTTCAAAAACAAAAAAATTGCGCCAAGAATGGCATATGAATCCAGGGTCCCCCCTCAAGAAAACCGAAACACAACACGAAAGTCGAAAATTTTCATTGCTTTGTTACTACAACAAAAATAACACTCATTTCCTGAAGACACATCCATTGGTTATACTACATAAATGACCCAAGTTGCAAGAGAATTAAGCGTTTGGACAAAGGCATAGATAAAATTTGGAATGACTTCTGAAAATATTACAAAGAGTGAGAGAAAGATAGTACGCCAACAGGCAAGACTGAGTAACGAGCGTCGATGGAAAATGGATGAGAGAGAATGTGGATGGTAGTTTTTGAGGTAAATTTCGGAGGTCGTGCGAACAAAGAACTTTACGTAAATCACAAATCAGGACTTTTATCGGGCAAGTGAGAACAAAACCTTTGGAACTTTCGCATCCACATTTCTGAGGAAGATCGAGGCCGGAGGTCGGAGGTCAGGACTCATCATTGTTGGACGTCTCAAACAAGGAGGAACCCTGAAAGCCCTGCCCCAAAAAGCGTGGAGAATAACTCAACGTGATTTTTTTAACGTGCCGTTAAATTTATCGTAAAAGTGTTGGAACTGCGATAATTAATGTCCATCAGTTTTCCGGAAAAACTTCAGCCGGCATCTCGGCACTGCATACAGGACGGGAGGGCGAAAATATCATCTCATTCTAGGAGAGAAAAAGAGAGAAAAAACTCTTTCAAGTCTGGAAAAATGAATGAATGCTCAGAATAGTGGAATACTTGAATTTGCTAAGATTGAGTGTATCCTTTGTGTATCAAAAACAAACTTGCTGTTTTTTTTCACGCGCAATACCAAACACAGTAAAATCAATATGCATTTAACACTAAAACATAACATCAGCCGACATGTGGTACAGGTATAGTTCAGGGTGTGTGCATCTTGCTAATTTAGGTCTAGACATTAAAGTACATTATAACGTCTAATCATTTTGAGAAAGAAGATAGGAGTGTCACGTGCAATTCCATAGAGGGAGGATACGTTATTCAATTTTTGCAGCAGAAAGGAGGAGATGAGTGCAGATATTTTTCGTATGACTGAGAGCCCTTTTCAAGTTTGGAACATCATGATTCGAAAGATCGTGTAATGCCAAACAGGAATATTTAAGGAATATAAAATATCTACTTTTCCATGTAGGGAAGCGAATAAACTCCGGCTATTTCCGTCTGCTTAAACAAAATTGTCTTCATCAAGATTCCAACAGACTTTGCATATTCGCTGCTGAGTTATCGCTTAATTTTGATAGTAAACGCTCATAAGAAATGGAGTGTCATGATTCTTCGTCGACGAAACCGTTCTTGCATGCACGCAATAAGAATCAAAGAGTGGTATGAGTCAGCATCGCATAAAAATCATCCCCTTGAATGCACGAGGGAAGTATCGCATAATAAATAGTTTCAAGAATAATTAGTCCAACGGAAAATGAATTCAGCATCAAATAAAGGTATAGAGATGCAGAATACAGCATGCAACCAGAAAATTAACTTTTTCTCCACCCATCTACCCTTCTCGACTCTCAGTTAAGACGGATGAGAAGTATCTAGTTTCTTTATCCGAATGGGATTTTTTTTTTCAATACCTTGCCCGTAGAATACTGTTGATACCTCCTCCGAGGAAGCTAGAGAACTCCTGCAGTGCTAGAAAACTCTATAGAGCCAGTCCATCCCATCTCGATCCGTGAAAATAACGAAATAGCCGCGAAAGTAGGAGATGAGCACAACGGTGGCGAGTTGGGCAGAAGAGACTCAAAGCCGCGAAGTTTCTCATCTCGGGCGAACCAAGATACACTCTTCGACGCGGCGACACGCACACGACCATTGGAGAATAGTGCAGCCAAGCCTGGCAACTTTACGGCTCCACACGAGACCCTTCCGGGCGAAGAATCACAGAAGTTTTCCGTACGCCGCTGAACATGGTTAGAACGAGGAATAAAAAAAAAGCAGACAAGAGGACGAATAGTGAGCTAGTAAAAGTTACTCTCAGATAAGTTGGGTATCTGCACCTTTAAATCATTTAGCAAGTCTTTCGGAAAAATAACCGTCACATTACAGAGAGTAATGTTTGGCCCTTCGGTTCCAGTGAATTGGGTTGACGATCAAACGCGCATTTCTTTGTAGCCGATGGCTTGACTTTTAACGGGTGTATCTAGATGTCACTGGGAGACTCAAGTAAACGGTCATAATGTAGCATAATCTTCCACTTCAAGTACCCATTTATACTTCTAGCCAATGCTGGATTTGTAATTCAGGTATCTTTCACTGCCGCAGGGAAAGTGACACTTAAGTAATCAAGGTGAAAATATGCTCTAGGTCATGTTGAACTATAAAAAAAGTTAAGAAAACATTTCCATGGATGGATATTAACTTCCAAAGACTATGAAAGTGGAGACACTCCATGATCGAAACGTATTAGTACGCAGGCGTGAGTAGTGTCTTATTAGCAATGGAACATGGGTCGTCTCAGGATTGCAATTTATCTCAGTACCCTGTCCCTAGGTATGTCACCCTATTTTATAAACTCCACACCATTCAATTTTCTCTAATACACTTTCCAATATAACAATTGCATCAGCAAAAGATTTAATTGAACTGTTATACAATCCCTACTTTAAAATCAGTATACACCAAATTTGTTTCATTGCAAGAAAGAGAGACCATCAAGTTTCATCGAAGTATAAAACCTAAATGGGGACAAGTACTCGTTAGGAGAAAAAGAGAGGTATTACGCGTAATTCTTCCAAGGGTAAATAAACACGGCCGAATTTTTCCCTTACCCCGACTTAAAAAAAAGGTTCTTTGAGGGGCGGTGGGGAGAAACCCCTTTTTATAAAAGCGCCTCCACAGTCAACCCCACCGGAATCTACCCTCGGGGGCGACTTTTCAACGCTTTCGCGCGCAAAAGCCTACCTCCCCAACTCGCTCTCATATCCAAACGCTCTCTGTCCCCCTCACCCAAAGATCCCAAGCGAATGCGAGTTTTCGTAAACCATAAGGTATAATCGTTTATTTCGTCGTATTTCTAGATGGGTGAGCTCTAAATGGTTGTTATTAATGAACCTTACATTTCAAGATATCATGTTTAGTTGGTTTTATCTCTATTGAACCACTAGTAATGGCATTACAACGTAATATCATAACAAAACTTCATGGTAACATACCGTATGATGGCGACAATAACATTTATTGCCACTTACAGTTCGTATTTCCTGTTATTAATGATCATATTACTCAACAAAAAAGAATTGATAAGTAGTTGTTTATTACTAATAAGTTAAAGAGAGTGAAACATCAGTAAATATAATAATTTTCTCTCCACCGCTGTGTCGTCGTGAATTTCGCCCGAAAAACAATTCACCAAGCTCAAAATACGCAATAGTTGACTTCCTTTCGCATTAAAAATGAAAAACGACCTGCGACGTACATGACTCACACAAGACAACTTAAATTCTTCCCAGGGTAAATAATTATGGCCGAATTTTTCCCACACCCCGACAAAAAAAAAGATCGTTGAGGTGGGGAGAAACCCCTTCTTATAAAAGCGCCTCCACACTTAGTCCCACCGGAATCTACCCTCGGAGGCGACTATTCAACGCTTTCTTAGAACGCATAGTCTTAGAAATAAATTCTATGTACCTTTAATTAATCCTAACAAAACTCTCTTCAAAAGATGCTTCTTGCATATCGAACCTAAAATGTACAACTTGATACCAGAGAATATAAAGATCAATATGAAAACAAAATTTCTTATAATGGGAGTGAAATGGCTACTTACTCAGCCCAGTGTGTATTATTTATTTAATACTATTGTGTGAAATTTCTTGATTTGTTGTATCTATCCTGTTTTTTTTCGAATTTATAAATTATCATTTGTTACGGTTTTATAGAACATGAGCAGCTGTGCATTGCTGTGTAGGTTGCCTCACCTCAGTTATTTTCTTAGAGGCTACCTAAAGCTTCCGAAAAAAATGTATGTATGATCTTTTTTTTGTGTGAATGTTGTTTGGGAAGTAATAAAACTTATTACTACTAAGTTGCTTTCGCGCGTATAAGCCAACCCGCCCCAACTCGCCCTCATATATCCAAATGCTCTCTGTTCCCCACACCTCTAACCCCCATAAACGCTCGTCACATTCACCCCTTCCCCCGCAACGCCCCCTTTTCCAGCCGAGGACGACGGGCAGATTATTCCCGGCGTCCGCCTATAAAGGGGAGAGGGGGTGGAGGGGGACGATCCACAGGTAGGCCACGATGATGTTATTAGGGGCGTCACGCACCGATTTCCTCTTCATTTTTTTTATTTTTTCATTTCCACAACCCTTCGCCTCTCATTCAACCACCTCCCCCCTCCCGCCCACCCCTCCTCCTTCACCCCCTCTCGCCCACCCCCCTCCAACCATCCCTCTTTTCTTCTCCTTTTTCACCCCCATCCCCCCTCCCCATATCCGCTCGCTTCGGCCGCCCGCACGTGTATACGACGACGCGAGTGGCGAACAGATGGCGTCGTAATCGCAGATTGACTCTCATTGGCTCGCGCCCGACGCCATTGGCGGTCGCGGTGTCGTCCCCGGTGTCGCAGGTCAAAGCATTCATCACTCGGTGAAATCAGCACGATCGACTGAGCGCACATCGGAAATAAGCACACCCCCTCCACCCCATTCACTTCTCCTCTTCGGCGCGTGTTGATTGGCGCACTCATCTCCATCCCTGACCAAATTGTCAATGCAAAAAAATACATATCAGTTTAAAAGGCTCATTTCAGCTCACTTATATAAAAAAAATACTAAAATTTTTTGTGCGAACCTAAGTGGGAAATGATTTGTCTAATCCTTTTTCCGATGTGAAATTATATGTGTATATTTTTATTTTTGCACAAGTGTATGTATGCATTTTTGTACGCGTGTATATTTGTATATTTAGTATGAGCATATATGTAATCCTTGGTATGAACATTTATGTGTTTCTTCATGTTATAAGGACATACCATATCCAAATTTATGTAAATTAGTTATGTAAATCAACATTTCAATGCTTCATCCTGCAATCTGAGGACATCTTAATTTCTGCAGATGTTATAGTTTCTAATGTATGGTCTGATCTCGCCTTATTTATTTATTTGTAAGAACACCTAAATATAACAAGACACAATGTATACTGTTCCATAGGACACCAGTAGACACCTAGAACAATAAAGTTCTATTCTATTCCCTTTTGAGTCAGCGTGCGGATGGACCACCAGACCGGATGGTGCAAGTCCATCTCGAACGACAGCGTACTCACCCACTTCGGGTGCGGAAATACGCGATCTATTGCACATACATTTGAGTAAATCAGCAAAAGCTTTTCCACCACTACATGGTAATCCATACGAATCGATCACAACTTCATTGTAGAAGATCCCTGCCGGATATCGATTTTAAATATGAATAAAAAAGCTGCTAAAACAAATAATGAAAAATTATCCATGGGAGGCATACTTTACAGCAGTTTGGATGCACTCCATCAGGTGGAATTTCTTTCTCAGTATGTTTATCATCTCTAAAAATAATATTTGCGGAGTCTTAACGAATGCGTGAATGTTTCGTCATTCCTAGTTATCGGTAACTCGTATCCCAAGGGCCATAAATACCTCGAAACTGAACATCCGTTTTTTCGGGTAGAAAAAGCGCTTTTATTATGTAAGATGCGATGGTACAGCTCTTAAGAGCAATAATTTTTTCGATTTTTATGTATCTTTCTAACTTTTGAGATGTGGTTCTGCGCAGTCCGAGCCACTGAGAATTGCTGCACTACTGTGGAAGAGCCCTCATCATTCATTCCCTTCCCCTCCGACACCCTAACACCCTCCCTATCTTCACCCTACACTGGCGTTTAGTTTATGCATTGCCTCTTCAACTTCGATATGAGCTCTTAAAATCTAAGAACTTTTGACTAATACCCAGATGTTGCCAATTATGCAAAGAAGATAGTTTGCCAAATATCACTCTGGTTTGATATGCCGTTCGTTTTCAAATCCAAGAGCAACAAGACTCCCTTGTTCATGGAAGCGTAGAGTTAGCTAAATCCCGACGTGAATTGCACAATGTTGGGCATCGCTCTACGTTCACAATTGCCGATTTCTTCCAAACAATAAAATGGCAATAAATGATAGATTAACATACATTGCTGTGTATTTTAGGAGAATTGTCACATGTTGTTTAATTGTTAAACTCGCATGCAGTCATGGGATCACGAATCATTTGTAGGCAGTGTGATTTTATTGCAGAACCAAAATCTACCTGTATACAAAAAATCAAAAAGTATGTATGAGTGAAAGATGTATGACCAAAGGTGGACCATAGTGAATCCATTAATACCACTATGAACCCTTTCTCTCGAAGGTGTCCGTGATTACACATGAAAATGCAAATTGAACTTTGGTTATGGGGCGACTGGAATAGGAGTAACTTCAAGGTGTAGTGATACCTTCTTTCTCAATGTACAGTCAATGTCCAATATGAGTATAATCTGGAGAAAATCAGCTCAAGGGCTCTTGAAATGAGTCAAATTTTGAATTATGTCGTGGTAAAGAGTAGACGTCCAAGGGCGGCGTGTGCGTTCTTATGAGCTATGGCCCAAAGTCGACTTCGACAAGACAACTATGCTTTGCCGGGCAAACGGCTATTGGGACCGTTTGGTGAAAAAAGCCGTCGAAATCCGACTAGAGAAGAAAAAACTCAACAGAGACAGTGGTTTCCACCTCAGCAACACTTGGAAACCAGTACTGAAGTCTAAAGGGGCAACGCGGACCAATCACAGGTAGGCGCGGGATAATAGCTTCTGCCTGCCCTGCAGGCAGTATATATAAACCCTAACACTATATATAAAGGGACACTTCCATTCATCGGCCTCTCACTTCCCTGAGGACGGCTGCAGAGTAAGCAGCCGAAACGTCGATCATGGACCTTCCGACCCGGATGGAATCCCGAGAAGCCTCTCTGCTTCCGAGGGAAGATGTCAGAGATAAAAATGACTGTGGATGCAAACAAACAGTTGCAAGATATGGGTCAAAGAAGTAAAAAGAGCCCGAGTCCATTGATTTAACAATTTTTAGAGCTAAGTGCCAAGATTTTTAAAGTTTATATTATCAATCAATACACTTGTAACGATTAATGTTACATTTTGAATTTACTTTTAATTTCTCAAATACAATCGTAGGGCCTTGGCTGGATTTATCGGTTTTATTTGCATGGTAACGGTTGTTTATTAATATGAGTGAGAAAGTTTCATTGTCGTACTGATACAGAGTAGGCATGTTTTGATCCTGGAAGAATTTTGAGTATTTATAACGATATTGTTTGATCTTCAATTTGGTTTATTTTCTTGTTTTTATCATTCTTAGTGTACTGTGGACTTTGGCGATGATTTTTCTACAAACACCTGGCGCCCTGAAAAATAAAAAGCCAAAGTAACCATCTCTTGCTCTACCATCGAGGCACTGAGAGACATTTGGAGTTATAGACTTCGAGAGAAGAAATCACCTGAACGAAAATATTTTTAATGAGTTTTGAATACACGGACCGAGAATTTTAATTATTTAGACGGAAAAAAATTCAATAAGTGATGACTTTCTACTGTAGCGATAGGTTCGACACGACTTGCATTAGTAATAGGTGAACGTCGTTCTCTCGCCGTCCTCGGAAGAAGAGCAAAGTCCTTCAGTCTTCGGAGAGGATTCAAAAAGATTCCCACTCGACACTCGGCTTCCTTCCGGATCCGCATTCCCACTCATTCCTTACTTTCCTCATTCACTCTCCCTCTCTCTCTCTCTCCATTCCGAATGACAATCTCCGCCTTTTTGCCTCCTTTTCCGCCCTTAAGGTAGTCCGAGCAAAATATCATTTTATTTAGAAACCATTGAATTTGGTTTTATCTTAAAGAAAACATCTCACCTATCCAATGACACCAAAAATTCTACCCCTAACCACATTACTTTCGGAGATATTTTCCAAAAAATACCAGCCGTTTTACATGGGAAACGGTACGTGTATGAACTACAGAGAGATATAAATTACAAAATGCGGTATTTTTAACACTTAGATGTCGTAATAAAACTAACAGCGTGTAGTTTTTCCGTTTTATCAACTATTTTTGAAAATTTATCATATTGTTTCCGCAGTAGGTTCTTGGGTATCGTAAAAAATCTTCCGTTTGAAAGAGTTTCAAACGCACCGCACGAAAAAAATGAGTCAAGTTAAAGACTTATTTAGATATTTTCATTTAATTACTTACAATTTCTGTCACATAAAACTATATTGTTGCACCATTAATAATGCAATATTTAATTGATGTGTCCTACAGCTGGTGAAATTATAATAATAATAATTTTTTATCGCCCCTTTAAACATGATCCAAGATTACAGAATCACTTAGCAAAAAACAGTTGACAGGAGCTTCAGGTGACCCCTAAGGCATTGCCTGTCGTCGGGGGCACCTTCAGGACAGATGCAATACATAGAGCACAATAATCACTACAGAAGTGACAGTATAAAAGTTAATACAGAAAAAAATTCAACAATCCGAGTTTAATCGGCTTAAGAAAAGATTTTACATGATTAAAACGTAGGATTCGAATATGGTCTCTATTATGACTAGGAAACTATCTCGCTTAGGCTACCTTAATTCTGACGCATATTTCCCGCCACCGCCACCAGGCCGCGCTGGGTGCGCGACGGTCGGTCGGTTTGGAATCGGCAGGGAATCAAAAGGAGGAAGGGAGGAAGGTCGACGAGGGCACGCACCCACAGACAGACAGACAGACACCATGGCCTCTCGCGAACGCCTCTTCTCTCGCTCTCCGCTCTTAATCAGGAGTCCTTTTTCGAGCGGAAGGGAGCGATGCGCAAGTGAGTGAGTGTATACATAAGAGGCGGGCGGAGCGAAGGAGGGGAAGGAAGGAACGGAGTGGGAGGGTAGCATGGAGTGGGGAGCTGCCCGTGTGTTGAAGACGGAAAGGGTTCGTTCGTTTCTCCCTCTCTCCCTCACGAATCCCTTCTTTGCTCGTTAAACACGCCTTGTCTCCGCGCCCTGAGGACTCTAAATGAGTTTTCACATTGGAGGCTACCGAATCCGACCTCACTTTACACCCATCCACTAAACCATCCACTAAAAGATACCTCACTCCTACTTCCTCTCTCTCTCTCTCTCTCTGCCTCAATATAATCGGTCCTTGATAAAAGCTACTGGAGGATTGCCACCTCAATCAACCCTCATTTGATGGCATTGGAAAGATCTCAGAAGAGTCTGGAGAAAGATATATTCTCTGGATGTCGACTTTTCGCGCTCGACGGATTCCATTCCACTTAACATAGTTTACTTTTCACCTTCAATGGCAGGGGCCAAACATTAAGGTAGTCCGAGCGAGATAGTTACCTAGTCATAATAGAGACCATATTCGTATTATTCGTTTTAATTTCACCAGCTGTAGGAAACATCAAGTAAATATTGCATTATTAATAATGAAATTATATAGTTTTACAAGACAGAAATTGTAAGTAATTAAATTAAAATATCTAAATAAGTCTTTAACTTGACTCATTTCTTTCGCGCGGTGCGTTTGAAACTCCTTCCAAACGGAACGTTTTTTGTGATACCCAAGAACCCTCCTGCGGTGACAATATGATTAATTTTCAAATATAGTTGAGAAAACATATAAAATACACACTGTTAGTTTTTTGACGACACCTAAGTGTCAGAAATACCTCATTTTGTAAATAATGTCTCTCTGGACTGCATACACGTACCATTTCCCATGTAAAAAAGCTGGTATTTGATGGTAATTATCTCGGAAAGTAATGTGGTAAGGCGTATAATTTTTCATTAAATAGGTGAGATATTTTTCATTAAAATGAGACCAAATTCATTGATTTCTAAGTAAAATGATTTTTCGATCAAACTACCTTAAGGTAAGTATCCCTTTAAAAAAATTTAAGTGATTAAAAAAATCATACCACTTGTCATTGTCCGTTGCAATAAAAAAAAAGATTATCGAGAGCGAATAGGTCATGGTGTCATCATAACTTGGCGTTTACCATTAAATCAGAATTACGTCCGACAGTTGGGCCTCTGCGAGAGGAGCGACGAAAATGAGGACATCGCAACTGAAAGCTTCTCGATCATATCCAGAACATTTGATCGAATTATAGAAGAACACAGTTATATACATAATACACAGTCTTTACATCACAGATTATTGAGCAATATCAGGCCGAAGCATAAAAATGCAACACAACGCAGTAGAGCATAACTTGGTCCATGTGACCAAGTGGAGGGGGACAAGAGAAATTAAAGCACTCATTTTATCATTTACAGATTTCCCTTCACCAATATTTCGCATGAAGTCTCGGCGCATTGGCCACGTCCGATGGCACATTTACTCAGGGACTCATATAAAGACCAAAGGGAATGTATTTCAAATCTCATGGGGGAAAAAAAACAAAGAAACCTTGCGAAAATACCCACCACACATTTAGAGACGGATAACTTAGGTTTGTAACTTTGGCGAGAAAATGAGATAGGAATGCACGATATTCCTATCTCAGAGACAACTCTCCTTTACAAATCAAATGGGACCACCTTCCCTTTAAATATACCCCGATTTTTTTACCAATGTCTTCCATACGTTATTTGTCATTATTTTTGAAATATTATTTCCCCTTGAGAGTTCAAGGGAGTCGAAAAGGTTGGATTATGGAGAACTTTAAATGAATGATTTGATCTCAGGATTGAAGAGGGAAAAATTATTCACTGTGAGTGACAATATTTTCGCAGCTTTTCCCTTTTTTAATTTATTAAAAAGTTCTATTTCAAATTAAAATACATTTTAAAAGTAGTTAAAATTTTGAATTAATAAAGAGGAATACTGCTGAAAAATAATTCTTTTTCTACGTGCATCATTGTTTACTTACTTAAAAGAAAAAAAACTCGACAATCACCTTGCCTCTTGCTCAAAAGAAAAAGGACAGAGGGAGTGGATCCACTTGGTTCCCTCCTTAAGGTAGTTTGAGCAAAATATCATTTTACTTGGAAATCAACGAATTTGGTCTCATTTTAAAGAAAAATATATCTCACCCTTCTAATGACAACAAAAATTCAACCCCTTACCACATAACTTTCCGAGACATTTGCCAAAAAATACCAGCCCTTTTACATGGGAAATGGTACGTATATGAACTCCAGAGAGATATAATTTACAAAATGAGGAATTTCTAACACTTAGATATGGTAAAAAAACTAACAGCGTGTAGTTTGTACGTCTTCTCAAGTATTTTGGAAAATTAATCACATTGTTCCCGCACTAGGTTCTTGAGTATCACAAAAAACCTTCCGTTTTGAAGGAGTTTCAAACGCACCGCGCAAAAAAATGAGATAAGTTAAAGACTTATTTAGATATTTTCATTTAATTACTTACAATTTCTATCATATGAATATATATTTCTGCAATATTTCATTCATGTGTCCTACAGCTGGTGAAATTAATACGTATAATTCGAATATGGTCTCTATTATGACTAGGGAACTATCTCGCTCGGACGACCTTAATCTCTCTCTTCCTTCTCCATTTCCTTTCCTCCTCTCATAATCTCCTCCTCGCTCTTCGTCCTCAACGAATGGTGGCCAGCGGCAACTGCCCCTAATTTTGAATATTCAAACCGAGCACACCAAAACCTCTTTGAAAGTCTTTCAGGACTAATCGCTGTGGTTTATAAAAAATCTGAACTTTCTTATGGAAACTGGTTTATAATTTGATGCCTACTCTCCCTTGCCTTTGGCAGAAATCGCTTTTGCTGTCAAGGAAGTGACCTTCGGAGGCCAACCCTCTTGAAAGGACTATGTTGAGAGGCGTGGCCAATGGGAAGAAGGGATTCGATGGAAAAGGATAGAAAGGAGCATGGACAGCGAAGAGATAGAAGCGGATAATATATTAAACGGATAAAATATTAAACGGATAAAATATTGAACGGATAAAATCAGGAATTGGAGCACTTATCATCGAGGATAACCTAGAAAAAAGGGAATACTTTTGAACGGGAAATTATAGTGAATATAGAGGTAACCACGGTAAGAAATCGCAGCCCATACTTAAATACATTACAGCTACCGACTTTGCATCAATATTAAAATTAGTATGAACTCTCTAACTTAATAATCATTCTGTAGAATTGATTATGAAATATTCTTGTTGAGAATTCAGAGACAGACTGAAATATTGGCGAATTAGCTAAAAAGTAACAAATAAAGTATATATCACTGTTTTCAGGTATTCTCGTCGCGTGTTTTGTTTTTCTGACTACAGTTTCTCCCCTTTTCCTGGGGGCGTCTTCAGGTCCGTTGGACATTTTGTAATTATTTACCTGAATAGAAATATAGAATACCAGAAAACAGCGATATAAACAAGTATATGAGTCAAGGAAGCCTCCAAAGAAATAAAGTATATGATTGTTGATAAATAGGTTTTCTTTTTTATTAAAAACAATACACGATACAATGCCAATTATTGTGTAAATGTGAATGATTCATCAGTGTACATTATTTTTGGTAAAGCAAACAGATTAGTTAATAAGCAGTTTCTGTCGTGACACGAGTATTTTGAAAAATGCAAGCGCCCTCGCCGCGTGCTAGTTAGTGGAGAACATAAATGTGATGTCGCCTGCCATACATTGGCTCACGACTGAGTTATGCATACTTATGCTTATTCTTTTATATAATGGATGTATTATATAACAATTCATCTCTAAAACTACTAAAGAAATTTAATCATCGACGGGCTTACTTTGTGGACTTTTTCCATGGTTTGGAATGAAATAAATTTGAACTTTTCCACACGGTTTCAACGAAATGGCGTCATTTTCAAGAGGTTACTAAACGACGAGGCTATCAGTCTTACACATTTATACTCTGAACCAGAGGAGGAAGGGGGGGAATTAGGAAAAAAATTTGGGGGGGGGAATTAAGGTGAATGTGTGCAAGCTTGCTAAGAGGGAGCAAGGTCAGTGTTTTGAAAACATAAACCGTGTGGAAAAGTACAAAGTTATTTCATTCCAAACTAAAACTACTCTCCACAGTAATATTTCTCCATGATCTTGCGATGGTTGGCTTTCAAGAGTAGTTACTCCAGCTTTTACATCCACAGCAAATTGAACTCCTAACTATTCCTTTAAAATATGAATAACATTCCCAATAAGAGAGCCACCATTGGCAATTTCAATGCCATTTCAGTGACGAAACATGATGCCAGACAACAAGAACTTTAATAAGAGTACTCAAGAGATCCCACGAAGGATTACCGAATAACTTGCTTAAGAAACATTTGCCAAACCTCTACGATCGGATAACACCCATTCCTTATGGAGAAATATTTCAGCTGCCCAAGTCCATCAGCAGAGCCATCTTCATAAAACGGAAACAAGGACTTTAATGAATACCCTCTCGACGTGGCGACGTATACATTCGACAAAATTCCGGGAGATTATTTCCACGAGTCGAAAACGGATATCAGATATTACGCCAAAAGAAAGCGAAATTCCTGTAAATGGAGTCCCTAAAACACTCCGTCACTAGCTCAATAATTACTGCTCGTTGCTTTCGGGATTTCCAATCGCGTGCATTGACATTGGCGGTAGCAAGATGGTTACCGAAACCGTTGTCGGCTAAAGTGTCAGCGCACGCGGTTGAAAAACCCGAAAACAACGAGCAGTAATGGATAACGCCGCGGAAACCTTCGCGAGAAAAGCTCATTGATCTTTAAGAAATAAAGAAATAAACTTTACTCTTCGTTGTCTTTGTCCAAAAACCTTTCTTTCCTTTACTTCTCCCATCTCTCAGCGCCATCTTCCTCCTCACAATTTTGACGCCAACTCTCATCCGGCCTCTCTCCCCCTTCCCTCTTCTCCTCTTCCTCGTTCTCCTCCCACCCACCAACCAACCCCCTCTCCCTAACCCGTCTTTCACCTCCCCTCCCCTCCTCCTCATCTCTCCATTTGAATGAAAAAGTCCGAGAGGGCAATACGTTTCCTTTTTCAGCTCTTTCATTCGCCTCTCTCGCTCCAAATAAAAAGAATAATGCCCGCATAAATAGTCGTATTCCTATGGGTTACCTGGGTATCCCCTAGCCAGGTAACACCTAGGGGTCCCCCACGCTGAGCGATTCATAAACCTTACCTGGGTAACACCCAGCCAGCATGGGTAAGAGATTTGGCAACAATCCCGCAGGAAAATACTTATCAACGGTTCCGCGGAATGGTTCTCGATGTTTTCGATGCTCATTCTTCACCGTAACCAAGCACGCCATAAACAATAATATAGTATACTGTTACACGATGTTGATGAAAAAATTATTGAAGGAATATGGGAGAATGTTTACAATATTACTCAAATATTTACGTTATATGAATGGTGAGGTATATGAGGGTGATTCAATAAAAACCCTTGTTTGTAAGCAGAAGACGTAACTATGGAAAGTTGTTGATATTATTGTGAACTGCCATTAGTACTGTAGTATCAATTCGTCCCACGCGTGTGCAACAGTACTGCGTTAGGGGAGCTTTGGTTAAGCTTCATGCCTTACCCAGCAAATAGACGGCCTGGGGGAGGGCTAGGGGACGGCAGTGCTCTGGGTGACGACTATGAATACCATTTCTGAGCCAATGGGTTCCCCCACACCTGGGGGACTCCAAGGTAACGACTCTGAATACGGCCCTAAATCTACGGGGATCGGTTTCTTTCATCCACTTCTTTCCCTCTGCAATAATCAACATCCACGAAGTTCCGTGCAGGTCACCACTAGGGCGAATGGCACGGGGTGATTCCACACTAGGCAAGGATCACTCGTCGCAGTTCAAATCAGAACCGCGCACGTTCCCCCGGGCCGCTTGGCGCGCAGCAAGAAGAGGTCAGGAGACCAATGTGTGATCAGACCAGAGACTAGTAGAATGATACGTAGACGACATGCTAACATACAGAATTATCGATAAGATACATCTGCTACTCTACGTTATAAATTTCATTAACAAATACAACTACAAAATACTAAATCATGCACAGAGCTAAATCATGTCGGATATATCACTCGGTGTAAGCAGTTAAAAATAATGGCAAGTTATTCAGCAAAAGTACTAGCTCTATCAAGTGAGGGCCATAGTTTCATAGAACCAATCTATTTCGAATATGGGTCTCTTACTGGACGCGGGAACATTGTCATTTTAAACCTATCGGTTCAGCAATATATTTCCTTAATATGTTGTTTGTGATGATTACTACCGTAACTGATAGGATCCAGCAACATATTTTGAACGCCCTGGAAATACAATAAAGAGACGGGAGTGTAATCGCTCCTATAAAGCAAGTGTGGGATTAATTAGTTCTGTCACATTCTTAAAGAGTGAATCTCATTGCAAATAATCAACACGGCGGTAATCCCCGCTAAAAGACTTAATAGGAATGTATATCTACAACGAAATACGTGAGGATAGATGGATTTAGTTCATTATCTTTCTCAAAATATGTAGGTATGCCATTTCCGTGCATTGTAGAGAACTGTTGATCAAAGAAGTCACGAAACGGTACAGTTTAAAAATGTTTTAATGATTAAATGCCATTATTGCATGTAGGAATCCTTGGTCCTTTTAAGCCACATGGCTTGTCAGAAGGTTCCATAATATTCATACAAAGCGGCATGTTACATAAACACAGTAGAATAGTTATATCATAATTTAAACATGTTTAAATGTAAGACAAAAAATCAATATAATGACATTGAAAAAGTTACCAAACTTGTACAGCGAAAATTAGGAACAGAGGAAAAAAAGAAAAATTCCTCGCCAAAAGTACAACAGATTATAGTGGTTATATATATATGTACAATAAATGCATAAGTGATTACTTAAGTAATACAGATTCATAAGTACAGCACATATATTTCTAATTTCGCTAATTAACCTTTCATTAATATTTTTCTTAATTTCTGCCATACCTTTTAGATTGCGTAAGTGCTTAGGCAAACATTTTTAATATATTAGCCATAAAACATCATTTAAACAGTAGCAGAAAGGAAATTAAATTATCAAATTCTTCTTCTAAAGAGTTTTGAATTTTAAAAGTAAAAAATAAACAAAACAGATTGCTTTTTGAAGATGAAATTCTTCACATTTCCCGTTGAAATTTTTAACATGGAGGGAATGAGCAAATAATTTGACGGTAAAAGATAGATCCAGTTCCTAATAAAAACAACATACACAAGTTTTACTTCTTTACCATAAAGTCTATTCCGCACCGTCAGATTTTGCTTCAAAATCCACTCACGAGCCTTTGATCAAGATTCCTCGAATGGGCACGACGTCATTGAAACTTCATGACGGAGGACAAGATGTCTTGAAAGCTCTTGGACGGCTTCGTTGCCACCGAATTCTTCTCGTCTTGAACGGTATAAAAAAATCCTTGAATCAGTTTGAAGCCCCTCAACCAATAAAGAGCGACCTTTAAGTCCTCCCAGAATTCCGCCTGCTTCTCTAAGTCAATGCATGAGTATGTGCGCGGCCGGTACGCAATGGCGACAAAGGTTTTTTTTGAGACCTTTGGATATTTACTCTTGTAATTAAATGAAATATTTGTCTCTCATTCTTAGGTATTTTTCATTAAATTTCTGTCTCCCGTCCACACTCGTTACTTTCACTAACTCATCACTCCATTTCGCCTCCCTCGCGTCCACTTTCTCGCACACATTCAGCACCGAGGCCGTTTTCTCTGAAGCTGAACAGCAAAGCCGAAAACAGCCACGGCTAATCGTGTATTGGAAACACAAATAAAGCTTTTGTTATGTCCAGCACTAGACAATAATAATACACGCACAGCGTGCTGGGTTTTTATTCCGTTCTTAACGGCGGACCACACAACAACTCTGAAAAGAACATAACACATAGAAAAAGATTTTTGGAAACATATCACTCAAACAGATGAACAACGAAATGCATGTATTGCATACATATACTACAGTTTTCATCCATTTTTACACAATCAATAAATGTTAGAGAACACGCAAAAAGAAAATTTCAGCTGAATCGCATTGAGTAGCTACTTTGTTTCCATATTGATTTAAATACGACTTAAACGCTTCAAACTCAACTTTGACGTCTTTGGCCGCGTGATTATTCTTTCAATTATTCCTTGAATTGATTATTCTTGACCAAGCATCATTGAACATTTTGAATCGTCTTTGACGCGGTTGCAATTTTCAATGCTTTGCATTCAACATTTCGTGTCAAAGGAAACTCGAGTCGTGTGAAACGGGCTAAAGTGAACGGCACAACAGCTTGGCCTTTTCTTGGTAACTAAAACATAACCTCGTGATAAAATATTTGGGTTTCCTTAGTTCAGTAACCATAGAGTAGGAAATCAATGTCCACGGGACAAAATAAAAATGCTTAAAATCATGTCCCCTTACCACCTTCTGAAGTCCAGCAGGGTGGCTACTGATATCCAATTTTCAAATTCTCTGACCTTTCCCTGACTTTTCCCTCATGGATTTACCAATTTCCCCGACCGATCGCCAATTGGTCACCTATTATTGGAATATTTTATTTCTGCCGAATTGAATTTTCTACGGTAGCTTTAAATTTTCTAATCATCGTCCCGTATTTTTAGAACTGCAAACATTGTATTTACTATAAGCTATAGTGTTCTAGCTACTGCTCGACCTGAGTCAAAGAAGTTAAAAAAAACGCGAGGGAAAATTTTCCGAAAACAACATAGCCTCGCATTCCTTATAATGAGCGTAATACATTTTGATCATGATTTTTAACACTAGGCAAATGTCGCAATAAATATATACAAAAGGGATACGTGGTACGTCTGATTCACAACGGAATAACTAAGATTCACAAATGAATACTCCACGAATTGATGGTTCTTATTCCATGCACGTCAGCGACGGACGTTAGTTTTAGTTGGTGAAATAAAGGGCGGGAAAGACTGGTCGAAAAACGCAATGGTAGAAAAATAACGAGGATTCCTATTCCAGTTTCACCCTGATTGTTACGAAAATCCCCTGACTTTTCTCTGATATTTCCAGAAATTCACCATTACAGGTTTTCCTTGACGATCGCCACCCTGTCCAGATCTAAGTCTATCTAAGAATCAAGAGGGGACTAATCGCTATCCACGCCTCCCCCTCCTCCTCCTTTGAGCAACCCTCTCTTATCCCCTCCTCCTCCTTCTCTCCTCCGAAGAGTGGCGAGGTGTTCGAGCCGGAAAGGGAGTTCGAGGGGCGAGGGAAAGAGAGGAAGAGAGGCCGAATGACGTAACTATGTATTGACACAGCGGATATCGTTTTTCTTCTTTCCCTCGAGGAGAGAGAGAGAACGAAAAAACACGAAGAGGAGGTGGAAGAAGGGTGGATTAGTGCCTCGAGGAGTCCAAATGGAGGGGGAGGGCGCGGACCGAAGAGAGAGCGAAAAGAAGGACACGAGGGTGGAGGGAGGAGGAAAAGGGTTCGTCGAGGGGGTTAAGGGTCGCCTGGAGAGCAAGTGAGTCCTCTCCCTCTCCCTTTCTCACTCCAGGGAGCGAGAGACATATAAATAATCGGACGAGTGTGATTTAGGGCCAGGGCGGGTGAATGGAGAGAAGATGGCGGGAAAGAGACGCGTGGAACCAGGGGTCCTCGTGCATTTTTTTTTGTTTCAGCGGCACTCTCACTCTCCTCATCTCCGTTTCACACTTCTCCTCCTCCGGAGAAATAAAATCCACTTTCCACCACTCGCTTCCATTTGCCCACGTCTTTGGACCAATAAGGAGGGAAGGAATCCGCGAATCCTTTCGCAGGACATTTACCGGGAGAAAAGGAAAGCTCGCAGGAACAGTGGAGAGCGCACGAGGCAGAGTCTACATCTACATACTAGAGCGGTTTTCTTAAGTAAGTACCGTTTTGAAATTCGGTCCCTGCAGTTCTGCGGTCAGTATTTGACGCACACGCGCTGTGTACCTCCATAATTTAGGAGGTCACAGACGCCATTACGGAAAAATTTGACCGCATTTACATGTTTTTCGTGAGTATTAAAAAATGCCTCCGCCGATTGAGAATCCCGCCGACTGTGAAATACGCGCTGTGATTTGTTTTCTTAGTGCTTAAGGCGTGATATCGGCTGAAATTCACCGTCAGATAAGTTAAGTTTATTGAAAGGACATAATGAACGATGAAATGGTATGAAAATGGGTTATTACCCTTAGAGAATCCAAAACAAAAACAAAACAATCCAAGTTGTTTGAGCTAAGTCACTGTTAGCGTGATAGGGTTCCTTCATGAGGTGTTACATAGAAGGCACCAATACACCCGTTTTTATGGATTCCAAATGATTTATTTACCATTTAAAGGCTCAGTAGAACAAGAAGAATGTTTTGCCACGGCCAAACATCTAGTTCGCGTCTCCGGAGTGAGAGGTGGGAAATGTGGCCACTTGATATTGCAGTAGATGAGGAGACTTTAGAGGAGTCCGCTATGAGTACAGAGAATAGGGAATTGAACTGTAAAATTATGTGTTTTGTGCTCTCACAAGAGATATGTACACGAATGCGAGAAACGTTTAAGTGAGGAATAAATTATTAAAACATTTTGTTTTCCCTGGCCTTCTCATCGTTCCCTGAACAAATTAAGACACTCTTTTGGACCTCCGTTCCTTGAATCAAACGCTTCGAATGGATGAAAGAATAGACAAAGAGCACATAAAGGAGTTTTCTGCACGTTTAAACGTAAACAATAAAGTTGGACTATAAATGGAAGAATATCCTGGATATTTCAGACACGTTCTGTTAAACTAAGCGCAGTCAATACAAACGAAAGCATATGCCGCCGTCATACCTGCGAGCAAGATATGGTCGACGCACTGGAGGAATAGCAGTATGTATTATTTGATCACAGTTACAACTGTGAATACACGGATACAAGGATATTACGCACACTAAGAGTAAAACAAGAACACTTCACGAAGAGTGTTCGGGCAGGGACAGGCCTAATTTAAATTTTGTCATCTTTGTTTTAAGTTTCTTTACCTTTGAACCTCCCTCCCTTATTACTCCCGTCTCGCCTTTTGTGCTTCATTTGTTTGTGGTTGTGTACGGCGATAGAGGGCGTCAGTTTTTTTGTGCTAGTGTGTGCTTTGCGGGAGAGGAGGACACAGTCGAAATACACCGGACTTTTCGTGAAGCTAGTCTCGTCGGCGGTGGGTCAGCTGACGGCAATCGGTGTGCCGAGAAAGTGGTGTGTCTGTTGGTGCGTGGCAGCGGGAGTAAGTCTTCCCTTTTTATATTATTTTCTTTTGCCTTATTCCCACCTGTTCCACACATTTTGATTTCCTGTTCCCCTCTCTATTTTATTTTATTCTATTTATTGTACCCCCACGTAAGGTCTGTCCCGGCCCGTTTCATTTACAATCGTTTGTCCGAGTGGAGAAGTCAGCCCCGTGCGAGCAGAAAGAGTTACCGCTCAAATAAAAAGCTCGTGGAAGCAATTAACACCATGGGGAAATTCAAGATTTAACGGTTTTTTAGGGAATGTTTGAAGCGGCCCAATTGGTAACGTAAGTACAACGGAATTCTAGCTGACACCAGCGTCAGAATGCTCACTCTAGAAGGCAATAAATTAGAAGTCGATATTCTGACGTTATAACCTTATATCTGCATTATTCTCATCATGAGGACTATACCAGGAGATTAAAACCCAAATTAATTTACGATCTTAACTCAAAGCGAGACATTGGAGTCGACGGTAGTCCGATGATTACGGATGAAAAAGAGAAGAAGCATTTTGGGACCGAAGTGTAAACATGAGATAAGGTAAAGAGAGAGAAGAGGAGAGAAGAGAAGAGAGAAGTAGAGATGGAAATGAGAAGAGACGGCAAGATTGGAAGAATTGCATTTCAAAGGTCTCTCCGATGGAATTGTTTTTCCAGCGTTCGTTCCGGAAGGGTCCACTCGCGAAATGAAAACGACCCTTATGAAAGCCTTGGCTGTTTTCACTCGGCCACGGCTCCGATTCCACCATGGCATGAATTCGTGGGTGAAAACCAATCGCAGAAGACCGTGGAAACCAGGACGCTTTCACAGGCATAAGTCATGGATACTCCAGCAAAAAATATTGTGATAATGAAATGTTTGAATGAGAACGATTCGTGGAAGAAAGATTTGTAGTACCTACTTACGCAGGGTATCCGTTTTTACGCGTAACACACTCACGATACTGATCATTCTAATGAGGATCTTTATTATTTGACTTTGACTACTTAGAAGCACTTTCCCATAGTTGTTGTTTAACTTTGAGGATTAAGCATCACCTTCTCATTGTTATTCAAAGTATTCATTTTTATCTATTTAAAAGTTTTTCAAAATCATATTTCCCTTGAAATTCAAGACAGGTTACACATGGGTAATAAATGCTATTATGCACTACAGCCTATTTTAAGGTCAAGAAATATTTCAAGAAGCACGAAGACAGTCATATACAAGACAGCGCTAAGACCTGCTGTCCTTTATGCCTCCGAAACATGGACACTAGCCGTAACACAAGAAGAAATAATCAGAAGATGAGAAAGAAAGATTCTCAGAAGAATATACGGTGCCATAATAGATGCAGGAATATGGAGAATAAGGACAAATGCTGAAGTCCTTGAACTCTATGGAGAACCAAACATCATCTCGATAAATTAAGCAAGGGAGACTTCGTTGGGCTGGTCATGTACAACGCATGGAGGAAAGCAGGGCAGTCCAAAAGGTTTTCATTGGCACTCCAGGAGGGATGAGAAGCAGAGGAAGACCACGAAAGCGATGGCTTGATGATGTAGAAGCCAACTTGAGAGGATTGGGGGGTCAGGAGATGGAGGCGAATTGCCGAAGATAGGAGATGAATGGAAGCAGATCGTTCTGGAGGCCAGAGCACTACTACAATGGGCTGTAGCGCCAAGGATGATGATGATAATATAAGTTTTTCAACCTTGTCCTCGATCGAGATAGGAGACATTCTAGCGTGCATGTCGTGCATAACACAGCGTCATTATGATCAACAGGGCAAGTCACAATGCTCAAAAGGCTATTTGCCATCAAGACCTGATGGCAAATGGTTTCTTTTTTGGAGTTTTTGCGCTATGAAACGCCTGCGAATGACTCCGTTAAATGTTATAAAAAGGCTTGCCCGGTTTTCCTAAAACTTTTTCTAAATTGTATTATCAAACACTAGCATTTTTAAAGACCAACATCTCTCTGACGAGAGTCAATTGTTCTTCACCCAAGAACAAAACATCAGTTAATTTCACAAAATTATAAAAAAGGGGTAACATTAGAAAAAGCTATTATAAATCTCTCAATATGAGGTAGAGGGATTTTTTACTCAAGCATCACAGACAAAATAATAAATTTCAAGGAAATAAAATTCCGTACGGGCACTGCAAATACACCAGCTATAATTCAGGCGTTTGCTTTCATTTGTGTATTTATTACGATCCTCTCTAATCATTGCATCATTTTCAACTTCACTGCCTACAAACAACAATATTCCAATTCGGAAATCACATCACCTAAAAGGAAAAAAAAATCTTATCGGTGGGGCCGAATTTACCAAAACATAACTATTGCTGTACCTAAAGAGCCAACGAAGAGAAAACGATTGATCTAAGATCATCGCAGCATCTTCAATAGAAAAATGGAATTTTTACATCCGCCGCAAGTTTCAAGCAGAATTATCGAGTTAAAGGAAAAAGGTAATATAAAATGGAGATACGAACAAGCATTGGGATGGCTAAGGAGGGATTTAGGAAGAAAAAGGCTATACCAACTAGTAAAATGGAGCTGGAACTGAAGAAGAAGAGAATCGTCAAGTGTTTTGTTTGGAGTGTGTTTTTGTACGATGGGGAAACGTGGACGATGACAGAAAAGGATAGAAAAAGGAAAGAGAGAGTTTAGAAATGTGGATTTGGAGGAAAGTGCTTAACATCAAGTGGTCTGATAGGGTTAGGAATGAAGAGGTGTTGGAGAGAACTAAAGAAGGAAGAAAGCTCTTAAAGACCATTGAAGTTACGAAGAGATGGATGGGACATGTACTGAGAAAGAAATGTTTGTTACGAAATGTACTGGAAGGAATGGTGGATGGAAACCGCAAAAGGTTAAGAAAGTTGATTGATGACGTGAAGGATGAAGGGAGTTACAGAGAACTGAAGAGGAGAGCAGAGGACAGAGAGAGAGAGAGAAATGGAGGCACCAAGGACCTGCAAAAGCAGACAACTAATGATGAAGGTAACAAATTTATCTAAATTGGCGTCATTAGGAGTAACAATACCTTCAGTAACAGATGCAGCAATATCATTTTAAGATGAACGTGCATTTACAATAAGGCTTCATTAAAACAGCTTCATGAAACAATATCGTAAAACAATAAACAAAAGAACGCCACTTATCTCAACCTTGTTCGCAATTAAACCGTATCTACTTGACGGAATCATCGTCGAAACATCGTTGTCAAGATCACATTTTCAAGTATCGATAAGCAAAAAACACTTTTCCGCTCCCTACTTCTTTTGCAAATGACGCGATTTTCTCAGGCAATCATTTACAAATCATCAGGCCAATTATTTTAATAATAAAATGTCAGAAAACGAGATTAAAATTATTCCATCATCAATGAGCTAAAGATATACGTATAGACTATTTATCTGAGAGGACAGAGAACAGCTGAAAGAAAGCTAACAGTTGGCTACTATTACTTTCAAGGAGGAAAAGATTATTACTTTTTACAAAATATAGTTTACGTAGTTTAAGTTCGACTTAGATGAAGCTCTAAGGCCATTAAGGTGACACTATTGGGAATACTAATTGGGAATAAATCTATGTAACATTTGACAATAGCTTTGCTACATTTTCTCACTACATACAATCTTATTCTTACGATACGAAGTCCGCGACTCGACATTCACTGGCACCTTTTTGTTTCTACGACATCAATTTTTCGCCCTCGTCTCCTTTTACGCAAGAATATTCCAAAATGCCTCACCTTTCCCCCTGTCACCAAAAAAATTGTGCCAAATGATCCAACGTCTCCGATTTCGTCAGAAGAGAAGACCTCCGTCTTTTTCGGCCGAATTGTTTTTTATGCCCTTCCTCATCTGCGTCATTTCATTCCCTTTCTGGTTAGAATGACTCCCAAATCTGCCCTTCAGTTATTTCCGTACCTCGCGAAGGAGAACAAAAAATTACAGAAAATCGTCCGCTCCATTTTTTCAAGAGCTCACTGATGGGACGCATTACATTCCGTGGGCGTCTTCGGGAACAAAAGTCAAGTCTCTAAAATGAACAAAGGATTCTATGGTATTTTGTTGAAATAATTAAATTGATATATTATCCCAGCTAGATGAAAAGATTCAATTTTTTTCGATTCAACTTAATATGCTTTACATGTTAATGCCAAAATTTCCGTATTTTTGGAAAACTTTTAGACATATTCCAGAGTCGCATAATGTTCAAATTGCCTGTCGTTAATTTTTCTCTTTAAATGTGGACTGCAACCAGTACACTCATATTAAACGTAAATACGCCTAAGCCCCTTGGGCACACACGAATTCATCTATAAACCATAAGCGTGTAAGTTTAAGTTGTACACACGGATAACGTAAGGACATCATCACCCCAGTTGGGATACTTATGCCCGTATTCATAGTCGTATTCCTGTGGGTTACCTGGGTATCCCCTAGCCAGGTAACACCCAGGGGTCCCCTACGCTGACCGATTCATAAACCTTACCTGGGTAACACCCAGCCAAGGACCCCTGGGCAAGAGATTTGTAAACAATACCTCGGAAAAATACATATGAATGGTTCCGCTGAATGGTTCTCGATGTTTTCGATGCTCATTTTTCACCGTAACCAAGTACGCCATAAACAATAATAAAGTATACTGTTACACGATGTTGATGAAAAAATGATTGAAGGAATATGGGAGAATGTTTACTATATTACTTAAATATTAATGTAATATGAATGGTGAGAAATATGAGGGTGCTTCAATAAGTACCCGTGTTTGTAAACAGAAGACGTTACCATGGAAAGTTGTTGATATTATTGTGTACTGCCATTAGTACAGTAGTATCAATTCGTCCCACGCGTGGGCAGCAGTACTGCGTTAGGGGAGCTTTGGGTAAGCTTCATGCCTTCCCCAGGAAATTGACGGCCTGGGGGAAGGTTAGGGGACGGCAGTCCCCTGGGTAACGACTATGAATACCATTTCTGAGCCAAGGGGTTCCCCTACACCTGGGGAACACCCAGGTAACGTCTATGAATACGGCCCTTAGTCATTAAAATCTTTATCTTTGCATGAAGACTTCATAGAACTTTCAGTCAAAAGATTTTTTTAGATATCGTAAACTTTGCTTAGAGTCCGATCAATCTGCTTACGGATGAATCACGAAAACTCCTCCGAGAAAGCTATTGACTAAGATGGCAGTCTTCATGCTGAGAGAGCACAAACATGACAACATATAGAGATTTATTCTTAAATGTTGATATTTCAAATTCAACTCTAGAAACCACGTTCATGAAATATTCAGATTCATTGGAATAAACGAAAAATATTTCCACATACTTCCAATTTTAACAGGTTATTTGCAAAAAATTTTACCCGGTGCACTTACAGTTTTGTGTCAAGCAAGTATGTACATTCTAACGAGCATCATTGCACCAAACACAATACATGGATTTTCATCCATATATTCGTAGTTAAGAGACGAGTGGTCAAATGTGCATCTTTAACAACCGTCCCTCCGTTTCTATCAAGCAGACATTTGTTTCAAATTTATATTAGGGTAACTGCAAGAAGAGAAATGAGCTAGAGTCAATTACTGGAAGTTACTATGGTAATGTGACCACTCCTGTAATCAAATAAACCGTATAACCTTGGAAAACATGATTCACAGGCCGAAATGATACTGTAAATAGGTAGGAGCGTTTAGGAGAGGAGTTAACAGTGTGATCCTATTCTCAGTGAAATAATGAAGTTTATCACTGCCCTTCATACAACATTTCTTCATTCTCTACGTAAAGTTCAGCTAATCGCTAATTTTTCCAGTATCCATCAGTAGAAGTAAAGAGTAATAATTGCTTTCACACAGTGAATTTCACTTTGAATTAAGACTACAGTATTTGAGGTATTAGATTAGCGACAAGAAGATCGCAACAGTTTCACGAGACAAGAAATTTTTATTGCTTTCGTTCAACCTTTTTTAGCACTTTTTCAATATGAAATATTGGTTTATATAAATTAAGTTTCTATATCCGCCAACATTTCCCCTCGGTACTAAAAATAAAACGTCGTGAGATACAACCTTTCTGGTATTAAAAAAATATTCTGAATTCCCACTCCCTCTACTTTAGTCGCTGTAAGGTTATTAAACTTTCCCAATAAAAGAATATCAGATTTCCATAAAAGTATACCTAGCATATTTCTCTTTTCATGTTAAACACGACATTATTGCAAGGTGGAGGACTGAGGTTGAAGAAAAATGTATCGAAATGCATTTAGCGACCCTCAAGTGTATCACGGTAAGGCGCGTGGAACATGTTAAGGCATTAAGTCAATAGGACACTGCAAGACGCAAAAACATCAAAGAATTCGATTTTAACCAGATGAGGGACTTAACACTAGAACGCTTGAACTTTCCTTCCTACCTAGTATGCCTAAGCGGTCATTTTGACCACAGTTTGATATATCATAAGAAAATGTTTTCATTTTCATTCTCTTTCAAGAATTGTGTCGGAATAATAGCTTTAAAAAGTCTTCATAGCTACCAAAAGCGCATTGTTTCACATTTGGACCAATGTGGGGTTGCGTTCATTCGAGAAAATATTCATAAAAATTTAATCAATGAAAGTCATGAATAAATTTGAACATTAAATAGGCCTTTCTTTTAATTTCGGAATCAATGGGAATAATAAAATTTTCAATCATTCTTCCATAAACAATGTTAAACGTCAATAGATGTTATGACGATGAAATTTACAAGACGTGATTCGCATATTTGATCACACTTCTGGAACAAAAATGAGCTATCAGATAAGTACCAGAAATCGAAAATAAAACATACAAAAAGGTTTCTCGGGTTTTCCACCTGAGATCATACAAAACATACAAAATTTGAAGTTAGTAATGTCATTAATTTATGTCTAATAATTATAATTGTTAGATAAACAGTCTCTAGAGAGATATTTAGTTTACCTGTGTGTAATAAATTAAATACATTATTTTTACAACTTAGTGAGATTAGAAGTTTTATTTGGATGAAAAGTTTTAGATATACAGAAAAATCTATGAGATACCCTCCTTTTTCCCCCCGAGAAAGCTGAAGTTTGGAATTCAGCGACGGTAGCAAAGGAGGACAATAGAGACAGATAGAGAAAAGTTCAATTTTGATGTCAAGGGCTACTTTTACGAACTCACTCATTTTCCGCCGAAGACAAACCCCATTTCACAGTATCTCCTAAATGATGAACCAAGGACCAATCCCAAAGGCTTACCTGAAAGAGAAGACAAATTCAAATAAGACAACCTTGATAAAATGTCTTTTAACATAAAAATTAGTTTGCTGATGACAAAGAGTCTAACATCTTTCAATGTCACGATCAAAAAACGAAGATTCTTACGCATAAAGGTTTTTATCTTCTAAGCGCACACATCAATAGGAGCGAGGTAAGATTATAATACCGAGCATTATATTTTCTATTTAAAGATTAAGAAGTAAACCCATGGTCTTTAGAAATCCAAAAGGTGAGAGGACTACTCGGTTGTGCATGTTCGAGAAGCTTAAGGCTGGGAGACGGGGAACGCAAGTGAGCGGTCACAATCGACGTTAACGCGGCGCGGAGTAACAACTGACTCACACAGGCGCAGCTAAGAGATCCGCAGTAAATGAGTGTGGAAGTTGTCTTCGCCAAGAGCAATCTTTAACAGTTGGATGTATCTGCCGACAGATGGATCCCATTCCCGGATTCTCAGGACTATTTTGATTGGTTTTCCGTGTACGGGACACGGGAAGAGATGAAAGTTGACCATCTCTCGCGTACACGTTGATTGTGTCCGTTCGCGATACTTTCCCGTCAGCCGTCTTTTCGCGTATTCCCGTTAACGGCTCACGTTACACGTACACGTTGATTGTGTCCCAGCCTTTAAAATATCCGCTACCATTTGAGCAGATACCGAAGTCTTAGTTCTTTCTTTATCTGTTTGGAGAGAGCCGAATTCATTCTAGATTTTCGTAAGTCCGATGTAGTCTAAAACCATTGACAATGACCAATGGTTGAAAAGCTCAATTGTATAAATAACATGAATAGCGTATGAATGCTTAAAAAGTTTCAGATTCGATGCTTGCTGTTACACTCTCAGTTCCATTCCATATCTCGAAAATTGTAATCACTTACGAAAAATGGTTCCGCTGAGCGCATCAAAAGCATTGACTTATCAACTTCAACATGATTCGTATATCACCCATTTCAAAGTATTTTTAGTGGTCCGTTAAAACAGAATAGTAAATAAAATGTTTAAGGTGATCAATATGTACCGAAAGGATGTTTGCAAGGCTAATTAGGAGATAAGAACCCACAAATTTGAACCATGTAAAGAGCTTGAAGGTAGTTTTCTTTAAAAATCAAACTGTATTACCAAAGAAACCATAATCTTGAGAAGGTGAAAGATTTCTGCTACCTGGGTAGTCGAGTGACCAGCGATGGACGAAGCAAGAAAGAAATTGTCAGTACAATAGGCCAAGCGAAGAGGGCATTACTCAAAAAGATAAGTCTCTTTACAGCTGGGAATATAAGCGTGGAAGTAAGGAAGAAATTCATTAGGACTTAACATTTGGAGCATGCTTTTTTATGGTATCGAGGCATGGACGATGACAGCAGCAGAGAAATCAAGGCCGGAAGCTTTCGAAATGTGGTGTTACAGAAGAATGATGAAGATCAAATGGATAGATCGTGTGAGTAACGTGGAAGTTTTAAGAAAAGTTGGAGAGAAGTCTTTTGAAAACCTTGGGAAGAAGACGAGACGACTTGATCGGCCACATCATGAGACATGATGGTCTGATGAGAATCATCGTTTTGAGGGACTGGTGGAATGAAAGAACGGCAGAGGAAGGCCTCGGATGAGATGTACATTGTGCAGGTGATGAAGGATGTAAATCAGAAGAACTATGTAAGTGTTAAAAGACTTGCTGGTAGGAGATTTGAGTGGAGGACTGCGTCAAGCCAATCTTCGGATTGCTGACTGATGAATGAATGTATTACTAAAGAGGGCCGTTAATCAAATCGTTTAATTAACTCATTATTTCCCACCGACTCTATAAACATCCTGTACTGCAATAAAAATCAGACACTTTTTTCATGCCCTTTCATGAGAAAAGCAGCAATTTACTACACGAGGCAAAAAATCAACCTCTGAAAACAACGAGAGGGTGGATTACATGCGCCATGGTTCGATTCTAAAACTATTCCAATGATGATTACAATGATTCTCGCCAAGAAAGCCTTAAATGATTGATGTCATAAAAAACTGCGGAGTGGAATACGAATCCATTAAGAAACCCACATGTTAACACACAAAGGGAGTTTGTCCTTCATCACATTTCACCGTCCACCGCGTAATTCTCAGCAAAATACGTGCAGCCAAGTGACGAAAAAAATCATAACATTGAAGCTGAAAATAAATAGGGCCACAAAATCGAGTATTCCACCCTAGAGGAGACGAACCGCGAATTAGTATTTTTTTGTCACCGTTGCCCTCGGAGACCCAACGAGTAAAACAACCCTGCGGACGCCGCCCTCCCTTCCCCATCAACGCGCACGCGCACTCGCACGCCTCCACCTCCCTCACAACCCTAATCCACCCTCCGCAAAAAAAAACACCTCATTTTCCCCAGGAAGAGGAACCCCAATTCTCCGTGGCAATTCCTCCCACATCCCCCCATACAGATGTGAACGCCCACAACCTCATGCAGTGCCATCTCTCGCTCGACTCATGCAAAGGGGCGCAAGAGCGGGTCTTGCAGCAGCAAAAAAAGAGGTTGCCAAAGGAGTCGTGAGAGGTCGCACCTTAAACCGCTTCCCCTCTTTATCTCCCTTCCTTCTCCACCCTCCATCCTTCTCATGCTCCCGCACTTCCGATAGCATCATCGCTTCCCACAATTCCCCGCTCACACTCTCACTTATTATTATCTTTCTTCGCTCCCCATCGACGAAAACACCGAAACGACAAAAAAATAACGCTCGGTTCCGTATCCCCGCTCATTCGAGCGAAGCTGACAGTTCACAATCAGATCCACCGCCCTTCCTCTTTCCTTCTTTCGCGCAGCCAAACGCCAAGTCACTCCTCTTTTTTCCCGCTGTCTCTGAATTTTAAGCCTGAAATGTTAGCACAATTAACCTAAGACGCAGCATGCACTGATATTTCGCACGAAATCCAACGCATTTCGTGCACGTCCGTAACCATGTGGGAGAGATGAATAAAATATATTTCTTCACAAAAAGCATGAATTTCACCACCAAAATCTTCTAAAATGGATCAATGGACGCAGTATATGTTATATTGCCATTCAATTAAAAATACATTTATCGTTCCTTTTTAAAATCTTAAGCGATAATAACCAAACTCTTAAAATTGGTACTGACTCCAAAGAGACTTACAGGCACTACAGCATTCAACAAAAGCACCTTCTTCCGCTGCTCCTTCACACAGAGTTTGAAAGAAATTCTTACCTATCGTCACATCCAGACTAGTAAAGTGGAATATCACGCAACTTTTAGAGGCATTAAGGTGGGAGCCCCGGGAGACTCGGAGGCTACACGCTACGCTTAGGCTGCTTGATAAATTCAGAACTAATATTTTTCAGAGCGACATAGAGGATATTATCATGACTCCTCACTACATCTCTAGGTCCGACAGATGCGATAAAATAAGAAAAATACTCCGCCGAACAGATAGGTACAAGAACTCGTTCTTTCCGCGAACAATATGCGACCCAATAAAATTGAGCTCCACTAAATACACTCCTATAATACATATCACCATTCCACATCCAAAAACTTACACCTTTACACGGCTGGTGACCTAACACCCCCTGCCACACGCTCGTGCGGTGGTTCGCGGGGTAGTATGTAGATATGTTGATGTGTGACCCGAAAAGTATTCACTCAATTTTTCAGCATATTAGTTCATTACACATATACAATTATTGGGAAGTTGTATTCAGTAAAAACTCAAATTTAAATCCAGCAACGGCCTATAAGATTATGTATTTTGGCCTAAGGTCTATGACGAACAAGGATTAAGGATTCATGTCAATGGAGTGCTACTCTTCCTTTGTTCTCCGGCCCGAGATTAATCATTCATCTCAAATCATGTCCAATTCACTACAATTCTACCAAGCTCACTCAGCTCTAATTCTCATCCTGCTAATAATCTCAATATTTTCCATCACTTCTACAGTTGCACTCTCCTGTAGATGAACTGGAGTATTTAAGCAGGTGAATATAATAGTAAACAGGGAAAAGAATCAACGTCAAATACTACGAAGGGGAAAACAACAGACGATATCAGTTTGTGTGCTAGCAAAATTATAGCTGAAGCAAAACTTAAGCCAACTCTAATTACTTAAATGGAGTAGCCCCTGTGTAATAGTCGAAGCACGATCTTGAAGTTAGCCAAAAGCAATCAGAATGGTCAACTTTATGCATTGAAGTTAGAGTACGCGAACAGAAGGTATCAATATCCATAGCATAGTTCTTTCGAGAAATATTCTTAACCAGACGAATTCTTATCTCGACCCCAATATATTAAAATTATATAATTTTTTCCGGGAGACAAATGTCCAATCACCAATGAGCAAGGTCATTCCTCTTTTGCCGGCTATACGCCTAATTATCAAGCTTTTTTAGGTCTTAGAGTTTTTTCTGAATATCTTTTTCTGAGATTACGATGATTTTGTTGCCATGTGTGCATTGCCATTGCCAATAAATATTAACCAAATCATCCATCTTATAACCAAACCACTCCACGGAATGACGTAAAACTTTGTAACATCAGCGATTATATCACTTGGAAGGTTTATGACTACTTTTTGTTTACCTAATGGTCTCCGGTTCGACTCCAGACGAGTATGAGCGTTTCCATAAGAAATATGTGTAAATTTCCTTTTCGTGGCATTCAGACCTTTTTTCTTTTACATATTAAAATTAGTAATAAAAGTCATAATAAGTCGCAATAAAAACCATTGGAAAAAAATAAATAAGCATTCTTATTCTTGCAGTTGATTGGTGTTTTCCAACTGAGTTACTTTAAATTTTGAAAAAAACAATCATAAAATTGCTGAAAATTCAGCGTTTTTGGTGTGTCGCTGTCCCCTTGACGACCGATATCTTTGTTGGAGCCGAACCTCATCTGGATATATGGCAAATAATATAGACCCAAATCGTATCAACTGAAACAGAAAAATCCATAGAATCCGTAAGAAATACATTGTCCGCAATATATCGATATATTTCCATTGGTATCGATAACATAAAATTAGTTCAATGTTTCACACACCCGTTGAATTTCACCGGGTATCCTCCGCTAGTATCTCATTAAAAGCAATTCAGAAGGGACTCTGAGCCCTGAGAACACCCTGACTCATTAATGTTTGGACCTCTGACTCAAGGAAAAAAATGTCATAGATATTTTCGAGTCCTTTTTTGTACGTCAGCGACGATCGAGATAGCTTCCGTCGTGTTTCACGCCTCCCACACTCCACGCTGACTTTAGTTGCACACGACACCGCCAAACCAAACGAAAGTCAGCCGAGCAAACGCACACACGCACACACTCTCTCTCTCTCATTCCGATCAGATATTATTCCTCGCCTCACCCGACCACCGCAGCCCTCCAAACACGCACATCACGGCGGAGAAGAAGAGGAGGACACCTTTGACCTCGGAGGGCAAGAGAGAGATGAAGAAAAACCACTCCTGAAATCGCACCCTTTTTTGTGTGCCCCACCACCTCACCCTCCTATGCCTTCGAGAGAGGGGGGGAGGGAGAGAGAGAGAGAGGGGGAGAGAGAGGGAGAGAGAGAGAGAGAGAGAGAGAGAGAGAGAGGGGGGGGAAAGTTCCGACACCGGAATGGTGGATATTGGGGAAGGAGAGAATGGCAGAGGTGGGGTGGGGAGGGATAAAAAACGGGGGAAGGGTGGGACAGGAGGGTAGGAACGAGGGAGGGAAGAGTTGAATGAAAAAATAGGAGAAGTCAGATGGCGTGAGTATTACCTAACTTAAGATATATCGTGGGGATTGCACATACAAAACGTAAGTGGCGCAGCATTAATGAAACTAGGAAAGAAACATGATTAAAGAAACATGCGCAGCATTAAAGAAACATGATTTGTTAAACGTATAATAGGAAGGTCCTCGGATGAAAAGGTCAAAGAGAGATGCTACTTCGCTCTGGTTAGGCCACGCCTCGAATACGCGGCGAGCATTTGGGATCCTGGTCAAAAAGATTTAACCAAAATCATTAATAAATACAAAGGAAAGTAGCGCACTTCGTAAATAACTGCTACGAGCGTACATATAGTGTTACACCACTTTTAGAGGGATTAAGGTGGGAGCCCCTAGAGACCCGGAGGCTGCACGCCAGGCTTAGGCTGCTTGATAAATTCAGAACTGATATTTTTCAGAGCGACACAGAGAATATTATTATGACTCCTCACTACATCTCTTGGTCTGACAGATGCGATAAAATAAGAGAGATTCTCTGCCGAACGGGTAGGTACAAAAACTCGTTCTTTCCGCGATCAATAAGCGACCTCAATAAATATTAAGCTCACTAAATACACTCCTATAATTCATGTCACCCTTTCATCTCGAAAAAACTTACACCTTTACACGGCTGGTGACCTAACACCCCCTGCCTCACGCCCATGCGGCGGCTCGCGGGGTATTATGCAGATGTAAATGAGTGAGGGTAAATTGGTCGGTGGTGAGGGGTGGGAAGTGGAGGAGGGGCGTGGTGTGGGGGTGGAGGGGAATAGAATCGAGAGGGAGGGCGAGGAGGGGTAAAAGGGGTTGGCTCATGGCGCGACCCCGCTATCGCTTCCGGTTATTGATGGGTTCCACTCCTTCTCTATTCCACGATTGCACTGGGACGGGGGTGGGGGAAGGGGCGTTGGGAGGGAGGAAATAGAAAAGAGGGAGAGAGAGAGGGGGTGGTAGGGGTTTTTTTTGGGGGTGTTGTCGCCTCAATTGGAGCGATTCCCACGCGTGGGGCGCATTGACGGGGTGTGCGAGACCGCGTGAGGACACTGTCGGTCTCCGTAGATCCATCTCCATCGTGGAGGCGGAATGAAAGTATTAAAAAAAATGGATGCACGTACAACGAATTATAAAATATGAGCGCGGGTGTTCGTGAAACAATGGACGAAGAAAATCAAAAACGTTCATATGTTAGAGTGAATGCAAAAGGAATGGAAAATGGGGATTCAGAGTTAGGAGAGGAAACAGGAAATGGGAGACAGAGCAGTGGAATGGTGCAGCGGAGAAATTTCAGAAACTAAAACTGATTTTTATCAATAAAATCTGCCAGATGCAAACGTAAAATTTTATTCCCAGATGAAATCGGCGATGAACATCATGGAAGGCTTAATTTTCATGCGATAATTTAAACAATTCTATCTTGTAACGACGAACGTTTGTGGAGCAAAGAAATATATAATGATAATACCACAGATGGAAAAAAAGAAAAGTTATACGCAAGGGTTACGTGAAATATATGTATGATTTTGAATGAGAAATAAAATGGGGATGACTAAGCACGCGTCAATGTAAGCTGGAGCAGAAAAAGCTAGTTACGAGATACTCATCCTCTTCGTCAAAGTAGGAATAATGTCAAGTATAAAGGAAAAACCACAGCAAATTGCAACCAACGATAAGCTACAACTCATAATTATACTTAGAAGAAAAGTTATGTCGTATAAATTCATTAAAATAACAATAATATTCAGGTTGGGGAGGGCTTTAAATAAACATGTATGTTAAAATATTTCCCTTAGAACTCTTCACATGACGCCTCCATCAGTCTGACTAACTAGTCGTCAAAGAATATGGCAGCCCGAGAAACAGACTAAACACTCTTGGAGACGCAGTAGATGGAATGTATAGAAGATAAACATACAATAGCATCATTTGTTACGGCAGCAATGTATGTATTAGAAAGAATCAGTCTCTTCTGAGTAAAGAGAATAAGAATTAAGAGCAGAGACAGTACAAGGTAAGATAAGTAAGTAAGATACTTTTGGAAAATGTAAAAAAAAACAGGATTACTCGAGCTTTTGCAATGAGAAGGGATGAAGGAAGCTCGGAAAAGGAAAGAAAATATGAACGACTCCCAAAAAAACAGTCAATCGGATCACAAGGGAGAAGATCTGTTCATCAGAATACTGTGCGTTCATATTCTGCTCGATCCCGCTGCACTTCAATGATTTTATTTCACACCAGGATTGTAATTTGCCATGAAAAAATCATTTGACTCCCAATTATTATGTCCCAATCGCCATGTAACTGGCTAACACACCTGACCGGCAATTAAAAGATCCGGGTTCGAATCCCGGTCAAGTCAAATGGTTTTTTCATGGCGAATTTCAACCCCTGGTGTATATGCACCCGTGCGAGTGACTTGGTACCACATCATTTGTTAAATGCATTGATGGGATTTTATTTCACTTCAATTAAATTACACGAGTAACTACAAAGGCTTGAATGTGGAGGTACACTACAAATGTATCGATAATAAGAAGCCATTTACACGTTATCACTATATTTCGAATGAGAAAAAGGGAAGAGACGGTGCTATTCAGAACCGTGGCGCCATGGAACGTAGAGCGACGAATATGGGAACAGTGCGCGGCGCAGTCTTCCCGCGTTCTCCTCCCGTGCGAAAGAATGGCAGTCGACGGCTGAAGATTGAGAGGCGACCGTGGAAGATGGATTGGCGCGCGAGAGGATGACGGAAGAAGGGAGAGAAAAAAAAGAGGGCGTGATAGCGAAGGACACGCGTGGTGGTGGGGGTGGAAAGAGGGAGGGGGAGAGGAAGGGGGAGGGGGTGGAAATAGATGGGAAAGGAAATGAAAACCGCGAATCGAAACGAAGAGGGAAATGAATTCGGGCATTAAGATGTTGATCTCTGCGCCGTTTCCACGGCGATAACCCGCTCCTCCGCGAGAATGACGGCGTGCCTTCGTCTTCGCGTCGCCTCGCACTGTGGCGCCACCTACCCACCCACCCACCACTCCTCCTCCCCTCCCTCCCTCCCTCCGCCTCGCCTACGCATTCCAATGTGGAATAGAATAGAATAAACATTTATTCTACTCTGGGACAGGTCCCTTACGGCTGGTTGCAAGACCATGCTGTAATGCGATCAATAGTTTAAGATATCCATGAATTAATATATCTCATAAATATATTCGGGTGATAGGAACACATCGACTAGTTACATAACCAAGAGTAAATACTGGGACCGATACCAAAAATTGATGATTCCGATATCAATTCCGATACCATTACCGATACCAATACTACTTTGTTCTAGGTATAATACAAACTGAATATTCCACCACAAACATCTTAAGCTGGCTCAATCAACTAAGAAACCAGATTACCGAAACAACCATTATTACACAGGCGAAACACTAAATTCACTGAAAAAGTTTGGTGAAGAAAAGTGATCGAAAGAAACGCACTCAAGCGGTACCAGAGCACTCAAGCGGTAGATTTTGACACCTCGTTTAATTGGCCGAATTGGCGGTGTAAATCTGAAAAATGGAAAAATCTGAAAAACACTGACGTGACTGACGTTACCGATGCTACCTATACCATAAGTATCGGCCGATACTTCATATCGGTATCGTTCCATCCCTGGTAAATAGCTTCGAGTGATTCAAATAATCCTCTTCCGCCGGATAAAAGTCATGACAGTTTGGCCTATTAATAGTTGCTAATGCACATAAAAGTTTGTCAGTAAGAGTAAACAAACTGAACATTTGTCTCAAAACAACTATTTATCAAGTAATTAAATCTCCAAGCGGTTCATTGCGCATCCACCATCTTGTTTCATATGGCACTCTTACCAACATGCCATTAGTTATGAAACCAATAAATTTACCGAATATTTCTGCCACACTTATTGAATGATCTTCGTGCCTTATTGGCTTATTGGTTCCATAACATTATACAATAAATATGTGTCGTTCCTGCAACTGGCCATTAGAGCAACAATACAATGTAATAATATAGCAGCGAGGTAATAAACAAACTAACATATTATTTAGTTCAAATCAAAAAATAAATAGAGCTTAATAACAAACAATGTATGAAGAAAACGACAAAAACAGCTACTCTCATTGAAAAACAATAACTGTACATGCTATACAGCTGAACTCAGAGAGAGGTATAAATACAAGATATATTGTATAGATTTAAGATACAAGAAAAAAAAACAGATAATGAGGAAAAAATAACAATATTTGTCAAATAAAAAAATTGGCAATTCGAATTAAATACTGACCAGGCTAAACTATTCTGGAAAACATTCATTCAATAAAATTTCATACAACTCAGATTGAAAAATTGCCAACGAGCGAGATTTCCTCACATCAATTGGAAATGAATTCCACAGTTGTGAGCCGGCCACGACAAACGACTTATGAAATGTAGTATCTTAGTATGTACTTATATAAAACTTTTACTCATATAAAAATTAAATAAATTATATTTGCGGCCAAAATCGTAGTAGCAATAGTTGATTGGCTGAAGTATCAGAGATGTTGCCCTAAATACACCTCAGACCTTATTATTCTTCGTATAACATGCTAGGCTGCTCTCCCTCTTTAGGAAGTGCGAGCGAGATAGTTCCCTGATCAAAATAGAGACTATATTCGACTTATTGGTTTTAATTTCACCAGCTGTGAGACACACGAATCAAATATTGCATCATTAATGGTGCATTTACATAGTTTTACATGACAGTAAGTGTAACTAGTCAAATAGAAATATCTAAATAAATCTTTGACTTGTCTCATTTTTTTCACGCGGTACGTTTGAAACTCCATCATAAAGGAAGGTTTATTGTGATCCCGAAGAATTTACTGCGGTGACAATATCATTAACTTTCAAAAATAGTTGAGAAAACTCACAAACTATACACTGCTGTTTTTTGACAAGATCTAAGTGTTAGAATTCCTCATTTTTTAAGTAAGGTTTCTCTGGAGTACATACACGTATCATTTACCAAATAAAAGGGCAGATATATTTGGTAAATATCTAGGAAAGTAACATGGTAAGGAGTTGAATTTTTAGTGTCACTGGAAGTGATATACTTTAATTTAAAATGAGACAAAATTCATTGATTTCTGGGTAAAATGATATTTCGCTCAAACTACCTTGAAAACAGGGAATTGATTAATTAGGGACCATTTCTTTGGGTTCTTTGAATTAGGTACCATTCCTAACCTCGGAATGAAACTTGTTCCAGATATTAGATGAGCTGATAAAAAATTAACATCACCATGTTCCACTAATGACTCGAGGAATTGAAAATGATCTCCTTTCACCCCTGAATGGCTCACGAAACGGCGCACAGTGGGCTGAAAGCGAAAAAAAACCTTGCTAAAATTAAAAATATGGATTTTTTCAGTCTGGAAGTGAAAATTTCGCATAGTGACTCTCCTACTAATGTTGCATATGATGTGAGATTCATTTTGCATAACTCTTCCGCATTAACATTATACAAGGGTTTAAAGTTGAGCAAATTTTGAAAAAAAATCCAGAAATCAGATTTCGCTGAAAATCTCCAAAATGAAGAGTCAACAGAACCTTTTGTAGGAGCTTATTGAAATAAAAAGTTATATTATTTGAAAAAACTTATTTCTTTTGCATTTTGAAGTTTTTAATCATCTAGAGCTCTTTTAATAGGACAAAATGGCGTACCCTATTTTTCACTGATTTTCTGCCATTAGGTAGAACAATAGTTGAGAGAGACACGGAGTAACCTTAAGTAACTTACATCACGATATTCACTGAAGTTTCTAAAATGCAAATCCGTCGAGAAAGCGGCCGTTCGCGGCGCCGAAAATAAACTCGGTTTTTCGATCGCGCGGCGGGGTCCAGCCTTGCACGCCAGCCACTCGGAATACAGTGGCGCGGCGAGTATGATCACACGCTGTTCAGTCATGAACTTAACTATGGCGATTTTCCAACTGTATTTATTGTAAAGGATCGCCAAAGGTGCTATAATAGTAGTAGTTCAATAAGCCAATCCATTCTCTTTCACATGGTCCGATGGCCCTACTGTCGGCGTCGAAATGATATGCCGCTGTACTTTGAAAATTTATATCTTAGACCCTGTAAATGCTAGTGCAATGGGTCAAAGAATCAAAAGAATTGCGAAGGCAGAAGATATGTATCTTAAAGAGCAAATTGATACAGATCAGAGCACCATAATCACAGATTTGTGATAACTTAAAAGAGTGAGTAAAAATTCAACTCATTAAAACATTATACAATTGGGAAATCAATGAGTAAAGATTCATGTTCACGGGGGATTCGCACGACGATGGCCCTCCAAATAATGCACAATATATCTGATTATGGTCGTTCAGGAGAAAAAATAAACAACCAACATAAATTCAACACTTCTTTTACAATTTATTACTGGTAAGTAAATATTAAATTCAGGCTAACTGTTCACGCCTACGAATATTTTGTACAGTCTAGTAAAATCTTGATTTACTCAGGCCCATGACAAACAGTAGTTAATGCCTGTTCACGCCTAATAGACATGACGCATGTACGTTTTATTAAATACGAACAGGACCAAGAACTAGAAAATGACTGCCCTTTGAGCCTATTTGCCCCCGACTGTGGTAATTCAATAATTTCATGGAAATTACAAAACAGGGGTGGTTACATTCCATAATTAACAACACATAAAACTTGCTATTACGCGTGACCACTTCCCTATTCTTAACCATTAACCTCCATAATGGTGGCCAACATCGCCTCTTCATTATTCCTTATCTCTTTGATCACTTTGTACACAATTCACGGAAATCACGGCACCACCCGCAGACTAGAGAACTTAAACTTATCATGGGCACTGAACATGAATAACCAGTTTCCAGGTATCGTGCAAATAGGATCCTTTACTAATTTCGCCACCAATTGAACTGTAGGTATGATAAGAAGAGTATGCAAACCATGTGTAAATCCTACATCAAATTTCTACTGAGTATGACATCAGCAAATATTAATGAATGCACGTTTTAAGGAAACATTATGAGGTCCAGTAAACTCGCTGTCCAATCCTGAAAACTATTTATAATATTACATCACTTTTTTATTCCAAGACCAACTAAGGAAAGAGCAAAGGAAGACAAACTTTCCCCACGGCAGAAACATCAAGCATTCACATTATGAAAGTATCAACATGAACACTATGCTTCGTTATGGACTCCCAATAAAATGGCTATTGTAATAACACATCTATCCGCAATAAACAATTCCAATCGTTCAATGAGCTTAACTGAGCCGTGAATTTAGATTATATATCTATATCTACATAATATCCAGCGAACCGCCGTATGGGCGTGTGGCATGGGGTGTTAAGTCACAAGCCGTGTAAAGGTGTATGTTTTTTGGAGATGAAATGGTAACATGTATTTTGTGAGCTCAATTTTTATTGTGGTCGCTTATTGTGCGCGGAAAGAACGAGTTCTTGTACCTATCTGTTCGGTTGTGTATCTCTTATTTTATCGCATCTGTCAGATATGTAGTTAGGAGTCATGATAATATTCTCCATGTCGCTCTGAAAAATATCAGTTGTGAATTTATCAAGCAGCCTAAGCGTAGCGTGTAGCCTCCGAGTCTCCCAGGGCTCCCACCTTAATGCCTCTAAAAGTTGCGTGATATTCCAATTTACTAGTCTGGATATGAAGATAGATAAGAATTTCTTTAAAACTCTGTGTGAAAGAGCAGCGGAAGAAGGTGCTTTTGCTGAATGCTGTAGTGCCTGTAAGTCTGTTTGGAGTCGGTACCAATTTTAAGAGTTTGGTTATTATCGCTTAAGATTTTCAAAAGGAACGATAAATGTATTTTTAATTCAATGGCAATGAAACATTTTCTGCGTCCATTGATCCATTTTAGAAGATTTTGGCGGTAAAAATTCATGCTTTTTGTGAAGAGATATGTCGCTCTGAAAAATATCAGTTCTTAAATTATCAAGCAGCCTAAGCCTAGCGTGTATCCTCCGATTCTCTAGGGGCTCCCACCTTAATCCCTCTAAAAGTAGTGAGACACTACATGTACGCTGGTAGCAGTTTTTACCGAAGTGCACTGCTTTCCTTTGTATTTTGTTAATTTTTTTGGTTAAATCTATTTGACCAGGGTCCCAAATGCTCGCGGCGTATTCGAGGTGTGGCCTAACCAGAGCGAAGTAGCATCTCTCTTTGACTATTTCATCCGAAGACCTTCCTATTATACGCTTAACAAAACCTAGTTTCTTTAATGCTGCACCACATATGTTTTTTTAGGTGTAATCCCCAGGATATATCAGATGTTAAGGTAATTCCAAGATATTTTACTGTATCAGTAAAGGTATGAAATTTTTGTGATGACCTACGCATCATGTGATTTATAAAATAACATTCTCACCCTATAGCCATGCAAAACTCCACGTCGAAAACATGGTACCAATTAAATGCTCTTTATCTTTTTCGCAAATGTTAAGTCCTCTCGATCTCTTCCTTCCTACCCTGAGTCTTGAATCATCCCAGCAACGCGCAATAATACCATATTGACAGTTTCAATTGAAGGTGGAGGACTGGGGTTGAAGAAAAAGGTATCGAAATGCATTTAGCGACCCTCAAGTGTATCACGTTAAGGCACGTTGAACATGTTAAGGTAGTCCGAGCGAGATAGTTCCCTAATCATAATGGAGACCATATTCGAATTTTACGATTTAATTTCGCCAGCTGTAGAGCACATAAATTAAGTATTACATTATAACTGGTGCTATTATATAGTCTTATATGACAGAAATTGTAAGTAATTAATAGAATATATCTAAATAAGTCTCTAACTTGACTCATTTTTTTCGAGCGGTGCCTTTGAAACTCCTTCAAAACGGAAGATTTTTTGCGATACCCAAGAACATACTGCGGTGACAATATGATTAATTGTCAAAAACAGTTGAGAAAACATACAAGCTAACACTGTTTGTTTTTCTAATACATCTAAGTGCTAGAAATATCTCATTTTTTAAATAACGTCTCTCTGGAGTGCATGCACCCACCATTTTTTGGCAAATATCTCGGAAAGTAATGTGGTAAGGGGTAGAATTTTTGGTGTCATTGGATAGGTGAGATATTTTTCTTTAAAATGAAATAAAATTCATTGATTTCTAAGTTAAATCATATTCCGCTCGGACTACCTTATAATATCTCTATCGACGGATGGTAATTGAGAATAAAACAAGGGGATAATATTGAAAACCTGCCAAGCGACTTTTTGAACATTTGAAGACAAATGAGGTAATCCCTTAACTTATGTGTAACGCTTGAAAAGTTAAGGTTTGGGGAACTAAAGGTCATTAGTAATGTCTATAAGTGTACAGAACATAAGGATATCTGGAGCTCAAGTTTGGATGAATTTTCAGTGTTTTATTTACATATTGTGAAATTTAAAACTAAAATTGCAGAAAACGCTAAAAAAATACTTAAAAATTGCAGATTTTTTTATAACAACAACTTTCACGATTATTGAAAGAACTTTATAATTATCTCTGAGTTATAAATGTAAAAAGCGAGAGATTATACAAGTTTGGGTATCTATTTGACATATTTTAATACAAATAGCATTTAACGGACTCTTCTTTTCATAAAACCAAAGTACAGACCCTCTTCTCTAGGCCTGCATTCACACATTTCATCACCCTATTTGCATTTCGATTCATTCATCGGTCTCTCTGAACACGTGGCATGGTGGACACACGTGGTTACAGGTATTGAAAGGGAAAAATAAACAAAATTGTTTTATTGCCGCAGCGTGTTTTGAAACTCAACCCAATATTCAAAGCCTTATATTGAGGCAATTGGTTAACTGATTCAAGATCACTCCTCAGATGCGAATGACCTTAGTCGTCGAAGCACCCTAATCACCCTAATAATACACACTCCTCAATACATGATAGAGTTTGAAACTGATAAGCGGCTGACATAATTAGCTGGTGAAATTGTCACGTAGCATGTTTCGAAATTCACCCGCTAAGGCCAAGATTAAAAAAAAACGATTACCCTACCTATGTATCTAATTTTGTTTTGTTAATGGCGTGACCTCCCTCTAACGTAGTGTGCTCAGCCACGGAAGAGTGATACAAGTCTTTCTTCCAGATTGCTCGTCCACGTTCTTTTAAACTGCATTTTACTTTTGATAGTTAAGATTCAAGTATTTGAATGAAATAAATATTTTTGACTTTGATTTATTATTTACACTAGGAGTTATTAAGAAATTCTATTCACAATTTTAATCATAAGGGGGCGAGCTAATTCTTCTTTAGCATTAGCATAAAGTAAGTATATATAGAGTGGCAGAGCAATGCTAAAAACTGGACATTAATTTTTGAGAGCTTTGGGAAGAATTTCTCAGGTGCCACCACCTGAGGGGAGGAGGAATTTTTGTTTACGGAGAAGGCCACTTGGAGGCGATAGTGGTACTCGGTGATTTTGCATCAACATACAGAAGAGTGGATTTACCATGGCTGCCTTGTGCTTTTAATCGAGTGTCAATTGTTTTATCGTTCCTATGATACGTCGGTAAACAGTTGACTCCTTGTTTGGTAATCGCATGTGTTATCATATAGACGTGAGTTCGATTCATTACAGACGATGCTCATTAAAGGCACATTTAAATAGATGTTTAATTTGGTCTCACGACTCAATAAGTTTTGTTTCCGTTGTTATGGGTCGATAAGTAAACATCCAAGCGCCGAAATCATCATAAGAACATTATGTAAGTTATGCGACACTAAATAAAGTGTCCGTGTGCCAAAGCTCATTTGTTATGGCATGTCGTGCAAATTCCATACACCTGTTCCATCTATCGGCCAAAGCATTATTTAAAAACTCATATCCGAATTTCCCTATCTTGTTGCCACTCTATATGTACTTGCCCTATGATATTAGGCATTAAGAACGTCGGTATTCATACAAAATAGACACGCTCTCGAATGCTTGGCGCAATTTTTTCCCGCAGCCGTTACACCACTGCACTTCTTTTCCTCTTTTCGCATTCCCCGTTCCCCTCTCACTCAATTTTGTATTTGTTCGCGCATCACCCGCCCCCACCCCACTACCTATTAACCCCCTTTCACCCCCTCGATCAATTGAGGAGTAGGCGTCCCTAATGGCGCGTTCACCCTTCTTTCATGATCCGACAATTTAATTGATCAGAACCTTTTAAATCGGTGTTCCGGGAGAAAGTCGAGCGGACGTGACACGTGAATAATGCAGCGGGTTTCTTTTTTTTATATAACGCGCTCGAGGTCGAACAAGTTGACATCTTCTCTCTTTTTTTATTAAATATCAAAGGCTGCGGACAAACTGGAATGGATACGCCCACTTTATTAAACAGCTTGACAGGGCCCCTCCTGACTGACTGACTAACCAGACCGAAAAACTTTTGAGTCGGCAAACTCAAAAAAAAACGTTTAATAATCGATAGCCGGCGGCTTTGATGATCCATTAAGAGAGAGAGAGGGTGAGAACACATTATAAAAAATTAACCGCCACATTTTTCATTTAAAAAGAGGGATCATTTCATCATTCACCCTCTTTTTTCACTCAATTTTGGATCAACTAAGGTAGTATGACTTCATAAAAAAGGAATCGAAATTTACTTGGTAACGAAAACGAACCCTTTCTATGGAAAAAGAAAACTCTCAGGAATCCACAAGGATCTAAGAAATGGAATATTAGAACGCTAAGTCTTGGATAATATCTCGATGAAATTAGTACTAAAAAGCTATGCCTCGTCATTTTTCATAATACTAGCGACGCAGGCCGCGCTCATATTTAACGATGAGAACTAAGTAAATGCGTAAAACTACCTTCGTCATGATAGCAGTCGTCCAAAAACATTATCTGATTACCACCTGATTACGAAAACCAACCCCCATTGGCTAAATCGCAATCTGATGTTGTTAAAACACTATATTACCTCACCATTTTTCAAAATAATTTTCAAGAATACTCTCGTGAATGCTTCCTGATTTCACTTCTTCGAAGATTCCTGAGACGCTCATACGAAAGATTCCTGGAACTAACTTTGTGATTTTTAACAGTATTTTTCTTCTTTTTTAGAAGATAGTCCGGAGAGAGTGCTTTTAAAATATTAAAATTTTAATTGAAATATAGTTGACTTAGCAATAGAGCAATCGCAATTTCTTATGCCAATTGTGTGCAAAAAACTGAGCTCTACGGCCATCACCCATTTTTCAATTCGATGTGACACTTTGTCTTTTACTACCATTGCGATGACATAAAATTGGTTTCGTTAATATGTGTGTTTAGCGTATCACGATATTAAAAAAGCATTGAGAGTTTCCAACCAAATAACTTAAGATAGTTGGAATTATATTGATAGAGATATGACATAAATAAAACAAAACCAGCAGTAAAGGGTTGAGACTCGCAAAATTGAAAAGTAAAATCATCGAAAGGTACTGGAATCTTAAAAAAAGGACATGGTTGGAAAATTATCTTAGTTTTGACAGACAGTGCCGTTAAGAGCTGAGAACACACAGTCATCTCATCCTAACTAGTATACTTAAAAATATAACGATGATTCTATGATATTTTTAATGCAATTCGCAGATCTATTCCCATCGATCTTTGCATTAAAACGATAGTTACACAACAGAAATGATCATAACTAAGGTTTTGCGAGAACTCAACCAACAACAAACATTGTCCTGGTATTCCTACGCTTCTCTAACTACGTAGACTCTCCTTTGTCCTTTTGTTCCACTATTTGCAGCCGCTGTTGCGAAGCTGGGTGAAATGAAGAAGATCCCAGGGAATTCTGTATTCCACTCCACGCCGTTTTTTCTCCTCGTACGGCTGGATATCGAGATCGGCACGCCGCGGGCTAAATAAATAACTGTCCCCTGCATTTCCACCTGTGAGCAGCTCCCCTTCCCGCCATCATCCACCCATTTATTCCCCTCAAACTGCGACTCCCGACTCGAAACGATAGATGTCGCTCGAACTGCTTTCGCGCGCCTCTTCTCACAATGCACCCTCCCCTCCAACTCCCCATCTCCGTCTCATTTCATCCCCCTTGCACCGCCTCTCTGACGGCGGTCACCATTACGATACCTCATCTCCATTTCAATATTCCAAACCCTCTCCCCCACCCAACGCACCACTCCCCCCATTCCCCCTCATTCTTTACACCCCCCCCTCCCTCCCCACAATCTCGGAGGCCGAGGGGATGGGATAAAATCGTCAATGTCTTCGCCACAACCACTTCCAACCCCTTCACACATATCCTGGCCTTCCCATCGCCATCGTCCTCCGGATCTCGTTTCCGGCGGCGGCGGAACAGACAGACGGCGGCACACGAGGCCAGACGAGGGGTAAGGGGTGGGAGCTCCACCCCCGCCAAATTACTCACCCCCTTTACCCTCTCCGGTGAGGACAATTCAAATTAATCAAGGACCTCCCCCATCCAACCCCTCTCCATTACCGTCTATACGCAGACACCCGTCAATGTAGTAGAACATTGAACCAGAGCATCGCCAACTACGGAATCGCACAGCCCCACTCCAATTCCCTCCTCCCAGCATTTCCTGAAGGGGTGCGAAGCCTTCCTCCACCCATAACCCTTTTCCCAACCTCCCCCACTCTCTCCCCCACCCCTAAAGTTCTCCTCGGCAAACCGCCCCCACACCCCATCTCACAAAACACGCCGCCGCTCCAGGCCATTCCGCTTCCAGACGCTCGACGATTCACCTCCGATTTTTTTCCTTTCGCACCATAAATATTTGGACACAAAATGGCTGAGCAGTGAAGAGACTTGGAGCGGTGCAGATGGACTAACGTTACAAGGTATAGTAAAAAGTTCTCACTCACAATTCGATGCCGTGAAAATGATCTCTTCGAGGGAGAGGAAGGCCGCAGTACATAATTGATGCAATTCAAACCGACGTTTAACGAGTTTTTGTATGTAGTACAATCGGTACACGAGCCGAATCGTTTCAAATGTATAAATAAAAATGCAAATTCAACATGGGAGAGAAAAAATAGATTCAACGGTATTTTCGTGCAATTAGAAATCACTCAGCGTCAACGATTCGGGTCATGTGACGCCGTATTTTCTAGTGGCCACTAATGAATAGTCTAGACTTCTGTCGCCACTCGTAATTCCAGTAGCGATTGCTTTGTAGGCCTTTCTCAAAAGCAGATGCGTCCTTGAATGACACGTATAAACATAAGTATCACATTTTAAAAACGCTTCCCAGGATTTCAATTTCATTTGGGTATTAAAGGCGCATTTTGAGTTTTTTCCATTCATCAAAATTTCATACCAAGCAAACGCGACTTCACTCACAATCTATGTATCTCTGTCAAACCGAGTGTATTGGAATTGCTTGATAATTTTCCCTTTGTGGCTTTGATGTGAGGCATCGAGGATTCTTTGTAATGGTATTACCGTTGTATTTCAATTTATCTAACAAACCAACACATGGATAGGTATAGAAAAGCAATAAAATTCCTGACTGGCGTTTGAAATAGTTTTGAATGAATGAAGCTACTAGCCGTAAGGCTGAGAAATGAACATGAGTAATTCACTATTTAACCAAAGCTATTTTTCTATCCTAACGCAAATAAAATAAAATTTTACACACATAAAAATCAACTGCAAAAGTGAAACACCTAATATATCAAAGATGAGAGTCGCTTTACACAGAGTCATGAACGTTGAAACTCGTAGTGAAAAAATATGCTGAGAGTACTAAAGAGTTCTACATTTTTAGTGCTGGATGATTTAAATCACCGAGGAAATAGTTAAGAGTTGAATCTGGGCGACCAAAAACGCTGGTGTTTGCTGGTACCAGGCCAGCAACGAACGCCAAACCAAATTTCGCCGGATGAATTCCAGATACTCTCCGAATTCACGCTCTCCAAATCGTTTTTTGCTGCGCAAAATACGAATTTCAGAAGTACCTGCTCACCCAGACGGATAGCCACTCATCCAACGAGAGAAGAGGAACAATAGTCCCTCCACTTCGGAGTCACTTCATCCAAATGACCCCCCCCCACCCACTCAACGCCACGCCCCCCCCCCCCCCGTCGGTAGAAAAAAAGAAGCCAGTTGATTCTCTCCCCGCCAAAACCCCTCTCCGCTGGGCTGGGTTAACTTCCCGAATTGGGTCGCCGGCGTGGAAATGAAGAGGGGTGGGGTGGGCAGCAGGCATAGGAGAGGGTTGGGAAAGAGGGGGGGAGGGTTGGAGGTAATGGGAGGAGGCATTCACCCTCTTTCCTCCTCCCCCAAAGGCAAAGTGCCGGAATTCCTCCCCGCTCTGGGATTGCGACTAGTGAAGGTAGTTGCACGGTGGAACGGGAGAGGGGGCGGAGGAAGAATCAGGCGGGCAGTGCAGCGGAGGATAGGGTTGGGGGACTCAGGAAGTCGGAGAAAGAGAGAGATAGATGAAGAGCGAGATTAAGTCGATGCATCTCCCCTATCGGCGAATGAACCATAATGAACTCATTCCCACAGAACCTCTCATAACGAGGAATTCAATTGTCAATTCGATAGTTTATTTAGCGAAACTCTTCCGACTGAGATTTACCGCGATTGAAGAAAGACCTATTAACATCTACATAAAATTAAATAGAAATCTAAACTGACAGACGATAAAAAAAATAAAATAAAATCCGTCATCCACAGTGAGGCATTTCTAATTTCGTGAACACATGCGTGTTGACATCACCGTGTGAGAAAGAGAACTGCCGGCCGATTTAATAAGGAAATTCTCCCTAAAATTACAGAAACGAGCCAAACAATGAAGAAACTGGTGCCGCTTCGTTCATACCAAAAGTGCGGGGTTAAAGCAAATCAGGGGTATTAAAGAACCCGACAAACGAATGTAACGAAGGTAACGCCAATTTTGAATGACTTCTGAAAGTTGCATTCTTTGGCTTCTACTCGTGAGACTCGTGTAGTGGTTGCTCGAAGATAAACACTTTAGATGAGTTCGCAAATCATAAATTCATAAACAGATTACAAACGCGATGGAAATGCAATTAGTACACCGCCTTTGGCAGTAATTAATGAAGGTTAAGAAAATTACCAAGACGAGGAGGAAGAGAGTTCAGATGCAAAAACAATTGCGAACTAGTAAATGTAGACGGATGGCATAAAACTGACTCGTAGTTTTCGCCTCGGCCACACGCGTGGGTTCACGAGATAAAATACATCTCCCGGTCGACGGTCAACTGGAAGACATAAATTCACGCATGGCAATGCAATCTCCTTTGATTTAAATTTAAACGTTGGATTTCTCTTTAATTTGAGCTTTTTCCGCAACTAAAGACAGGGAAGTATGATGGTGAAGGGATGGATTGCCTGGGGACATGGAATGAGGGTGGAGTTGGAATAGGCCCACTCTTAGCAAAAGGCAGCGAAGGTACGTCCCTTTCGGCGAACGGTGTACTGCACCTCAAGGGCATTCCACAAAATACACATGTGGTACTCGGAATCCCAGGGAAAATATCTACAACCAGTGGGAATGGAACGCGTATATATGTAAGCGAGTTCTATTCAGCCGTCGGCCGTCTCTCGCATCCTCTTCTCCAAGCCTCCTTGTCTCTCCAGTCTTCATTCTCTAATTGTCTCCTTTTCATATCTTAGATGACTTGCTTTGTCCATTCTTCTGGTGGTCGTCCTCTCTTCCTCCTTTTAGCCGTCTTTTCTCTATTTCTTGTATGATGTTTTCTTCTACTTGCATAATTTTTCTTATATTTTCATTTCTTATTCTTTGTAGTTTAGATTTTCTGCTGCTTCTTCTTAGAAAATCCATTTCTACGACCTCCAGTCTCTGCCTATCCCTTTTGGTCATTTCCCATGTCTCTGCTCCGTAAAGGAGTATACTCTGAATAATTTTTTTATATATTTGCAGTTTTGTTTTCCTACTTATGTCTTTTGACCATAATATGCTCTTCATTTTATTTATTGCGAGTTTTGACTGATGGATTCTATTTGTTATCTCTTTTTTACTGGTTCCTTCTTTTCCAATTATTACACCTAAGTATTTATACTCACTACAGACTTCGATAGCATTTCCTTCTATTTCCAGATTCTTTGCCTTCTTATAAAGTACCATATATTTTGTTTTGTTGAAATTTACTTCAAGGCCCGCCTTATTGTATGTTTCTATCAATTTCCTCATCATATATTCCGCATCGTACTTATCTCCTGCAATAACTATTTGATCGTCAGCAAAAAGTAATGTATAAAGTGGGTCTCCGTCTATTTTTATTCCCATTTCAGCACATTTCTTCTTCCAATCCTTCAGAGCTTCGTTAATATAAATTTTAAAAAGAGTGGGTGATAGGCAACACCCTTGTCTTAGTCCTTTATTGGGTTTAATTGACGGAGATAATTGACTTCTTATGTTTACTTTTGTTTCTAGGTTTTTATAAAGATTTTTTATTGCTATAATGTATTTTCCGTTTATATTACTTTCATCTAGAATGCGGTAAAGATTTTTGATAGGAACTGTGTCGTAGGTCTTTTCTAAATCTATGAATACCAGATGCGTTTCCCCGTTTCTTATTCTTATTTTTTCTGTTAGTTCTTTTAATGTAAATATGTTATCTACACAGGATCGTCCTGCTGTGAATCCACTTTGCTCTTCCCCGATAGTTATTTCATGCTCTAACCGCTCTTTAATAATTCGTCCATACAGTCTTCCACAAGTGGCCGTCACACTAATGCCCCTATAATTATTACATTCCTTTTTTGAACCTTTTTTATGTATTGATGTCAAGTAAGACTCTTATTTTTACATCTTTTATATAAAATACTTGACATCAATGGAACGCGTAAATTGCGTAAATTCAGTCAAACAGCCTCGACATCAATACGATCCTCCTCAGTGATTGGGCTTACCACCAATCGCTAAGTCAATGGACGGATCTTATCCATATTTTCCCCATACCTCAAGTCGTCTCTAAACTTAGCACACCACAACTTTCTTTTCCCCGTTCCTTCCGCTTGCTCCTCGTGTCCTCCTATATTGTCCTTCATGTCGTCCAGAAATCTTGCACTATTCCTTACGCCCTCGCCCTGAGCGAAATATTATTTTACTTAGAAATCAATGGTTTTGGTCTCATTTTAAAAATAAAATCTCACTCTTCTAATAACAGAGAAAATTCAACCCCATACCACATTACTTTTGGAGTTGTTTTCCAATAAATACCAGCCCTTTTGCATGGTAAATGGTAAGTGTGCAGTCCAGAAAAAAATAATTTACAAAATGAGGAATCTCTACCAGTTAGATGTCGTAAAAAAATAACAGCCTGTAGTTTGTATGTTTTTACAACTATTTTTTAAAATTAATCATACTGTCACCGCAATAAGTACTTGGGTATCACAAAAAACCCGTTTTGAAGGAGTTTAAAACGCACCGCGCGAAAAAAATGAATCGAGTTACAGACTTATTTCGATATTTTCATTTAATTACTTACAACTTCTGTCATATAAAACTTTATCATTGCGCCAATAATATTGCAATATCTATTTCATGTGTCCTACAGCTGGAGAAATTAAAACGTAAAATTCGAATATGGTCTCTATTTTGACTAGGGAACTATCTCGCTCGGACTACCTTAAGCGTAGGAACGCATCGTTTGGACACTAATTAAAATAACTCCAGCGTTACATTTTGTACCCTCACAAGGAGACATCGCGTAAAAGTAATTGAGGACGCAGACAAGACAAATATTATCTTAAAGTAGAGCAAAAATGCCAGAAATTGGTAATGTCTCCCCAAGTTCCCGAGTTCGTGAGAAAATTGCCAATAAACAATTTCGTCCCAAGGAATTTCTTAAGATTTCGCTGCATACGTCAACAGGCGAAACAGCCGAGATGGTTAAGGCGCTATGTCCTATTTCGCCGGTTAGTAGGGGGACGACGCGGGTTCAAGGCTCACACACTAGTCTAATTTTTTTCGCTCGAATATACTTCGGAAACCACGAAAGATGCCAGATTCCGAACGTAAACGACAGTAACTACGATTTCTTTTTCTTTTAGAACTATTTCCTGGATTTTCTACTGCCCAGAGTGTTGTAGACAATTGTGGAGTTTCTATCATTTGCTCGGAAGGAGAGTTGCAGGAGAAAGGAGCGTCATTGGCCGAGTATTTCCGATTTTGAAATACGTTTTTGATACTTTTTGAGACAGACATGACTCCGATTAGTAGTGGGACTTTCTGGAGGCCATTAACTGAAGACAAACATGTTGCTGTTTACCTCGACGCGATCTGATTGTTTTTCATTTCCTAGTAATTGTGCTCCAAGGAGGATATTTTTCACTCAACTTTTCCTTCAATCGCGAAGATTTTCCTGCCAGAAAAGAGATTAAAACAGGTGCCAAGAGTATGGATAAGAGGCTTGAGAGGACCTCATACGGGGCAACGTATTTAATGAAGCGACTGGGGGGAGGTTAGGGGGGGGGGGTTAAGAGGGGGCGGAGTTAAGAGGGGGGGGAGAGAAAGAAATTCCATTTCAGTAAAATTATTGGGTAATAAAAAAACAGTAATCCCTTTCCAAAACCATGTTTATTACAACTGCAGGAGTTATAAATTTCAGTCATGGCGTCGAATAGCATACCAAAAGGTATTCTGCTTAAGGGACAACGATGGCAAAACAGCAACGAGTACATGAAAATAGGCACTTTGGAAATTGCAGTTATTGGGTAATTTAATGGCAGTAAATTTGTTTCAGATGTGAATAATCTCATAACTCTGATGGCAAAAAAAAAGAATTTTCCCGGTCAATCATTCGATATGAGTGCACTTAAGAGAAGAGCATAGTCATGAGAGAGGAATGCAGTGAACTTGCAAACACAGAACGGAAGAGAATAATCCGTTTGGGGAAAGGAATCACGCGACTGAATCGTCCATAATACAGGGCTTTTGTTTAAATCATACGACCATGAAGAAATCATTTACTTTTCATTCCTTCTTCTTCTTCTTCTTAGTGGAATCTGTCTTCTGACAGGTTTCAACTGGATGCCCTCCATCGCAGTCGGTACTGAGTATCTTCTTTCATTTGCCTGTAACTTCGGCCATTTTTTATCTCATCGAGCATTCCCATTCTTCTTCTTCCCCTTTCTCGCTTTCCTTCTATTTTCCCTTCAATAATTCTCCTAAAAAGACAATTTTGGCGTAATATATGTCCCATCCAAGCTGTCTTCCTCTTTTTGATAACCCTTAGCAGTTCTCTCTCTTCTCCTATTGTCATTAGTACTTCCTCATTTCTCATTCTACACGTACACTTCACCTATCACCATTTTTATCCACAGCCACATTTTGAAACTTTTTAAGTACTTTTCAACTCTCTCTTTGACTGTCCATGTTTCGCTGCCGTAAGTCACCACACTCCATACAAAACATTTAGCAAATTTCTTTCTCAGTTCTATTGGAATGCTAAATGCTGTCAGAAGTTCTTTCACCTTCTCAAATGCTTTTATACCCATAGCTATCCTCCGTCTTACTTCCTGGGTACAGCTTCCATTCTCAGTCACTAAATTTCCCAAGTACTTCCTATATGAGCCAAATTAGCATTTTTCAACTGCGTCAAAAACTTGGACAGACTGCGAATCAATTATGACAAAAGATATGCTTTGATGGTGAGAGAGACTCTTAACTTCGAAGCAACTGTTTAATATAACACACTACATCACTGGCTAATTGACTAAATTTAGGAGTATGGCAGCACGCATTGTTGAGGCAATGATTATATTTTTACAAAAGAGAGACAAACGAGGCAGGAGTGGGAATGCGTTCATTCCTTCTCAATCCGCCTCCGAATCCTCTCCCATCTAAACCTTTTCTTCCGCGTTCTCGAATGGAATCGCTAAGAGCGGGGCGGGGGAAGGGGGAAATTCCTTGCGATGCCCCCCCCCCCCAATCGACCACCCACCCGCTGGATGGCCTCTCCGCATAGATGGGGTTGTATGTATCTCGTTAGGCCCAATTAGCGATCCCATTCTTGAACTTATTTCAGAACCATTCCTCCCACTCTCCCTCCGTCCTATGCCTCGTTTTCCTCCCAAGAGGTTAGTTTGAAGAGCGAGAGAAAGAGAGAGAGAGAAAGGGAACAATGCACAAACTTTCTTAAGGAGGTTGTGGAGGGTGAAAAGGAAGGGGGCGAGGGGGAGGGAGGAGTGGTGGGGTGGGAGAGGGATGGGAAGGGGAGGGATGGGAAAGCAGGAACTGGAGAAAGAAAGAAGGATCGCACACAGCTAATGCGATCGGATGGCGGCTGCGATTGTATTCCGACTCTTAACTTGTTTCCATTTTCATTTCCCAGTTTAGTTCGGCAGGGGGCGTGGGGAGATGTGGCGGATGGAAATATTCCGTTGTCTCGGCCGTTACTTCGTGGAATTTGCTGAACATTGTAAATGAAAAGTATACCTTAGTTATTCCACATATATTTACTAACAGGACGACCTAGGTTTCAACGAAGATCGTCATCATCAGGTACAGTATTACAAGAGGACATAGAATATATAGTCACATAAAATCGGGGGAGTTAGAGGTGGTGTAAGGAGGAGTGGGGAGATGGGAGTTCGAACGTTGGGGAAGGGGTAATGGTTTGCAAATCTTATTTTTATTTTTGTGTACCTCACAAAATAATTTTTGTATACCTCCCACTCCCACCTGCTTGACCTTCCTCCCTTCCACACTTAGGCTCTATGGGGGGCATCTCCGTTCCTAACCTTATCCCTCCCGCGCTGGAGTCTAGTGTGGTCACGGATTTGTTTCCGGTGTTCTCACATGACTCTTACGCTTGCAATACCCCCCCCCCCCGCCTTCCTTACCTCTTATTCAGCTCCGAGACCTCCTCTCCCTCCCTCCCCCAAAACTCCTCCTTGCCAACCATTATTAGCCCTTCCCACCTAACCCCCTTCCCCAACGTTCGAACTCCCATCTCCCCACTCCTCCTTACACCACCTCCACCTCCCCCGGTTTAGTGTGACTATATAGTCTATGTCTTCTTGTAATACTGTACCTGATGATGACGAGCTTCGTCGAAACCTAGGTTGTCCTGTTGATAAATCTATGTGGAATAACTAAGATATACTATTTATTTCAAGTGGATGGAAATATTTTACATATGTGCACATTAACCACCCTCTCGTCTCCCTCCCTCTTCACTCCCATCCTATACATTTTCAAATCATCAATACTTACTTATAAGTATATTGAAGTTATAAATACTTATTAATAAGTGCGTTCATACAGACATCAAAGGCGTGACAGGCACAAACACAGGCAAAACGAAGAGAAAGAAACTCGCACGAAATTTTTCTTATTTTTTGATATATCAACTAATTCCATCGTAACAAAATATAATAATTACGTTAATTCTTATTTTCATCTTAAAAATATTAATAATTATAGTTATATTGTGTTCGAAATATTATTCCAATGTGGTTCATAAAGGCGGTTATGCCTCGGCAGAATTCAATGTTTTACGCGAGAGTATATTACTATTTGTGGATTTGTGTTTGCACTTGCCAAGTGTGACGTATTTTAGAATACATTATATTTATTCATCACGTGTGATTTTACTCTGTCCCGATATTTGATTCCCCCTAACCGGGAAACTACCCGGGTTCTCACTCCACAGGGGAGATGCCTGAATGAAATCAGGTGTAAGGGAAGGGGGTGGGGGTCCACGGCGAGTCTCGGGGAAAATCAGAGCAATTAATTCCATCGTGAAGACGTCTAGGAGAGTGGCGCCATGAATACGACGACCGTTCGCCCACCCGCGGAATTCTCCTTACGATGGAGTCCGCATGAAGTGAGGAATTCCCTCCTTCTCCTAATTGTGAGCGCCCTAGAAAATTGTGATGAAGAATCTGTTTAGTCACAGATTGAAACATAGCAACCCGTTGCATCATATATCCCGTAACAAATAAACGAGAGCCAATGATTCATAAAATTTTTAGACCTCTTTTAAACATTTTTTCCAAAACAATTATCTCCTCATAACTTATCCTTTCAAACAAGTCCACGCAAAAACGGCAAGATGCCTAAGGACAGCACAATAACGCCAAATAACTATACAAAACCGAGTAACCAAGACTCGCTAAAAGCACAGATGTAAATGGCAGACATTTCTCCCACATTTCATATCCATGCTAACTTTATCACACATAAAATAGAATACTACATTTAAAATATGTTCATTATCAGACATATTTTCACTCGTAGTACGGCTTTAATAGATGGAATGGAGAGTATTTAAGGAATGCCGAGTCAGTTAAGGTAGTACGAGCGAGATATTTCCCTAGTCATAATAGAGACGATATTCGAATTATACGTTTTAATTTCACCAGCTAAGGCACACATCAATTAAATATTGCATTATTAATGGTGCAATTATATAGATTTATATGACAGAAATTGTAAGTAATTAAATGAAAATATCTAAATAAGTCTTTAACTTGAGTCATTTTTTTCACGCGTTTGAAACTCCTTCAATACGGGAAGGTTTTTTGTGATACCCAAGAACCTATTGCGGTGACAATATGACTAATTTTCAAATAGAGTTGAAAAAACATACTAAATACACACTGTTAGTTTTTTACAACATCTAAGTCATAGAAATACCGCATTTTGTAAATTATGTCTCTTTGGAGTGCACAAACGTACCATTTCCCATGTAAAAGGGCTGATATTTTTTGGCATATATCTCCGAAAGTAATGAGGTAAGGGGTAGAATTTTTGGTGTCGTTGGGTAGGGGAGTTTTTTCTTCTTCAAAATGAGACCAAATTCATTGATTTCTAAATAAAATGATATTTCGATCAAACTGCCTTAAAACAAAACCGAGTATGGGGTGCATCTTGTAGGCGGTCGCAAAGTAAAATAAGAGAATAACGCACTCAGCCATTTGCTCGATGAAGTTTATAGCAATAACTCATCAGCTGAGTTGGCTTAAATGCACCCTTGCCACTCACTCTTCTTCCATACATTTCAAATAAGACTAACACATTTTACAAGCACAACGTAAATTTCTACTACACACAATGTTAGAAGATAAAGTCAATTTCCAGAAGGATTCAGACACACTTAGGCGCAATATTTGCGTTAGAATATAACAAAAGGGTGCGTTATTTTCAGTAAGAGACAAAACTTATTAAGGCCGATTTTACTTGAATGAAACTCTTTTAGTTGGGAAAAGTACGATATTATTCTTGCAAATAAAAATGAGTACGATATTATTCTTGAAAAGAGGAATCACAATGGCTCTTCACCGATCGTTTCTAATTCATTAATTCATCACATCAGCACAGCTTTTGTATAACGTCCCTCGTAACCCAAGGTCGTTTTTCTACTGACGTCCTCCATTAAAAGAAAGAAAACTAAAACACCATCACATCTTCATGTGGAATGTATAGCTCTCGGGTGATGGTGGGTTTTGGCACCGACGCGACGTTTCGAAGGCAGACTACGCCTTCGAAGCGTGGTGCCAAATCGGGGTGAGCACAGGGTGAGGAGATTAAACCCGATGACGTCGGCAGACTACGCCTTCGAAACGTCGGTGCCAAAACCAACCAACAACCGGTTGGAAACCCGAGAGCTATATATTCTAAGTATTTGTAGGGAAAGCCTTAAACCTTACATATTCATGTGAGCCACCACACTGGGGGTAAATAGGACACCAACCGTGTAAAGGTGGTGTTAGGGAAGTCAAATGGTGAAGTTATACTAAAGTGAAACGGTATAAACTGGAGAATTGCATGAAACAACAATCAAGGTGATTGAAATTTCTTTGAAGGCTTCCGCGACTCTTATAATTATTAATATTGCTCTTTTCAGGTATTTCCGTCGCGTGTTTGGTTTTTTTGACAACAGTTTCTCCCCTCTTCCTGGGGGCGTCTTCAGGTCCGTTGGACATTTTTGTAATTGTTATTCTTTATTTCCCGTTGTTATGTATTGCGTTGATGGTATGGTATAGTGACGAGATTCTCAAACTCGAAGAAAATTGGAGATATCATCCCAAAACTCAAGGACAAAATTCCCGCTGTAATGTATGAGGGAGTCTATGAAATCAAATGTATATGTGGTAAATCCTACATCGGCCAAACTGGGAGAGCAATTCAATGCAGAATTAAAGAGCACCAGAGGGCCACCGAAAAGAGGAGATTCAGCCTCTCCGCAGTTGCAGAGCATGCGTGGTTCGAGCCAGGACATCAGATTGTCTTTGACCAAGTGAGAGTACTCTCAAGGGAAAATCGTTATTTTCCCAGGTTGATCAGAGAAGCGGTAGAGCTGGTTAAATATCCATCGAATTTCAATCGGGAGGATGGATACCCACTTGCCTCAACCTGGGAGAGAGTGGTGAAACCACAACGAGGAGCGGGCAATCGAGACACCCTATGGTCCTAGATGTACTAGCAACGCAATACATAACAACGGAAAATAAATAATAACAATTAAAAAAATGTCCAACGGACCTGAAGACGCCCCCAGGAAGAGGGGAGAAACTGTTGTCAAAAAAACCAAACACGCGACGGAAATACCTGAGCAGAGCAATATTAATAAACAATCAAGGTGATTCCAGTGACTCTTAAGTCATTATATTTCATAATGGATCAGCGCGGGAAAAACTTTTTCGCCTTTAATATGGCCTCTATGTCCAATAATAATCATAAATATTTATTCATTATCACTACCCCATTTACAGCTCATTTGGCCTCTCACAGCGCGTAAATTAATGGCAACAGACGGACACAAACACCTATGATCTGGGAGGTTAAACATCCACCCATGCAGACGGACACAAACACGTGACCCTCGGATTAACGGCTTTTGTCATGCCAGCGGTTCCGAAGTGGAATCGCATTTTTGTAATAAGAATTACTTCAGAAAATAAAATTTGTCCCACCAATCTGTCCTTTACCTTCTCCCATTCGAGATTTCGCGTTTGGATTCAAAGCTCGAAGCAATAATTTGCAGAGTGGGTCAAGTCCATTAAACACCGAAGCTTTCACGTAAAGCGTGTCGCTTGGACGGATTGTAGAAGTATTAACAGCCAGCCACTAGCGGAGTGTTCTCATTGAGAGCAGTTCTCTCGCAGTAATCCATGCTACTTTCCCCGCGGCATTAAATTAGGGACCCGTGATTTGAATACAGTTCAAGGAGCATAAGTGAGTGCTTTTCAATACGACCGTGGACCAGAGGATTCGCTCTATCACACAGCATTGAAAACATTATTCGTGCGTTTAAGGGTTTTTAAATGAGATCGTTAATATAGCTGAAATTTTTCTTTTTCAAAGAAAATGTACAAATACAAAAACACGACGGTAAAGGAGCCATTTATAAAACTTTATTCATGAAGATGAATCCTCGTACTATTGAGATATTTTTGGCTGCATTTGAACAGAATATCCCGCACCCGTCCGTTTTTCTCAATCACAAAACACAAAGATTTGGACTTTTAATTTGCGCCGCACTCGTAATTTCCAACATAGGATACCTTTTGCACGAAAACAGCCTGCATTGGATTTTTAAATAGCATTTTCACCAATATTTTTAATGAGATTTGAGTCAGCTCAATTTTTTTAAACAAACAGCTATCACTTTGGATGCTTGAGGAACCTGGTTGATACAGAAGTGGATGAAATGCCATTTAAGTGGATGAAATGTCATATCAAGATATTTAAGCTGCTTCTCATGAAACCCAAAGTGTTTAAAATCCAGCACATGCAAATGTATATCAAACATTTCTTTTTACATTATGGGTGATTGTAGGGTATTATCATTTCGCCAATTTTTGTAGGATGGTAACAACATTTTTGGATTTATCACTTATTTCAATTTCTAAACAATAGATACCTACTAGATATGGACGAGAGCGCTGCGACAACAATTTGTTTTATTGTACAGTATTGTATAGAATGTGAAATAAGTGATACATCCTAAATTTGGTGACCATCCGACAAAATCTGGCGATTCGATAAAACCCTACTGTGACAAAATTATGTTTATGGCAGACTTGTGACCGTAGAAGAGCATCCATTATTATTACTTAATAATTTATAGTCAAAAAGCAATGGTAACTGGAGAAAATGTCCTCTTGGTACATGGCACAGAGGATTTCCTGTCTTAGAACCTGAGGTCAAGAATCAGCAGCGATTTTTGGTTTAAATTTGATCCCTTGGGGTTATCGATAGCAAAGTGGACTTGAAGCATGAGAACGGTAGGGACCATGGTGCGAAAGAGATCGGCTGACCATTTGGGGCCATTTCTCAGAGTCGACGAGAAACAGATCTTCCCTCTTCTCCCACTCTCCTAATCACGAAACTAATTGTGCAGTTATTAATAGTGTAAATTGAATTCGGCATCACTTTTGCCCCATTGATCATTTGAATAACCATGCATGGAAAAAGATAGCGCGCGGATCGCCAAATCGATATCAATGCTTCATAAAAGGTTGACATTTCCTCGATTGACCTCTCATTGTCACCTCACTGAGCCACTAGGGAGCGAATACCTGGGCACTCGTAAACGCGCGCCGTCTGTCGGAAGCGATGGCAAAGGAGAATTGCTTCTCGACCGTTGAGCGAAATTACTGACTCTTTCCACGATAAAAAATTTTCACCTCATAACATACGCGGGGAAATGAAGGAAAATTCATCGATCATAAATATGCATTCACTGAACTATGAAATACTTCCTTTGCATTCGTGCATAAGTACAGAATAAGCCATTTAGTAGCCAAACTTAATCATTCCGTTTTATAATACTTGACCCAACTTGCATTTCTTTATTATTCCTTCGCCAGTAAACAAGCAGCTTTTGTTTATAACACGGCCAAAAGGGAAAACTTTCTGATGCTTAAGCACGATTACCGAAATCAAGCCTAGAAAATGTATGGTAATCTAAATTAGTCTTAACTATTACTACATACTTTCAAATTCTCCTTGTATGGAGTACAAAATAGTCTCATATCCTTTTGCTTACAGCCATTAGCAGAATGATGAAAAACAGCAAAAATGACTTAAGTTATTGTCAAATGAAATCGCTCGAGCTTCAGAGAAATTTTAATGTGTTGTTCTTCTTTCGATATGGTTTATACTGGGGATGAGTCGAATCCATTTTTTTCGATTACAATTCTTTCAAATCGTTTCCCGATTCTTGATTCCGTCTCGATTCCGATTCCATCGATTCTTATTCCTATAAACAGGTGGGTTATTGATATACCAGTAGCGTACGACTATTATTTAAATTCAAGTATTGGCTGAAATGAAATAACAAAGACAATTAAGTCGCTCAAAAAGTATATTCCTTAACAAATAGCAAATATGTATATCCTCAGCTTATTGAGGTACATACGTAAAAAGTACAAATTGATAGCCTACACCCAAAATTACTGAGACAAATATGATGTGATAAATGAAATTTGATTTGAATATTTATGAATCTGGAATCGATGGAATCGGAATCCACTTTAGGCGATCGATTCTCGATACCAATTCTAATCCTGAGAATCGGTGGAATCGAGAATCGACATTTGGATTGGACTCATCTTTAGTTTATACTACTATTAATTTTGAGAAGAAAGATACATTCATTTCTAAATTATCGTGCATTAAATTTTTCCTAAAGGTCATTTTTTCTAACCTTGAGATGGTTATTCTGATTCGATATTATTCGGAGTAACCATAAGATGTTTATTCCTAGTATAGTTTAAAATTTAAGACATTTATCAATATCAATAAAACAAAACTAATTACAAAGAACTATATCAGCTTTCACGTAGCGTAATGTCATACCAAGGCAAGAGCCATATTCCTTTATTCTTTGCAGTGCAACTTGTCAGCCCTGCGGCCCTCAGTATGTACTGTCGCTTTACACAAATGCCAGCCGTGGTTAGGATCGTCGTTACATGACGCCACCTAGTAGATGGTGGCGGAAGCGCGTAGTTTAAATTCATCATGATAAACGTTTTTAGGAAACTATTTTCAAAGAGTACCGAGCCACTGTGCGTTCTCCAAGCAACAAATATATACCATAAAATTCGATTTAATAATTTATTGCCAAAAATTAAAACGGGAGAAAAAGTATGCGTAAAGAGGAAAAATATGAAGCTTAAGCAAGTCTGAATGAGAAGCGTACAAGGTAGTTTAGTTTCAGTATTTCTGTAGCTCATTTATGTCCAAAGGAAGTCTTGATTAAGGAATCTGATATGAAATCAGCAAAAAATCCTGTCGTAAATCCGTCATCAACAGGCTGAAGCAAATATCGCAATCGAGTCACACCTTCCCATTTCAAGAGAAAAAAAAGCTTTCACGCTTATCACTTTTCGATGTTTAGAGTGATTGGTTCGAGTTTTCATGGCATATAAAATCACAACCACACGTAAAGGGGAAAGGGAAAGGGGGGGAGGGGGGACCTACATCAGGGATTTGACTTAAAACGCCAGGGAGCTAAAAAGCACGCTTTCCCACAATATATATATATATATATATATATATATATATATATATATATATATATATATATATATATATATTTATATTTTGACATTCGAGGATTTTTCATCATTTGCTCTGAGCTTCATCGCTTCCTCTTTCTCTCATATCACGGCTTCCGTCATTGAGAGATGAGTAAATCGTCGCGTACTGAATCCTCGAAAGAGTGAGAAGCCAACGCAAAGCATTTCACTGGCGAACTCATACAAGCAAATGTAATCCTCTCTCCTCTCCATCTGTCGAGGGACTTGAAGCTTCGTCTTCGAAACCTGAGTTACCGGCGGCAAAATATAGTACGAGAAAATACACGCTTTCGGTCTCCTCGACGATTAGAAACGGTTTTAATTCACAACACCATCGCTAATGTGCAGCGTTCCCGTGGAGTTCACTGGAGGATGAGGTAGGCATGATGTGGAATATAATACGACTTTCTCGCTAAAACCTTGCTGATTGCTAAATGCTTAAAGCGCTGATTGTGAAACAGTAAAAATATAAGCAAAACAAATTTTGAGATCATTTATCTAAGCCATCAAGGTAGTTTGAGCGAAATATCATCCTACCTAGAAATCAATGAATTTTGTCTTATTTTAAAGAAAAATATATCACCCTTCTATTGACACCAAAAACTCAACACCTTACCACATTACTTCCCGAGATATTTGCCAGAAAAAAACCAGTCCTTTTACATGGGAAATGGTACGTGTATGCACTTCTGAGAGACCTTATTTAACAAATGAGAAATTTTTAAGACCTAGATCTCGTCAAAAAATCAACAGTGTGTAGCTTGTGTGTTTTCTCAACTATTTTTGAAAATTAATTATATTGTCACCGCAGTAAATACTTCGGAATCACAATAAACCTTCCATTTTGACGGGGTTTCAAACGCACCGCGCGAAAAAAATCAGTCAAGTTAAAGACTTATTTAGATATTTTCATTTGATTAATTAAAATTTCTGTCATGTTAAACTATATAATTGCACCATAAATAATGCAAAATTTAATTCGTGTGTCTCACAGCTGGTTAAATTGAAACGTAGAATTCGAATATTATAATGACTAGGGAACTATCTCGCTCGCACTACCTTAAATCGAACGATTTCATGAATTACTCCACGTGAGAGAAAGTTAGCGCCAATTCTGGTATACCTATTTAGCACACTAAAATTACAAGAGTTGGCGCCGGTTAATGGCAAAGGGAAAGCGAGCGAACGGAATTAAGTTGAAATAGTGGTTGAAATGGAAACTAATGAAAATGGTGGGTCGAGCAGAAAGTGGGCAACACTTGGCAGGAAGACAAATTGAAGCTTTCCTGGATGTCAGTGCCATGTAGTCCCTTCAAAGGAGGTTGGATGGATTAAAGGTAAATTATAGACCCGTAATGGACAATTGTTTTGACCCTGGGGTCCCTTTGAGAGGGTCCACGTCAGCAAAGGAACACACTCTCACTAGCTACCAACCAATAGCTGCCAACGAAGACATCAATTGTGTGAAGCTCAGGGTGGAAAAATCAGTCGTCTGGACTGAGAATCGAACCCAGATCCCTCGATTTCGCACCGAGTGCTCCAACCAATTTAATTACCCAGGCGTCCTCTTCCACAGTGAATCTCATGGGGGCTTTAGGGAGCAAGTTTTCCTCACAGGTACCGTGCATATAATGCCAGAGGTACCCGTATGCGAGCGCTAAGCGCCACAGTCCACAGGGTAAAGCCCAACTTTAGGAGCCCCATGAGATTCACACTGGAAGAGGACCGCTGGGTAGCTTCATTGGTTAGAGCACTCGGCGACAAATCGAGGGATCCGGGTTTGATTCCCAGTCCAGGCGAATGATTTTTCCACTGTGAATTTCACACAATTGTATGATCACTAGCGGGTGACTCCGTTGAAGTAACTGGGCGGCTAGTTCCGTGGTTCTTTGAAAACGGATACACTAATATCAACTGCGCAAATTTTCTATGAGAAATTCAAGATAGTCTCGTCGCTAGCCGTTTGCTGTGATGAGTTCGCAAATATCTCAGGTTTGCAACCAGCATTTACACCGTTAGACGTAGTGAGAGCTCTCTTTGTATGCCGGGCCGCTATGCTCAACTCGAAGAATGTAAACGGAGCAAATCTCACGTCCAAGAGGGCCGAGAATGCGACACGGTGGAGATCGTTTTATGGTCGCTTACGCGTAATCACTCCGATGGCAACAGATGCTTCAGAAAGGACGTGACAAAGGAGGACTTGTTTGGAGAGAGAGCGAGAGAGAGAGGGAAAGAGTAGAAGAGAGGGAACGAGATCGCATCGCACATCACACACACAAGTCCTTTCACGTGAGAGAGGGAGAGAGACAGAGGGAGAGAGAGAGAAAGAGAAACAGAGAGAGAGACAAAATACACGGGGAATGTTCCCCACTACTCGAGTGAAACGGAAGCGACATGAGTACCGGGAAAGAAAATGTATTCGAAAAAGCAGTCGAGGGTAAAAAAAAAAGAAGTATGTCGTTTTTTTCCAAGTCCTTGAACTGCCTTTCGACGAACACAAACGAATATTGATTTACATCTCTATCTATTAGTGTGATGCGAAATAGAAACGCCCCCTACTTGCTGGTAATAGGAACAGGCATTCGAAGAGACAGGTGGCCAAAGTTAAATTATAAAAATACATAAGAGCATGGACAGATTTAAAACGTAATTTTTCCCGCGAACTATAAGAGACTATAACGGCTTCGAAAGAGATATTTAATTTGGTTCATCAATTGGCATTGTAGCTAGTCTAATTATTTACTCCCTAAAACTTGTATCCTTCTCTGCGCAATAGTTCAATTGTAAAAAAAAAACACAAATACCCTCTGTCTAAGATAGCTGGCATGCTTATAGTTTTCCACATACCTGTGCAATTTTGTCTCCTGACAAGTTGTAACCAATGGATAAGTAGTCGTGGTTAAATGAACTTAAATGAAAAGGTAGTCAGAGCGAGATAGTTCCCTAGTCCTAATAGAGACCATATTCGAATTATATATTTTAATTTTACCAGCCGTAGGACACATCAATTAAAAATTGCATTATTAAAGGTGCAATAATATAGTTTTATATGACAGAAGTTATAAGTAATCAAATGAAAATATTTAAGTAAGGATTTAACTTGACTCCTTTTTTTCGCGCGGTGCGTTTGAAACTCCTTCAAAACGGAAGGTTTTTTGTGATACCCAAGAACCTATTGCGGTGACAATATGATTTTTTTTCAAATATAATTGAGAAAACATACAAACTACACGTTGTTAGCTTTTTTTTACAACACCTAAGTGTTATAAATACCTCATTTAGTAAATAATGTCTCTCTGGAGTGCACAAACGTACCATTTCCCAATCAAAATGGTCAGTATTTTTTGTCAAATATCTCGGAAAGTAATGTGGTAAGGAGTTGTATTATTTATGCCATTAGAAATATGAGATACTTTTCTTTAAAATTAGACCAAATGCATTCATTTCTATGTAAAATGATATTTCGCTCGGACTATCTTAAATAGGGTGGAGTATAATGCATTTTGGTGATAACTCACCCCCTGCCACACACCTTTGAGGAGAATCGTGGGCTTTTATGCAAATTTTATATAAGGAATGCAAGCCCTCCGAGATGTACAGACCTGAACACCCGGATCGCGATCGTCATCTGCTTTCAAATAGAACTCCGAAATATTTCGAACTCCTTGCAGAGCTAAGGGCAACAATTCTAATAGGGCGTTACTATAAGCATGTTTAACTTCGCAAAAACTGAAAATTTTCCTTAATTCTTACGTAGGCGCGAGAGGCTCGGTCAGATTCCCACGCTTTTATTAATGCTTCGTATATTTTTCACTGCAGGATTTTAAAAACATATATTTGGTAACTTAAGGAATATTTATATTTACTCGTAATAAAGAAAAATGTTTTAATAAAACCAAATAATTTCAATTTTACTCGCAATGAAAAACCAGGCCGAAGGTTTCTTCGCGAGGCGCTGAATGAAAAGTAAGCTCTCAGAATATTGAGCCACATGAGTTTCGCAGGCGCCCACGATTCCTGCGTTCCTGTTTCGCCTCTCCAACCGTCCCTCTCATTTTTCCATTGCAAATGAAGAAACTACTTGGAGCGCTCGTCGAAACGTCGAGAGTTCGTTGGAAGAGTCCATCAGGGCACTTATCCTGGTCTTCACTTTTGGAACCCTTCGTCAACAATTTAAGAAGAAAGGGGTTTTACGCCATCGAGAATAAGACAATAAATTGAAATTTTGACCATGCGTTTTACAGCATTCATTATGATATTCAAACAACAAGCATTGGAAGATTTTGCCCGATACTCAAATATGTAGACGAGTTAGGCCCTGAACTTCTAAATTAGACGTTTGGTTTCCCTCCAATATAATTATATTCAGCCAGATTATAGAGCAGAGCAAACATACCGACTCACTAAAATATTTTGATATTGAAATGATATTTAAAGTCATTTACACGAATATGCACCTCATTAGCTCATTATTAAAAGCTATTCATAGCGAGTAATAAAGTATTAGTGGTTTAGATTATAATTTAGCCAATGAGCAACTGTTCCAGTGCAATGCCTGTCACAAAATAATTGTTCACATACGTAATCAGGACTCACCAATACAAACCATTAAGATATTTACAAAATAGTCCAACAATTTCTTGTATTTACTTTAAATTTTGACCATACGACAATATGCAATAATTTAAACAATTTCAAAGGAAAAGAAAACAACACCAACGGTTACGACCGATTGCTCTTCATTAAAATGCCCATTAAAATGCTCATTTGGAACGATGAAAAATAACCGGTACTCGGCTCGCGAACAAATTATTCATCATTGCATATCGAAAAATCCTCGGATAGAAAGCAATTCATGGTGTATAACAGATAAGCTATTTTTAATAAATAATTCTATCAAAGCTGCCCAATTTTCGGATGCTAACGCCACTAGAGACAGTCGAGCACAATGGTTGCAAATTATTAACTACAATAAGAGCATGTAAGATAATAAAAATACAGTTATTAAAAATATAATAAACTATATCATTATAACAGTAGGTTTTCCCTAGAGATCACATTATTTCTAGACTAGTTACCCCTGGAAAGCTGGAGAATTATGGAACGAAGTGGACGGAAAGGCCGGTATTATCTGCATAATGGTTCCTGTTCTTCCGATGAAACGGTTTAAAAAAAGCCCCATTATAAATACATCTACCTCAACATCTAAAGACTGACATGATAGTAATTGGACCTGTATATTTCAGGGAAAGAAAATAAATAAATAATTTTAGGATTAATGAATAAAATGCATACTGACTTTCATGAGGTATTATATTATATCAATGTATATACATGAGGTATTATATCATGAGGATATAGTATTCAGAGCGCCTTGGGAAAAAATTTTTCCCTGATGGTAAATGGGTTCGAAGTTATAAGCGAACACAACGACTATGGCTCGGGATAAACCCTTCTAAATTTCAACAATGGAACTATATTTATTTTCACTGATCTCTTAGAAAAACCTGACTCAAACCTAAAATCATTAGCCTCATAGTTTAGTATACATTAGGATGGTCTAGAATTGTGCAAGAACTGGAGCATTTTATTTTTTAAGTAGAAAATGTTTTCTCTCTTTTTAGACCTCAACAAGACTCATTCCATCATAATGATCGATGATACCTAATTTTGACTAACTCATTGGTGTTAGATATAAATCTCCCTCTTTGGGAAATCCAGTCATAAAATACAAATCTAGAAACGAATTTTGCGCTCGTGCTTTATTCGCTGCTCGCTTAAAAAGAAGGACATTCCTTCCTTAAAAGTGTCACAACGGAGAAATTTGCAAATCGCCTGGTTACAATGTCACCCACTACATTTTTCTGACAGGTGAAAAAGTTCAGTCTAAAATTGCACTCGGCTCCACTGCTCTCGACCTCGACAAATTAAGGCCGGTTTTTTCATGAGAAACCACAAAAAAGTGTTACCTGTACGTATGAGAAACGCTTTTAATATTCTTTTTTCTTTTGTTGTCGTATTTCGGCACTTAAAATTGCTAAAATTGGCCATGCAAAGAATAGGACACCAGAATACCTCTAAGAAATTTTAAAAATACGGCACCTAGAGATATTCGACAATATTTTAGTTATTAAACACATTAGTACTTCAGTACAACAATCTGAGGATTCCAACAATGCTGATAATTCATGTAATTACGTCATGAGACGTTAAATCCACTCGAAGTTCATGTAATTACCTACAAGACGCCGTCGACAATATGAATGGATAAACCTAATAAGTAGAGTGAACATATTTCTCACTTTTCATGGTCCCGCATCTGATAGGAAGCACACGATATAAATAGAATGTAACATTCTGAGGTGAAAGCGCATAGAATGACGGGATAAAAAAGTTACTAAAAAAACAATTTACAACATAAAATTATCTTTATTTTTTTACTTTGATTAAAAAGACAAGTATATGACGTTAAATGAACACCAACAAATGTAACCAGTAACGAGATTGTATTAAAATACGCGATAAAAATCATATTTATCTTTCATTTCTCTAAAAATTCTTTCTTTCACTTAAATTAACTCGCGACATTAAATAGTGAACTGATAACAATGTTTGCAGTACACGCTATCAACCAATCCACGTTCGAGAGAGCACGAAAAGGCTAAGACGCGATGGCTGACTTGTTGCTTTAACGGCGAATAATATGAAGGCAAGTCTAAATTATTGTTTGAGGTAGGTTTTCCCTCTTTTTTACACTATTATTGGTGACGACCGGATATAATTTCATATTTCAACTTCCCAGGTCACGTGTCGCGTGGGTACATTATTTATGCAACGCTTGACGACGCCTGTAATTTTAAAAATGTAAAAAGTATTTTTTTTATCATGCGTGTTGGGAAAATGCCATATAACCTAAATAATGCGATAGAGAGTTTTCCGTAAGCTAATCGTACAATTATGCACTACGTACGATATTTTCATTTCCACACGCAGTAGCGTGTGATGTCTTTCGATAGCACGGTTCACAGCTCAACGATAATATTCCATGTGGTCGACATTCATTTTAATTAAAGAAAACTTCATCTAGCTAAACAAAATATAAATTAAAAATTTCTAAACAGTAGCCAGCGATTTCCAAAAACCATCTAATGGCTCAGTAGCTGTTTTTCCAAAGCAACAATTATAGTGAAACCAATACTTTTCAAAGAGTTGCAATCCAATATACGCTCAATTTCATTTTCAGGCAGTTGTGGCACTTCATTTCTAAAGCGCCGTTTTCAGATATGAACACAGACTTTTCCCGACTAGCCAACAATGGGTTGCTTCCATTCAATCCATTGCAAAGACTTTGGCCTATTAACTAACAATGAGTGCATTTCATTCAGTCTATTGCAAAGACTTTTAGCTACTAGCTAACATTAGAGTGCCTTTAAATCCATCTATTGCTATAACTTGGCCTCCATTCACTACAAGCCCTGCCTTATAGGTAGCGCACTTCGAAACAAATCCAGATCAAAGGTGCTGAGCGGTAAACAACAAAAGAACAAAGATTATGGCATCCGTGATTATTGCCAAGTCTGCCGATTCTCAGTAATCGCGTCAATGATGCCTATTGAAGTGCTTTAACTGCCTCTATGATAAAAACCTTACGCTAATAATTATTAATTTCGAACTAGTTCCCTAGCTTTGCAGAAAATATTCGGCAGTTGCAACTGTTCACCCACAGAAAGCTTACGATTGCAAGGTTACAAAACATTTCGTCAGCGCAGATCGTTCCATTCAACGTCATTCGAGGGCGCCAAAGTGTTCCGATGCTTGTTCTCATCTTGAATGTAAAGATCCCAAAGTTTGCCCTTAAAAGAACAATTACAATAACGCTTCTGAACCAAGTTATTAAAATGGCAACTTCTCCCCGCATTCACGAACAAAGGCGCCGCGAAACACTCGAAGGATTTTTGTTTCCGCAAAAATAAAGCAAAATCATCAGGCGATGAACGCTGCGATATATCTCTTACGGTGGCGAATCGTGATCGGCACCAGATTTCTCGCCATTCTCGAGATTATTTTCTCAATTTAGCGAATGGCGGGAGATGTTTACTTGTTACTAGACGATGAGAATAACGGTTCCGAGAACACATTTTTTTCGAAAAATATATTTTTTTCTCAACCTTCCGATCCCAGACACTTGCTGATATTTTTCTACGCAAGTTTCGAGTGAGTGCCGACGAGGCGCCACCATCGCCGGGACGGCGAAACTTTCCGGCGCCACCTATATTCCATCAGCGGCTACCACCCTTATTTCCTCCGTCCTCCCAACCCCCTCCTCGCGACCCCCCACCCCCCTACGACATCCCCCCCAATTGGGAGCAGAAGGAGAAGTCTTAACGTGGAGGGTGTCCCCAGCATCCTCCCGGACCGAACAACCACCACCCCATCCCCTTATTCCATATCGGTCGCCCCTGGAAACAGTTCAGTTCGAATGAGTTCGGTTCCGGTGTTGGGTTGGGGGGATGGGGGTCACAAACCCCCCCGACACACCGGCGCTAGGCAACCCCTCCCCACCCCACCCACACGGGGCACCCCTTGACAACACCGTTCTCACCCTGTTTTCGTCATCCGACCAGACCACCCCCACCAGCGTTCGCTCCTCACCGGCGGCGCCACTTATCTCATTTCAACCACCTACGCACATTCCAACCCCCTCCCTCCCCTCTGCCGCGCGAGACAATCGCCTTCCCGACTCCCATGTTCCCCAAGGTGACCTCTCCCCCTGCCCTCTTCCCCCCCCCTCCCCGGGGGTCGACGGCAGAAGGGGTGGAATTGATGTGGCGGGGGAACGTGAGGGTGGCGGAGATTTAACGGCGAAGGGTTGAGGGAGACTTCCAAAGGGTCGCCGAGAATGTGATGCCCGCCTCAGAGCGATGTTTCGTTCGAACCGTCCGGGATCATTCTGAACACGTTGTCAAGGTAGTCCAAGAGAGATAGTTCCCTAGTCATAATAGAGGCCATATTCGAATTATACGTTTTCATTTCACCAGCTGTATAAACACATCAATTAAATATTGCATTATTAATGGTGCAATAATATAGTTTTATATGGCAGAAATTGTGGGTAATTAAATGAAAATATAAAAACAAGTCTTTAATTTGACTCATTTTTTCACGCGGTGCGTTTGAAACTCTATCGAAACGGAAGGGTTTTTTGTGATCCCGAAGAATTTACTGCTGAGACAATATGATTAATTTTCAAATTTAGTTGAGAAAACTTACAAACTACTCGCTGTTAGTTTTTTTTACGACATCTAAGTGTTAGAACTACCTCATTTTGTTAATAATATATCTCTGGAGTGCATACATGTACCATTTCCTATGCAAAAGGGCTGGTATTTTCTGGCAAATATCTCGGAAAGTAATGTGGTAAGGGGTTAAATTTTTGGTGTCCTTAGATGGGAGAGATATTTTTCTTTAAAATGAGACCAAATTCATTGATTTATAAGTAAAATGATTTTTCGCTCGGACTACCTTAAGGAGTCATATGCGGAACGACCAAGAGAGGAGCGAGATAATAGTACATTAAAACCACTCGTAAAGATCTCATGCAGCCCTTCCGGTCGAGTTTTTCTCGCGGGAATTCTGTCGATCGAGTTGAATATCGCGATTAGAGACGCAACGAACAACATATCAGGCGCTTAGTTCATTCAGAAGCCCACCAATATCACGAGCCCTTTGCTCTTATACCTCGCTACTCCGTAGATATGTGATCGGGAATAACTCGTAAGGTTCAAACACAACACATCAAGAATAAAACGCCATTGTGACGTCAAATTGTAAGCATCACGAAATGGACATCAATCCAAATGAAAATCGTTACGGATGATCCACCGTTTCAGATATAGTCAAATGGAAGACGGTAAAAATCTTTTAAGAATTTTTTCAGGTGCAGGTTCCCCTCTCTTAGCTCGATTTCATTCTCATGCTCTGCACATTCTCCATCTCCTTCCATCCCTTTCCCTCGAAGGTTATTCCATTACTTCACCATCCACGCTTACACAACATCCTGCCCTCAGTAATTCAAGAAATTCAGTGCAATTGTCGCGTTTGTTAAATTAAAAATTACTCCAGATTGTAAATAGAAAGAGAGGACATGAGACCAATGCATACATAACTTCGCAGCTTCTACTTATTCCTGCTGTTGTTGGAAAGTAAAGCGAAATATTCTCGAGGATAAATTTATTCTATGATAAGGCTACAGATGTATGGAGAAACAATAAGTACTGAATCAAATGGTTTTAAATGAGACGTGAGACTAGATGACAACGTTACGGCTGGTAGTATGACCTTCACGACAAATAAATTTAGGAAACACAGGCTATAGTCATCAAATATGGAACAAATTCATGATAATTAAATGATGAAACTATCACATTTTTCCTCCCATTCATGATGGAAAGATCACTAGGAAGCTTTCCAACTTCCGTCTCTGCATCGGATTGGGGCAGAGAATTCGTACCCATTGATTATAAACCGCCGATGTGCCGTCAAAACTTAAAAGGGAATGCATACAGAAATAGGACTTAATTGGTGTGAACTAGAATGCTCTAGCATAAATACAAGCCCCGAAAGCGACCACTCGTGACACAGTAATTGTTTGTCTAATTCCGAGCGAGTCATCCGATTTGAAGCCAATAACCGCTTCGGCGAATCCGACGAAGATTAATGGAAGGCCGTTTGTGAATCGCTCAGCCGAGAGCTAACTTCCATCCTTTAATCCCTTGCCCTGCAGTCAAACGAACAAGCGAGCGTCACACAGCTCGGTGGGCCTCGCCCGCCCCGAACTGGCTTTAAAGAGCTAACTTTAAACTTCGGCAACCCGTAGGAAAAAAAATCCCTGGGGTGAACACTCCAACGGCTCATTAGGGAAGCGCCTCGCTCGCTCGCGTCGACGCCTCTGCAGCTAACGAAACTGACGCACTCTAGAAAAACAGAGAGCTATGCGACAGCAAAATATTTTAAGGGCGGAAATTATACGCAATGTAGATCTATTGCTTTCGCATTTTAACATACATAAATACCAATCACGCCGTTCACTTCCGGGGTAGGCAGAGTTACTAATTTTCACTCATAAATACATATTTGTACACCTAACTCTGCTTCAATAATTTCCTCCATACTGACATATCCTTGCCAACTTCTTTTGCCTCATTTACACTGCTTCATACACGCCCTCCTGTTTTTAAGACTCCTAATATTCCTCCTCCTAAGAATTTCCTCGACCACATTCAACCACGACTTTCTCGGCCTACCTCTACCTCTCGCACCATTCATTTCACTCTTATATATCTGTTTCGTTATTTAACTCTCATCCATTCTCTCAACATGGCCAAACCAACGAAGCACACTCCTTTCATATATCCATTACTGCAGCATCTAACCCACATTCATTTATTACCCACTCATTCCTGACCCTATCCATCCTACTTTTACCGCTAATACTCTTCTGATAACTAATACCCACGACGTTTAGTCTACTCTTATGTCTATCCTGACATGCCAATGTTTCACTACCATGCATTAAAGAGGGGATAAGCATACTTTTGTACACAGCGATTTTCACTTCCTTAGACAGGCACTCATTCCTTGATATGCTCCACATGTTACCTACCACTTTCCTTCCAGCATTCGCACGTGTCTTTATCTCCTCATCTATCCGTCCATCTTTCGCAAACATCTTAAACATCTACCTCTCGCACCATTCATTTCACTCTTATATATCTGTTTCTCTATTCAACTCTCATCCATTCTCTCAACATGGCTAAATCAACGAAGCACACTCCTTTCATATATGTCCTCTACTGGAGCATCTAACCCATATTTTAACAAGCCACTCTAAAATGATAAGTTTCGATAATATTTCTCTTTAGGTGAAATTTGTTGGCTCACTTTGATGGATTTACTGTTTAAAATTGCTATTGAATTGATGAAAATCAAATAAATTAAAGGCTATAAATCGAATGACAATATCGAATAACAAAGTACCAAAGCTCGCAACAGAAAACAGACCAATGGAGAAAAGGTAAGTAGGATGAATATGAGTGCATTGTATCCCGGAACGCATCGAAGAAACCTGAATGATAGGAAAGATGAATTTGAATATACATGTACACATCTGTTAATCAAATATCTCTATAGTTTTTTATCGTAATACCACGGATTAAAAAACCGACCTCATGATTTGTTAACACGAGCATTTCTTCCTGCTATAGTACACTTTTTCTGACGCAGCCATACAGTGAACCGCGTGCAAACTGGCTAAGTTTCAACTTGCTCTCGAGTCCTTAGATTGGCAGACATGGAGGAAATAAACTCGCCTGCATCACAATAAACCTTCACCACCGCAGAAGAGGCGACACTTAGTTTTTAGATTCCCTTTAGCATAGACGATGATGCAACATTCTACGAACAGCCACTGCAGCTAGAAGACATTTGTACGCCTCTTACAATTAATAATGTTTAAATTTTGAGGGGAGATGCGAAAACGTTCTCCTGTGAGCGATGAAGCCCGCAGTCAGTCCCTCGCAATGATTGTAGTAGCGAATGACAGATAGCAAACTCGAGATGTCCATGTAAATGCATTCAGGATCAAGATTACGGCCCCTGAGCAGATAATTGTCAAATATTTCTACTGAAATGGAAGAGAGAGACGACCGAGTAGTTCCATGTATAAAAACAGCAACATCACGACTATTTAAAAATACGCAAACGACAGGCAAGTTAAGGTAGTCAGAGCGAAATATCATTTTCCTTAGAAATCAATGAATTTGGTCTCATTTTAAAGGAAAATATCTCACCTATCCAATGACAACAAAAATTCTACTTCTTACCACATTACTTTCAAAGAAATTTGCAAAAATACCAGCCCTTTAACATGGGAAATGGTACGTGTATGCACACCAGAGAGACATTATTTAATAAATGAGGTATTTCTAACACTTAGATATCGTAAAAAAACTAACAGTGTTCAGTGTGTATGCTTTCTCAACTTTTTTTAAAAAATAATCATGCACTCCAGAGAGACGTTATTTAAAAAATGATATATTTATAGTACTTAGATGTAGTAGAACAACAAACAGTGTTAGCTTGTAAGTTTTCTCAACTGTTTTTGATATTTAATCATATTGTCACCACCGTAGGTTCTTGGGTATCACAAAAAAAATCCGTTTTGAAGGAATTTCAAACGCACCACTCGAAAGAAATGAGTCAAGCTAAAGACATATTTAGATATTTTCATTTAATTACTTACAATATCTGTCATATAATACTATTTGATTGCACTGTTAATGATGCAATATTTAAGTGATGTGTCCAACAGCCGGTGAAATTAAAACGTATGATTCGAATATGGTCTCTATTAGAACTAGGGAACTATCTCGCTCGGACTACGTTAAAGGAATTATATAGAACAGAATGAGTGTAAGAACGAATGAGTGAAAATGACGAGTAATTCATTAAGCAAGCGGGTCATAGGAGAACTGCCATGGGAGAAGGCCCAGTTATGCATTGCACAATAAGAATATCTATTCAAGAGGGAAAGTATAACCAAAACTGACTAAACCTCTTGATTTGACACTCGCTCTGTTCGATTATCTATAACCTCGCATCTCAAAGTCTAGTCGTAGTACCTCTCCGCTAGTTGGTATATACTACCGTCCATGTCTCGCTGTCACATAGCAACACACTCAACGCAAAGGTCTTAGTCTTTTTCTCTTCAGCATAATATCGACGGAGTCGGACGTGAAGAGTTTTCTTCAACTTTAAAAGGCAATCTTCGCTGTAAATATTAAACTGCATATTTCTTTTGTGCTCCATCCAACATAAGTTATTTTGTGTCCTACGCAGTCGAACACTGTCACATTTTTAAGCAATTCTCCGTCCAGCATTATCCTATAAAATAAAATATTGAGAGCCAAGAGAGATCAAGAGAAAAAAATTGAGAAGGTCGATTCGACAAGCACGAGAAGCGATAGGTCGAAGAAAAGGAAAGCGATTGTAGCAGGGGGAACGCAGTGCGCGGGCGCACCATTTCCGGAGGAGTCAGAGGTGCGCCGTAAAACGGTCTACTAATTATGCGACGGCACTGAGATCGGCCATAGGAACGAGTGAAGAGCCAGGTTCTGATCGAAATTTAAAGCGATGTCTACGAACAATGGCGAGCGCATTGGAAAGACCCCTTAAGACGCAAATTCAAAAATGTCAGTGAAACGACAACAGCGATAGGATTTCTTCGCAAAAAGTATGTTTACAATATAAACAGAGAAGTTTTAGGCTTGATGTGGTGGAAGGATGGTTCATATGATGACGTATTAAATCGAAACCTAGGTCGATTAAAATTTATCTAAGCAGAAATTGGCATTACTTTCATTCTTTATGATGGAATCCTTCCGCCACATCAAGCCTGAAACTTCTCTTTTTATTTTGTAAACTTACTTTTTGCGAAGAAATCTCATTGCTGTTGTCGTTTCACTCACATTTTGGAATTTTCTTCTTAAGGGGGTTTTCCGCGCGCTCGCCATTGTTCATCTGATGACGTAGTACATCGAAACCTGGGGCGATTAAAATTTATCCAAGTTGAAATTTGCATTAATTTCACCTTTTATGAGTGGAAATTTGCATCACTTTCATTTTTTATGAAGCAGGTTTACACTGAAAAACCATTTGGCATTTTGATACCAAAACTCAGTGGAATAGACAATGCATTTTTACAACAGCAAATACTAGGATAATTAACCAGAGTAAATTATATATTTTATTGGGATGCATTTATTTTAACATTTTAGTTTGATTGTTCACAGCAGCTGGTAAAACGAAGAATGTCGCCGGACCAAAAATAGCCGTGGACTTTGTTCTCGATTTCCATCAAGCATATCAACATACCGAGATTTGTGGGGATTTAAAAAAAACGAAATCCTTCGTCATGAATAACCCAGCGGGGACGACAATTGGCAAATACAATGAACTTAATCAGACAAATTAGAAAGTTCTTCTATTTAAACACGAATTATTTTAGAGATACCTACTTAAGAGGGCGTATCGACACTAACTTTGTGGAACCTATAGATTACCATATTTGAAAAGAAACACTGGTACAATGTTCACACATTTATTCTCCGCCACCGACCATGGTCTCAGCACATTATGCCATCATCAGGGTGATGACGATGGCACAATGTGCTGATACCATGGTCGGTGGTGGAGAATAAAAGGGTGGAAATTGTACCAGTGTTAATTTTAAGAGATACTTTTGAAATACTTCATCCCTCAGAGCGTTTCATTTATCAATTATAAAAATGAATATAGAGATATAAATGTGCATCAAAGATGAGAATTAGGTTCGAAAAATGTCATTATTTACGAATTAGGCACCTATTATCAAAATAATATTCACTCAGATAAATAAACTCCACTGATTACAAACTAATTGCAATATGATAAAATGATCGCCTTATTAGGGTAATAAGCATCGGTCAATGATTAGAATCCGTCTAATTGTTCCATAAGAATGTAAGCATAAATAAAAAAACGAGTTATTGCCACAGAATATGAACTTCTGTCGCTAGAATTCGTAAACAAATTCATTTGTAAATGCTGTTTACACATTCAAATTGATCGACGAGGACAAAGCATACGTCTTTAAAATTGACGCAGTTATCAATCATTGAATTGTCTTGGTTCAGGGAGAAGAAAAACCTTGCAGCTTCCTTCAGCCTGTTGACGCACGTGGTCATTGAAATATAAGGCAGAAACAAGTTGACATATTCTTGCAAAGTATTAATCAAGACAGTAAAAAAATAAGAGAAGATGAAACAAAGCTATGCATTCTGCCATAACCTAATGAGAGGGAGAATCGGTTGAGAGAAAGCGGAGCACATTTTCTGTTTGTACTCAATCATTACGTGCATTAAGTTACCTTACGTGATACAGGCAATTGTCATATTAATATTTGTCAAATGTATAACTCTTTCACGGTATGCGATTTCTAGCACACATATTTCAAGGAGGTATTGAAAAATTCATTTTTGTTCATTTCTGCAGCAACCTATTATCATATGGAATTGAGGGTACATCTACATCTACATCTACGTAATACCCTGCGAGCCACCACGAGGGTGTGTGGCAGGGGGTGAAGATCACCAAACATGCACTATTGCCATGTAAGTAGGATATATAATGTAGACATGCTAGAAAATAGGGTCATAGTTTATTAGTTACTACAGTAGATTATTAGTTATTGAAAGTAATTGCAGTAGTTATTACAATAGAATATTAGTTACTACGGTATAGTACAGGTTAAAATCTACATAATAAGGAAGGGATTATTGGTAGTTATTACATGCATCATGCACTACAGACTATTCTAACTATGTTTCACCTACCTATCCCTTTTGCTACGTTGCCTATTGTTCTCTCTTATGGTACGCGGGAAAAATGACATTTTAAATCTATCGGTACGACAATCTATCTCTCTAATTTTGTTAATATGGTCAAACCTAGCATAATACGCAGGGGTTCTTAATATATATCTAACGTCATCTGTGAACAAATCGGTTTCGAATTTACTTAAAAGGTTTAACCTAAATTTTAACCTGCGTTCTGATAATAATTCCCATCCTAGTTCTTCTATTAAACTCGTAACACTAATACAATTATCATAACGGCATTTAACAAACCTAGCAGATCTCCTTTGCACGCGCTCTAACTCTTTTATCATACCTTCCTCGTACGGATCCCATATACTAGCGGCATATTCTAAATGAGGCCTGACAAGTGTAAAATAGCTTCTTTCTCGGACTCTCTCATCGCATTTGCCTAGAACCCTTTTTACGAATCCTAATCTACGGTTTGCTACACTAGTTATTTCCCTGATGTGTTTCCCCCATGACATGTCTTCACTGATGGTGACGCCTAAGTATTTAATTGATTCTACGTTACATATTTTGTTTTCTTTGATGCTATAATTATTCCGGGGAAGGCCATTCTTTTTCCAAAAATTCATAATCGCGCATTTCTTCAAATTTAATTCTAGCTGCCATCTATCACACCAATCATCAATCGCATCTAAATCCTTAGCTAAACACTGTCTGTCCTCTTCATTTCTAATTTCTTTATACACTACTGCATCATCGGCAAAAAGACGGAGCTTGCTATTTTTTACTACACTATTCAAGTCGTTTACGTACAGAAGAAATAAAATTGGGCCTATCACGCTTCCCTGGGGAACACCCGATGTAACTTTTACTTCGCCTGAGCTGACACCATCTAATACCACCCTTTGAACGCGTTCATGTAAGAAATCTCCTACCCAGCCTACTATATTACTGTCTATTCCGTATGATGCTAACTTCGCGAGTAACTTACAGTGGGGAACCTTGTCAAAAGCTTTTCTAAAGTCAAGAAACGCTGCATCTACCTGTACGTTACCTTCTCCGGAAACTAAAATATCGTGAACAAAAAGACCTAATTGAGTTTCGCAAGACCGTCCTTTTCTGAACCCATGCTGGTTTGTTATTAATAAATCCTGGCTATCGAGGTGTCCCATTATTGATGTAACTATTATATGCTCTATAATTTTACATGATAGTGACGTTAATGATATTGGTCTATAATTACATGGCTGTTCCCTATCTCCGCTTTTATAAATTGGGGTCACGTTTGCTATCTTCCAGTCTTTGGGAACCGCGTGTTCTTCGAGGGATTTGTTAAATATTACTTTAAGATACGGAGCCATTTCGAGAGCTAATTCTTTATAAACACGAGCTGGAATTTCATCAGGACCTGAGGACTTGTTCGGGCTAATGTTACTTAGTAAGGATACGATTCCGCTACAAGATATATCGATTGGGGGCATTGGTTGTTGAAATCGGTCTGGTATGGTTTCGCGGAAACTATGCATAGGTTGATTAAAAACACTCTGAAAAAAGTAATTCAAACAATTTGCCTTATCTAAACTGGAAGTTACTATTTCGCCTCTATCGTTTTTCAAGGAATTAACCGTTGACTTTTTAGTTCCCTGTACTTCCCTAACATATGACCAAAATGCTTTCGGATTTCCCTCTAGTTGTTCTCCAAGTACTTTTCTCTTGAATTCGCTAAACGCTTTTCTAAGGGCTGTTTTTGCGGCTGATTTACAAATTTTATAATGCTCGATGGTATTTTTTAGGTCGCTATTAGCTACATTTTTCTTCATTTTTCTTAGTTTCGCATGGCTAACTCGTTGGCGTTTTAAACATTTTCTAACCTCCGCGTTGTACCACCTTGGTTCCCTATTCTCGCTCTTATACTTATGAGGTATATATCTGTTGACAAGTGACCGTGTAATTTGGAGGAACTCTTTCCATGTATTGTCTGTATTGCTGTTTTTGCTAATGTTCTCGAATTTTTCAAAAGATGTCTTTAAGTCAAGCCTAAATCCGTTAAAATCTGCTTTACTAAAAAGGTAAATCTTTCTTTTTAATTTAAAATTTTTTTCAGTGTTGAGGGAAAATTTTACGTATACTACTTTGTGGTCACTTATTCCATCGACATTTTCAACTTTAATTACTTTTTCAGGGATGTTTGTGGCAAGTAAATCGAGAACATTTTCCCCTCTATTAGGCAAATTTACTATTTGATGTAGTGCGTGTGATGCGAACAGGTTAAGCAATGACTCGCAGATTTCTTTGTCCCTACCTCCAGACTTATGACTGCATGTTTTCCAATCTATCGATGGTGTATTGAAATCTCCACCTACAATTATCTGGGTAAATGCATGCAAGACTATAGTATTAGATTTTGATAAGAAGAATGGGGAGAATAATTGTGTGATGAGGGGGAATGGTATAGGAATTGCACAAGCGGATGATTTTGTGTACTTAGGTAAGATGTTTGCGAAAGATGGACGGATAGATGAGGAGATAAAGACACGTGCGAATGCTGGAAGGAAAGTGGTAGGTAGCATGTGGAGCATATCAAGGAATGAGTGCTTGTCTAAGGAAGCGAAAATCGCTGTGTACAAAAGTATGCTTATCCCCTCTTTAATGCATGGTTTAATGCATAAAGAGTTGAATAACGAAACAGATATATAAGAGTGAAGTGAATGGTGCGAGAAGTAGAGGTAGGCCGAGAAAGTTGGGGTTGAATGTGGTTGAGGAAATTCTCAGGAGGAGGAATATTAGGAGTCTTAAAAATAGGAGGGCGAGTGAGAAGCAGTGTATGGGGGTAAATGAGGCAAAAGAGGTTTATGAATGTATTATTTATGTGTGTATTTATGTATGTACCTATTATTATAAACGGCGAAAGATTGCAAAAAACTTTCATCACCATTAAGGAATTTGGCCACTAAATCTCATCTTATCTTAATTTTAAAATATATTGCATTCCAAAGTACTAAGTTTAACTCTAAATATTCTCACCAAACATTAACAATACCCGTTAATTAGTTTCATCCCTTCCTTTCTATTGACACGAGAGAAAATAACTCAATGGCTAATGGACTGCATGCAATCAACGTAACAAAGACGCAATTTTCCGCATTAATTTTAATGCATTTCATTCCAATCCGACCGAGAGCCAAGTTCGTGCCTTCTCAGCTGCGAATTAAATTATTAATGCGCGCTAAATTCCATGGAATGACAAATTTACAAAATTAAATATTGGGGATTTGTGAAAAAATTAACACGAAATAGTCACGGCTGCAAGTACGGCTGTAAAAACCGAACGTGCTCATCGAGCACGTTCGGTTTTTACAGAATGAGTAATCTCACTTCAATAACGAACATTCCATTTCGTGCTTTAATTAGATAATAAAATGAATTACGACAGTAATTTACAATTAAATGAACGCCAACTGCGCAGTTGTATGACAAATTTGGCTATTTTGGGGAAAATGAATGAAATTCTTGAGTTCAACATGAAAAAACGCTTTTTACAAAAAAATCTCTTTCGTTCCAGCTGGTCTTTTCATTCAAAGCAACCAAAAAAACACACATACAATAACGTATAAGTTTGTTTGCCAGAGCTTTCACATTCCAAACAAAATAGTCATACTCCAATAGAAATTCTAAATACGCCTTCAATAATGAGAGAAGGGAACCCATGGGCTTTTTATTTTTTGGGTCATTCAGATTCCACTGGGATTGATCATACCATATACGAAAAATTGATGGAATAATTTGATTCTGCCTGAATTCGAATCATAACCAGGCTGTTCCTATATATCGGCCAAGAAAATACAGCTCATTTATTTTTAAAATAGTTCTTGCAAGTTAATTGAATAAGTATTCCCCATACAAAGCATAAAACAGTACTCTGGAATTTTTATCGCATGGCACATGCAAAGTTATGTAATATATCATCGACGAATCGATTTCCCACTCGACATTTTAAGTCTCCCACAAAACAATCTATGCCTTAGTTAACCCTGCGGCGGGCGCGCTGTTTTTGGAATCACGACCGGGCGCGCCGTTTACAAAGTAAACATACCGGTCTTGATTTTTATTAACACGCATATTATCCAAGAATTTATTAAGTGATTAATTTTTTAATATTATACACATAAGAGTGTTTGAAAAATGTAATTACCCACCTCTGTATCTTTTACACTTATTACGAATCCATTACATTTTTTTCCAACACTTTCATTGAATATAAAGTACATGTTACTACGCTCCTTGAATGCTTTTTACAAATGAAATTAGGAAAATAACGGAGCATTTCATGGCCGTTGCAGCATTTGTTTTCACTGCTCAAATTCTCCTATTTTTGTCAGTATTCATCCACTTGTTTGTGTATTTGGATAGATCAGTCACTATTTCGGATGTACGGACAAGAATGGAACGCAATAAACTCAAACGCGAAAATTGTAATATTTATCAGAAGATAGAGTAAACTAATTGCTTTGATATATTTCTCATGAATAAAAATTCAATTTATCTAAATTAACATAAAAAACATCCAAGAAACATTGACTTGTTTCAATGATATTTACTTACTTTGCAACCTTCGGCATGTCTACGAGCAGGGGCGCTGTTTACCCTGTTCACATCGCGTGACGGTCCCCCAACAAAAATTCCTCTGCCACTAAGACGTGACCAAATATTTCACTGCGAATTTCTTACAATGGAAGACAAAAGACTACTGAAGGAATGCGATGATGGGCTCCGGCTATCGCACAACGTTTTATATATTTTCCCGACAGGAAGTCCAAAACCGTTTACTTTGCAAACGGGCGCGCCCGCCGGAAGGTTAAAGACGTAATAATAATGAAGTAGAAAAGCCATTCGTTTCTGTCAGGATAAGAATTAAAGACAAAATCAACCCAGTGAGTAACATGAAGCAATTTTCTCTCAAGGATAAGGCATCACGGCATGACAATGGCATCCAAGAGTTCCTTCGCGATTTTCCGTGGCGCCACGAGAGGGATCTACAGTCGTCTAAGACTCCTATATAGACTTCCATAGTGAATTCATAGCCTCAGCTTGACCTTTCTCGTCTCTGTCCTCCTCTTCATCGCAACTGTCTCCTTCAAACTTCCACAAAATCCCGACAAGAATTTTTCGATTTCTTTCATTTTATCTTTCGTCCAAATACCATATCCTATATTTATTTATTTATTTATTTACACAGATCAGTACGAATAGACAAAGGTCAGGTGGAACTGTAAGGTAACGTCAAAAGATACAGTGTGAGGCGAAATATAAACAAAGTCATTGGTAAGCAAAAACATCGTGAAACATAAACATGGATATTAATATAACCGATCAAATTTCATAAATGGTGCACATCAAAGTATTTGCATGCATTCATTATATTTCTTTTTGAATGCCTGTGTATGTTAGAAGGTTAGGGTTTAAACAACTCTCCAGGTAATTGGTTCCTTTCAATAATTGTCCAGTTGAGGAATGAGAATTTTTTAACATTTGTTTTTTGGGATCTCTGTTTCACTTTGAACATGTGATCATCCTTGCTGATGAAGGATGGCTCCTCGAGTTCCGTTTGAAGCTCGCCCCATTCTGCTTCGTTCTTAATAATTCTATACAACCGGCAAATTCTACTTCTTTTCCGTCTGCTCTGTAGACTCTCCCATTCTAAGACTCTCATCATCTTTGTCACGCTTTCAGTCCTCTTATGCCCATTCAGAACATCCCTCGCGGCCTTCCTTTGAACTTTTTCCAAGTTTTTAACGTGACCTTCCCCAGATGGGTCACATACCATCGCCGAGTACTCTAGGATTGGCCGAACAAACACTTCATACGCTATTTCCTTCGTGGTCGTCCTGCAGCCCTTTAGATTTCTCATTGTCCAATGCAAAACTTTGAAAGCTTTGCCTGTCACGGGTTCTACTCGTTGCCCCCATCCTAGATCGCTCGTTAAGTAATCTCCTAGGTATTTGCATGTGTTACTATTAATTATTTTATTTTCCGAGAATGAGGACTGCCTACATTGGGTGTGTTTCTGACGTGAAAAGGTATGGTGCCTGCTTTTGATAATATTTATATCCATGTCGTTAGTTTTTATCCACTCAGAAAGATAATCAATGTCTTTTTGGAGAATACCATGATCTTCATTCCCTTCGATCCTCCGGTAAATAATACAGTCGTCGACAAAAAGCCGCACCTCAGAATTATATACTAAAGCGAATTACACATGAGAAGCAGCACCAACGGTCACACTATAGCATCTTGTTACTTGCGAAAATAGAATAACGTCTCCTTCGTTCATACATACTCTCTGTGGAAAAATCGGAGTCAGACTTAAATTAATAATTTAATGGAAAATTAGGCGTTTTAAACAAAACTATTTCGAGCAACTTACATGTATAGGGAATTTAAGAGGGCATTGGCGGGTCCGAACATGAGGAACTTCCAACTAATCGGGAATTAATAAAAAGTGATTTAAGGGGAGAGTAAAAGGCACTTAAATACTTCGGCTACCCCCGATGATTATATTAGCTTTGGTATTAGCCAACTCACCAAGTGCAAAAATGAAAACAGAGGAAATCACAACTTTCTCTTGGTGAAGTAACATCAGTAATGAACTCGAAAGATTATTCGGGGAATAAGGATGAATTTAATCAACACGCGATAACGTCGAAAGTTAAAACACTATAACGAACAAATGCCTCATAAGATTTATACATTCTAGGAGGTAATTCAATATGAGATCGTTATCTATCATTGAAAACATTGCTGGCTCTTTACCATAAAAATTTTTCAAACTCAATTTTACAATTTTACGAATTTTTAAAATATTTCAGAGAATTCGATAAAATGCTACAATATTTTACCAATCAATTTCACTGTGAATCAAGATTTAGTAAATTTTCTGTCTTATGGAAAGGTCGACTGATTTTGGTTGGACGGCTGGCTTTCTGGAGAGGCGACCGTCAGGAGAGATTATTTGTGATAATGATCCATTTCGGACCGAATAAATTTGATTTACAATTTCAAAGAACTATCCGATCGAAACGTACCCGATTATGTGAAAGAAATTTACTTTTACATTTTTTTATGACTATTGGGTAAGAGAAAAAAATATTTCAGTTAACCCTATTCCGTGTTTACTTCATTTTTGTATTCATCACAGAAATTTGCGATAGTTAGTAATATATTCTTTTTTCCTGCAACACCTTTGAGAAAATGAACAAATATTTCATGAAAAGTGTACAAAATGCAACAAATATTTTGTGAAAAATAAAGTTAAGCAACAGAGAATTACAATTGGTAATAGCATTGATTACTATGCGTTTTCCTCGATTCATTAAGTTTATTGCAACGGAATATCTTTGATTTACATAAAATTTGTCAATATTTAAGAGAAAAATCGAGCAATATAGCTGAGAAAAGAATCTTCAGACTTTGACTTGTAATCGTGATCATATGATAGCGCTAATCTCAAATGGGTTATAGAGAGGTGAACATATTTGTTATATAAGTATTATCTGTGAATTACACCAAGGGTGGAGAGAAACACGGCGTCCCTATTAGCGCATGACCTCAAGAAGGCCACAATTTAACGTCCCATCTGACGAACGGTGGACCAAATCTGTTGCGCCCTGCACTCAAATAAAGGTATGGATTGCTCAGAGAAGTCTCCGTCATAGTCGGGATTCGAACTCAATCTCGCGGGATGGGAAGACACTTTTCTCTATCCAAAAGAAGACAACACACATCTGAATCCCCAATCCACTCCCACCACATTTCGGGTTTCAGTCGACCATCTTTAAGGATCCTGATATGAGAAGAGCAGCCGGGCGCTAATCTCACCTCACACATCACTTCTTCCGACTTCCATTATCTTAAGGTAGTCCGAGCGAGATAGTTCCCTAGTCATTATAGAGACCTAATGTTCGAATTATACGTTTTCATTTCACCAGCTGTAGGACACGTCAATTAAATATTGCATTATTAATGGTGCAATAATATAGTTTTATATGACAGAAATGGTAAGTAATTAAATGAATATATCTAAATAAGTCTTTAACTTGACTCATTTTTTTCGCGCGGTGCGTTTGAAACTCCATTAAACGGAAGGTTTTTTGTGATACCCAAGAACCTATTGCGGTGACAATATGATTAATTTTCAAATATAGTCGAGAAAACATACAAAATACACACTATTAGTTTTTTTTACGACATCTAAGTGTTAGAAATACCTCATTTTGTAAATAATGTGTCTCTGAAGTGCATGCACGTATCATTTCCCATGTAAAAGGGCTGGTATTTTTTGGCAAATATCTCCTAAAGTAATACGGTAAGGGGTAGAAATATCTCCGGAAGTAATGTAATAAGAGGTAGAATTTTTGGTGTCATTGGATAGGTGAGAAGTTTTTCTTTAAAATGAGACCAAATTCATTGATTTCTAAGTAAAATGATATTTCGCTCGGACTACCTTCCTTCTTCTTACTTGCCCCCCCACCCCTCCACCCTCAAGACAAGACTTATTCCTCCCCCCCTCTACCAGCCACCGCCGCTCCCTACTTCCTCCCCCCCTTGCCCCTGTAGAGCGAACATGAGGCTCAGCAAGACGTCCTACAACTTTGAACATTTTGCGACTCGTGCGACGACTGATTTCAAAGTCACAATTTTCGCAATGCTCGCGCTACGCGAATAAAATCCGCAGAAGTGCAAGCTAAGGGAGAATACGTTCCGCCGTCGCGGCGGGAACGTGCCTTAATGACCTCTTTGATGGAGGTCAGGCCGAGATAGCGGGGGGGCTTACGCAGCTCAATTGAGCGTTTCGAAAATCGTTAAAATGGGTCGGGAAAAAAAATATGGTAGATAACAGACTTAACGTGCGTTATGCTTATATTTCTCGATTACCATCCATTCCATCAGCATAAATACGCAATAGCAATAGTTTGCACCAGCAAGAAAGCTAATCACATTGGTATCACAATGTAATGGATTATTTTCCAAGCATCAATCAGTTAATCAACTCTTCAAAACCCAGAACTGCATATTCTATTCTTAACAAGACTCTGTGTCACAGTTCCAACGGTGCACCAAATAGACAATTAGCAATTACGCGGAAAATTATTAAACAATTTTCATATAAACAAACTAAGCGTCCACGGAAAGCAAGAAAACCACAAGCCTGATAAGCAGAAAAATTAAATTGAGTGCCGTTTGAAATACAAAAAACACGGGCATTATTGAGTCATGAGTGAGATCTCTCTGTAAAGTCTCTTATATTCACCAAGGGTTGAAATTTGCCATGAAAAAATCATTTGACTTGACCGGGATTCGAACCCGGATCTCCCAATTGCCAGGTCAGGTGTGTTAGCCAATTACACACAGTTAGCCAGTCATTTGTCAATGCAATGATTGGAAATTTGTCTCTTACATTCAATCGAATTTAAATATGTTGCCGCTTCCGTTAGCATTAATTCTTGATAAAATAATTATTATTTTAGAATGTCCTTCGATTTAAGTAGAGTGACTGAAACACTGCTAAATCACTCGTCCCCAAGAATTAGTAAAGCCTAATTAATTCCCAGAGTAATACGGTGAGGATACACGCAAGAATAAAATGACACTTGCTTGACCTAATGCGCTTCCGCCGTTATTATCCTGATTACCAAGGCAAATGGAAGGTGTAGCGAGGCAGTGCACGGTACTCTAGTAGTGGATAATGAGCAGAACAGCAGTACGCCGACAGTCGGGCGATGTTACTTGCTAAACGAGACGGATAGAGCTCAAAACTGTCATCATGTCAAATAGTCATCACTGCATCAATTTTTTCATGGGGAGGCCAGGGGAGAGGAATACTCGGCAACGCCCGCTTCAAGCGTGGCACAGGTGTTAAATGATGAACGCGTGCATGCACCACGATAGAGGCACTGAATCGTAGTCCTCGCATGTCCCAGCAAGAAAACGAGGAAGCAAGTTCGACGGACTGATTCGATTTTGATAAGACCAATCGCTTGGGGACGAGAGAGAGATGTAACATCAAAGACGGAAATATAACAAAAGTATCCTGAGGAAAAGGAACCAACGAGTGTCAATGTCACGTGCAGGATCATTATGTTACAGCGATCACTAAGATCAAGTAATTGAATAAATTCTTCTCAGGCATTCCATCGCGTTAATTTTTGTGAAAGTTCCGATTTTTCAACGGACGATTCGTCCGTCGTCATCAGGGGGGTGGAAAATACATTCATGCCCTGATGACGATGCACGAGTTGTCCGTTGAAAAACCGGAACTTATCAAAACTTTTACCCGGTGGAATACCCAAGAAGAATTTATTCAAAGCATTTGCCGGGAAAGCATTATATCTCATTATTAGATCGACTCAATAGAAGCGAAGGGTTTAGCGAGTAGCGCCATTTTCTCTCCAAGCTCCGTTATTGTCTTCCATAAAAAAAGCGATCAGTCAGAAATGTATGGACAATCCAAAAAAAACCAAACGTATCACAGTAGTTCAAGCTGCTTGAAATAAATATGCTCCTCACACTCAGAGAAGATACGTACGATAGCAATCAATCAAAACCCAATGAGAGAAACGCTTACAACTTAAGGTAGTCCGAGCGAGATAGTTCCCTAGTCATAATAGAGACCATATTAGAATTTAACGTTTTCATTTCACCAGCTGAAGGAGACATCAATTAAATTTTGGATTATTAATGGTGCAATAATATATGTTTACACGACAGAAATTGAAAGTAATCAAATGGAAATATATAAATAAGTCCTTAACTTGACTAATTTTTTTCGCGCGATGCGTTTGAAACTCCTTCAAAATGGAAGGTTTTTTTATGATTCCCAAGAACCTACTGCGGTGACATTACGATAAATTTTCAAATATAGTCGAGAAAACATACTAACCCCACGATGTTAGTTTTTTACGACATCTAAGAGTTAGAACTACCTCATTTTGTAAATAATGTCTCTCTAGAGTGCATACACATACCATTTTCCCCGTGAAAGGTCTGATATTTTTTTGGCAAATATCTCGGAAAGTAATGTGGTAAGGGGTTGAATTTTTGGTGTCACTGGATGGGTGAGATGTTTTACTGTAAAATGAGACCAAATTCATTGATTTCTAAGTAAAATGATATTTCGCTCAAACTACCTTAAAGCAACACCAAAAGAAGAGAACATGGAGCTATTTAAGCTATTATAATGATATACTCAAAGCTGGGAAATATTTTTTACGTAATAAATGAAGCACAATAATCTTAACGCAAAAGCTTCGATTCACATGAAAACCCCACTAGATAAAAATAAATCCTCTCGCCGAGAATCTGGGAGTCTCGGAGCTCCACCCACGCGGTCACCTCAGATCCGTTCAAATAGCTAGACAGGGGGAAGAGGGATGATCCAGGAGAAGAGGAACAATGGAAGCTGGAGATCGAGCGGCCACGTCTGGCCGTCGACTGAAGGAGGAATGGAAGGGGGAGAGGGAGATGGGTGGGTGGGGAAATAAACTAGAAACAAAAACGAAGGGCTGAGAGAGAGAGAGAGAGAGAGCGCGCGTTTCCAAGGCGATGCGTACACAAACAACACGTCCAAATCAAACCTCAATAAAAGCTTTCACTCGACAAAGAATTGTTTGAAGAACCAAGCACATGGGTACGTTTTACTACATATTTCCGCTTACAAAAAGAATTAGTATTTAGAGATAAACGTACATGAATTCATATTAACGATCCAGAACATTGCGATGAATGAAATACATTGAGAGCTATGTTTCTCTAGCTCAATATTCTGAGGAATAAGGTCTCTGTTAAAATATTGCAGCAACCAAGCAGCACGATACCTGTCGAATCGCTCCTCGAGAAGAAACCACAACTCAAGCAGAGCAGATTTTGACGCAACAAAGTTGAGACAAGGACTCACCTGAAAAGGAAGAAAAAATACATATCAGACTCATTTCCTCCAAATTATGACACTTTATTTTCTAAATAAACATCCCTTTATATGCCATCGATAGTTCAATGCTTTTTGACACACTGGTCAAGTTGGTGGATAGCTTAAAATAGTCAAGCTGAAATAGGATAGAAAAAGAGGAAACTGAAAAAAGTAAACGAAGAGTAATCTAAATATATACGATGCATTATCTATAAGGCTTATACGGGGAAAAAGGCGGCACAGAACATATACTATAAGTATATCTGATTAAAAGACATTAAAAATAAATTTTCAATATAAACGTATGGAATCGTTTCAGGCTTAACATGGTGGAAATGCGATATATCCATGATAAAATAACACAACAATAGTATTATCCACACTTTAATATAATACTTCAACACCGAACATGGTTTCAACATACTATGTCATTATCATGGCCACCTTAATAATGACATAGTATGTCGAAACCATGGTTGGTGTTGAAGTAGTACATTAAAGTGTGGATATTACTATTGTTGTTATATTTTATCATGGATTCAATATAAACGATGAATTTTGCGAAAAACGTGACAAGGAAAGGAAGAATTCTGCAAAAAGGATTTAGAGAAATATTTAGAGGAGAAAATCTAGCGAAGAAAACTAAGTTAGATAGAAGATCTACAACATAAGCCAGGGAAAGAATGTATTCCATGTTTACCATTTTACACAAACTACAATGAAATATATAAACCTGTATAAAGAGGAGAGTACTCAGGAGGACATACCAGGAGGTAAGGGAACTAGCATTAGATTGGGAAGGGTGGAGGGCTGCAGTCAACCTATCTAGCTAGGATTGAAAGACCAATGCAATGAAATGTAGCTCTGATATAATACCTCGCATCAAAACTTGGAAAAGTTTTTGAGTTTATCTGGAACATTAAATTATAAGTAACTAATAATATGTGTACAGTAATATTTAAAAAGAGATTAGAGAAAACCGTTGGGCGTAAGAATATACAATATCTCCCAGGAGGAATAGAATTTTTCTTGCCAACACCGCGCGTAAATTTGGATAATATTGGGCCTTAGCTTGCTTTTAAGTTTCCCCGAGAGTTAGCGCAATGATCACAGCCGGACCAAATGGATGTCGTAAGCAATACTTCCCCTAATGAGCAATGGCGGATTGGCATGACGCGATAATTTACAGATACAAACATATGCATTTGTAAAAAATATTTCCTCGTAACTGGTCAGTAAAATTCTTAGGCCCATTGGAAATAGTCCTTAGTTGTAATTATTCAAAGGCATCTAATTCCACCTAACCCCGTAAATTTTTCCAAGATTCTAATATGTCAGCCGAGTTCCATACGAAAGCTTGAGAAATACCTATTCTCTTCGAGTCAAGAGGCAGTACATTTATTTCGGTTTTGAAGGATGAAATGACAAGAAACGGGCATCTCATCCGTATGTAGGACCGTATCCTTGACAAGTAAACAAATGACCACAGTGCGCCGGTGTGTGCCGCAACATTCACAATTTTTCTAGCAATGCTATATAGCAACGTGAATCATAGATATTTCTTGAAGAAAAAGAAATTGCATATATAATAGAGATAATTTATACAAAAAAGTTACATGTTTTTTGTTTAGAATACTTATATGGGGCAAAGCTATTAAATAAATCATTTCATTATTAGCTAGCACGGCCTGGTATACTTACGACTCGTGGTTTACCATGCAAGGGGGTTGATTTGATCCTAAAAATGCTGTCTCTGAAAACTGATTGACAAATTAAATCCCGAAAGCAACGGAAATTTTTTTTCACTTATAACTTTGATTTTAAATGCCGTTTATCTCCATTTTTCTATTTTTCATCGCTTTTACATTGCCAAGAGAATGTTGTTTCAGTCAAATCGGCGAGACGACGCTCTGAAGATGATTCTCGGGCTGCATCCTCTAATGATTGCTTCCATTTGTATTCGTTCTCTTTGAGTTCCATCAGCAAACTTTGTTTACTCTTTTGCTGTCCGAAGTGTGTAAATTAAGAAATGAGACTGATTTTTTAAACGAATGGTCTACTGTTGCACTGTGACCAAGTCTGAAGTCAAACCTGACACCGAAACCTAGCTCCATTTTGTTGTCACTCATTTTCAGAACGGTGATGCAAAAAAAAATCAGCTAGTGAAAAAAATAATTCTTACGGACAATTTCATCACTCAGCGGAGTTAAAATTGGTACCAGCGGAGCATCACATGTTACTCCCAACTTACATCTGAGCGGTAAGTCCCAAGTGTTTCCAGATCGGACGCTTCATTACCAGTCTTATTACTTAACACGCCCACCTTGTACTTATGAGGACAAAATATTTCTAGGAAAAAAAATTTCGACTGCAGTACGTTTCCCACTGACAGGGAGTTTGCTGTGGTTTTAATAAGTTTAACTGGAGAAATAAATAGCATCATACTAAAAAATAAATCGCGTTTACGTTATTTTGTTCGTAACTTGGCAAAGGCGGTAGAGCATGATATAAAATTTAATAACTGGGGACATTAATGTTGCCAGAAGTTACATCGAATCGTGAATAGAGAAGAGTCGATCGTCAGCGTGAAGGAATGAGCGTACATAAAACCTGTATGGCTACATCTACATACATCAACATACTACCACGCGAACCGCGGCATGAGCGTGTAGCAGGGGGTGTTAGGTGACCAGCCATATGAAGACGTAAAAGTTTTGGAGGTGAAATGGTGACATGTCCTATGAGAGTGTATTTGGAGGAGCTCAGTTTTTATTGTGGTCGCTAATTGTGCGCGGAAAGAACGAGTTTTTGTACTTACCTGTTCGGCAGAATATCTCTCTCATTTTATCGCATCGGTCAGACCTAGAAATGTAGTGAGGACTCGTGATAATATTCTCTGTGTCGCTCTCAAAAAATATCAGTTCTGAGTTTCTCAAGCAGCCTAAGCCTAGTCTGCAGCCTCCGAGTCTCTAAAGGCTCCCACCTTAATCCCTCTAGCCGTTGTGTAACACTATATGTTCGTTTGTAGCATTTTTCAACGAATCATGCTGCTATTCTTTGTATTTTGTTAATTTTGTTGGTTAAATCATTATGACCCGTGTCCCAAATGCTCGCGGCGTATTCGAGGTGTGGCCAAACCAGAGCAAAGTAGCATCTCTCTTTGACTTTTTCATCCGAAGATCTTCCTATTATACGCTTAACAAAACCTAGTTTCTTTAATGCTGTGCCGCATATGTTTTGTATGTGTGATCCCCACGATATATCGTTGAAAAGGCGTACATATAAAACCCCTCGCTCATTACAAAAAAAAAGAATTTTACGAAACTCAAATACAGGTTTCTGGGTGAATTTGGAGGGCAGAACGATGAGGACATCTAGCAGAAACCAGCTTAGTAAGTCCTCATCACGAATGGGAAATGCAAAACAACAAAAACAAGGGTGTTCTAACGACGAAGATGACAGGCCAGCACTCAAAGGCTCAAGCAGGCATCCACATAATTTCTTTTTATCACTCCTTTCAAGTTTTCATTCTAAATGCGGTACATCGTCCGTAACTACACCGCATAGGATATTTGTCAAAACAAAGGAGGGTCGACGGTTGAAAAGCAAATCCGTTAGGTTTCAACCGTGGAAAGGAGCGGCTGCTTATTGGTGCGCGTCGAGCGGCCCGGGGAACAAGAGAGAGGTTCTGATTTGAACTCCCTTAGAAACTGTTCTGTAGAACGTAAGGAATTCCACAGAAATTGACTCTTTTTCTTCAGAACTATTTCCTTTTCTAAGGATCTGTACGGAACATGAGAGCCTGACTCTATAGAACATCTGTTCTGTAGAGATATTCTCTGCAGAGCAAAATAACTCCTTACTAGCTGTTCTGTAGAACTTCCGCAACTCTACGGAAATATGAGAGGTTTCTGTTGACCCAGTTTCTTATCTAAGGACCTATATGGAGAGTCGTAGGGAACTCCACAGAACATCCTACGGAATTCTGCAGAACATCCGAAGGTATTCTGCAGAACGTCGTAGGGAATTCCGTAAAATGTCATTTCAATACTTTAAGGAATATCCTCAGAACTTTTTGAGAAATTCTGTATTAGTATTTATAAGGAAACTATACAGAATTTTTTAGCAGGGAGTGGGACCAGTGGTGCAAGCGGCGCAGGAGTGTAATCAACTCGTGCCGCACACGCGGATACGAGCGGGGATCCCGGGGAATACTTTTGCAACAGGACGCGCACAAAGTCCGTCTGTTCGCATGTGTGCATTCCCTTTTGAAAGTGCGTCCGCCGCCGCAAGGAAGTCTTTTATTTTCACTCTGTTTCGGAGAGAGTTTTTTATTCGCGAGTGCGCCCGCCGTGCGGCACAGCGAAGCTCCGATCGGGGTGTAATTGGCGTTGCGGCAACAGATGGCACGACCGTCTCCCTCTCTCTCTTTTTCCACTCTCACTTCCTCTCTCTCTCTCCGAACTGAAATGAAAAGGATGCAAAAGGGAGAATTTACGGCGGACGCCGAAGGGAGGGAGGATTTGGGAGGGAATGGGAGGGAGGAGCGAACTATCCTTTTATTTCTTCTCCTTCCTCGATTCCCCGAGCGAAAGAAAAGGCGTGACGTCATGAAAAAGGCAGCCGCGACCTCTGGAATACACCACCCCCCCCTCCCCTCTCTCTCCACCCTCCCCTCCGATTCATACCCACCCTCGATTCCCTTTCTCCACTCTCCAGACCCTCCCCCTCCCCTTCCTCCCCCTCCCCAGCCAAAAATGAATGCATCAATCGAGAGGATTACATCATCGCTGAAACGCTGGAGTTGGTTGAGTCTTGACGCCGCGCATGGCGATACCCTGAAACACGTTCGCTGTGGCAATTACGTTTAACTTTTCTTGTTTCATGCTTCTACCGATTTATGTTCCTGAGATTTTATAGATACTCCAGATTGCGCATTAATTACAATCAAACCAATAGACTTGTTGAAAATTAAGTTATATTAATGTTATTCTTGTTTAATTCTGCGTTAGGCTGTATAGCATATTTTTATAAATAAGTTACATTGAAAAATGTCCTAGATTTTGGCTGCTACTCTGGGTACTGTTCATTTTAAGTTTTTAAATAGACAATTACACATTTGATGGTTATGCAAATTTTATAAATTATTGGCGCATATTTCTGCAATGTGACCATGAATATATATATAATGGATTGTTATCTCCTCGCCAAAAACTGTTGTCTAGAATTCCGTAAACAAACAACTTTATGGAAAGTGGTGCCGCCTAGTGATGAAAGACGGAAGTTCAAATGTAAATACCATCAATAGTTTGTAAATAAACACGTCGTACTGGTTAAAGCATGAATATACATGGGTTTTACTTACAATTAATCATAACGCAGTGGATAATAAATGTAGTACAACACGCGGATAAAAAATGTAGTAATTTCAGGTCCTCGTGGACGCCTACCCTGTTTTGCAGCATGGTACGAAGCTAGCCCTGTTTAAACACGGCATTCTAAAATCTTTATTTAAGCCGAACGGGCTTAATGCATTCAAATTAGAATCATAATCTGTCAAACATCGTCGTCGGCACACGATGGACGTTTTATAAACCTCTTACACATTTTCTGTAATAGATATTTCCTCTCTAGCATTTAAAAAGAAAATTTTAGATCACAAAAATAGCAAGATATTATTAAAAGCATCAAGTAATTCATATTTCCTCGATCTTTATTTATTGTTTAACACAGTCTCACGTTAGCAACAATTAACTACGTCTATTTACAATAACAATTGAAAAGACTCAAATCGAAGTGGCGCCAAGGACTGGGTGAACTAAAAGTGGAAATTTAGGCAACACGTAGCCAAGGCAACGATTCCAAACATTTACATCCATAATATGTATTCATGAATGTGACGTTCAAATTACAAACTTTTTCGATCACCCAAGAAAAGCTCTTCGCATTTTATTTTAAGAATCTTCTCAGGGTAGCGATACAACAACAAGCAACAGACGCTAATGTTAAAGGTCGCAATCGTGGTATAACCATGTCACTGCAAACGTACACCGCGATATCGGATTTGGAAAGAGTAATATCGATGCGTAGTTTTGAGTGTGATGAGACGTGGGCGATTCGCGAGACTTCGCTTCATTGGGCGTGGTAGCGATATGGTATGCGCGTGGGATCCAAGTTTTCTAATGGTAGATCAGTTATTTCCTCTCAAATTAATTAAGACAAGCGTCATCGTGAATTATCCCAGCTGCCTACATATCTCTTCTGGAAAACACCCCAAAGTAACAAAGCGCTCTCGGTAGCTCATCAAAGTATTTCACTTTGTTCGTCTGCTTCATCATTCTTGTCCAGTTACGTATTTGTTTCATGGTTTCACCCAAATATAGGATTCTCTCCGCCCCCAATACCGGACCCTCAACTCCTATTTTATAATTTTATGTCTGCTGAGAGGGAAAAAAAAATTTTTATGACATAAAATAAAAGTTAATAATGATACTATTGAATTAGGGCTAAAATAGTAGAGGTCAGAGTAATAAGCTCAAAAAATGTTCATGAAACAATATTGCTCTTAAAAAAGACATTGCACCATCATTACCACATCTAGACTTGATACATACGTATTACACAAACTCAGTCATGTTTAAAAAGCAAAAGCAATTGTCGTCATTTATAAACATGTTTTTGAAAAAATGAGCAAAAAACATTGGCGTATAACATTTCCTACTCTTCCCTCATCCGAACGGTGAGAGAAGGAAGAAGCTAAAAAAATAACCGCACTTGTGGTGTTGTGCTCCAATTGTACTAAAATGCTCAATTACAAACCGTGTAGGTACTTTTACTTTGTTGTCTCTCAGTTGTCTAAAATATTCTCACACAGCACTCTTTCGCGCCATTGTCCATGTCAGAAGCCACACGATGGGACAGAAAACCATGTACCGACGTCGAAACACAAAAACAAGACTAAGCTTTACACCGATGTGCCCTCTCGCGCAGAACATGAAATATACTGATAAAAGGTTACATTAGGTACACTGTTTGATAACAGGAGAGGGATGCAGAGATAATTCGAAAAAATAAGGGACAAGAGAATGGCTTCGTTCGTAGTTTTCTAATGGAGTCACCTATGAATTAAATTCCTGATAACTTTAACCAGTCTACCTTCAAAGCTATTGCACCCAAATACTGGGATCATCACATCACTCACTGAAAGATAGCTATTCCAAAAGTTTGAAAATTGCGCCATCTCCTCCCCCACCTCTGATAATGTTTATACTTCTAGAAATTAATAAACAATGTTTTTCGGTGTTTTAAGTATGTTCTACAAGTAATGCACAGTATGAAAAGTTATCAAGATGAGAAAATCGAATCCAGTGATGAACAAAAGTTGAAAGTCGTTGACTTTATTCGACTTTAGATCGACTTTGTAAATTGAAATTTGACCCGGAACTAATCCAGTTTCGGAGTAAAGTCGAGTTAGAATTTCTGATCCCTAACCTTATGATTCTATTTTACAGGATCTCACTTTGCACTTCCTATATGTATGCAAAGATCTGCATTGAGTCAGTTCAATCCCTTTCCATTTTGACATCGTTTGCTCGCTATTAAGTCGATAGTTTTGCTTCAACGGCCATCTCTCATTCCACATTTAATACGTTTCATTCCCAAAGAGAATAGATGTCTCTTTTTTGAAATTGTTTTCACGCATTTCTTTTCATAGCAACTATCCCGTCCTTAACATCCCTTTTGTCTCCAATGTTTTTCCGAATTACATTCCTTACACAAGGAGTCTCGACACATCTCGAGGCAATGTTCATATACGATATTAAAGACATCATTACCGGCTGTTTAGTACTAATATTTGGTCGACGGCAACCCTCCTTATCAACTTATGGCAACGGCAATATAATACGGCAACATCCTTCCCTATCAAATGCAAATTCCCTTACTACCTGTTATTTCCTAATGCGTACTTTTGTTTTATTATTAGATCTGAGTAATTACATCATGGCCTTTCCCTGGAGAATTTCCCCTTTCTTGGATTGGATATTTGAGGAGGCGACCGACAGCTAAGGTCATTTTCGGTTAGGGAGGAAGGGTGGATGGAAACCCGGCGTCGGCATTAGCCTGCTCTTAACGAAAGGCGCCAAGGGGACGACGGTTTAACGTCTCATCTGACAGACGGAGTACTGTACTTCAAGAGCCCTCCACGAGACACTCAAGTAGGGATCGGGTTTCCTCTGAAAAACATCTTCCTCTGCAGGGATTTGAACCCAGGCCGCCCGTATGGTTTGCCAGTACTCTAGCCACCACACCAACCCGATCCCCAAATTTTCCCTTAATTTTTCCTTCCATTCAATTCTTCATAAACCCAATGTGCTTCACGGTGTTTCCAATCCCTCCTGTTCTTTTCCGTACAGAGTTCCATACATAATTTCCTACACTTCTCTTCTGTCAACTCCTTCATTTATAATTTTATCCTTCCACTTGATCTTCAGCATCCTCCTCCAACAACATCTTTTGGATACTTTTAAACTATTTCGGCCGTTTCTGGTATACCTTCCCGCATATTAAAGAAGCAATACCTCATCCAGAGCGTTTATTCACAAATAAATTACGTTCCTTTCGACGAGACATTTGGACGTGTGAGTCATCACGCTCTCCTCAATAAATCAAACCGATGCCTATCCCGGCGGAGCAGCAGATGCCAAGACGCGTACGGCAGACAAGGCAATGAGAAAGGTAAATCATCTTCAATGCTAGCGACGCCGCTGTTTAATCACTCCCAAGCCCGTTGAGGAGGGCACATGTTTGAAGATGAGCTCTCAAGCTATACTTTGGTCGTAAAATATAGGGTGCTCATCTCATCGCTCAGCTTCTTCGGCTCAGGCCGCTTTCATCTTAAGCGCGAAGCCTCTCAAAACAATCTGCACAAATGCGAAACTTTTCTACCTCAAGTCCGCCATGAATGGAAGAAATATAAAACGTGAACCAAGCTCATCGATAAACGTGATAATCGTGGCGTTTCAAATATCTAATGCCTGAATCACACGATACTTGACCTTGTACAAGTCCGAGCATGCTAGGGAGTACTGAATTTCTAGTACGAAACATAGCATGCTTGCAATCTTCCTAGGAGCTATCACACGAACTTACACAAGGTTTGTTTAGTAGGTCTTTGATCTAGTATAGTCGCGGAAGGAGTTTGACGACCGAAATGGATGATTTAGAACGAAGACGACGGCTTATAGCCGCTGCAGCTGCCGTAAAATTCAATTGCCTCAGGTACACAAGCCATTGCGTCTTGTTGTCAGGTTTGAGTGGTTTATTTGATCGCGGAAAATTGTAATTGTCACGAGGAACTGTGGAGGCGCTGACATAAAAAATTGACGACCGCATTGCAAAGAGCAAAGGTGATTGGTCGGTGGCTACTAGGCCCTACTAGGAGCAAGCATCAAACTTGTACCGCACCAATTACGAAATCAAGGATACCAGCTCGTATGCTAGCGATCATGCAGGATTTCCAGTATGCTATGCTAGTATCTAGCTAGTATGCTAGCTAGAATCCTCGGACTTGTGCAAGGTCAAGTATCGTGTGATTCTGGCGTAAGCTCGCTTCCTCTCGCTACAAACTAGCAGTCGAACGTCAATCTGAATCCATACACTTGCGTTCGCCTGATTTTCTGATCAGGGATCACGTAAATGACAACAACAGCGAAGTGCTCCCGACGAGTAGGAAGCATCCGATGGACAGGGCATCGGAAAGCTGGTAGGTTAGTCGAAAGGATGCGTATTTAATTAGTTGATATTTTCCTTTATGCTTGTTTCTTAAATTACAACGTTTTACTAAAATCACGTTTCCCATTATCCCTGAATGACTCGTACATCCTTGTGCTCTCATGCAGTAGCAAAATACATCAGTACAAATAGTTTCGGTAGCATTAACAGAATAACTATAATGTAGTGAATGTGGGCGAAATTTCACTTCCTCACAAGTATCAGCAGGTTGCTGCTAATGTATTAATAGGTATAGTTTCATTAATTCTACCACGTTACATTGCAGAGCCAGTTACAGTGCCGGTGATAACTCACCCCCTGCCACAAACCGTTTAGGTGTCTTGCGGAGTGTTATGTAGATATATATATGAAAGTTCGACCACCGCGAGAGTGGGTAGAGACACGTACATCTACATCTACATACTACCCCGCGAGCCGCCGCATGGTCATGTGGCAGGGGGTGGTAGGTCACCAGCCGTCTAAAGATGTAAAATTTTTGGAGGTGAAATGGTAACATGTGCTATGGGAGTGTATTTGGAGGAGCTCAGTTTTTATTGTGGTCGCATATTATACGCGAAAAGAACGAGTTTTTGTACCTATCTGTACGGCAGTGTATCTCTCATACTTTGTCGCATCTGTTGGGCCTAGAAATGTAGTGAGGCGTCATGATAATATTCACTGTGTCGCTCTAAAACACACCAGTTCTGAATATCTTAAGCAACCTAAGCCTAGTGTGTAGCCTCCGAGTCTCTAAGGGCTCCCACCTTAATCCCTCTAACAGTTGTGTATCACTTTATGTACGCCCTTAGCAGTTTTTAACGAAGCCCTCTGCTTTCATTTGTATTTTGTTAATTTGTTTGGTTGAATCTTGATGACCAGGGTCCCAAATGCTCGCAGCGTGTTCGAGGTGTGGCCTAACCAGAGCCAAGTAGCATCTCTCTTTGACTTTTTAATCCGAGGACCTTCTTATTATACGCTACGTAGCCGCAGAAGGAATTACAGATTGAAGTGACAAAGAAGAGCGAGACCACACTCCGTCTTAACTCAGTGTGAATTTCTAACACTACCTCAGTGTTAGAAATTCCACTGACTGAAATGAAGTGGATGGTTTAAGCTCGTTTCACACGTAATTTAATCCAGCACCAGTTCGAGGAAATTCGCCTTCGTGTATTAAATTTCCACTTTTGTGTCATATGGAATCAGCATGCTGACCAAAAAGTATAATAGCCATCATAACGGCTGAGTAACTTTATGTCATGATCGATGCCTAGTTTACTACTTACTCCCAGGGAGACCTTCTGATGAAGGCTTCCGCGGGGCTTGGATGTAAGTCGAATCCGTTTTCCGGGGTTTCCACCGCGTTGATTCATGATGAGGACGATATCCTCTGGTTCAGTCTGGACCTGAGAATATTGTCCAGTCTGGAGGACCTGAGGAAGGTGAAATATCGTCCTCATCATGAATCAACGCGGTGGAAACCCCGGAAAACGGATTCGACTTACTCCCAGGGAGAGCTGTTAGCCTTCGCCTCAGAAGCGTCCAATCCGTCAAGAAACCAATCGCGTCAACATTCACAGACGCGGTGCGATCTTCACCTTCTGGAGTTAGCGCCATTTTTTTCTCCTTTTTTCTTTCCTCCTTTTCGCTTTCAGTGATTTTCAGGCTATGGAATTTGTAATAAATAACAATGTCCCAACTGCGGTTTTGGTCGCCTGCTGTCAGTGATGCGGGTAGAAAAAATATTTTAGGAACATGCGTTAAACTGGAAAGCCATCACGGAGATGGGGTGAGCTTCTTACGGCTAGACAATGAAATGAAAGAGAGAAAATCTCCGAAAGCCGTAAACAATTGTTAACGGCTTTTGGAGATTTTCTCTGTTTTCTTTCATGCGTTAAACTGTTAATGAATATACTGCTTCCTCGCCAGGACTAGTTCAGTGATCCTGCGAAACGTTTTCAGAAGGTATCAATCACTTTGAATTCCTTTATAAGTGCCTTGAACGGCCTAGCAAACTACGACTTGCGGTGAACAATGTATTTTGTGAAATTGGTATTAGTTGATTTGACCCTTAACTGGACAGTGTCACTTAGTGTATATTTTTAATTCTTTCCTCACCAATTATTCTTGGCAAATGTTTTGATTAGTTAATTCATATCACAGCGTTGGTACAACACAACACTTACGCAAGCTGATACGAATCTGGTGTAGTAGCACAGCACAGCTTATTCATCATTACATTACGACCATTATTGCAGCCACAGGGGTAGCTGTTATTCATACATTTATTTATTTATTTATTTCCGAAACTCCCGAAAACAGCCCAACAAAGGTATTTCACTTCGGGTGATTAACATTAACAATAGCCGAACAACGACACCCATAACCTGAGTGGTGAAAAACCACCCAGGCGGGACTCGAATCCGCGACCCTCGGACTGGAAAGCGAGGACATATTCCCGCCGCCACCGGGGCCGACAGAGAGATAACTGATATCAGGCTGTGTGCGACAATTGGTCATTGTGGTAGAGAGACAACCTAATCTAATCAAAATAATATTTAAACTGTCCAAAGATATTTGCGAACATCCACCGCACCGTCATCGTCCGAAGATCTTAGCAACGTTCCTTCGTGGTGCCACGAATGGGGGGTAGAATTAAATATCAGCAAATGCACCACAGTTCACTTCCTGCGAAAGTCATTACAATAATGTACCTATGCTGTGGGTGGAGGAAACATAAAATATTCAGATACAGTAAAATATCTTGCAATTACCTTAACATCTGATATATAGTGGGGAACACACATACAAAACAAACTAGGATTTGTTAAACGTATAATTGGAAGGTCCTCGGATGAAAAAGTCAGAGAGAGATGCTACTTCGCTCTGGTTAGGCCTCATCTTGAATACGCCGCGAGCATTTGGGACCCTGGTTATAAAGATTTAACCAAAAAAACTAACAAAATTCAAAGGAAAGCCGCGCGCTTCGTAAAAACTCCTACGAGCGAACATATAGTGTTTCACAACTTTTAGAGGGATTAAGGTGGGAGCCCCTGGAGACTCAAGAGGCTGCACGCCAGGCTTAGTTTGCATGATAAATTCAGAACTGATATTTTTCAGAGCGACACAGAGAATATTATCATGACTCCTCACTACATCTCTAGGTTTGACAGATGCGATAAAATAAGAGAGATACTGTGCCGAACAGATAAGTACAAGAACTCGTTCTTTCCGCGAACAATAAGCGACCACAATAAAAATTGATCTCCACTAAATACCCTCCTATAATTCATGTCACCATTTCATCTCCAAAAAAAAACGTACACCTTTACACGGCTGGAGACCTAACACCCCATGCCACACGCCCATGCGACGGCTCGCAGAGTATTATGTAGGTGTAGATGCGGATGTAGATCCCAAACAGCGAAGCGTTCGAAACTGAGAGGCAGACAGTAAATATTTAGTATAGAGATGAATGTTAAGTGATATATGTATTTTTTTTTCAACACATATTTGAGACCTCTATTCGGTTAACTACAGCAAAAACTATTATCAAAAGCTGTAGCAGCAAGGTATTGTTGAGCGTATTATAGGAAGGTCCTCGGATGAAAGAGTCAAAGAGAGATACTACTTCGCTCTGGTTAGGCCACACCTCAAATACGCCGCGAGCATTTGGGACCCTGGTCATAAAGATTTAACCAAAAAAAATTAATAAAATACAAAGGAAAGCAGCGCTCTTCATTAAAAACTGCTACGAGCGTACATATACTGTCTCACAGCTTTTAAAGGGATTAAGGTGGGAGCCCATAGAGACTCGGAGACTACACGCTAGGCTTAGTTTTCATGATAAATTCAGAACTGATATTTTTCAGAGCGACATAGAGAATATTATCATGACGCCTCACTACATTTCTAGTTCTGACAGACGCGATGAAATAAGAGAGATACTCTGCCGAACAGATGGGTACAAGAACTCGTTCTTTCCGCGAACAATAAGCGACCACAATAAAAATTGAGCTCATTAAATACACTCCTATAATTCATGTGACCATTTCATCTCCGAAAAACTTACACCTTTGCACGGCCACACTCCCATGCGTCGGCTCGCGGGGTATTTTGTAGAGTTAGATGTAGAAGACGAGATTCGCACACGAGCCATGGCAACTTGTGTCGTGCGTGAGGACACAATATGCTGCCATGGACCTCGTGCGCGCGGCACTCCCCCACCCACTAACATTCAACTGGACTGACGACAGCTTATGAGGAAGACAAAAAAAAGACTGGTAACTGTTATCTTAAGACGCGCAGCGTTGACGAGGAGTTAGAGAGCAAATGCTTAGGTAATGGAAAATCGCGAAAGTGTGGGATTATTCATTGCGTGGCAAGACGTCCGCTTTACTGCTTCGTTTCACTCACGGAAACCATTATCGCATACTCTCTCGAGTGAGGGTGGAGAATTGATATCTGGACAATAGTTACATCTCTGTCAGTCGCCACTTGAATTAACCAACTTGTGGATTCCTCATATTCAGAGTTATGAATTTGCGCGAACAGAAATGTTTTCAGAGCACCATAATGAACGCTCGTCACTTACATTGTTCTCATATATGATCTGGTTTCGCAGAATGTAAGACAATTCATCCATGGAAGTAAAAATAAGTGCTTTTAACCTCGTCCAAAATAAACGGCAAGATAGTAACACATAGCGAGCTACAAATAATGACAATATAATAGGAGTGAAATCTGCAACGCTTTATTCACTAGAGTAAACTTGGCTCTCATAACATTCAGGATTGATGAGATTTAATGAAATGAGATACGTAGAAAGGCGCCTTAAACCTACAGTACACGCGTCATTTGTTTATCTTACGCTCGCACATTTCCAGACCACGATCGATCGTAAGGCAAAGAAATGTTTCACCAAATGAGAGACTTTTTTGCGTGCACGCCTTCCGTTAAAACGGTTGCAGGATGAGTTCATGAGTCAGATCTATGAACTCACTTGAGCCTCGGAGCACGGAATAATACCGAATTAAAAGGAACTTTATTTATTTGCGTCTATCGTAGTTTAGAGTTGTATATAAAGCCGTAGAATTGTACAGGCGTTGAATCATTCCTCCCTAACGGCATCCCGTCCTCTCAAAGCATCCCGTAGTTGCCTAGTGGGTTCTAATTTTGAGATGACTTATTCCTAGGCATGTACAGCACTATCACCGTTCTTAAGGTAGTTCGAGCGAAAAATCATTTTACTTAGAAATCAATGAATTTGGTCTCATATTAAAATGTTTTTCCTACATTAAAGCAAGTTCTCACTTTGCTTTCGATGAAGTTTCCGAAATTGGGACAGAATTATGTTAATGTATATACGTTGCTTTCGAAATCGTGACATCTTGCTTATTTTAGTAAGAACTGTAATAGTGAGAAATGTACTATTTTGATTTAATACAAATCTTTACATATTATTCTGTAATCAAAATAAATTGTAACAAATTTTTGTTTTACATGAATGTAATTTGTGCTTAATGTATTACTATTTATATGATTTTCTGTGCATTACATTGTCATATTTGGGGGTAAATTGATAAACATAAACAAATTTCTAAAGGTGCACGAAAGTGTACATGTTGTCCTCTATGCAATAATTGGTAAGTATTATTTCTGTTTCACATGAATGTACTATATTTGCTCGATGTAATATTATTGTTGTACATTGCATTCCATTTTTCATAACATGGACAAAACTGATATATTCCAATTAATTGTTTTTTATGCTTTGAAAAATCGCGATTACTTAATGCCAGCGATGCTATTTATTTAAGGAAGGCAGTCTCCATACAGGTGACACCTTTGAGTCTTCCTAAGGCTCCTATTATTTATAAAAAAGAGTATGTATGAAACTGTGGAGTAAAATATATTATATTATTATAATTATATACGAAATATGCGTCATAAGCGATAAGGTTACGTCTTTAAATTGCACTGAAATAGCAAATGACCAAGCCGGTATGGCGCCATTTTTTCACTAATTACAAATTTTTAAATATTTCAGAGATATCACTAAAGGGAAGACGTTTGCAAAGTATACCGAACATCTGTGCACAAACAAAATTCGCTCCAACCATCTTAGAAAATCTTCATGATGATTCCACAAGAAGTGACGAGAGACGAGACGTATTGCGAGCATTCATCCCCTCCGGAGATCGGATCGTCAGAGAAAAGAAAAAAAGGGAGAGGGAGAGAGATGGAGAGAATAGGAAACTATGGATTCGGAAGACGATGACGGAAAGCAAAGCCCTGAGGGAAGAAGCATATGCCATCCGCCGGCTACTCTTTTCCATCCTCCAGAATCTCCTTTTCAAATGACCGGAGTGGACCAGAGGGAAGGATCACACACAAAGCGATCTCCCAGTTTGCCAACACGGGAGAGCATCGGAAAAGAAAATAAAAAAACGAAATGGTTAAGTAATGCCGAGAGGATTAGAAGATCTGGAGAACTCTAAGATTTTTTTATAACGACGCTAAAAAAAGATGTCCTCCTCAAAGATTTCAAAGCCCCTTTCCTCCCTCCATTCAACCTCCTGTCCCCTAACAACCTCCCGTTGTCCCCCTCGACGGGCGGTGCGGGGTTAAAAAGGTTTCGGCAAGTACTCCGCGGAGGAAGGAAACTCCTTCTACTTCCACTTCCACCGGAGAAATGCACGAAAAAGATTGGAGGGAGACGACAATCAAGAGTCAGACCATATTATACATACGCGTGTACATATAAATGGCAACGGGACTCGGACTATGTAAGCAAGAGTATATACATGAGCCATGTGACCTCGAGGGAGAGGATGAGAAAAAGAAATCCTTTACGGACCACTGAGAACTCACTGAAAACAGCTCCGAGAAATAAAAAAACCCATCCTCTTTCCTCGAGACAAGACTTTTTGTCGACTTCTCAGCAGAAAACTTATCCTCGGATCGAATGAAAACTCCATTTTATTCACCGGAAACTTTAACTGTCGTGGAGCCCTGATGGTTGTCTATTATGAGTAGGTACGCGATGAAGCATTTCGATATTCATGTAAACATGAGCGGGTGCTTTGATGGGCTGTGACTACACGGATACTTATCCGTCTGTCTTAGTGAATCTTATACAAAAAGCATTCGCAGCAGATGAAAAGGTATTTCTTCGAAGTTTCAATGAAGTTTATCTCAACTAGTAACTTAAGGAGGCTAACATGAAAGTAAGGCTCTGTAAAGCGCCTTCCTTCACATCAACGTAGATAACTTGAGAAATTTCGCAGGAATGCCATAAGTACGAAATGTAGGTCCGGTGATGTTATATGAATTCGTGATGATCACAGGTGATTACCAGCTATCCCTTTAGTACATAGTATTCCAAATACTCACTGCAATCGCATTTCCTGCAAAAGGGAAGGGGCTTTTATGCAGTCGAATATTAACAGTGAGAGATTTTATACATTGCACATGCTTCTAATGTTTACCATTAATTCAATACAAAATAAAATTTTCAGAAAATTTGGACAGAACCCAGTTGGGTTATGAAATATCGTCGAATTTCCTTAATTGAAAGAAACGCAAAAAAAAAACAATTTTAATAGCGAGTAGAGTGGGACATTGTAGTGCCAAATTCTGCTGGATATTCTCGATGCATAATTTAATTAATATTTTAAAAGAAATCAATTTGGCGAACTTTTCCTCTTTGTTCCCTCTCCATAGATGGAAGGGTAAAGGTTAACACACTTCAAGAACACGTGTTTCACAAGAGAGCTCACTTCGCTCGTCAAAACTGTCACCGAACTCGCAAGAAAAATAGACACTGGAATTAAAACTTCGCGTCTTCTCCGCATCGAGTGCCATTTCCCAGCATCGCTCATAATTCTCTGTGGGGTGACGTCAAGGGTGGATGGTTTGGCGCAACGACCGAAAGGCAAAGGAAATCCTCCCTCCGCACGCCGCGCAAACAACTCCCCCTCGACTCCGATCGGTGACTTCGAACTTTGACCCTCATTTTTTTTCTTCCTTCCGCCCATTTCCTCTCCCAATTGACGGAGCCGCACTCACTCGGAAAAGTTTCATCTCCCGCGGCATCGGGATCGCCACGATGAGAAATCCATCGGCCGGAATGACCAAACGCGCGCAAGCACACACACACACACACACACACACACACACGCCCAACTGACAATAAACGCGGTCCATAGAGAGAAGGAGAGAGAGAGGGAGCTGCTTACATCCCCATATTATCATCCCCGATGTCTTTTACCTGCGTGTATCTCCCCCAATTGCTCCTTCGATGAAGGTGCACGCCCCAATGCCTATTAAAAGGGTGTCCAGCAGCTGGGCATTTGAAAATTCCCTGAGGTTTCCATGTTTTTCAGACGTAATTTTTATTTTTTCCAGAGGAAATATTGATTTATTTCTCGTTGATTATAAGAGAATGTTCGGTATGTTTTTTGGGTGATTAAACGTAAGGATTATTTCTAAACTTGCATATTTGGAGGAAAATGGACACAAAATTTTAAAATAGTTTGAGAGAAAGCCACATAACCAACCTTTCTTAGATTTAAACATTGTCATGCTAGCGCTCAAGGAACAAGGTTATATTAAAGCAAGACTTTGCTATGAATAGCATTGATATCAAACGATCAAAAACTTAAAAACTGAAGGAATTGACTTTTTTTCCTTATTTTGCTCAATGCGACAACGCAAGAGAAATTTCACTAAGCAACTTGCAGATGAAGACACTTTTTTAAGGCACTGATTTACAGACTATGACCAATAAGAACACAATGTATTTATATAGAAAACATTGTATCTAATTTCGGTGATAACAGGAATGCAAAATGCGACAACGCAATGGAAATTTGACTCAATGCAACTTGCCGAAAAAGGCACATTGCTCAGGTTGTTGTTTTATATATTGACACCACAGAAAATTCCAGAGTCAATTCGATATTTCCCTGAGATTTCCGGTGAAAATAAAATTCCCTGAGATTTCCCGGTCTTCCCGGTTTTCCTGAGTGCTAGACACCCTGCTATAAGTACTTGCTTTTCATTCCTAAAAATATTTTCCCCTCCCCCTCCTCCGATTCCGGAACAACGCCAGGCGAGAGTAAAGACGCGAACAAATGGCGAAACTTAAAGAATGCTTGAACCAAGAAGCAGATGAGTTGGATTGGAAAAAAGGGAATTATGAGCCAGTGTATGCGGAGACGGTTGAACTGAGGGTGCGGGGGTAGAAGGGGCAGATTCAGGGGGAGATGGAGAGAGGGGGGGTGCTGAAATTCTTTCGGCCGCCCGGTTGCGAGACAGAACGCAGAAGTCGAATACGGGAGCAGAAGGAATGCATTGAGGAGAGGAAAGGAAAGCAGGGCAGTCAACCAATTTCTTCAGTGAATTAATCAATCACGCCTCTCAATCGGAAGGGGAACACAACAGCTCTTCACAATGAACTTTGAAAGATAGAATTTCAGATTATACTGTCTAAAAATATGTGAAAAATACAAAGTAATCCACCAAAGAAAAAACTTTAACCAATATTATATCCTCATGTTAAACAAGGATAGGTGCATTTATTGAGAGTGAATTCAAAACCTCGGGGTGCACAAGAATTCTAAAGTAAATTCCATGACAATGCTACAATGCCATATAATGGCTTAGAAGATAGTGTCAGCTGTATGGTATACTTAAATAAGAAAGTTACTGAGAGTGGTTACCACTCAATGAATACATCAGACAATAGTAGCAATTTAGTGTCGAAACTCAAACTACCAATTCTCTGATTCGTCGAAATGTGCCTTTTGAAGTTTCTCCTTTTCAATATAATTTTTCTTTTTGCCAAGTCATCAAATACGACAAAACGTCCACCTTTTTGGATTGAAATACAATTCAGAATTATTATCAATTAAAACAAACCCATGACGATGTTATAAACCGTTGGCTCAGCCGCTGTGAAATAGTACCGATCAACAAGCTGTTCCACCCTCTCATTCAGTGCTCAGTTTCTTACAAGTCGACGTTAAGGTGGTCTCACATGTGGAAATTACATGTGCGTCACTTAATTCACAATCTGGGAACTTGAAGAGAAAAACACGTTTTCCATAAGGAAATGAACAACAAAATTACGCCCATCCGCGCTCTTTTTCTCGCAGGTTGAACTCAAAGCTGCTTGGAGTTAAAAGCGAGAAGGATAGAAATGCGGGAACATAGTATTTTTAATGTTAATGCCACTTTCTCGAAAAATTATCGTTAAAAGTAACAAAGTCCGGGATTTAGACGAAACATCAAAATTGTCGCATCTTACCACCTAGTTATTTTGAACAGATATTAGCTATTTATGAGGCAGTCGAAGTCCAAATATAGTGATACCACAAAAGGCGCTTCAGTCGGATTCAATGGCTTAAAAAAAGGTAATCATTTAAAATGTATTCGTGAAATAATCACCATATTCTGTTGCTAAACTTTTGTTTTCCATTGCTAATGCATTCCATCAGTGAAAGAAGGGTTTATAAATACACTCAAAAATAATTTGGGGTTTGAACATCGTTGACACGGACTCGCACGGTCGCGGTGAATCCTTCCCATAGAATTCTCTTCAAAGTACACCTTCAATTCCCTCATTTTATGCACACGATTATTCTTTTCATTGAAAACATTACGGTGGAGTAGTTCTCGCAAATGGTCGATCGCAGCAACAGTGACGCCCAGCACACCGAAGGAGATTGCATTTTTACAAAATAAAATCAATAATTTTCGATTCTGAAAATACCTAGCTTGAAATAGAATGGAACGAAGCGACGAGCAAGTGGAATGGGAGAGAAATGCGCGTCTCATCAATTGAGAGCATAGAGTCAATAAAAAGAGACTGAAGAAGAGGCGTTTTACGTTTATGAAGATGATAAAAATGTCCCTTGAATGAGTCGAGGGAGCGTTTTTCATACGACTCTCTCATTCTATTACATTTACCCATCAGCCATCTTAATAGAAATATATATATTTCCTTTATTTTATGACTTTAAATACGTTTATTTGCAGAAGGAAGATGTGTATACTTTAAAAGTCGAAGGAAATGAGCTCCTGATTCCATTATTGTCTTCATTATTGGTAAGGAACGGCTCTCAGTAACCCAGCAGGATGTATACTGCCTCAATTGGTCATTAATGAACCTTCTCGATAGACCGTAACAAATTTATTAGTTGATCATTAAATATAATAATTTATAAGCAGCTAAACTTTGATGTTACTACTTAATCAGAAAATGTAAGCAAATTATGGGTCATCACTAACATTTTAAGTTTCCCTTAGCAGAGATCATCACTTTTCAGCAAAGATGAATTTATATCGGACTGCATGCATTTGCTTATTGAATTAGGTAGGAGGAAAACTGACATATTATCCAACAGTAAGTTTACCGTCAAATGCGATATTTGGGACCCAGCCTAGGCGACAGAGAGTAGCGTACCTATATCTGAAATATCATCAGATAACTGCTGCGGTTTCCGCACTCGTGAAGGAAACAATAACAGACAGCACAGAGAAGATTGCTAATTTAATTTAGCAGAATTTCATTCCTTGGAGTATTTTTTTAAAGCCTTAGTTAGAAAGGTGACCGACGCGGAGCATAGCGTAATTAGTAACTTAAATGAACCAGTAATGCTTCCTTCGCAACCTCGATATTCAGTAACCACACAATCGGATCACCATATTTCGCAACGCACCTTTTCACCACGCCAACATTTTCACGGCTTGTCGATATATAGGACTCTCATTGTTTGATCTTCTTGCAAAGGAAGCGATAATTAATGAGGATTCGCGTACAGCAGAAATTATCCGCCAAATACAAGTTGGATTGCCGCTCAACGTGCACGAAGCGATCTGCAGGCAGGAAATTCCCTTTCGAACATCAACTGCGGAGTTCGACGCCAGTGGAAATTTGACGGTTACCAATCGACCATTGCGACTGACGGCAGTCACCTGATGCTCTCCCCTCGTACATTCTCCTAAATCCAAAATATAAATTAGAACTTCAACGACAAGAAAGAGAAAAGTGAGAGACTTCTAATTTACTAAGATTATTTAATGCGAAAATGACTTAAAGTAGTCCAAGCGAGATAGTTCCCTACTCATAATAGAGACCATATTCGGATTATACGTTTTAATTTCACCAGATGTAGGACGTATCAATAAAATATTGCATTATTAATGGTGCATTTATATAGTTTTATATGACAGAAATATTAAGTAACTAAATTAAAATATATAAATAAGTCTTTAACTTGATTCGTCCTTTCCGCGCGGTGCGTTTGAAACTCCTTCAAAAGGAAAGGTTTTTCTTGATAACCAAGAACCTGTTGCGGTGACAATGTGATTATTTTTGGAAAATAATGGAGAAAACATACAAACTACAAGCTGTTAGATTTTGTACGACATCTAAGCGTTAGACATACCTCATTTTTAATGAGGTATGTCTAACATACATTTTAATGAGGTATGTCTAACAGCAGTCATCTTATTTTAGTGAGGAATGTATAATCTTTAATGAGGTATGTTTAAAATGAGACCAAATTCATTGATTTCTAAGTAAAATGATTTTTCGCTCTAACTACCTTAGAAAGAAAACCTAGCGCCATGAAAATGAATTTAAAGTTAAATTATGTAAGGGAATTTTAAGATGCATTTACATTAATATTATATATACTAATAATATATATAATAATAATATATAAGTAATAATACATACAATAAACATTACATGTTTAAAACTCCGCGGAATGCGTTTACTGATGGTTATTTCTGAGATTTCACAACGTTTATCATTCGTATGCATCAATAAAGAATTGAAATTAATTTTTAAGCGTTGAACCGATAATTCTTAGCTAACAATGGTATCTAATGATTGCAGCTTTGATCATTGAACCAAAAACTGTGTTAAAAGTTCCAAAACATTGAATATATAGAAAAGAAATGTTCCGATAAAAAAGTTAATACAACTCATATTTAAGACGATGTATTTTCTCCCAGATTCTTACATTTCAAAAGACAACAGGAAAGATACGCGTAAATAAGTCCCTGTAATACTCAAAGCAGAAACACAACATTATAAAAAACAAGCACAGAAACAGCCAAGATAATTTTATTTCTCATTGTGTTTCTACCTACTTCCCTCCTACGCTTAGCTGATTCATAGATAATAAATGTACACTTCATATTTTAACACAAACAACACGTCTCTCGGGAAATGCACCACAGTTCACTCCCGGTGAGAGTCATCACAAAAATGCCATGCCTATACTGTGGGTTGAGAAAACATAAAATCTTCAGATACAGTAAAATATCTTGGAATTACCTTAACATCTAATACATATCGTGGGGATTACACATACAGAACACATGTGGCGGAGCATTAAAGAAACAAGGTATTGTTGAGCGTATAATAGGAAGGTCCTCGGATGAAAGAGTCAAAGAGAGATACTACTTCGCTCTGGTTAGGCCACACCTCAAATACGCCGCGAGCATTTGGGACCCTGGTCATAAAGATTTAACCAAAAAAAATTAATAAAATACAAAGGAAAGCAGCGCTCTTCATTAAAAACTGCTACGAGCGTACATATAGTGTTTCACAACTTTTAGGGGGATTAAGGTGGGAGCCCCTAGAGACTCGGAGGCTACACTCTAGGCTTAGGTTGCTTGAGAAATTCAGAACTGATATTTTTCAGAGCGATATAAAGAAAAATATCATGACTCCTCACAACGTCTCTAGGTCTGACAGATGCGATAAAGTAAGAGAGAAACACTGCCGAACAGATAGGTACAAGAACTCGTTCTTTCCGCGCACAATAAGCGACCACAATAAAAAATGAGAGCCACTAAATACACTCATATAGTATATGTCACCATTCCATCTTCAAAACGTTATACCTCTACACAGCTGGTGACCTAACACCCCCATGCCACACGCCCAAGCGGCGGCTCGCGAGGTAGTATATATATGTAGATGAAATATTCGCCCCCGCGATTCACTGTCCACGTTAACTGACCGGTTGAGGAGAAGAGGTCATCACCGGAATGGATCAACTACCGCACTGCCGACGCAATTATTCCACCATTGACCGTCGTCACTTCGATCAATTATTGCCCGACCGTAACTCTCATTTCGCGTAACATTCGACCCCAATATTACTATCATCTCGCTCTCATATCAACCACAACTTTGATTGTGATGACAATGATGAATGAATTGATTGTGATGACATTCTGGGTTTATCCCACGCAGTTTGCGCCGTTCGTAATTAACTCCTTGCTTGGAAAGCAGGTTACCGTTCGAAACTTTTAACTGGATTCCTTCGCATAATCTCAGGGTTCCGAGATGGATTGACTCGTTGGCCACGTTCGAAGCGAAAGCAAAATTGGAAACGGACCAAAATTTTCAAAACCAGTGATAGGGACGGATGAGTAATAATGAATTAGTGAATGGAAACTGAAGAGAGGAGTGCGGTTTGGATGTCTCGAAATAATCGAAACAAATATAATCAGGAAATACAAGGAAGGGATCAATTAAGGGGGAGGGGAGGGGGAACCTCTCTTAGAAGGGAACAGAGGAATCGAGAGATGGCGTCTTAAAAGAGGCCGGGGACGGGAGCGAGAGGGGTCGAAGAGAGAGAGAGAGAGAGACGATGTCACTAGAGAGAAATACAGAAGCAATTCCGAAGCACTAATGAAATCTTAAAGGGTGAACAGGGGATGAGGAGGAGGCGGGGGAGCGATACGTTGAAGAAGTTGCTTCAGGCGAGATGAGGAGGGAAAGGGGCTAAGGTTACTCTCAAGGGAGAGTGATTATTGAAGAAGACATCGCATCGGAGATGCTGAGCGATTCACGTCGCAAAACGTGTCCTTGAGCTACATAGGGGACACATTTCAATCGCAGAGGACTTACGTACAGACCAATCAACCAACTAACGCCCGATCCGACTTGCATAGGCAGAGGTTTGCGAACAAATGGGTCCTTAACTTCTGATATATCATGGAGATGACACATACAGAACATATGTGGCTCAGCATGAGAGAAACTAGGTTTTGTTAGACGTATAATAGGAAGGTCCTCGGATGAAAAAGTCAAGAGAGATGCTACTTCGCTCTGGTTAGGCCACACCTCGAATACGCCGCGAGCATTTGGGACCCTGGTCAAATAGATTTAACCAAAAAAAACTAACAAAATACAAAGGAAAGCAGCGCGCTTCGTTAAAAACTGCTACCAGCGTACATATAGTGTCTCACAACTTTTAGAGGTATTAAGGTGGGAGCCCCTAGGGACTCGGAGGTTACAAACTAGGCTTAGGTTGCTTGATAAATTCAGAACTGATATTTCGGTACAAGAACTCGTTCTTTCCACGAACAATAAGCGACCAAAATAAAAATTGAGCTCCGGTAAATACACTCCTATAACACAGGTCACAATTTCATCTCCAAAACTTATACCTCTACACGGCTGGTGACCTAACACCCCAATGCCACACGCCCATGCGGCGGCTCGCGGGGTATTATGTAGATGTAGATGTAGAAGGAACGGGTGCATAAATTGGACGTAGGGATCGAGGACCCACTTCAATGGAACAGACGCTCATTCCGTTTATAGTTCACCCAAATCTGTCAGCACAACCGTTCCCTCTGATCGGACTCGGTCGTTCCTTATCCTTCCGCCGGTATCCTCAGTACAGTCAGTAGTTCCTAGTTCATTTCTATCCCTTTCGAAGTCGGTTCGGTTTACGGTTTCCTTCGCTGTGTATCTGTTGTTCACTACCCCTAAATAGGTACTTGCGTCTACTTTTCTAATTATACTGCCCATTCCAAAACGCCGTGATACGAGTTTGACAGTAAATATTTCCACAACGACCCAATGAATGTAGTGCGGCTTCTGTCTACTCAAATTGGATCGGGGGTATTCGTTAGGTTTGAAATTTTCCACGCATTAAAGTGAACTTTTTAATTACTTTTGCTGCTTCATATGTTAATCCCATTGTCGTACACTACTTGCTTGTATTTGCCTTGTTCATCTTGGATGAAATAATTAGTATTGCTTTCGTGAATTCCTACGGGCACACTCCATCCTCATAAATCAAACATATACATATATCTTTCCTCTTCCGCTTCTTTCCATTTTATTTATGTAGTAATGTTATCTATTCTCACTGCTTCAGTCTCTCTCGTGTCTTAATGTGCTCTCCCAATGTCACTATCAAGTATATCAAATCTGATGATGGACCTTCTGGACCTAATCTCTTTACTATAAAGTTCTTTAATATGAGAGAGAAACAGACTTGAAGACCCTCCGAACAGCCGAGACAAGAGTCGTAAAATAAGCAGAACAATAAAAGATCCAGTTGTTATCCTGAGGAAGCTGTTACAACATTTATTCGTGAATTTCATATGGGTTATCATTTTGACAACTATTGTATGGATTACCAAATGTCTGTAATAAAACACCCATTACATACACTTGAAACAATATTTCAATGGTAGACTACGGATAATTTGAGATAGTGAAATAGTAAGCTTGCGAGATGATATTACAAAAATCTGGAAACGGCTGTTGCTGCGACGATTTCAGGGGGCACCAAAAGATTTTTATGTACTTGATGGATATAATTACTGAGGTCATTCACCCATGGTAACGACTAAGTGACTGTCTTAGCTTTAACAGCCGACTGAATGTGAGACTTTTTATTGTGAGCAAAATACTAAAAACCTAAGAATGATTTCTCATTATTTGACCTGTAGGTAGGTAGGTAAAAATATGCATTTCGGAGATTCTCTTTGCTAAAATGCCGCACGCTATATTTATAGTTACGATGATCAAGCATAAAAGGGAATGCTTTCGGCCAAATATTGAAGAGAGTTGTAATATTCAGTTTTTCATTCGTAGCAATATAAGTAGTTCAAATCGGATGTTAAAATCAGAGACTTAGGCACAACACATAAAAATAGGAACGACGGTTATTCGTCTTTACATCTCAACAAACAACCACCTTCTCCCTAGGCGATAAATAATAAACGATTCCATGATGTAACAGACTATTATCAAAACATCAGGCAAGGCATCAAAAAGCAGGTTTGGACCATTTACTGTCATAAAAATGTTTCGAGACATAAGAAAAGTCTCGGTGAGCGAGCTTACTTGTTCCCAAACTTTCGAGGAAGAATTTTTATAATAAAAAAATTTATAATGAAGCTATCTTCAGTTATTAAATTAGGTTCATACCGTCGCTAGGTAAATAAAAAATGTATCACAGAAATATGTAAATCAATCAGAGTGCACTTTATAGAAAATGAAAGGCATCAATTGACAGACTACACGAGATTAAATTAATTTCCACGAATTCACGGATTACCAAGATCACCAATACTTAGGATTGCTTTAATACTGGTAACCGAATATTTTGCAACTACGAGAATTTTTGTACGGAATATTAGTTGTGTAATAAAAGTTATAAGCAAGGTGAGAATAACTTCGGCAAACACGCACAGGATAGCATCAGATGACCACGCATTCACCCATTTTGTGAAACACCTTCATGCAATGAGCTCGAAACCTAAAACCAATATTTCCCTTCAGAAAGTAGTTTTGTATCGCTTTTACCAGATTTATTCCGTGAAGGCGAGATATAGTAAGACTGAATGATACTATAGTTGATGTGACGTCAAAATCAATGTGAAACGTTGTCATTTTAACGAGACAGAGTCAAAAACGAAAACGCACTCCTGCACGGACGAAGAAACATTCTTCGTTAGTGCAGCGCGTGCATCACTCACGAACACAAGGAAAATAGTGGTTAATGTGGTAATTCAGATAATTATTTTGTTAAGGTAGTCCGAGCGAGGTAGTTCCCTAGTCATAATAGAGACCATATTTGAATTATACGTTTTAATTTCACCAGCTGTAGGACACATCATTTAAACATTGCATTATTAATGGTGCAATAATATAGTTTTATACGACAGAAATTGTAAGCAATTAAATTATAATATCTTAATAAGTCTTTAACTTGACTCATTTTTTCACGCGGTACGTTTGAAACTCCATCAAAACAGAAGGATTTTTGTGATCCCGAAGATTTTACTGCGGTGACAATATGATTAATTTTCAAATATAGCTGAGAAAACATACAAAATACACGCTGTTGGTTTATTTTACGACATCTAAGAGTTAGAACTACCTCATTTTTTAAATAATTTCTCTCTGGAGTGCATATACGTACCATTTACCATGTAAAATGACTGGTATTTTTTGGCAAATATCTTCGAAAGTAATGCGGTAAGGGGTAGCTTTATTGGTGTCATTGTATAAGTGAGATATTTTTCTTTAGAATGAGACCAAATTCATTGATTTCTAAGTAAAATGATATTTCGTTCGGAATACCTTAACAGCATTGGAGGATTATAAATGACAACCTTGAAAGCATTCTGCTACGCGCATAGAACGCAAAAAACAATACATGGTTGAGTTGTGGCCACGTCCCGTGCATGTAGCAGACGAAAATTTCTCAATAAAGGGTTCGAGAGAGTTGGATACGAAGCGATAAAGAAAGCGAGAGGATGGAGGGATTTAGGAAAAGGGACTTACTTAAAGGAGATGACTCATACACACGCACGAGGACCGGTTGAGAAAGAGGAGGAGGAGAGAAAGAGAGCCACCTATGGGGTGTAGCAGGAACTCTCGTTTCGAGAGAGAGAGAGGCTCAAACTTAACTTGGGGAGTCGTTGGGATGTTTCAGGGGTTTCGGAATGGAATTAAAGGCTGGGTTAAGAGGGATTTCGGGAGGGAGAAATAAATTTGAGTGCAGCGGCAACCCCCTCCTAGTTCCCCATCCCTCCCTCCCTCCCCCTCTCCCTCCCGAAAAAGGGGTGGGGGTGGGATTGTGAGCAAGATTGCGAGTTCGCCGGGAGGGTGTGGGGATCAGGGTGTAAGGGGTGGATATTTGGGCAAAAGGAAGGAGGGAAGGGAGATTCTTTTCGCGAGAGAGGGATTTTCCAGAGGGGGTGGTGTGTTGGTTGGGTGAGTGTTTGGTTTGACGAAGGGAAAGGCGAGCGAGAAGGGAACACCCCTATAACGGAAGGAGATTAGGGGAAGTGGGGAAGTGTGGGGGGGAGGGAATTGGGGGAGGGGGATGAGATGGGAATGGAAGTATACTGCGTCCCTCCCTTCTCAGATTGGAACGAGGGGTCGGGAAAAAGTGTCATCATAGCGTGACCGCCAAAATTCACTGTGTTTTTGAATAAGTAATCGTCCCCGGCTTCACTTTGTGGAAGTGAGTATTATCCATGATAAAAACCACCTTGTTTCAATCCACACAATTTATTATAAATACGACCCGGGCTTCAGCAACTTCGTGCCATCATCAGACAAAGTTGTTTTTGTCATGGCTTCGCGGATTTTGTCGAAAAAAATAAACACGTAGAGATTGGATAGCGATAAAGAATGAGGGGAACGAGAAGGGTTGAGGTAATGATGAGAGTCCAATGGAACGAATGATCTCGTCAAATACGTTCATCCTCCTAGTAATCACGACTCTATTGAGAGCAAATTTTACCTCGAAGTTGTGTTCTATTGGATGAAGAAGTATACGACGATATTCCAGGAAAAAATATAGTTTAAGTATTCCGTCAAAGATCTCCTTCGTGCATCGCCATTGCCTTTCATATTTTTCAAATGAAATGTAAATAAATCGAACTTCCATTCCAATCGAAGCTTCAATACAGTTTGCCGGGAGGCTATTGCGTAACTTTCGTTCCCAGCAGTTCAAGGTCACTTATCAGAATTTACGTCACATTTGAACGAACTGTTCAAACCATTTTCCGTGCCAACTTTCCCCCTAATGTTTACTTTCTTCCCCCCACTAGTTGGAATCATATGCGTTAGCAAATGAGTCAATCCCCCGATTCGGTATCGGATGCCTACGATATATCCGCGGGTGAGGCAGTCCTCCATATGATAATTACTCCTTGAAATGGCTGCCTCCCCTTTTAAATATGGATATTTTCCAGAAAAATAAAATATTATATAGTCCATCACTCAATTTTCGCTATTTTAAAATCCATTTTGGTACATTTACTCATGAACAGCTACCTCATCGAAGTCCGTATAATCGATATTCACTTCCAAGTTAATACATGACCTTTTTTTAATCCGTTCACAGGGCGTATTCATTGATGTAACTTAATAAAGTGGAATGCCTTTCCGTTATTTTTTTAAATTGGGAATGGCATTATGATTACTAACCACTGGTCAACTAAAACATTCGCCAACGCCACGATAGAGGGGAAAGCGTGCTCATTTTCACTTCGAAACCAAATACAAATGCATCCAAAATTCCCAAAATGACACCAATAGAGAAGATCAGATGTCTCAACTGAAGAAAAAATACAACTGAGAATCAGCAGAACCGAAGAATTGAAGATCAGGACGTAACACCTCTATATGCTCTCAAAATAGCACTAACTTAGCAATCTTTCTTCCTCGATCGACCAAATCCTGCCGTATTCCAATCCTAGTGAACCCTGTTGGTAAATGACTTCTCCACCAGATTTAGATACATCTAAATACAGTGGCACCTGATAAATAATTTTGATGGCATGGTAAATCAACATGTTAAGGATATCACTACCTTGCATTTGCAATAAAAGGAGCGAATTTCATGCCGAAGATCACGTTGCTCACCAAATATTTTTCAGTTTTCTAGCTACATTACTATTTGAAAAATAATTGGCTATACCGTAAATGAAAAGTACAACTTAGCTATTCCACCTAGATTTATTAACAGGACGACCTAGGTTTCGACGAAGCTCGTCATCAATCGGGTACAGTATTACAAGAAGACATAGAATATATAGTGACATAATATCGGGGGAGTTACAGGTGGTGTAAGGAGAGTGGGGAGATGGGTGTTCGAGCTTTGGGGAAGGGGTAATGGTTTGCAAGGAGGAGCTTTGGGTGCGGGAGAGAGGTGGTCTTGGAGCTGACAAAGAGTTAAGGAAGGCGGGGGGAAGGGGTATAGCAAGCGTAAGAGTCGTGTGAGAACACCGGAGACAAATCCGTGACCACACAAGACTCCAGTGCGGGAGGGATAAGGTTAGGAACGGAGATGCCCCCTATAGGGAGCCTAAGTGTGGAAGGGAGAAGGGTCAAGCAGGGGGGAGTGGAAGGTATAAAAAATTCGTTGACGATTGTTTCGTCACAAAGGACACTTTTCAAAATTTCCATTTGCTCCAATACGTCCTCCGGTTCAAAGTCACTTAGGTGGTTTTCTTCGAGTAAATGTTTGGCGAAGAGAGATGATTGGCTATATACATATATATTAGCTAAGGACGAAAGAAGTGCGGCAGAATGTATCGACCGGAGGTCGAAGTACAATAGCTCTCCAACCCCATAAAGGCTAGGCAATTCTGAGAGAAAACACTCAGAATTACTTAGATGAGGACAAAGAGAGAAGGAAAGAGGGAAAAATCTATCAATACTAAAAACGCGAGGGGAATTGAATTATTATACATCAACGTAACGGAAGAAACACTGTAGGGGAAAAAGGGTTTTAGGGATATGAGTACACATGATGCAAAACATTAATCCTGTAAAAGACAACTTTGGAAACGAAGGTCAGTTTAAGAGGTGATGACAGAATTCACCTAGAAGGTTTTAAGATATGGAAAACCAATGTCTCTTCCTGTTTTACCGGTGGCTCACAACTCAAACAACTGGGATACAATACAGTAAAAAAATAAGATAAAAAGAAAAATTTAGGATTGAAATATTCAAAACGAAAAAAATGGTGAAAAGGAAGACCTGTTCTTTAATTTTCAAGATTAAAAAACGTTCTCATTAGCTATTGACTTAATAAAATAATCATTCATTCATTGGTCGTTCAATCCTACGATTGGTCGACTGAAGCCCTTCACTCTCCATCCCTAGCTAATGCTAGTTCCCTAACCTCATACTATTACTTCCCATATACTTTTCTCTTTATTTGGTCCATGGTTTTCTCCTTAAGCCTGAATCACACAATACTTGACCTTGAACAAGTCCGAGGATGCTAGCTAGCATACTAGGACTTGTGCAGGGTAATGTATCGTGTGATAGAGACCAAGCATGCTGGAAATCCTGCATGATCGCTAGCATACTAGATGGTATCCTTGTTTTCGTAATTGGTGCGGTTCAAGTTTGATGCTTGCTCCTAGTAGGACCTAGTAGCCGCCGACCAATCGCCTTTGCTCTTTGCAATGTGGTCGTCATCATCACGAAAAGTATCATGTGATAGCTCTTAGGAAGGTTTCAAGCATACTAGGTTTCGTACTATAAATCTAGTACTCGCTAGCATCCTCGGACTTGTACAAGGTCAAGTATCTTGTCATTCAGGCTTTAGACTTGCTGTGGGGACTTTTCCCTCTATTTTACCTTCAATTATGTTCATCAAGAATCCATTGTGTCTCAGGGTGTGTCCAATCCACTTCGTTCTCCTTTCCTGCATAATGTTCCATATAGTGGTCCTTTTCTCTTCTACTCTTATGTACACTTGTTTATTTCTTATTTCGTCCGTCCATCTCCAGCATCCTTCTCTAGCACCAGGTATCGAAGGCCTCTAGTCTTTTCTGGTCAGCTTTTCAAACGGTTCATTCTTCCGTACCATAGAGTGCCACGCTCCACACGAATTTTACAACACACTGTTTCCTGGTTTGGAGTATCATCTTCTTTAAGCAAAGAAGTTGTCTCTTTCCCAAATAATCGGTAACCAAATTATTCATTACGGCAGAGGCCTCCTCTTACACGATTTTACACAACTACATTGCGTTAGATTTAAGAAAAAAAGGAATAATTTTAGCTTAAATTGCGTTATTTCTCAGGCCTTGAAAGAAAATTTCTCAAATTCCTCCCTTCTCTGCACCCTCTCTGAGTCATGGAATATTGAATCCACGACGTAATTGAACAGGGCTACGCAAAGCATGCGCAGGTGTGCTTTCCATACAATAGATACGTGAGTTAACTAATCTACATCTACATCTACACAATACCCCGCGAGCCGCCGCATGGGCATGTGGCGGGGGGTGTTAATTTACCAGCCGTGTAAAGGTGTAAGTTTTTGGAGATGGAATGGTTACATGTGTTATAGGAGTGTATTTAGTGGAGCTCAATTTTTATTGTGGTCGCTTATTGTTCGTGGAAAAAACGAGTTCTTGTACCTATCTGTTTGACAGTGTACCTCTCTTACTTTATCGCGTCTGTCAGACCTAGAGATGTACTGAGGAGTCATGATAATATTCTCTATGTCGCTCTGAAAAATATCAGTTCCGAATTCATCAAGCAACCTAAGCCTAGACTGTGGGCAGCGATTGTTCCGGGTTTCCATCCGCGTGTATCCATTATTTCGGACAATATTTCGCCAACGTTCCAGTTGGCTTCCTCAGGTCCACTGAAGTGGAAGGAACTGGAGGAAGCCAACTGGAACGTTGGCGAAATATTGTCCGAAATAATGGATACACGCGGATGGAAACCCGGAACAATCGCTGCCCACAGTCAGAATCTCCGCGGAAGCCTACTGGGAACCTAAGCCTAGAGTTTAGCCTCCGAGTCTCTAGGGGCTCCCACCTTAATCCCTCTAAAATTTGTGAGACACTATATGTACACTCGTAGCAGTTTTTAACGAAGCGCGCTGCTTTCCTAGAATTTCCTGAAATGAAGCGATCCAGTCGATTTTCGGCAGCAGAAATTGGGGAGATAGTATAAAAAAAGTACTAAGATACAGATAACGCAAATGCTATTACTTGAAACCGTAACTCAGCAGCGAGGTAAGTATTTGAGACGGCGAGAGCATCCTTAAGAAGCAAATATGCAAGCTCGGTAAGACGATGGCATGGAGGAGGAGAAGTGACTCGCAAAGCTTTAACGAGGCCAATCTTCGTTTGCGGGCGGCGGGCCGTCCTGATGGCTGAGTGGCACTCCAAGAACGTCCTCCTCCCGTCTCTCCCTCCTCCGATGCCTTCCTTTTCTCTTTAATAAAGGCCCGGATCATCTCGGATAGCAAGGAGGTTAAGAGAGGAAAAAGGGGTCTCATTTACTTACTTATTATTCAGTCTCCACTCATCATCGTGGGCTTAATATCAATTGCTAATGACACTTAGAAATTTCTTCAGAAAATAAGGAAGGAACCTTTAAAACATACCTACGAATTCAGAGATACACACAAACACAGTCGGGATTAAATATGCAAAAAAATTCAAGAGAATTGAAAATCGGAAAATTCCACATTCGCTCGAAAATTCAATTTATTTGCCTCCCGAAGAGCGGAAAATAAAAGGGACGGATACGGAAAAAAGGAAAACAAAAACACGCGAGATTTCCTCCTCTCTCTCTCGCTCAATTTCTCAAAATACAGAAAATTTCTCAAGATAAAGAACTCGAGAAAGAAACGTTTTTTAAGCTTTTTGAATAAAAAATCGGAAATCATTACGTGCCCGATGAGAATAAGAAACATGAGCTCTTGGAGTGTCACAAAGGGGATGGAAATCCGAACGGAACACAAGTGCCCACGACGCTTCCGATAGGCGAGTCAGGCAGGGGAGACGAGAGCGTCTGCTTCATGAGTGATCACTGCGAAGGATTTATAATAAAAAGAGTTATTCCATTGGAAAAACTCAAGCGCCCAGACCATGAATATATATTAAGGATTGTGATCTCGTCGCCAAAAACTGTTGTCTATAATTCCGTAAACAAACATCTATTTGGAAAGCGGTGCCGCCAAGTGATGAAAGACGGAAGTTAAAATGTAAATACAGTCGACAGATTGTAAATAAACACGTCTTACCGGTTTTACTATGAATATACATGGGTTTTACTTACAAGTAATCATAATGCAGTGGATAAAAAATGTAGTAATACACGCGGGACGTAATTATACACTTTTTAATACCTTCCGTTCTACAGATATATTTTATTCCTCTCCAAATTTAATCACACAAATGCACAATTAACTTCTTAGCACTTTGTGAATATCGCTATACGGAAATTTAATAATGATGCGAGGTGACTTCATGAGTATTCCCAATGGCCATCATTGCAGTGTAGGTAAAAAGGAATGCACTTACCACCGCCTAGAACAGATTCTTATTTTTCAATCCAAGTCTCCTATTTTGGGTCTTCGTAGACGCATACCCTGTTTTGAAGCCTGATACGAAGCAATTTCTGTTTAAACAAGGCATTCTGAATTCTTTACTAAGGCCGAATGGGCTTAATGCATTCCAATTAGAATCAGAGTCCGGCAAACATCGTCGTCGGCACACGATGGACGTTTCATAAACCTCTTGCACATTTTCTGTAATAGATATTTCCTCTCTGGCATTTACAAATTAAATTTTAGATAACAAAAATAACAAGATATTATTAAAAGTACCAATTAATTCATATCTCCTCGAATGTTATTGAATATTCACCACAGTCTGACGTTAGCAACATTTAACTACGTCTATTTACAATAACAACTGAAAAGACTCTAATCGAAGTGGCGCCAAGGAGTGGGTGAACTAAAAGTGGAAATTTAGACAACACGTAGCCAAGGCAAAAATTCCAAACATCCGAATCCATAATATATATTCATGGCCCAGACTTTCGAAAAAGCGTCCGACTTCATCGGCAACTCGAATTCTTTAAGGAGGTTCCACCAAGACTGCGTGAGTCAGAACAAATTCCAATTAGAGCTATATTCCAATCTTTCGTGTTATTGGTTTCAAAAATGCTGATTTCGCTCATCAAATACTGAAAACCTTAAGTTGAAAACCAAATAAACCAAAGCACAAGACATTCATATTATTCCACAAATGTATTCTAGTTAACCGTTTTCAAAAGCTATATCTTTTACGCCTATCAATGGTATCCGACAGTATCTCTCCTTCTATTATACTTTCGCACTCCAACTTCACTCATCCCTGTAATAAGAAAATACGCGACTCAAAAAAATGAGGCGAAAAGATGCGTATGTTTTAATTTCATTCGATTTCCAGGGAAATTCTGTTTTCCATGGAAACGTCAATCATGTAAATTGGAAAATGGCAAATTTTCCCCAGAGTTTCTCGCATTCTAACATTAAACGCTACGTCAATAAACATTTTATGTTCGAGAAATCGGTGAAATCGGCGTTGAACCCACGAGGGACGATTGAAAGAGGAAAGATGAAGTGTTTTCTTGGCTCTCTGCAATCTCGAGCGGCGCGTGCCTAAAGATTAGACGTCGATGGATGATGAATTCAATAGAAATATCGTGGATAGGTAATATTTTGATGTTCACATCAGAAGGATTTTTCAATGAGTTTCCAGAATATGGATTAAATGATATTTAAGTCGGTGGTTTCCAGCGATACTTTATGGAATTTACTAAAGATTTTGAATGAATAGAGTAAACTTTGTTTTTCCACAATGAATTTAATAATTTGCGACCATAGTGTGGAAGATTAACGTCATCATCAGGCCTGATGACAACTTGATGTTGACGTTAATCGTCGAAACCATGGTCGCAAGTTATTAAATTCATTGTGAACAAACAAAGTTTACTCTATTCATTAAAAAAAGGACATTTAAGTCATTTATCGGTGGAACCACCCAAGCACCATACGCACCGTGACATGTGATAATCAAAAAAGTACTGTCTAAATAAGTTTTAAATTCTTTCAATGATATATTCACAATGCCATATCTAACAACCATGTATCGTTTTCCTAATGGCGAAATTTCAATTTCTCAATCCTTCATCTATTTGTAGCAAAATATATAATTTTCACTGATAATCAATTTTTCCCCACGACCAATCGTTTTCATATGAAAAGGTTGTCAGCGTCCTGTGAAAATTAAGTCAAGGGAGCCGATATATTGCACTCCGATGCCTCGATCTAAACTCGGCACTTGAAAGACAACCGGTATTTGTGCCGTCGATGTTGACATTAAACGTGCATACTTGGAGGAGCCAGAGTGAGATGAATCATTTTGTGTTCCTCATCGTATTCAGCGAAAGGATAACTCCTCTCCGAACTGCAGCATTTAAAAATCAAGTTTCAAGATGGGGAAGCGACTGACAACCGGAACAAGCAGTTTGGGGAAGAGTTATACCGGGGAAAGGACGAAGAGTGGAGAGAAACCCGGCGTCGACTTAAGGTAGTTTGAGCGACATATCATTTTATTTAGAAATCAATGAATTTGGTCTCAATTTTAAGAGAAATATATCGACCATCTCATGACACCAAAAATTCAACCCCTTACCACATTACTTTCGGAGATATTTGCCAAATAATACCAGCCCTTTTACATGGGAAATGGTACGTGTATGCACTCCAGAGAGGCATAATTTACAAAATGAGGAATTTCTAACATTTAGATGTCGCAAAAAAACTAACAGCGAGTAGTTTGTATGTTTTCTCAACTATTTTTGAAAAATAATTATATTGCCACCGGAGTAGATTCTTGGGCATCACAAAAAACTTTCCGTTTTGAAGGAGATTCAAACGCACCGCGCGAAAAAAATGAGTCAAGTTAAAGACTTATTTAGATAATTTCATAAAATTACTTACACTTTCTGCCATATATAACTATATTATTGCACCATAAATAATACAATATTTTATTGATGTGTTCTAAATCTGATGAAATTAAAACGTATAATTCGAATATGGTCTCCATTATGATTAGGGAACTATCTCGCTCGGACTACCTTAAAACTGCCCATAACGAAAGGGGCGGAGAAAACCGCCGTTGAACGTGTCAACCGAAGGAAATGAGCGGAATCCCAAAGAAAAATGTCCTCCAACCAGCATTTAAGTAGCGATTACGATTCCCTCTGAATAATCTCGATCATTTCCAAGATTTGAACCCTGGCCATCGGAATGGAATATCAGCACTCCATCCACTACGCTAACCCAATCCCCCAACATATATCAGTGTTCGTCGTCGTCGTATATTATGGATTTCCTATCATGATTGATAATCTACAATTCGATGGATTTGGTGTTTTCCTGGCGAACATTCCGATGGTATTTTCTCGGGTTTCTCTCCGGGTCGCGAAGGCTGCTTCTCTACGTATCGACGTCTGTCTCCGCCATCGACTTAGGCGATAAAGAAGATCTAGAATACGGTTTAAAGGCACGTAGTAAACTGCCAGTCACATACTGGGATAACGACACAAACGGGTAAGGCATTGAAAGAGTAGCATGATACAGAGAGCCTCCAGCTAATTATGGTCATAATTTAGAGAGCAAATCTGACAGTTTTTCTTGGTCTAGCAGCCGATACCATTCCACTGAGTGAGCGGACACAACGCATACATACTTGATGAAAATTTGGCAAAAAAAACATTTACTATTCTACCAGTAGTACTCCTTTAAAAAGGGTCTCTTTTACACCTAACAACCCTTTTGTGATGGAAGAATAAGAACCTCCACGCTAAAATAATCTCAAAATGGCATTATTATGAGGTCAATGGCACGACTTTTGTCGCAATAGAAGTCTGTAGTTAGGAGATTATATCTATTTTCCATTAAAATTTCTTCAGTCCAACGACACTTCGTAACAATATGATGTTATTTCATCTATGATAAATATTTCGATATTTCAATAAGGAATTAAAAAAGTCTACTCCAGCAAAGACGACAATTTCAAAGCTCTTTCCTTCGCCAATTCATTGTAAAACGTTCACCGATCGACAATCTGAGTCGCCACATGTATTGCACCGATGTCGGCGCTAAGCCCACGCGGGACGATTGTGGCGAGAGTGGCGAATGGAGTGTTTCATTGGCCCTTGCACTCTCGAGCGGCACGTGCCTGAAGATTATAGACGTCGGTGGATGGTGTTTTCTGCACTCGGACGAAAGAGAGGAAAGGGGAGGCACAGGGGAGGGATGGAGGGAGGGAATGGGATGGATATGGGCGTACGCAACCGCTGACAAGACTGCCACTCACAAAAAATGGCAGCATTCCATGCCTTGAATAACCGGCTAATTAATGTCCCACTTATCGACAAAGAATTTAAGAAAGAAAAGAACATAAGGAAGCATATAGCTTTGGCAAAGGGTTATTCACCAGAAATAATAGACAAATTAATTAGTAAAAAGAGGCAGTAAAGTTTTTTTAATCTTATATATTCTGGTAATAGTGGCAAAACTGATTGTACAAAATGTTGCTCTGTAAGGTATTACGGTCGTGTAACTGAAAATGTTGTAAAAGCTTTCCCCAAAGGCCAATTCTATGTATCATAAAAGTCAACCATGACCCCAAAAAAAACTTGTTTTTGCATTGCAAAGATAAAGTGAACTCTACGTTCAGAAGTGGTATTTACGAACTCTCATGCAACGACTGTTCAAAGGGATCTACGTGGGGCAGACTTCGAGAAGTTTCCAGACCAGAACCTAAGAAAATTATAGTTCATTTAAAAATCACCGCGAAGAAAAGAGTAATTTTGCCAAACGCCTGTTAACTTGTGACCATCAAAGTGATTTTAAACTTAAAGTACTGCATTTAACTGATAACCGACGTGAGCTAAATGCATTTGAACAGCTCGAAATTTTAAAACGAAATGTTGACTCATGTTAATCATTTAAATGAATGCTTGCTGCCTGCCGAATCCCCTATTTTTTCCTCTTTTGTTGACCATTCCCGTCCCCTCCCTCATCCCACCCTCCTTCTCCCTTCACCCCTCCTCTTACCACTGACTGATTATAGTATAAAAGGGATTGCTCTACGTTCTTGTATCACCTGATGATGACGCTCAGCCGTCGAAACCCGGGTCGTGGTGGTGTGTGTTTTTCTGTGGTCTGTAAAAGTTTTCCTCAATTTAATAAATTGAACGCAATCGCTCCGCAGTGGGAAGGAGGGAGCGGAGAAAGAGGAGACGGCGAATGGAGAATGCGAGACGACCATTAGGAGTGAAACGAGGAACGCCATGATGGCGGCTAAGGCTTTAGGCTGTCGCGTGGGAGTGGCTGTTCCGATATCTTTGTTCCCCCGGATTTACCTTAGCGCATGCACGCTTGCGCGCTGTCCTACTAATTTATTCACGTTACAATGTTAATCATCGACAACTCTCTTAAAATCAGCATGGATTTGCTTTCTTAAATTGAATTTCAATTATGTTGTTATATTTCATTTATTTCCAATGATAATAGTAATCCGCATTTGCATCGACAAGCCAGAGTAAAATCGAAACTTATCTATTTCTGCGAGTCACTTCCGTACGTTTCAAGAGCTATTGACATTTAGTTTTCAACAGAAGGTCGCAATTCTTGCCTCTTTTATATCGACTGGTGCGTCTCCTCGACCGTGCTATCTAAGCAAGGAAAGGACAGGGGAGAAGCAATATGGTGGATATCTCGGCGGCCAGTTTGATGACGTTATACTATTTCCCTCTACCTCGATGGAGACGAGAGACGGGATAGGAGAGTTTAGTCGGAATGTTGGCAGCGAATTTAGGGAGGAGAGGATGATTAATGGCTGAGTAACAGCAGAATTGAAATTGGATACTCAGGGGGAGAATGAATTGATAAGACTTCACCTGGTTGAGAGAACAAACGACAGTCGACTCATGAAACAAGTGTGCGACAGCGGATATGGAGACAGTGAGTGGGAAGCGTATACCGAAATGGTTACGAGGTGATTACGGTCGAGGATATCCTTCAAGAGTAGTAGGATTGGAAATCTTTGGAGTTTGGCTGTGGGCACACGCTGCTATTTATGCATGTGTAATATACGAGGATTCACTGTTAGCAGAAATACAAAGAAAAGAATCTATAAAACTGTCATCAGGCCAATAGTCACCTATGGTTCGGAGGCGTGGACGTTGACGGTGAGAGAAGAGATTTTGTTACAGAGGTGGGAAAGAAAAATTCTTCGGAAGACATATGGACCAGTCAATGAAGAAGGACAATGAAGGATTAGAAGGAATGAGGAATTGCAGCAGCTGTGTGGGGAAGATGGAATATTAACAGAAAATAATAAATGGCGAATTAGATGGGCATGTACAAAGAATGGGTGGGGAAAGAATAGTGAAAAAATTTTTAGAGGGAAAACCAGAAGGAAGAAGTAGAGGAAGACCAAGGAAAAGATGTGTGGAGGACATAGGAGAGGATTTGAGGATTCTGGGGGCCCGGAGGTGGAGAAAAGTAGCGGAGGACAAAGGCCAGGGCCCTAAATGGGCTGTAGCGTCGATGATGATGATGAATAAACGAGGATTCAAACATTATCGAGGCAATGCACGAAGGAAGACAAAGGAACTGATCTCCATTTTTAACGCCCATTATTTGGCAACGTTAAGACTGCAGTTGACAGTTATTACAAACACACATTCTACAAACCTACATTCGGAAAAGCTATATACGGAAGCAGGGCTAATATATGGGGAGCCATAAATGCAAGTTATTTGGAGAATAGCATGTAATTGAGGACGTAAAAAGCAGGCTCGCTTTACATGCTTCCAGTTTCACAAATGAGAATATAGAATAAGATAATGAAATGACCGAATCCATGGAAAGCAATATGAACCAAATATACTGCAGAAAATATGATTTTTGCTTCTTCCATCCTTCCAGCAAATCGCCCACGCAATCGAGTATCTCGAGATGGCTTCAAAGACTGGTGATGTCGGTGGGCAATGAACACTCAATGGACAAATGAGATGAGAGACGAAGAATGGCAAACCATAAACGGAAAAAAATGATCCACAAAGAGAGCAATAGGATGCAGGAGATGCAAGTGGAAAAGGACCAGGCTGAGACCTTAAACTACCGCACTAAAAACGTATTGATAGGGTCGTTAGGGGGAAAAATAATTTTGAGGAAGAAGGCCAATGGGAAGACTCCGAGAAATATATATGAATTCACGAACGGAGCATATTTAGGGTTTAAGGTGTTTGAGCGAAATATCACTTTACTTAGAAATCAATGATTTTGGTCTCATTTTACAGAAAAATATCTCACCCTTCTAATGACACCAAAAATTTAACCCCTTACCACATTACTTTCGGAGATATTTGCCAAAATAATACCAGCCCTTATACATGGGAAACGTTACGTGTATGCACTCCAGGGAGATATTATTTACAAAATGAGGTATTTCTAACACTTAGATGTCGTAAAAAAAACCAACAGCGTATAGTTTGTATGTTATCTCAACTATATTTGAAAATAAATCATTTGTCACCACAGTAGGTTCTCTGGTACCACAAAAAACCTTCCGTTTTGAAGGAGTTTCAAACGCACCGCGCGAAAATAATGAGTCAACTTACAGACTTATTTAGATATTTTCATTTGATTATTTACAATTTGTCATATAAAACTATATTATTGAACCAGTAATAACGCAATATTTAATTGATGTGTCCCCCAGCTGGTGAAATTAGAACGCATAATTCGAATATGGTCTCTAATATGACTAGGGAACTATCTCGCTCGGACTACCTTAACAGAATTGGACGTTGAACTGGGCGTACAGCACTTTTGCCCTCAAAGGGAAATTTCTGACTTCAAAGCGCTCTCCCAAACAGTTCTCTCCTCTTTTACACCACTTCATACACGTTCTTAATCGCTTTACCCTGCACGCCTGAATCAAATAAGACACTACCCAAGTAATACACAGAAAAGATATGCGTATAATTCCCTTTCACATAGAGCGATGAGGTTTAGGTCCATAGAATCTTGAGAACGAAAACCATTTTACTCATGCGATAAACGGGAATTGTTCGAGGAAAGTTAACCGAAAAATTGCATTTGCATCAGCAACAAAATTCCCTTCCATTCATCACCATTAACTTCTCAATAGCGCAGTGTCTTTTTCGATGCCGTTTTCTGCACGCATACATATGCCTTAAATGTCGACATTACTTTTTCCCGGTCCCTATTCTCCATTTTTTCTCCTCTTCGTGGCTGGGTTCCTAGCAACTAACCCTCGTAGCGTCTCTTGGGATGTTGATTGTTGAGACGCAAGAGTAATAATACTTAAAGCGCGTTGACTACAAAAATGGCACAGCAAGACGCAAATGCGGCAGTAAAAAATAGTAATGAAAAAAGCGACTGCATATAATGCCGTGGTCTCCTTCGTCACTGGAACACACTGATGGTTAAATTACCGTCCCTGCGTCCTCCATCACCGCCCGGGCATCGCATCTCACATCTTTCCACTTTCCCCGTGCGACTCGCATATTCTCCCGTTCATCCTCCACTCACTCGCTCTCAGCACAATACCCTTCGAGGCACCCCAAGGGCGCGCGGAAAGAAGGTGACATATCCCCAACATGCATCACACACGATTTAAGTTCATTTATATACGGATATTGATGCATTAGCAAAAACCTGCTAAAGCTAGTCGAGAGGCAAAATTTCACACATATGTGCAATAGCTCTCTATTCCACTGACCAGTTCCCAGATTATCGCTCTCTCAACGCTCACTTTTTTTCCGCCTCCCCTCTGTGCAAAATTCCCTTCCTGAGAGCGTTGATCCGTTTTCCCCATCTCCTAGCGCATTTGCAATCCCGGCTCTCTCTCATCTCTCGAAAAATAATTAGCACCACCTCTTTTATTCAGTTTCTATCAGATATTTTGTTATTTTCTTTGTTGTGCATTGTGTATACGTTTCTTATTTATTATTTTATTTGGACGATTTTTAATTGGCAATAGTACTGTACGTGGACATTTTTCAAATATATAAATAGAACTTCAAAATAAAATAGCATTTGCATTCAACCAATGTAAGAATGTTGGTATTTGAGTTTTTTACAACGACACAAATGCACAGAGATACAAGAGTTACATCGCAAACGCGTACGGCGTGCTGTACTAAGTACTAGGTGTCAGATTAGGATACAGCCATCATGGAGTAAATTATGAACTAGCAAAACCACCTTCGACAAACTAATTTAAAAGTCTCATCGACGGCCGTTGAGGTCCCTAATGATTCGCGAGAAAAAAATGACACCTAAGACCCTTAGGTCCGTTCTGCGGTCTGTTTCCCTAATTTCATTCTCACGCTCCAACTCAACCGTGGAATGTCGTAGTTCGTAAGATGTTAATGCCGACGTCAGGCACTAGCGCTCCAATACAAGCTCCTGAGTCCCTTTTAACCCCTCGTTACACACGTTGGGTCTGTGAGACCCAGCGTGCATACTTTGTTAAAATATTTCCCAAATGGCTGGGCGATGTAATTTGATATTCTCGGTAGCTTCGGACTGCACCTCAAACATTCGTTCTACCAAACCGTATGATTTCAGGGTGAATGATGTGAAGTTTTTTCATGTTGGAAAAGAAAAACTATGCAAATTTCACTTAGAGAAAATTTAATACACGACCCGGGTGTCAACACATTATGTCATCTTCAGGTCATCAACACTTCATGTTATCTTCACCTGAAGATGAGAAAATGTGTTGACACCCGGGTCGTGTATCAAATTTTCTCCAAATGAAATTTGCATAGTTTTTCTTTTCCCACATTCATTCCACATTGCAATCGTAATTGTGACGTTGGCGTGTTCAGTTTACGAATGCTTTGAAGACAGAGTGTGGGTCTCTCGGACCCAGCGTGTGTATTCACGTAGCAATTTCGTGCCATGTTCTAAATGAAAGTTTGGTCGTCATATTTCAATACGTACGTGTTTTTCTTTCTTCTTCCAAACGGAATTCATTTTGGTAGGTACTTTTACTTTTTTTCAACAGTACTGTATCGCATTTGCCATTATTTAGAATTGTTGTTTTGTTATGATATTTATAATGGTAAAATATTACTATATAAGTGCATGAAGCCAAATATTTTATTTTACGAAGGCTTCCCATTACCCGCACCACTACAGAGAGACAACCTTATATAGAAGGAAAGCAGGAAGCGACTAAATATAATTAAGAAAAAATAAATGTATCAATTTGGGTCTGTGAGACCCAACGTGTAGATCCGCGTCATAAAAGGTCTCATGTCGATCGTAGGGTTAATCGCAACTGTATGTCATCCTGTTAACATTATCACTTCGAAAGATGATGACGAACGCAACGTCAGCACTTGGATACCAGAGTGCGAACGAGCAATGCATCGCGGCATCTTTTATTTCTGGCACTATATGTTACCATCGATACAGATTTCTCGAAGATTACGTGAAATGAGGCGTTGCTATGGGGAGGGAGGAGGAGGGGGCGAGGATATGGATGGGGGAAGGAGTGAGAGAGGGGAGGGGGAGATAGTGAGTGAGTGCGTTCAATGGCGGATCGATGTCACGCACGCACGCTGCGCCTCTGTTTCCGAGAGATGCAGGTCACGGGCAGAGACCGGATGAATAGCACGGGACTCCATGGAAAAACAGCAACGCAGCCGCATCCAATGAAGCAAATGGAACGATTCATAAAGTGCACTTTATGAAATGGAGAATGCAATGGAGAGAGAGAGAGAGAGAGAGAGAGGGAAAGGAAAATTTAATGTTTAATTCGGTGATTGCAGGCTCCATTTTGCAAAACTTCATAATGCTAACGAATAAAATAAACTTTGCAGATTCACGAGGCTTATTAAAATATGGCCGGTTTAATCAAATGGTCGACATTATCGAGCTCATCACGTACTGATGTCGACTATTCGATGGAGTGATTCATATTTTAATTAACCCTCTGGATCCTACAAGGACTTTTTGCTTTGGCCAACATGTTCACCTCGAGAGTATTAAGGCTCGAAATGGCTAGAAGGGCATCGGCGGATCACGCATGATTCCAAACGGCCGAAGGACTTCAGTTATTGGAAAAAAAGTGAAAGATAAAATTTTGTCCAGTATTTTTATCGCTCAGTGTGTTCAAAGGAGCCGTCAATGAATTGATACTTGTGCGATCCAATATTTTTTTAAAAATCAGAATAGTTCCTTTGAATGAGAAACGAGTAACGCGATTAAAAACTTTGGTGAAAAAATTCGTCAGGTACAGTAGTGGATCAACGTCAGTGTTTCCACATCTCAAAATAGATTACATAGTCAGCTTCTGGTTATATCTAACAAGAAAGCATCACATTTTCACTGCTTTGGGTACATTGTGATTATTTTACGGGACCGTTACGGCAACCTTCCAAGATAAGAAAGTTCTGCGAGGCTGAGCGGCTTCATCTTTGATCACTGGGCCGAGAGCAGATGTGGAAATATGAATGGATCAAAGAGAGTATTGACAGTGGGCACACAAAAACATGTAAACATTAAATCACTCTGTTTTTAATTGAACTGAATGACTGAGCGCGAGAATATTTTTTACCTAATATAAATTCTATGTTATTTCAAACTTGAGGATTTTAACGAAGTTTATGTAATATTTGATGGATGGATATTCTAAAGTTGAAGTTCCTCATGAAAAAGCATACTCGATGCATAAAAATCACCCTAACAGAACGTATCACTAAATATCGCGTTTCACGTAATTTGAAGTGAAATAGGCACTTACTTTCTTTCAATAGTTAACAAAATATTAAAGGTGATTAATGCATGTAAAATTGATATCAATTACTCGACTGCTATAAACAATGAAATGGAACTCATGTTTCTGGTTGCCTGGAGAAATAAAAGGTTTGAGAGACAAGGCAATGTCCAACATCTTCGTCTTTCCTTTCCAATGGGATACTTCAGGAATGTTCGAATTAAACTAGACTATTTATCAAGAAATCAGGTCCTTTACCTGGGCCAAATTCAATGCCTCGAAACGACAGGGATCAGAAAACAAAGACAAAATCAATTATCAGCAATAATTAATCTCATCCACAGTTTCATTAGCTTAAGTAACATCATCCACGACGCCCCAGGGCCGGACTTTTCATTCCCTTCAACTCTCAAGGAGTCTTCCACCTCATCGGGCGGAGGTACGACACGAAGGGGAAAGAGGGAATGACCACATGCACTCCTCACCTCGCATTGACATCACCGCAATTCCAACATTATGGGCGACGATGGAGAATTTCACGCTCACGCCTACACGCGAAGCGCACAGAACGTCATTCTGCTCACCTGAAACCAAGAAGAAATATTAGATTAGTTAAGTTTTTGAGGAAAAGAAAAGGATACTGTATAACATGCCATTCATAGTTCGGTTTTTCATCCAATTTTCACAAACCGTATTAAAATAATGCAAGGAATTACTAAAGATGAACATCGACGTCATCTGTTGGCTAGCTAAAATAAAGTGCGCCAAAGCAAGATTCACAATTGAAGCATACAAGTATTCACACAGGCATTCATACACGCATTCATATACGCATTAATGAAGTTAAAACTCGCAAAGTCGCGTAATTGGAACCTTTGACTCTTGTGCCTCTAACGTATATGTCACAATTTTCTTATTACCAACAGCGAAGGGGAACGACTCGGACATCATTATTAAAGACCGAGGGGTACGCGACTTCCAAAACAAGTGTACACCGCATTTCCATTTCAGCATTTCTATCCATTCATAACCATTTCCATCCATTTATGTCCATTTCCGACCATTTCTATCCATTTCTGTCCATTTTTAACCATCTCTGTCCATTTCTATCCATTTCTGTCCATTTCTGTCCATTTCTGTCCATTTCTGTCCATTTCTGTCCATTTCTGTCCATTTCTGTCCATTTCTGTCCATATCTATCCATTTTTAACCATCTCTGTCCATTTCTGTCCATTTCTAACCATTTTCATCAATTTCTGTCCATTTCTATGCATTTCCAGCCACTTCTGTTCATTTCCAGCCACTTCTGTTCATTTCTATCCATTTCTGTCCATTTCTATCCATTTCTGTCAATTTCTTTCCATTTCTATCCATTTCTGTCCATCTCTATCCATTTCTAACCATCTCTGTCCATTAAGAGTAATCGTGTGAGAGATATTTATTTATATTTCATAGATAAATAACCAACCGATCCGCGTTACGTTACAATATGAAATGCTTTATCTTCGAACCCACAGTTAATACTGTTTTGTTTTCGTCATTTGCAGAGACGAACCATAACGTAAGTCATTTGAGCTACTTAATGCAAGGGAGTAGGTTGGTAAGGGATGGTTTATCTAGGGAAAGGACGAACAGTGGAAAGAAACGCGACGCCGGCATTAGCCTAGTATTCTATTCTTAATCACGTTTTAGCGTCACATCCGACAAACGGAATACTATACTTTATGGCTCTGCGCGAAGGACCCAACTAAGTCTCGGGATTCGAAATAAAGCCCATGGGATGGAATCTAGCCATTACATCCAACTGACCCCCATCAATAATGATTCCTTCGACATAAAGCTTGCGCAGTGTGAGGATTGAGGGCTACGAAAAATGCTCAAACATACACCTCAAAGCCTTTTGGCTTTTGTCAAGTCTTACATGATTCAGGTTTCACGAAGAGTGCGGAGAGTTGAGCATCACTTCTCCAGTCGCTTCCGTCGCTTTCTCACCGATTCATTCATTACGAACTTCAGTCCCAGTTCTTTTGCACTATGCTTAATGACATATTCGACGTTAGTTTTCACTTAAATGCTACCTGTCAAAGAATTCTTGGTTTTCTGAGACTTACAATCGCCACAATTCAATATTTATCCTCATTATAACAACTCTCTCAGTATATGTTTCCTTCTTACGGTCGTTGATGCACTGAATCGCATCGCAATATTCTCCTCCACACACTCGCGTCTATGGAGAATAATGCGGTATGACTGACGCCCCCCTTTTTCCACAACACCTGAGATAAAAGACACGTGGATACATTACACTCGCTATTTAAAAAGTTTCGGAATGCATTTTATCTGATTACGCAATGTTAAGCCACCACGAGAACAAAGAGGCAACTTCGGAGAAATGCATTGCTAAGTAATCTTAGTAATAACGTTTCCAATGTTCGCCACCGCACATCGCCACAGCACACCGAGCTGCAAGTTTACTCTCATCATTTTCAGCAGTGAGTCACCAGACAGTGTTATATTATATTTGAACGATAACTCAAGGCATTATTCTATTTAAATAACGTTAATGGGCGAGTGTAACAGCAGGAGGATAAAATAAAAGTACGCGACCTAGATCAGCGCGAATCACATTATACAAAACACTAAATGACTTCATTGATGAAGGGAACAAAAAATATTTCGGAGGAATAACGAGGAGATTTTCTCTAATTAAATAAATACTTTCGGGATATATTCACAGCAAAATTCTTTGAACCAATGACATGGCCCGCGAAAGCTAAATCGGTTATTAAGAATGGCTGATTGACATTTCTCGGATTTCCCGCTGCAGCAGAAAAGCGTCCGTTCTTTCTTTCAAACCCAAAAACAAAATCTAAAATTGATTATTAAGAAGATTCCATACAAGGACATGGACATGAATCAGGCGCAACGACTACTAAGGGTAACGGTTTGACCCTTCCCCTAATTCCCTCCCCCCGCCTTCGGGGGGTAACGGGAGCGAGAGAGGGTTGTGAAGACCGCGCGCGTCTCAGAGGAGGATTCTTATTATTATTAATAAGTTCTATTACTTCCCAAAGCAACATGCACACAAAAAAACAAAGATTTCATTCATACATTTAAGGAAGCTTTGGGTAGCCTCTAAGAAAAAAAATTGAGTTGAAGCAATCCTTCAGAGCAATGCTTAGCTGCATATTTTCATTAGAACAATAACAGTTGATAATTCTTTAATTCTAAAAAAACAAATAGTCGATACAATACAGTTTTAGATGGCCCAACCGGATAGATACAATAATTTCAAGAAATTTCACACAATAATATTAAATAAATAATATAAACTGTGCTTAGTAAGTAGCCATTCCACTGCCATTATAAGAAATTTTATTTTCATGTTGATCTTTATATTCTATGGTATCAAGTTGCACACTTTAGGTTCGATACACAAGAAGCATCTTTTAAAGAGAGTTTTATTAGGTTTAATGAAAGGTACATAGAATTTATTTCTAAGATTATGTTGCGTTCTTTGCAAAGGTTTATTAGCACTTCTCAAATAAAATACCCCAAGGACTTTATAAATAAATAAATGTTTTGACGGTAACAACTTTAATGAAACAAATATAGGGAACGAGGGACAGTATTGAGATTTACCTGCAACGATTATAATTATTCTTATTTGCAGTAGATGAAATAGGTACGATGAATATTTCTATCCTCGCACAAACCCACCCACAAACTGCGAACCCACTGACTGAGACCCCGCTCCCTTTGCACGCGTAAAAATGAAACCAGTGGACCGATAAGGATAAGGGGTCTAGGATCCTATTCGTCGCAATGGAATCCTCTGTTTCGGGACGAACTGCCACACTCCGTGCGTTGCTGGCTCCAGGAAGAGTTTCGAGTGAGACGACGGTGAGATCGTCTCCTCTACAGCGCGGAAAAGAAAATCAATTTAAATTTGAATCCGACGGAGAAGGTTGACATTTACGCCTCGCAAATAAAATGCCTCCGGGTCGCTCTTGGAAAGGGAGTCGACGAAATATTCTTTCCATCACTTTGTGAAAATATGCAGAAATAATAAAGTGATTCCTTAGATAATATTATCTTACGACAAGCAAAAAATATGACGGAACTACTTATTTTTTAAGTATCAGATTATAAAACAATTACTTCCCCTAAAAATCTATCTTCATGAAAAATCAAGCTTTCAAATCTCGAGTATTTTTCGAGGTTTGTGAGATCCTAAGATGCGAGGATTCCTAGTCAAGAAATCTCTCCCACATACGGGGTTTTCGTGAATTTCATGATGAATCATTTACTAGAAGACAAATGCTTCAACATACATTGTCATAATTATATACTTAAAACGTGAAAACCGGGTTGTAGAGAGAGAGAGGTAAGATATAGTTTACAAATTTACCACCTTTCCCTCGACTCAGAGATAAAATATGATAAGGCCAACGCTGTAAACCTGTTAAAAATTAATAATTGATCTGCAAAAAACGACAATATTACTTACATAGCACCACACAGGGGAGAGTTAAGTCTTTGAATTAATCGTAATTTTACTTAAGTATTTCACATATACGTTTTAGATGATGTAGGAACATGGCAAAAATCTTAGATAAAATTAGAGCACCTGAGGAAAATGGAACAGTATATTATTAAACTTATAGTTTGAAGTTATATTCACACGCTTTAAAAAGGATCAAGAACAATTGAATAAGAGTGCACATTATATTATCAAGAATTTCGACGGTCGAGAGCAAGTAACACCTTCGTCCGACTCCTCGCAAGTGGAAATGGAAACATCTCAAATTTAACTGACAAGAAACTCATAAAATCGTAAAAAAGCGCTGAATTACTATTTTAGGGTGGCTACTGATATCCAATTTTCAAATTCCCTGACCTTCCCCTGACTTTTCCCTGATGGATTTACCGATTTCCCGGACCGATCGCCAAAAGGTCACCTATTATTGGAATATTTTATTCTGCTGAATTAAATTCTCTTAGGCAGCTTTAAATTTTCTGATCACCTTCTCGTATTTTTAGAACTGCAAGCATCTATTCACTATTAGCTAGTGTGCTCCAGCTACCTCTCGACTTGAGTTTCAGAAGTAAAAAAAAGCGAGGTAAAATTTCCCAAACAACATAGCCTCGGATTACTTGTCATGATCGTAATACATAGTGATCATGATTTCTAACACAAGTAGTCTAATATCGGATTAAGAATATACAAAAGGGATACATCGTCCGTCTGATTCACAACTAACTGATGGTGCTTATTCTACGCACATCAGCGACGAACGTTAGTTTTAGTTGGTGAAATTAAGGGCGGAAAAGACTGTCCGATAAATTTAATGGTAGAAAAATAACAAGGATTCCTATTCCAGTTTCTCCCTGACTGTTTGGAGAATTCCCTGACTTTTCCAGGAATTCAAATTCCCTAACAATTCCGATTTTCCCGGTTTTCGCTGACGATCGCCACCCTGTAAATGAAATGATGGAGTAATTTTGGCAATGGAGCAGCAGGAGAATCGAATGGAAAATTCCAGACGGAAAGCGTTTTTCCCTCCCAATCCCAAGTAAATCACGCCATGATGGGAAAATGAACCGCACCTCACAAACGGCAACGATACTCAACATATTGCCCAAAGCAGAAAAAAACCTGAAGTATCCATTTTTCTCAAAGGAAGTCATCAAAAAACGAACGACTCCTCAAAATTTTGCATCTTCTCTCCAAGAGAAAACTCAACAACAAGCGGGGAACAACACGTGGGCTTAGATGAGTCCCGGAGAAATTACTTCAGACTCCATGGCGTTTGAAGAGGAATTATATTAACATGCACAACCCGAGTTTAAGTTCTACGTCACGCTTAAGTCATAAGCTCATTTAATCAACGAATAATTCTTAGGCTGACCCGAGTAAACGCCATAGTAGCGATTGATGGCTCCTATTTATTCCAAATCTGATGATTGCCAGATATTATAACACCGACACAAACGCAATTCACTGAAGTGACTTATCAATCGCTTTGAGGTTAATATATCATCAAGATGTATCAAAATCTTAAACGGGATACATTCATGCTACGATTAATGTTTGCCATCTTGAGGAACCCAGCGTAGATGAAATATGTTCTGAAAAATTAACCTACATTTAGCTCCATCGAAGTAATCATGAAAAATGGCCTCGGTCATTAAAAATTGAGCCGAATAATCCGCAAAATACGAGAGTAATCATGTGCCTATTTTTCACAATCAAACGTCAATACCGAGCCCAGACGGTTATTTCTAAAAAAAATCCAACGAAATGACTCGTCGGATACAATCCCAGGGCGTTGCCAGCATTTCAAAAGTTCACATATACTTAGGAGGAACAATGTTTTCAGTGTCAAGGCGCTATGGTAGTGACGGCCGAGGGGAGCGTTTCAGGCCTCATTTTCACTCTACCCGTGTTTACGTATCACTCAACTACGGGTTAACTATTAAAGGTATTGACCTCGGGTTTTCTTTATTTGGTTTGAAAGATATCATTCCAAAAGACATTGCGAAAGAAAAATTTTTACCCTTCTGGGTTAGTGAGGAAACTTACATGAACGTTGGCGAACAAAAACTCACTTCTCAGCCAGAAATTTGAAAATCGAAGACGGTCAATCTCTGGCGACATCCTTCTTCTACACGATGCGTGAAGAATATCCATCATTACTCGTTTCATAGGTCGTAATCTTTAAAAATTTGCACCCTTGCTTGCTAAAAATCTAACTATTTCGAACACTTTAGGAGCCGTCACGACTTACGTCACGAGGCCCCCCCACCCGACCGGCATGAAACGCTCGCCTCGGCCGTCACTGCCATAGCGCCTTAAGGTTTCAGCGTTGAAAATAGGAAAGGTAATTATCGAACGTACGCAGCCACTCAAAGATTCCACGCGCTGGCCACGAAAAGCGAGTAGTGAAGAGCGTTAGTCACTTCACTGACAGAGCATATAACGAGCACACACCATAAAGAGAAGAGGCTTAGTGTGCGAAAGACGAACCGATTAACAGGGATATTTCGTCGACAGCGGGGAAAATGTAGACGCTCGTAACATATGCGAGCGTGAATCTCATTTTTTCTGCCGTGATTTCCTTCTCTTTCCCTTCGTGGATCTCCCACGCACTCGAGCGAAGCAGCTGCTGCTGCCCACGTCCACGCCGCCACGTCCCTCGCCTTCCCTCATTTATTTTTTATATCTCGCGCCATGATGCGACCGGTCGCACACAAATGCGCATCGTGCTGCTTCGGCTCTCCTCCAAAAGAGAATATAATCACCCACGTCTCCCTACCACCCGCACTTAACACGTATGGGATTGCTCGCATTAAGGTAGTCCGAGCGAAATATAAATTTACTTATAAATCAATGAATTTGTTCTCATTTAAAGAAAAATATCTCACCTATCCAATGACACAAAAAATTCTACCCCTTACCACATTACTTTCGGAGATATTTGCCAAAAAATACCAGCCCTTTTACATGGGAAGTGGTACGTGTATGCACTCCAGAGAGGCATTATTTACAAAATGAGATATTTCTAACACTTAGATGGCGTCAAAAAATAATAACAGCAAGTAGTTTGTATGTTTTCTCAACTATTTTTGAAAATTAATTATATTGTCACGCAGTAGGTGCTTGGATATTACAAAAAGAAACCTTCCGTTTTGAAGGAGTTTCAAACGCACCGCGCGAAAACAAAATGAGTCAAGTTAAACACTTATTTAGATATTTTCATTTAATTACTTACAATTTCTGTCACATAAAACTATATTATTGCACCATTAATAATGCAATATTTAATTGATGTGTCCTACAGCTGATGTAATTAAAACGTATAGTTCGAATATTGTCTCTATTGTGATCAGGGAACTATCTCGCTCGGACTACCTGAAGTATGAGCGTCGCCTTCTCACGCCTCCCCGCCTCACTACGGCACGCGTGCGGTCAGTGAGGCGTGGGACTGAGGCGATCACGCGCCAAGAACAACGAGCCAGTGGTCTCCTCGACGACCTGGCAGGGGGTGGGGGGGCGGGGGTGGGGGATCCGCGTCGGCGGTGCCTTGGCAACCTGAGGAGGAGGAGGCAAAGAGAGAGGACTCGGCCAGAGGTGGAATGGGGAAGGTGGGAGGGGGGGCAGGGATGAACACAGTCTCCCATAGTTGCGCGACATTTTATTTTTGGAGCAGCGGGTATCTATGGAAACAGGGAAAAGAGGCTCTTCCTCCCCTTGTCCTCCTTTTGAACTATTTCCTCATCTCCTCCTCTTCCTCCTCTTTCCACTCGCTCTCGCTACGCTTATTCCCGTCCCTCCCATTCTCCCGAGTTCTTCCGCTCTTCTCACCCACTCTCTTTCTCTCTCTTTTCCCCTCTTTACATCTCTTTCTGTCATTCTCACCGTGGGACGGACGCTTTCGCGACAGGAACCGTCTTCCATTCACCGCGCGTTGCCCCGGGAGACGAGATGGGAGAAGGGAGGTCGCAGGTTGCCACGGGACACTCGGGAGGAAAGGATGAGGAGGATGGAAAGAACAACGATAGCCCCTCTCGAAAATGTTAGGTGCCCATCCCCATAATTGGAGAGGCGTATTTACATAACGCTCGAGTACCTATACCCTGTTTCCACATGATAAAGGTGGAACATGACAAAGAGGTAAAGATAAAATTGCATTCTCACAGTTGTATTCATTGGAATTGTATCGCTTGTGATGTGAATTGCAATTGTTCAACTTTAGAACAGGTAAAAAATATTGTTAAACTTGGTACTGTAATAGATGAACATTTTCAATTTCCACACCATATTGATTAACTAAATAAAAAAATGATAATTGTTGCATATCAAATTTACATACTCAATGATATAGTACCTCCATCCTTAAAGCTTTTGATGTACAACGCAATGGTACAAGGTATTTTGAGATGTGGAATAACAGTTTGGGGAATGGCTTCTAATACTCTGCTGAACTCAATAATCAGGAACCAGAAGAGAATATTAAAATTGGTTGATGAAGATGGAGGTAAACATTGCGTTAATTCTGAATTAAAACATTTGTGTAGAAAGTTTAAAGTGTTAACCGCAGACCAGTTAACAAAATGGGTAATTTTAACGGAAAATTATTACAAAAAAGAGTATAAAATTCCTTGTAATAACACACATTACATGTCAAAAAGAAATTCCCCTGTGTTGGTAACGTACAAATATGGAAATTTATATGGTAAAAGGTTAACAAAATACTCTGTACCACACACTTTTAATTGCATGCCTAAACACCTTGATGATCTTAAAGGGATGGCAGAAGTAAAGAAAGAGGTACATGCATGGTTACTTGATGAAATTAAAAATTTTTGATTGGTTATGTTCAATAAATTTGGCATGAATACCTGTGTATTCAAAAATGTGGAATGCCTAAATCTATTAGCTATGTTCAATGTTCTCAAGTTGTAATAATGTAAATTGTTGTAACTTGTTTTTTTAAGTGTTTTTTATACATCATTTTGTTATTTGCCGCATTGTATGCATGTGTGCGGATCCTTCTGACAACCGATGTGGCTTATAGGGACCGTGTTTGTTTACATATAATAAATTGAAATGCATATCATCATAGGCTCTTCAACCAATAGATTCCATTCCCCACATGGTATTACACCAATTTAAAGATTGGCTACATTTCTGTCGACTGTGTTATTTTTTGTACGTACTCCAGATATAAAGAGGTAAATAATGCAAGCAAACGAGTAGGAGTACAGGTTGCATAAATTATTCCACACTCTCAAAGTGACATATCTGATGATATCTATTTCATGCATTTAAGGAAAATTAAAGTAAAAGAGAGTTGAGAAATTAAAGGATCTGACAAAAATTAGGATAGGATATTCAAGTAGTGATGCACGAATGTGAGAAAAGTGAACTCGGATGCTTTGCAACGCTGCAAATAAATCTGAAAACCTAAACGCCAAATCTACAACAAGATGAAAGTGAGTGAACGACTTGTAATGCGCGTCGGCGCCGAAATAAATGGATGATTGAGTGAGGTCATTTATATTCGGAAGATGACTAGAGACAATTAGCTTTCGCTGGAAACAATTCTCTAAAGCAATATATAATGGCATCCCATTAACTCGAAGTCACGGTAATAGGATTGGATTGGATTTTTAGGGAGGCGACCGACCGAAAAAGTTATCTTCAACATCTTTGGCATAATCTTGAGAGTTAGCCTCAAAAGTGGAATTGGGTACCATCCTAAGAGATAATCGAAACTCTGGGAACGAAGGTATTAATGATGGGGTCAGAATGCAATGGAAAATTTAGTTAAGAGAAAGATGCATATATGTATAATTAAAATCCAACGGCAGATGTCTACGAAAATGGGGAATGTTAAATGCTGCGTGAATAGAACGACCATTATATGCATCCATTTATTACTTATACCTCAAAAACTTGCTCTATATAATAGATATTCCACATCGACATCCATAAATGGCAAGTAGAAAATAAATTTAAAATTAAATGCGAGTGTTCAGCAAGAAATGTCATCTCGTGAAAGAAGTGCGCTGGCTGCGAGGAAAAAATGAAGAAGACTGGGCTTAAAAAACTGGGACACTACGGCGAGTTGTTTTGTGGACGTGTGCGTCTCTCGGCTGTATCTCTCTCTCGCGGGGGAAATATTCAGCGATGGTACTCCTCTGCGGGATAAATTGCACTCTGCGATACAAACAAAAAAAATAAAAAAAGGCATCTCGGGAGGCAAGGCGGTCCGAAAAGTGTGGTGTAACATCATCGCTAATGACCAGGCAAAATGACCAAAGCGGGGGGGGATGAGATGAGGGGGTAGGTGGAGAGGAGGAAGAGGAGGAGGTGAAGATTGGGGGTGAGAAAGAGGGAGGGAGTCGAAGACATGAGGAGGAGATGGGAGGGATGGGGAGTGAGAAGAGCGCTTTTTCCCGAAAAACACTCTCTCGTCAAGCGACGACGAGGGTGGAGAAGAGGAACTGAAGCGTCGGACGAATGCGCAGGAGACTCAGACAACGGGGAGGGAGAGAGAGAGTGGGGGCGCTTTGTGTGTTTATGGGGAGGATTGGGGATGGATGGGGGTGGAACGGTGGGAGGATAGGACCATAAACCAGGAGGAAAGGAGAGATGAATAAAAGAAAAAAAACCCACAGGTAAGTCCGCCACGAGAATTATGAGCAGTTTCACAGCAGCGCGTAATTATCGCACGGGCGTTTTGGAGGAAGAATAACGAAAGAAACAAAGAAAGGATGAGAACTTCTTTTTTTTAAATGCCATCATCTGTAGTGCATCGTCTCGTGACAATCATGCAGCACTTACTACAGCTCTAACCATCCAGCGTGGATGTAGTGTGCGGATTGGAGCTGTTGTGTCATTCCCAGCTTCCATTTCCTCTCAACCCATGGGAATAGGTGATAAGAAAAGCATCCAGGGAGATAAATACACCATCGAAAATCCGGAGAAACTGTTCGCATAAAATTGCCACGAAGGATTACGAGATTGATCCCTGCGGTGGGGGATGAGGGGGCCATCTGATCTGGCCTCATCCACCCCAGGCTAAATAAACGACAAGTCAAGTCAATCTTTTACCACACACTTGTACAACAACGCGAGGATCATTGCTATTTTATAGACACGAGTTAAAATATTTTTCTTTGGTGCAGATAAAAATACCGAATAACATCTTTCAAAATGTTTGGCACACAAATTTTAAAAAGCAGTGAAGTGGAAATCTCGTTATCTTTCAAGAATGTCATCTAACCAAGTCCGTAGTAAGCATATTTATTTAAATGTCTATTATTTGGAGTCGAAGCGCCGACCAACGTGATCTTCTTTGAACAGCACTCTGTAACGGGTGGTGAAGCCACTCCCGACGTTTGCCACTCGCCCAGTTCCCTTCCGCAGGAATAAGAATCCATGGAATTTGCCTTAACTTCCAACGTTATAAAATACGAGACATGTTTTTTTAAGTATGTACCGTTTTGAAATTCGGACACTTCAGTGCTGTGGTCGACATTTGGTGCATAAGCGCTATGTATCTACATCTGTTAGGAAGCCACAGACGCCATTACGGAAACATTCGGCCGTGTTTACGTTTGTTTGTGAGTATTTAAAATACCTCTGCCGATTGAGAATCCCGCCGACTGTGAAGTACGTGCTGTGATTCGTTTTCTTAGTGCTTAAGGCGTGATATCGGCTGAAATTCACCGTCAGATCAGTGAAGTTTATAGAAAGGACATTATAAACGATGGAATGGTATGGAAAATGGTTAGAGCTTTTAGAGAATCCAAAAGAAAAGGCGTGGCGTGCCGAGTAAAGGGATCGTTTTGCTCCATGACAATGCCCGTCCACACATGGCTAATCAAACTCAAGATCTCATCGGATCATTTGGGTGGGAAAAACTTGATCACCCTCCGTATAGTCCCGATCAAGCGCCCAGTGACTACCACCTGTTTTTGTATTTGAAGATGCATCTGAGTGGTCAGCGCCACGATGACGATGATGAGGTCAAAACGACCGTGTTGCAGTGGTTGTCAAATCAGTCGGAAGACTTAAATGAGGGAAGGATTCAAAAGACAGTTCTACGATGCGATAAGTGCCTTAATATTGGTGGAAATTATGTTGGAAAGTACATTAAGGTACAGGTTTTCATGTAAAAATATAGTTGTTAAGAAAAAAATACTTGTTTTGTTTTTATTTCAAAACGGTACTTACTTAAAAAACACCCCTCGTACTCAGACAAGTTTTGTACATCTTGACAGATTAAGATGATGATGTACAAATGTCATAAAGGTCGAAGGAGGATCCACGAAAGCGAAGGACACACATTTAAGTATACCCTGAGCCCTTTCCTCTAAAATTATCTCCGTTATTCTCCAGTCATTAGCGAAGCAGAGAACGGCTAGTGGTGGGGGAGGTGTTTCATTTGGCAACGCCAAGGAGACAGACGCTGGTGTCCGCGATCACGTGACAGTGCGGAGGAACGATGCTCTTCAAAAGTCGATGCCAACGCCGAGGGATCGTTCCGCTATCTGCTGAGTGGCAAAAATCCCAAACGCCAATCATAAAAATACGCTGTAATGATAATTACTCATTAGTAGTTGCGCATAATCACTAAGCCGCTTACTCAGCGGAATAACTGGGACGCAAAACATGAGTATTTATCTCCACTATCCCGAATACAGCACAGTAGGCCACTTTACGTCGGATGATTAACGATAACAACGGACTAGACACAAACACCCATGTCCTGGGCAGATAATATTCTACCCAGGCGGGACTCGAACCCACGACCCTCGGGTTAGCAGGCGAGGACTTTACCCCACCACCACCGGAGCCTGATTTAAAGAAATCAACACCATTATTTCACATTGGTGTTTATGTACGCAGGTATAATCGGAAGTACACCAGAGTAAATGCGAGCTCAATGTTACGTCCATTGGATTTCCCACTGCAATGAAACGGAATTAAAGCCAATTAATTACCGGCAGAAGATAAAATTTTGGACAGACTCGCCGTAAACCTACTATTTTTTAAAGGAATTTTATCAAATGGATACGATTAGTAGCGTTGAAAGGTCGTAACATCGGGCACGGTTCCCTAGCCTGAAGCATGGTTCTCTAGGCGAGGTTACATATCGGATTTAGGATTTTGCGGTGAACAGCTGAACACTTAAATCACTTGGAGAAACATTTCCTTGCTTCCTTTTCATAATTAATGCAACAATCAATTTATGATTTATGAAAAAGTACATTGCATGCATATTTTAACCTTCACGTGACTAGTTTAAAAATAAATTTAGAGAAAATTCATGTTGGTACCTACAAGGTGTTCACGTCAATGAACATAGGCCTTAACGATAACGATATTTACCAGCAATGAAGGAATAAAATGAAGGAAAATAAAGACAGTGAAGTATGCAGATGATCAAGCAGTGCTGGCGGATTCAGAAGAGGAGCTACAGTACATGATGGAGAGTAATGCAAGAGTGGGGAAAGAATACGGAATGAAAATAAATGTTGGAAAGACAAAAGTGTTGAGAGTAAGTAAGAATGAATCAATCATTAATATATCCGTAGAAGGAAAAATTGATGAGCAAGTGAAATCATTTCAGTACTTGGGAAGTTTAGTGACTGAGAATGGGAGCTGTACCCAGGAAGTAAGACAGCCGATAGCTATGGGTAAAAAAGCATTTGAGAAGGTGAAAGAACTTCTGACAGCATTTAGAATTCCAATAGAACTGAGAAAGAGATTTGCTAAATGTTTTGAATGGAATGTTGTGACTTACGGTAGCAAAACATGGACAGTCAAAAAGAGAGTTGAAAAGTACTTAGGTTGCGGAGAAAGTGCATTCAAACATGACACTCATCCCCGAATTGCGTGCCGTCCGTCATTTTTTATGTCATCGAGCATTCCAATTCTTCTTCTTCCCCTTCCTCGCTTTCCTTCAATTTTTCCTTCAATAATTCTTCTAAAAAGACAATGTTGACGTAATATATGTCCCATCCAAGCTGTCTTCCTCTTTTTGATTTCCCTCAGCAGTTTTCTTTCTTCTCCTATTGTCATTAGTACTTCCTCATTTCTCATACTATCCGTCCACTTCACCGTAAGTATTTTTCTCCACGACCACATTTCGAAACTTTTTAAATACTTTTCATCTTTTTTTTTATTTCCCATGTTTCGCTGCCGTAAGTCACCAAGCAAGGCGAATCTTAGAGGAGTTGAAACTGAACAAAAAAACACACGAAGGATACTTAGAAAAATGAAATTGGTAAAGAGGACACATGAAAGAGGGAAGAGAAGAGGGAGGGAATAATAGGGGAAATAATAATAGGGGAATAATAATAGGGGAAGGACGTGAGACACAAAAGACCAAGGCGGGTTAAACCGTGACGACGCTCTCTCCCTCTGGCGAGAAAATAAAAAGATATGGCGAGGAAAATGCTGCGGATGGGGGGAGCGGTTGTGAAGGGTGGGAAATGAACGCGATTACTTGGGAGAGAAGCAAGCGGTTGAGCGGGAGCGAGGTCAATCCCAGAGGGCTGCGCACTAATGGAGTACAACGAAAAGGCTTCAAACGACAGGAAAGCTCAAGAGTAAACGAAGGAACAGAGGGCGTCGTCTTGAAGAATGAGAGAGGAGAGGCGAAAGTGGGGGGAACGAGTGACAAGACAAGAGCAGGGCCAATTACAACACACGAAGCGCTCGCATGAAATGGGAAACGTGGAGAAGATTCGCTGCGCCGTACAGACCGGGAAGGGAACAGAGGGGATGGCCGACTATCGTTGACGGCGAACACTGAAAACAGCGGGTAATCTAAGCATAGTCATACGATAGATACCCTCCGGTGAATAAGCGGAGCGGCAATTGTACAGAGGAATTCAAAAGTAGAATTGCGCAAGGAAAAGTGGCATTTAGCAAGATTAAGGAACTGATGACATAGAGGAATGTCAGGACAGATATAAGAGAAAGATTCGCAAAATGCTTCATATGGAGTATTGTACTGTGCGGATGCGAAACATGGACCTTGAAGAAGAGAGAAAAAAAGTACTTGGAATGCTTTGAGATGTGGCAGCGGCGACGAATGGAGAGAAATGGGTGGGAAGATAGTCGGGAATAATGAGGCGCTGAGGAGGATTGGAGAAGAAAGGAATATCTTGAGAGAAATTAAAAAGAGGAAGAATAATTGGTTTGGGCATATTTTAAGGAGGAATAGTGTTCAGAAATTAATTATAGAAGGGAAAATAGAAGGGAAGAGAGGAAGGGGAAGGAGGAGGCACGGAATGCTGTCAGAAATCAAAAAAGGAAGGAGCTATGATGAGATGAAGAGAGAGGCCCAGGACAAGAATGCTGTGGAGGCAGTACCGTTGAAACCTGTCCAAGGATAGATGTCACAATGGCGATGATGACGTGTATTCACACCATTAACTCCCAAGATAAATTTTTGAGGTCTGAAAAAATGTATGTATATTCAAAATGTGCCCATCTTTCTAGTTTGAAAGATAAAGCCTTGTCAAATCTTACTCGAATCATAATTGAAACTTCTATTTTGCAAGTGGATAGTATTTTGTATAATATCTATAGATGTGAATGAAAAACAGGATTCCAAGTGACTACATCCAGTTGAATCGACCGAAGCGGAAGTCAAGTTTGAGCAGCGACCAGTAGAACATGGTGGAACCATATTATCCTTCCACACATTTATTCCCAATATTTTCAACTGAAATTATATTTTAATCATACGCAAAACGATTTTTTTTCTATTTCAATTTTTTTTAACCTCCTAGTTTTCTCTTACCCTTAAAAAAATCAGATTCAAATCATAGCTTGTATAATATCAAATATAATTGAATGAAATAGAGATTTACTGGGAAAATGCAGCGCGATGGAATTCTTAACTGTGGATACGTTTTCCTACAGATAATTAAGTGGAAAATAACGCCAAGTACATAATACACCCTGCTTGCTCACTGATTTTGCCTTCGGCTAGCCACAAACTGAAATCTTTTCTCGTGAAGCCGGTATACAAGCATCCACGATTATGAATAGACGCACTTAAAATAGATTTACAGAGCTGTGTTTTCTACACCCTCGTCTGAACAAGTAAGCAAAGTTTCTCTCAAATCTGTGCACAAACAATAAACTCTCCGACTAACTTCAGCCAAATGATTTTTTTCATGGCGTAATTTTCTTTGGCATTTCTCATTTTCCTTCGCGACACCTTTTGAGCCGCCAATTGCTCGCAGAGACGGCGAGTAATGCGCCGCTGACGCACGCACGCAATTCTACAAGAACGCACGAACGCTTAACCTCAGAGCAGAGGGGCGTCCAAACCCCCCCCCCCCACTCCCCCTCCCCCCCTTCACCATACACCCGGGGAGTCCTCCCTTCCCCGCTTTGGCGACAACTCGCGTAAATCCGTTTGCCGCGCGTCGCGAAGGCGGTGAAGCGGGGTTGGGAGTGGTTTGGAGAGGGTGAATGGGGAGGGGCGTTGAAGGAGGAGGGATGAAAAGAGGAAGAGGTGATGGATAGACGAAGTGGACCACTCTAGGGAGGGACGCACGGGAGTCAGGACATCGTCCCTTTGGGAAGGAGGAAGCAGTGAGCAGGAGGAGAGAGAGGGGTAAAGGTTGAGGAGGGATGACAAAGAGACACGGAGAAGTGGATTGCGAGGTTTTTCTCGTGTTGGGGAAGAAATAATGAAGTGTTAAAGCGCAAAGGGGAGCGCGCCACCGGTTTCCGCAACGTGGAGTGGCTGAACGAAAGAAGAACCCAGCTCACCCTAACCTTTTTTTCAAATGGCGTATCACTAAAAGTGGACCACGATTAAAGGATTTTTAGCTTAATCCAGCTCCACGGTTCAAAGCTACATTTAGGGATCGGGTTGGTGTGGTTGGTTGCGGACACCCTATCCCAAGAATTTGGGAAATGGGCTTCGCCGGTTCTCAACAGATGTGTGGGAAGTTTTCGCGCAAGCGAGAATGGCGGTGACTCGTCTAACGTTGTTGGGGGAACCCAACACCTAGGAGGACTAGGTGAAGGCGGGGGCCCGTTGTCGTCCTTTTGACGGCAATCTGCCTCATGGTGTCGGCCTCGTATTGGCTGTAATTCTCTAATCCTTCCCATTCCTTTACCCTTTTCCCACTACGTACCCGTCCCGGTGATAAGCGAAAAGCTTCAAGACCGGGGGCGACCCGAAACGCCTGTGGTGGCTAGAGTACTGGCTAACCATACGGACGGCCAGGGTTCAAATCCCTGCAGAGGAGGATGTTTTTCAGTAGAAACCCGATCCCTACTTGAGTGTCTTGTGGAGGGCACTTCAAGTACAGTACTCCGTCTGTCGACTGAGACGTTATACCGTGGTCCCCTTGGCGCCTTTCGTTAAGAGCAGTCTAATGCCGACGCCGGGTCTCTATCCACCCTTCCTCCCTTGCCTATCCCCTATGGCGCAAATGACCTTAGCCGTCGGTCGCCTCCCCAAATAACCAATCCAATCCGAAGCTACACTAAGAAAATGCATATCACGATGACTATGAATCATAATAAGTGTGCATTTTTCATTTAGTCTAGGTTTTCAGAGAGTAGTTTAATTATATTTTATCATCCATCTCTCATCAGTGTCATTGGGGATAAGCAGTAACGTAAGTTATGGATGCTATTTTATTTCAATAGGCTTAATGTACTTTATGTCACGATGAGGTTTCCGCACAAAGTGATAAGGAACTCGCACGCAATGACTAGATTAGAAATGGCGGCCAATTTTCTGCAGTGATGGATTCCGTCGATTGTGTTGAGGACGAAGTTTCCAGAGTTACTTTGTGGATGCGGTTTATGATTAAAGGAAACACTGTGATATTTCAAGCATGAAATTAATTCAAGACCAGGTTTAAATGCGTCATCATCAGCACAATGACGCTATGCGTTGAAACAGTGTCCTGATAGAACTTCATGCGCGGAGTTTCAAAGCGATGCAGGAAACCAGTCGATTGCATTGTTTGCCGGAAAATTAGGCGATAAAAATGATCCGTCTTTAAGGAAGAACGAGAACTTATGGTAAATTACTAGGCAGACCTGCATTTAGGAATCACAGGAGATATTGACAGTGATGGGAAAAGTAATGACAAAATGTAATCGGCTCAATTCCAATTACACTGTCAAATTTGTAATCAATCACAATTACAATTTACCTCTTGAAAATGTAATCAGTAGGATTACAATAACAATTACTTTTTATTTTTCTCCTGTAAATGACGCAATCGCAGTCAATATTTTCTCAAACAGGGAGTACTAACATGCAAACCAACATTTTAATTATGCTCCAATGCCATAGCATTAAAGAATAATTAATATGTTGGATTTAGGCAGTTTAGGCATAAATATTTACACCTGTGGATAAGGATGCATTCTAAAATCAACACCATGCAAATAAATATAAAACACAATATAATGAATATATATTTAAGGTAAAAACATAAGTTTTTAAATATTTGAATTTACTTTGCAAAACAATTGCATTTTTAAATTTGCATCAGATAGTTTGCCCCTCATTGGTGCCAAAATGTCTTTGCACACACTAAAAAGTCGCTCCACAGGAGCCCTGGATGGCTGGGAAGCGTTTGCTTTGATAAACACTCTTTATAGAATTGGAAGTTGGTGAACTACCTCTATTTCTGTTGAAGTGCAAAGAAGTAATGATTTACTTCATCAGAAGATGGGGAAACTTCCCCCTTTTGACAATGTAGTTAAAACTGCCTCTCAATGCGTTCAGCGCTCGAGGAATTTAAATTTTCACTTTCGACTACTCGAATGTAAATATTACTCAATTGTAACGATTACTCGCACCAGCTTTGAAGTAGATTACCAGTAAAAATAACTTTTCAAAAAATGTATCGATTACAAGTAAAAATCACCAAAACTGTAATCATTACAAGTTAGTCGATTACTTTTACTTCGTTACTTCACATCACTGGATATAGAATATAGCTGTCGATTTCTGGGGTAAACGAATATCATATCGAGAGGCGATTTAACCAAACAGTGAGATGCACAGCTTGGAAAATGACGAAGAACGAAGAAAAAGAAGAGGCGGGAAGAAAGTAAAGTTCAACTTGATATGAACGTGGAAGTGGAGTGGACAGAGGGCGAGAGACAAATCCATAAGCGAGATAAGGACGAGAAAGATGGAAGTGAGGGGATTTCACGAGGAGAGATGGGCATGACATGTTGAAAAACTGGCAAACAAGACGCAGTGATGAGACATCATTTCAATGACAGAATGGGATGATAAGAAAAAGTATAAAATCCCAAACGCGATGATCATATCCGGTAAACTCGAATTTTTACCTCGGTTTCTGTAGCAACAATTTAAACTATAACAATAAGTGAACATTACCATAGTACCACTAAGTCCTACTGCCAGATCTGATAGATGATTTTACTCAGCCATCATTGAATAATTGAAAATATTCAGTCATCACATACCTACATCTTCATAATACCCTGCGAGCCGCCGCTTGGGCGTGTGGCAGGGGGTGTTAAGGTCACCAGCCGTGTAAAGGTGTAAAATTTTTGGAGATGAAATTGTGACATTTATTAAAGAAGTATATTTAGTGGAGCTCAATTTATATTTCGGTCGCTTATTATGCGCGGAAAGAACGAGTTTTTGTACCTATCTGTTCGGCAGTGTATCTCTCTTATTTTATCGCAATCGTCAGACCTAGAGATGTAGTGAGGAGTCATGACAATATTCTCTGTGTCGCTCTGAAAAATCTCAGTTCTGAATTTATCAAGCAACCTAGCCTAGCCTCTGAGACTCTAGGGGCTCCCACCTCAATCCCTCTAACAGTCATGTAACACTATATGTTTGTTCGCAGCAGTTTTTAACGAAGCGTGCTGCTTTCCTATGTATTTTATTAATTTTTTTGGTTAAATTTATTTGAACAGGGTCCCAAAGTCTCGCGGAGTATTCGAGGTGTGGCCAAACCAAAGCGAAGTAGCATCTCTCTTTGACTTTTTCATCCGAGGACCTTTCTGTTATACGTTTAACATAACCTAGTTTCTTTAATGCTGCGCCACATATGTTCTGTATGTGTAATCCCCGCAATATGAAACATAAATGGAAAAGAGTATTCTTATCAGAGATTATATGTAAACAAATATTTTCAATTCAAAATTGAGCCATTTCAACAACTACATATTCAACAATGAAAGACTTGTTGATCAATATCCCTTTAAGCATATTGATTGCTCCATGTAGCCAACAAAATGTTACGCACATAAAAACGTCTTTTGTAAAAACTGTCACGGTATCAATCGCAAAAAAGATGAAAAATATTTTACAGGTGAAACCTGTTGGGGAAATAAATATGAATAAAATTCCAATAGTAGAGATAATACCCTACTAATGAGCATCGATTCCAGAAATAGTATTGCATAAAATAAATTCCCACCGTGAGCCCATCAACCACATTATTTTTCCATCAAAGAAATCAAAATACTATTCTGAACTCAGTTTTAACTGCACGACATAACATCAAGGAGATTGAGTTCCAGGACTGATTGTGCTGATTCAAGGTGTTGGTATGATGGCAAAAGGATCGATATTTTTCTCAGATAATGAGCTGCAGGGAGTGAGTAAAATCCAAAGAATGAGTCAAATCAAAATGGTCGATTCTCGATTCCACCGATTCACAGGATTAGAATCGGATCGAGAATCGATCGCCGAAAGTCGATTCCGATTCCATCGATTCCAGATGGATAAATATTCAAATCCAATTCTTTTATCACATCATATTTGGCTCAGTAATTTCCGGTGTAGGCTATCAATTTGTACTTTTTGAAGTGTGGTACTATAGGAAAATGCTGAAAATACCCTGGGTGGCAAGAGTCACGAACGAGGATGTGTTTAAGAGGATAGGGGAAAGACGGTGTCTACTCAAAATTCTGAAAAAGAGAAGGAACACCTGGATTGGCCATATTCTCCGACACGAAAGCTTGGTTAAGACCATACTAGAAGGTACAGTAGAGGGAAAAAATCCAGAGGGGCAGACCTAGACTGGACTATATGGGACAGTTGATGAAGGAACTAGGTTGCAAATCGTACATTGAAGTGAAAATATTGGCCCAAGATCGGATAAAAAGGAAGACTGTTGCAGACCAATCCTAGGATTGAAACCAGAGAAGAAGATCTACCTCAATGAGCTGAGGATATATTTGCTATTTGTTAATAAATATACTTTCTGAGCGACTTAATAGTCTTTGTTATTTTATTTCAGCCAAGACTTGAATTTAAGTAAAAGCCGTACGCTACTGGTATCCCACCTATTATTAGGAATAATAATCGATGATATCGGAATCGAGAATTGGGAATCGATTCGAAAGAAACGGAATCGGAATCGAAAAAAAGTGGAATCGACTTATCCCAACAAGTAACGAGAAAACGAGAAACCAGGGGAAGAGGGTGAACAGCGAATGAGGAAACTCCGAACCGCTTTGCTGGCAGTTTCGAATTCGCCACAGGCACGTGACTGAGGATATGTTTCGAAGGCGCGGATTCAGTTGGCCGCGGAGTACATTATTATTAAACAGTCATCATTCAAAATCGACTACCGCGATTTAGAGGAATTTAACCGCCGTCAAAGTTACAAAATAAAGGGAAACTCTAAACTATGATCAAATGATGGGTCATCGATGCCAGCGGTGGGTCTGGTAACTGTAGGATAACTCCTGAGATTACGGTTATTCATAGTGACCAGAGTTGTTAGTTTATTTTTCAAATAAAACAGTATCTTTGTTTACTTGGTGATATGTTTCAATAGACATATTTAATGATAAATTTTACTTAACCACAAAAAACACACATAAAAAACACACACATAAACACGACCCGGATTTCAAGACATAAGTATCATCATAACTATCACCTGAAGATGATACTTATGTATTGAAACCTGGGTCGTGTTTATGTGTGTGTTTTTAATGTGTTTTTTGTGGTTAAGTAAAAGTTATCATTAAATAAGTTTATTTTTCATCTTTTGTTTTACATGAAGAAATTTATATAATAAGAATTCATACCAAAATATTCCATCGACATATTGATTTCGGTGCGTAATACGGATTGAAAAAAGAAAAAAAAAACAATTTTTTTCAGCAATGGTAGCATTCTACGGGATATTTCCGAAGATTTCCAGATTGAACTAAATTTTCAATTATGAAGCTGACACTTCCATGAGCCTGGCGATAGATGGCTTGGCGTGAGCACCGCACACCGGTGATGACGGGTGAAACCACGGCGAAAGGGGGTGAGGAGTGAAGGGGGAACGACACCATCCCTCGAAACCTCCCTTTCTTCTTCCGGTGAGATTCGACGGGAAGGGTGTGGAACAGAGGCAGGTGCACATGACCTATCCGACGCGGTCTCACTGCACCGCCAGAATCGCCGCTCCCACCTCCACCCCCTCTATTGAATCTCCCGGACGACGATCGCTGTGCACCACGCATCACCGCTTTGCAATTTGCAAGGATACGGGGATGAAGTAAGGACGGACGGGACGTGCGAGAGGGAATGTGTGAGCCGAGAGGCGGGGGATGGAGTCTCTGAAGGAGACAACTGACTGAATACGACCGCAAAGATGTGTAAATAAAATAAAGGATTATAGGTATCCCGGCGAAAATCTCGAATGGAACCCGTTCAGGACATTTCGAAAGGAGTTATATCGACGTTAAAGGGAAAATGACATCTTGCAAGATACAAGAGGTGCTCTAGGGAGCGCTGAACCGCGGAAATACAGCAGGAGGTAATCTCTCCGAGTGGAGGAAAAGATTATCACATCTCAAAAAACGCTCGATAAAATGGATATCACTCTGGTAAGAGAGCACTTCTGTATTATGGAAATAATATGCCAGGCACCTGAATCAGCTTGAATCCAATACGCGCTTGGTCATTGAAGCACATACAACATAAAATGCTCATTGCTTGTCAAATTTATGTAAACACAATTAGTGGGGTTTATGGTGCTACAAAGGAAGGTGGACAGTGGAAAATACGAAGAAACAGAGAACTCGAGGAACTCCACAAACATCCGAACATAGTGACAGAAATTAAGAGCAACAGATTAAGCTGGTTAGGACATGTCGAGAGAATGCCTGATGATAGGATGGTGAAAAAGATATTTATTTATTTATTCTAGTGGTCAAAGATTGAGAGTGAGACCCCGGAAAAGATGGTTGGATGATGTAGAGGATGATCTGAGAAAGATGGGAATTAGAAGATGGATGACGCATGCCGGGAATCGTGATGTCTGGGCTAACATCGTCGAAGAGGCCAATGAGGCCCTACGAGGGCTGTAGCGCCGAGGAGCAAGTAACTAAGTACAATTAGCAGGAGAAATTTTAGTGATAACTCTGACTACACCGCATTAAAATAGTTAAAACATTACACCAGTTTCACTCTGTAGGCATTACTGTCATTCTGATCGTAATTACAGCGTTTTCACTTGGTGCAATAAAGGTTACTATTAGTTATTCATACGAGAGAACAACAAAAATTCACCAAAGAAAAGGCCATATGATTATTACATTCGCAATCGAAACATTAAAAGACTAGGATACAGAAATACTTCTATTGAAAAAAATCCACAACAGTACTCTTACATCGGTTAGCAACCAATGAAAATTAAGCAATAAATTCCGCAGTAGTCCGCATTTATTGACAGCGAATAAATTTGTGCTCGAACATATTTTTTCCTGAATAGTGAGCCAATTTAAATACGTTTGCGTATTTTACGGATTTTTTCACAAAATTATTAGATGAGTAATACCAACCAAAGAAATGCTAATCTATATATTTAAAGTAGAATGTTTGTCTGTTTATCTGTCTTTAATACAAAGCAACAGTTTTAATCCTATCGTGCTGAAAATCGAGTAATAGTTCAAGGCAGGAGGAAAATTGTGCGCAACTTTAAAAAGATCTCAGGGCCCATAAAGGTCCCAAAAAGGGGCCCTTTGGTGGTTCACAGCACGTATTGGGTTTTGTGCAGTGGTTTCATTTTTTGCTTTTCTAAATTACTTCCGCTCAAGATATAGAGTTGGAATATTTTTATTAATTGTCTGAAAGAATGAATTTCTTAATTCTTCCAATCCATTATCCTATTCACTTCGTAATAGACTGAAAACTACGTTTTTAGCTGCAACAACGCATTTTTTTCTGTGAAATCAACAATACCATATTCGCTTGACAACCAGATTTCGGTCTTAAGCCGATTACGAATACTAACCATTGGGAATTGTGCAGCGGTTAATTATTTCGCTTTTTAAAACAACTTTAACTAAAGATAGATAGTTGAAATTCATTTTGTCAGATACCGGAAAGCATGATACTACTAAACTTAGTAGTATCATGCCCGAAAGAATGAAGATTCTCACTTTTTCAATCGATTTTCATTTACGCATTGTCCTTGACAACCAAATAAACAACCAAAAATAAACATCGTAACCATTATTGACGACTCCTAAATGGAATAAACAAAATAATTCTTGGTCATATATAAATCCACTCCGAGCTACAAGTTCATTTTGATAGTGATTATCATTAAATCAAATCTTAATTAACGATAATGAAATTCAGAATAACTACTCAACAAGTAAGTACTCGAATTATGTACTAAACTAAAATGTTCTTTTAGCCTGGCTGTGCTTTTCGTGGCGATTCCTACGGATTTATCCGTATTATATATACTGTAACGATTTCTCGCCATTCAATACATAAAAGAGATCCAGAGATACTATCTCTATTCTTAATTAAACCTTTTTATTTTAAGGATTTCATTTTATTCTTTGTCTGTGTGTCTGTATTTTATGACAATCTACAGTTTCAATCTCATGGTACTGAAATTATGCAGACTAATAGTTCAAGGCAGGAGGAAAAGTCTAGGCTATTTTAAAAAGATCTCAAGGCCCTAAAAAGTCCCAAGTTTCGGTGGTCTACGGTGGTATTGGCTGTTGTGCAGTAGTTTTATTTTTTGCTTTATCATATTACTTGCGCTCAAGATAGAGGGTTGAAATTTCTTTAACAATTGGCTGAATGAATAAAAAATTTAATTTTTTAAATCAAATATCATTTCCACAACGTAATTGCCTAAAAACCGTGTTTTAATCTGAAAAATCTCATATTTTTCTCTGAAATCAGCAAATAAACTTTCTCCTTAAAAGCCAGAGTTTTGATTTTCAAAGAATATTCTGTAACATTTAAACATCACGTCTTCCAGAAGGCCCATGATAGCCTGTAGAAAGAAAATCTGTATAAGAAGGGCCCAGAACCCAAGGGCACCATGATAGATTGCTTCGGGGGGCACAAAACGGTCAGCGTGTCTACTACAACGAACACAACGCACAAGATAGGCTGCGAACTCCGCACAAGTGACCACCACGCTGGCAGTATTCTTCATGCTTTTTGGTTTTCTTATCAAATTAGTGCAATGTTGTTCACACACGTTGAATTTCAACGGGTACGCCTTCCGCTAATGTTACCATAATCATGAATGGAGAAACACTGGAAGAGATCGATGAATTTACTTATCTGGGAGGCATAATAACTAAAGATGGTAGAAGAAAAGGGGAGATAAGAAGAAGAAGGAGACAAGCAAAGATAGCTCTTAACAAGAAAAAACGCCTCTTTACTACAAACAGTATCAGTACGAGGAAGAGATTATTAAAAGCGTACGTTTGGAGTGTTGCACTATATGGATGTGAAACCTTGACAACAGGGGAAGAAGAGAAAAGGAGATTTGAGTCCTTTGAAAACTGGTACTACAGGAGGATGCTCAAGATCAGTTGCAAAGATAAAATAACAAATGAAGAAAATTATCAGAAAAAAGGATAAAAGTATGACATATGGAGAAGAATTAGGAACAGGAGGACAGGACTTGTGGAGCACACTCTGAGGCACGAGAGCATGTGATAAACACGATACTAGAAGGAAGGACTGAAGGAAAAAGATGTAGAAGGAAGACCTCGACTTGATTATACGAAGCAGTTATGGGAGAATTTGAACTGCACCAGCTATCGGGAACTGAAGAGAAGAGCCGAAAAGAGTACCGCCTGAAGGACTGCTGCAGACCAATCTAAGGATTGAATGCCTAAGAAGAAGAAAGCCAACTCCTTAAAAGATGCCTCAGGATATGGATGCTATTACTTCTTCGGCTTTTTTGCGTCCCCGACAGCTGAGTTATTGGGTTCTCACTCGTGTCCACTCACCAATCCCTAAGGTTAAACGTCATTCGAAGGGCAATTAAGGCACACGTTCCGTATCTCTTTCACCACCCCTCACGCACCCCTTTCCTCGCACCCCCTCTTCACCGTCTGTAACGTGTTTGCAACTTCCTGTGGCTCCGATTGCTCATCGCTCTTCTCCTCGCGAAAAGATAACTAACAAAAACGGTTTCCTCCTCAGCAATCATCTAGAAGTGAGGTCTAATAATTAATCTAAAGAAACTAGGTTTTGTTAAGCTTATAATAAAAAGGTCCCGCGGACGAAAAAGTCAAAGAGAGATGCTACTTCGCTCTGGTTAGGCCACACCTCGAATACGCCGCGAGCATTTGGGACCCTGGTCAAATAGATTTAACCACAAAAATTATTTAAATACAAAGGAAAGTAGCGCGCTTCGTTAAAAACTGCTACGAACGAACATATAGTGTTACATGACTGTTAGAGGGATTAAGGTAGGAGCCCCTAGAGACTAGGAGGCTGCACGCTAGGCTTAGGCTGCTTGAATAATTCAGAACTGGCGTGTTTCAGAGCGACACAGAGAATATTATCATGACGCCTCACTACATCTCTAGGTCTGGCAGATGCGATAAAATAAGAGAGATACTCTGCCGAACACATAGGTACAAAAACTCGTTCTTTCCGCGCACAATAAGTGACCACAATAAAAACTGAACTCCTCCAAATACACTCTCATAGGACATGTCACCATTTCACCTCCAAAACGATTACATCTTTACGCGGCTGGTGAATTACCACCCCCTGCCACTCGCCCAAGCGGCGGCTCTCGGGGTAGTATGCAGATGTAGATGTAGTAATCATATACTCTCAGCAAGAGAGTAGAACCTGCAAAAACTCACCCGCCAATTTTCCTCGAATAAAATGTGACGATATGACTGGAATTCCAAACCGGTTATTTTCACAACAGACGATACGGCATGTCACCTGCTTCACCAAAAAGCAAATTAAGAGAGTCCTGAGAATTTAAGAAAGAAACAGCTATTCATTTAAGGAATTCAATAAAATATCCACTCTTTTAGCAATTAAAACCTTTAATATCCTAAAATGGAGGGCGATAGATACTTAGGATATAAGTAGAGCTGTGCGAATGCTGCGTAATCGACTCGAATCGACTCTAATCAGGCTTAATTCGATTCGATTCGCCTGCGATTCGGAATGCTGCAAAACCGAATGATTCGAAATATTCGAATCTGATAGATTCGTCTTCGAATCGCTGCAATGCATTCAAACATGGCGCTCATTCCAAAAATGGTGCGCCGTCCGTTTAGACGATGTTTTCCTCACGCGAAACGAAAATTCAAACGATCACATGTCATTCTGTGCTATTCTTTGTGTCATTATAGATATATTAGAGAGTGTAAGGCACTGAAATATTGTAAAAATCTTTATTACTTTAACTGCGCATAAGCTTTTGAATTTTATTTAGATTCGAACTCGATTTGCAAGCGAATTTTTTAGGATGATTTGATTCGCTAACAAATGTTTTTTTTTAAAGTTCATTTCGATTCAATTCGAAATATCTTTTGGGAGATTCGATTCGAAATGAAAATCCCTAATTCGCACAGCACTAGATATAACTATTAAAGCGCATTATTTGTAAATTTAGAAATTATGTGAAAAATGCATTTCAACTATTTCCGTCTAAATGCGATATTTGCCATTTTCAATTTTGTCGTGGAAAAATAAACTTCAGACTTTAAAGCCAACAGTGGTACAAGTTACCGCTCCTCTGAAAGTATACATCACGTGATGTGACGTCCAATTGTACAGAAAAAAGTCCACTCCCGACGGGAAGATGGTATGAGAAGGCGTTATCGCTGCCGTGCATCTCTAATTTCTCGAAAGGAGAAGGTTTTCGAGCTCCCTCTGTTTCTTGTGAACTTCCGAATTCACATCAACAGGTAAAGTATGAGAAAGAAGGAACTTATTCCCTTTGGATTGCACGGGGAGAGGAAAACTGATGAGAGCATTATGACTGATCGTGACTTGAGGCACTGAGTAAGTATATACAGAGTGACAAAGCAATGCTAAAAACTGGACAGACATTTTTTGAGTGCTTTGGGAAGAATTTCTCAGGTGCCACCACCTTAGGGGAGGAAGAATTTTGGCTTACGGAGAAGGCCACTTGGAGGCGCTCGTGGAACTTGGTGATTTTGCATCAACATACAGAAGAGTTGATTTACCATGGTAGTTGTGTGCTTTCAATCGAGTATCAATTGTTTTCTCGTTGCTACGATACTTCGGTAAAGAGTTGATTCCGTGTTTGGTAATCGCGTGTCTTATCATATTGACGTGAATTCGATTCATTGTAGACGATGCTCATTGAAGGCACATTAAAATACATGTTTAATTTAGTCTCGACGACTCAATAAGATTTGTTTTCGTTGCTATGGGTCGATTAGTAAACTTCCAGGCACCGAAATCATCATGAGAACATCATGTGAGTTATGCGACACTAAATGAAGCGGCCGTGCGCCAAAGCTCATTTGTTATGGCTTGTCGTGCTGATTCGATACACCTGTTCCATCTATCGGCCAAATTATTATTTAAAAACTCATATCCGAACCTCCCTATCTCTTTGCCACTCTATATATATACTTATACTCTATTCTTGAGAGGAAAAAAGTCAACGCTTTGAGATGACTTCGAGGGAGCAGCAGCAAAAAAAAGAAGCGTTTTAAACTGGATAGCGTCCTTCGAAAATGTCGTGCCTTTAGCCTTTCCCAGGAATATTAGTTCCGCGCCCCCGCGCTCCTCCGCACGCGGGTGCCGAGAGAATATCCGCCAGGGAGCTGAATCGAGTCAGTCCTGCTCCTCGCCGCGCCTCCGGCGGGAGCGGCACACTTCTCTTTCTTGCCTCTCGTTCCACGCCCAAGAGATAGCAGGCGCACTTCACATCAATCAACAGGTAACTTGGCGAGCATTTCCCTAAAATAAAAGCTGAAGAAAGAAAAAAAGAATGTAGGGGTGTTGTGGAGGGCGGGGGGAGGGGTGGGAGTGGAGATTCCATCCCCCTCCCCCCACTCACTCCCCTGGCGTCTTTCCGAGCACGAGCTGGGGTGGCAAATAATAAAGCGAGCAGAATAACCGCACACACACACACACACACACACAAAACACAAGGACTATGGATAATAGTGACATAGGCCCTACAAATATTAATCAATAAACCTCGTATTTTGAAGTATGAACTGTACTCGGGAATTATATCTGAAAACACGACACCTTTAAGCTGCTTACCAGCCAGAATGGGTAGAACCGCTGCTAACACAGCAAAATATCTAATAACAGAAGCTAAAATCACCATATATAACGAGTTCACGCTTTTCTCAAACAACAACAAAATGAATGTAGAAGATGCCAAATCGTTAAAGAAAAAAAATGACGCGTCGGCTGGTCAAGGAAAGCGAATGTCATACAATCAACAAGTCGAAGGATGTCTTCAAAAAAAAATTGGGGTCCTTAGAATTTTTTCATTGCCGGTTCAACAGGAGAAATATACTATCCCTGCAGTCTGCTGATGCGAAGAACTGGCGACGGGTAGCAGAGGAAAGGAAACACAACAAGGGCAGTGTGCGGGCAGCAATACGCGGAGGGAAGGGCCCCAAGTTTGTGGTTGCACGCCGCCCCTTCGGCGGGGTTCCCCTGTGCGGGCTGCAAGCACTTCTGTCAATAAATGAAATTGATGAAAATGGCAGAATCTAAATTATGAATGAATACGGTGAATTCGAGATCAAAACCCTACCCTACCCTGCATTAATAATAATAATAATTATAATATCACACACAAGCAAACACATGCACACATGCACGCAGACATTCACGGAAAACGACAGAGAAAAAGAAAGCAAACGGGGAGTGATGGCAAAAAACAGTGATTCGTGACAGCGTCTGCCGAGAATTCAGAACAAACTGTAAGCGAGCACGAGAAATATAGCCGTGAAGAACTTTTTTAATTAAAAATTTCCTTTGGTTTGCAAATATTTTTCTCCTTTTTTTGTCCGCGCGGTTTAAAAAGGAACGGGAGGGGCAACATAGGTTATTCGTTAAAAACTGCTACGAGCGTACATATACTGTCTCACAGCTTTTAAAGGGATTAAGGTGGGAGCCCCTAGAGACTCGGAGGCTACACGCTAGGCTTAGTTTTCATGATAAATTTAGAACTGATATTTTTCAGAGCGACATAGAGAATATTATCATGACGCCTCACTACATCTCTAGGTCTGACGGATGCTATAAAATAAGAGAGATACAATGCCGAACAGATAGGTACGAATAATCGTTCTTTCCGCGAACAATAAGCGACCACAATAAAAATTGAGCTCACAAAATACGTGTCAACATTTCATCTCCAAAAAACTTACACCTTTACAAGGATGGTGACCTAACACCCCCTGCCACACGCCCAAGAGGCGGCTCGCAGGGAATTATGTAGATAGATATTACATATGCCGGCTCAGATTGCCGATCAGTGAACGCTTAACAATGCATTGGCGATGGAAATCGCTGTGAAATTGTCGACTTTGCTGGAGTAGACTTTATTAATTCGTTGTGGAAATATCGAAATATTAATCATAGATGAAATAACATCGTATTGCCCGAAGTGTCGTTGGACTGAAATAATTTAAAGGGAAATATATATAATCTCCTAAGTTACAGACTTCTGCTGCGACAAAAATCATGCAATTGACCTCATAATAATGCCATTTTGAGATTATTTTATCGTGGAGGTTCTTATTCTTCCATCACAACAGGGTTGTTAGGTGCAAAAGAAAAAAAACTCGTGCTTTCCGCGGACAATAAGCGACCACAATGAAAATTGAGCTCCACTAAATACACTCCTATAATTCATGTCACCATTTCATCTCCAAAAAAAACCTACACCTTACACGGCCGGTGACCTAACACCCCCTGCCACACGCCCATGCGGCGGCTCGCGGGGTATAATGTAGATGTAGATAGTTGGCACGAGGAGGATGGGGTCGAGTTAAAGGAGTCCGTTGATAGATGGCGAGCAAGGGCACTCGTTCCACGCACCTGGGACCGCGCGGATGAGTAGGAAGAGGCGGCCAAGGTGAAGCAATTAAGAAGGGCCCTTTAAGAATGCGGGAGGGAGGAGGGAGAGGGGCGTAAGTGGGGGATGGGGTGGAAAGGGGAAGGCCAGCATGTTTGCCAGCGAGGCGCAAGACCAAAAAGATCTCTTCTTCTTTTCTTATTCTTCCGCGAGAGATCGCAGGGGAGGGTCGGATGTAGAGGGATGTGGGGATTGGCGGCAGAGGGCCGATGGTCTGCGGGAGATTTTAAAAGGTCGTTTGGGACCAAGAGGGAGAGCATTTCAAAGCGTTTAAGGAAATGGATGACGAGAAAAATCTTAAAGGAAAAGAGCTCGTTCACGTTTTCAAGCGAGGCCAGAGTGTGTGAAGGGTTTTCGTTGGAAGACAAGACAAGAGGATTGCGTCAACGGATGGACAATAAAGATGAACAACGTTAACTGATTATAAACAACTAAGGTGGCTCAATGTCAAATCCCTTTGAGAGTACTTTCTGGGATTCTTTTTGTTTGTTCTGTTTAAAAATTAATAACCTAAGTACCTGTATGATTTGTTCCTCAGTTGTCCCTCAGTTTCTACAATGTCCACAAGGTCTTATCCCAATCTATTTGTATTCTCCAGGTCATCGCAATACTGTTTACAATAAGTCATTTCTTGTAACAGCTTGCCACGTATGGAACAACATGCCAACTCAAATAAAAAACTGCACATCTGTAAAAAACATTTATAATGAAATGCCATGATTACTTACTTTCCCGGGATTAACATAGTTTACTCTCCTTTTCTTGTCAAATTTGTTTTCATGTTATTATGGTTTCTTTGTTTTTGTACAGTTTTGTTATTTTTTAAGTATAGAACAAATAAGTTTTTGTGCTGTATTATAACTGGCTTGATGTACGGCTCGACTTGTCATTTTACTAGAAATACTTTTCATATGTCATGTAACGATAAGACATTATTCTATAGATATCTTTTTTTGTAATAACTATGAGGCTATTAATTGTATTTCCATTATTTTTTGTTCTCATGGATTTATTCCTGAACAATAAACGTTATTCTTTCTTCTCTTTCTTCTTTCAACGCGCTTCTAAAGGAGAGAAAGAAAGGTTTTTAATGAGGAAACATACTCAATTATCCCAAGTTATCGAACGGGATGGAAGAGGCGTGGATAAAGGGCGCTCATGCGAAATGCAACGTACGATTGATGAATTATGGCAAGAAAATACAAACCGTCTTCAGCACCACTTCTAACCACTGATTAGTGCTGATTATAGAACATTTAAGTGCAGTCGTAAATGAGCTACGGAGACTTTACGTACCTTTGCTAGCGGTGCGAGCTCAGATTGTTATCAAATTATCGAAAAAATGACAGAAAGAACGTTAAAAAAGGACATAGCGATGATATTTGTTCGACATGAACCGAAGCGCTTTCCTTACGCCTCGGCCCTAAACTATGGTATAATACAATACCTTGATGGGACCAGTTTGGTTTAGCAGAAAAAGTCTTGCGAAATTACATATTCCCATCAAAACAGGAGGTGGAATTGATTTAAAAAGCAATCATGAACATTATACGGAAATCCTTAGCGATTGGAGGCGAAATGAAGAGCAAAAGTCATGAAAAATTAATTAAGGAGTATTCGAATAGAGAAGAAGAGCACAAAGTGGGGCCAGAATTACTAGAAAAAATCAATCCACTGGATTTGGCTGACGAAGTAGCCATAGTGGCTGAAAGTAAAGAGGATCTCAAGAGGCTGACGAAAATACTTTTGAGAGAATAAAAAAAGTAGGACTACAAATCAATGAAAGTAAAACCAATTACATGAAGATAAGCTGACGCAAATATGAAGAGAACCACTTAGCAGTAGACAGTTATAAATTCAAAAAAACAGATCAATTTAAATACCTAGGAGTTACAGTGACTAGCGCTAACAAAGAAGAGGCTGAAATACAAAATAGACTTACAGCAGCAGAGAGATCGTATTGGAGCCTTACAAAACTCTTCAAAAATAAACTTCTATCAAAAAACACGAAAGTAAGGAATTATAAAACAATAGTCCAACCTGTGATACCACATATATGGTTCTGAGACATGGTCTTTTACAAAAAGTCACAAAAAAGACATTACTTTTGAGAATAAAGTATTAAGAAGAATTTTCAGACCAGTCAAGGAAGGAGACACATGGAGAGTAAGAAAAACAGAGAATTATACAAAGATTCAGACATTGTGGGTGTAATCAAGAGCAGGAGATTGAGGTGGCTGGGTCATGTACCACGCAGAAGCGAAGATACCACGATAAAACAAGTAACAAAAGGAAGACTAGAAGGCAAAAGACCCGCGGGAAGACCGAGAATGCGCTGGACTGATGAAGTTAAGAAGGACCTAGGGAAGATGGGAGCAGAAATCGAGCTGGCAGAAGACAGAAAAGCATGGAGGCGCTTGTTTGGCGAGGCCAAAGGCCACTTAGGTTTTCGATGGCCACGGGAGTGAGTGAGTATTCGAGTAAAAATCATAAATCTCAGATCGCATAAATATAGCTGATGATAATTTATCGTTTCAATCGATCACCTGTGACTAGTGAGCCATTGCTTTCATAAGTCATACACACAAGTTTCAACTATTTTAATTGATAAAGCAAGTAAATGAAGGAAGAAACTTTTATTAATTGCATCTGACAACGTAAAAAAGGTAACGGGAACGTAAAATTATGTGCCTACAGCAACGTCTCTTCTCTTCAAACACCGTCGACAACAAGAACAGCCTCCGTTGATTTCATTTGCCTTTTGCCTCTTTTCCACGCCAACGTGGTCGGAACTAAGGATATTACGCGGAGGCTGAGAACCACAAGTGACTCCGCCGTGGCCCTCTTCCGCTTGCTTACCTTTAAAATTTTCGGGAAAACGAGAGATCGAGAGCAGAGGGGAAACAAAAAAAGGCCGTAAGCACGAGATCTTAAGGAATGTTATTAGGACCTTCAAAAGCGTGGGTTACTTAGAGCAACGGCAACGAACACATACCAAATAAACTGATTCACAAGAGCTCAAGTACTGCAAACGATCCATAAATGATCTCTTTAATGCTACAGCAAAAACAACATATTACTGCTGGACTGAAAATAATTATGATGAAGTAAATAAACAAACTCGTTTCGATGAACCAATAGGTTTACAGAATCGGAGTATAAAAAAGAGGAAAAAGGTCTCACAAAAACAGGTCTACGAGGTCACAAAATAATTCATTGCAGCATATTCACAACTTCCATTTGAACTTAGACATAGCGTAATAATAGATATTTTGAGTTTCAAAAGGTAAGATTCCGATAAAGTATTACAAGCAACGTATTGGATGACAAGGGACGAACGATTTTGAGCGAATATATTTACCTCGCTATTTTAGAATTTGCTTGAGACATCTCCTAGAGTAAAATACGGTAATGTAATGGGACGGAATGACGCGAGAATTTCAAAAGCAAAGGGTAATTCATGGACCAGTGGGGTTTTCACCAAATTGTGTAAAGCTTACCCGTCTAAATTTTCAAGCGCAGTCTGTAACATAACATCTGATATATAGTGGGGATTACACATACAGAACATATGTGGTACAGCGTTAAAGAAACTAGGATTTGTAAAACGTGTAATAGGAAGGTCCTCGGATGGAAAAGTCAAAGAGAGATGCTATAATTCGCTCTGGTTAGGCCACACCTCGAATACGCCGCGAGCATTTGGGACTCTGATCAAATAGATTTAACCAAAAAAATTAATAAAATACAAAGGAAAGCAGCGCGCTTCGATAAAAACTGCTACGAGTGTACATATAGTGTCTCACAACTTTTAGAGGGATTAAGGTGGGAGCCCTTGGAGCCCCAAACACGCTAGGCTTAGTTTGCTTGAGAAATTCAGAACTAATATTTTTCAGAGCGACAAAGAGAATATTATCATGACTCCTCACAACATTTCTAGATCTGACAGATGCGATAAAATAAGAGAGATACTCAGCCGAACAGATAGGAACAAAAAATCGTTCTTTCCGCGAACAATTAGCGACCACAATAAAAATTGAGCTCCACTAAATACTCTCCTATAATACATGTCACCATTTGATCTCCAAAAAACGCACACCTGTACACGGCGTGACCTAACACCCCTAGCCACACACCCAAGCGGTATTCATGGGGTATTATGTAGATGTAGAAGTAGATAATTTCCGCCAGAGGGAAAGTTATAAATGATTAGGAAAAATCACAGATATATAAATGCATTTATCATGTGCTTCAGCAAAAAATGAACAGTTAAACGCAATGACAAATATTTTAACATGCATGAATTTTACGGCAGGCATATGAGCCTCTTGTCTTCAATCGAGAGAGCACTTTTCACAGAGTGAAAAGTATTTAGAAGCATAGACATCAAACAATAAACCAGTCTTCGTTGAAGAAAAAGATTATCACGTGCATGTTTTCATTAACGCAGTAAACAATGAAACGAGTCGAGGAAATATTAAGCATTTGGAAAAATTAAAGAGGAAAGTTTTTTTTTATAGTATAACTTCCACGAAAAAACTCCTCAACGATTACTTTAGGTCTAAGCTTATTGTAGAGACAAAAGTGCGTAGTACAATGTATCTGTTCAGAGTTTATAATGAAACAACAATCGGTGAGGCCGCTTTAGAGTTAACTTTTTCAATATAGCCAATCCAAAAATGACAACAAAAAATTCGCTTTAATGTGGACCAAATATAACAACCTACTTTTGTTCATCCTTGCAGCGGTATATACAGATACCATGAATATTTAAATACAACTTCCGTAGGAAGGGAAGATGGCCGAAGATGCTGCGGAATGGACAGGAGTATTCCGTTCATGCACTGGTATTAAAAGTGAAATGAATTTATGTTCAAACACACGCACTCACTAACAGACGATCACGTATATGCTTGCGCCGCCATTTTCCCGTAATCCCCTATGCAGGTCTAAAAAAATGTCTATTCCATCGCATCCAAGTCACGAGTGGAGATAAAAAATGAAGGCGACTATGCTCAAGGATAGAGAAAGCTCAGCCTTTGAAATTTTCCAACTGCTATTTTACCCCCAGTTCTTGAGTTTTTGAATGGGTAAACAGGGGAAAGGTATGATCATTGGCTTTCATATCTGTCTTCACCATACAGCTCGCAGAAGATGACGAGCAAAAAATATATATATACATGTATAAAGTGACCGCGACTCTAGCGACCACGGTCCCAGTCATCCTCTTTCCCTAAATTTATTCACTTAAAACTGAATGGGATTTTGCTTTTTTTAAGACGGTAAATAGATAGACGACTTTCTTCCCCTTTCATAATTCATGACCGACATGTAAACTTCGAGCATGATCTACTTAAACGATGGCCGACAGATTTAATACTGACGTCATTCCGTTGACACGGTCAAGCAGGATTGTAAGACCTGAATAAAATATAGGGATATATTGACCCATTAATCACTACAAATGAGTACAAACCAAAATATTTTGGTTTTGTATAAGACATAAGGGCTGCCTGTAAAAGGCAATATGGTAAATAAAAATGGAATTATAATCTTCCTTTAAATTTACGGATAAATATGAAAGACAAGAGTATAATGGGGAATAAAATAGCAAAGGAAGGAAAAGAACATGATAATAAGTAGAGAGATAATATGATGGAGAACAATAAGGAAATATATTGAGATATCAATAAATCTGACTTTAAAAAATGGAAATAGCGAACGCTGTTTAATTACCTTTCCTTCAAAACTCTTTACGGAAATCATCGCTCATTATGTCCGCCATCTCCAACTCCCTTCATCATTTACAGAGAAAACAAGTTTCCAAATTCGATAAAGCTAGCTGTTACCGGTCGGAAATACACAAAAATCGACAGATATTTAATGTCAACCTCAGACATTGGGCATTAATATGTTTTAGAATGCTTTCAAGACATACAAAAGTAAGGAAGACACGGAAAGACCCCATAATCTCCTGCGTTTACAAACCACTCCTGTACGCACTCTCTATTCTCCTCATAGACACCAAGGATTACCACTTTGATCACATAATGTACTCGGTTATGACGATGCATCGCCTCCTGCCCATGACCTAATTCATGACTACGGCATCATCACATTAATTTTGTTCATTCCACCTTCTCTCTTCCTGGTACTTCAATCGAGGGGAAAGACACCGAAGAATCCCCAAATTCATATATTCCACCCCAATTGGAAATCTCTGCGATGGCCGTTATCTGTGACAGCGGCCAAAACTTAACGTTGTTAGTTAAACGCTCTTAGTTAGGAGTAAAATACGCAAGAAGGTATGTGGAAAATCTTTCGGCAAACCACCGCGTTCGTAGTCTTTACCTGATAACCACCGAAGGACTTCCAAGATCTCATCGTGAAATGCCGCGGAAGCCTTCGTCAGAATACGCAATAAGTTATAAAGTCAGTTGGAGTGAGTAACGTTAAATTATTCGTGCGCAGATCATGGCAACGAATAAGCGAAGGAATCATTAAACTTAAAGGAGTAGAATGAAACATTTTCCTTATTTTCATAATGTAAACGAATGGATTTTTTACGGGATGAACATAGAGCATCATTTTCTGGCAAGTATAGCATGCTTTGCGATGAGCATTGACAACGATATGAATTCAAAAGTTTTAATACGAATTCTAAGTTTTCTCTCGGATCAGTATGACTCCAACGATGTGTCCGACGAGACTGCGAAAAGTGACCATGTGGCAGTGGGGATGGGGTTGGGGTAGGTGGGGATTGATAAGCAAAGACGCACTCTCGTCAATAGATTCGGAGAGACCCCTTCGGATGAGTTCCTCGAAGTCGTTTAAGATAGTCCGAGCGAGATAGTTCCCTAATCATAATGGAGACCATATTCGAATTATACGTTTTAATTTCACTAGATGTAGGACAAATCATTTCAATATATTACATTATTAATAGTGCAATGATATACTTTTACATGACAAATTTTAAATAATTAAATGAAAATATCTAATAAGTCTTTAACTTGGCCCGTTTTTTTCGCGCGGTGCGTTTGAAACTCCTTCAAAACGGAAGGTTTATAGTGATACCCAAGAACCAACTGCGGTGTCAATATGATTAATTTTCAAATATAGTTGAGAAAACATACAAACCACACGCTGTTAGTTATTGACATTTAAGAGTTAAAAATACCTCATTTTGAAAATAATGTCTGGAATATTAATAATTTTGAAAAAATCTGGAGTGCACACACGTACCATTTCCCATGTAATAGGGCTGGTATATTTTGGCAAACACCTTTGGAAAGTAATGTGGTAAGGGGTTGAATTTTTGGTGTCATTGGATAGGTGAGATTATTTTCTTTAAAATGAGACCAAATTCATTGATTTATAAGTAAAATGATATTTCGCTCGGACTACCTTAAAAAAAACGGACTGCCATCACGTTGTGCCGCCGCAATATAACGATCCTTCTCGCTTGTAATCCAAGCGAGAGGTGGAAATGGAAGGGGTGGGTGGGTGGGGGGTTGTATGGCGATGTTGATGATGCAGGGGAGTTGGCGGCTAAGTGCCGAGGAATATCCGATGTCTCCAGAGCAATTAATCGCAAATCAGTTCGCACGGAGCGCGCGCTTCGGGAGGTAAGCACCCAACCCCTCCGGCAGAGACCTCTGGCGGCGCTCGGCGAGGCAAAGATCTTCCTCTTCCCCAGCCCCACTCCACACTCCATTCCGTTCCGCGAGGGCGCTGAGAGACAAGGAGAAACACACTAGCGTGCTTTTTCTCCGCTCCAGCCTCTCATCTTCCCTCCCATCCATCGCCTCCGACGACCCGAGTTACTAATGGCGTTATTGCTGGAAATAATACAGTCAGATCCACGCTAAGCCACTTCCCCCCTCCCCCCCCCCTGGCGAGAAACGGCGGTGCCGAAGGGGTGCATATTCCCCTTAAGGATCGTGGCCTTTATAATCAATCAACGGTGTTGCGTCTCTCTCTCTCTCTCTCAGGGTATGTGCCGAGCGCTGTGGCTTAAGTGGCGCCGCGCACGGAGTCACGCAACAAAGGGCGACCGAACCCCCTCGAAACTTAACTCCGAACGATGATTCCGTTTTAACGGCGCTCTTCCGCAGCGGCGAGCGGCGAAACCAAAATTGCACATCCATTGAGGAAGGTTATTAATCTTCATTGAATCCAGAAGAAATGGCGCCACTTATGGTGATAAACAAACGCCATCACGAGGCACAGAGACGGATAATCATGAGTGAACACTGTTCGTAATTTGAGTCTAAAGAGCCCTCGGAAAAATGCGTGAGAAACTCATTTAGATGAGGCAAAATTGAGAGCACATTTCAAAGATTAAAAGGTTATACCCTCTGTGTCAACAAATAACATTTATTGAATGGATTAAGCATTTTCATTAAGCAATCTATTGTTTCAACTCGATAATTAGTTATTTTAATAAGCCATGAACTGAGCACCATGATCGGTAAAAATACATAGACAAAATATTGAAGAATCAAAGTTGTAAAGCATTGGATTTTTATTTCGAGGAAGATAAATTTAAATATACAAAATATCTAGGATCACATATGAGAATTCAACGTTGTACTGACAATCAGCTCTCTTCAATGATTCGCGGCGGAAAACAAGTGAACAGGTTCGCGTTCAAATTACAGTGAAAACCATTTCATTATAATATGCCGGTTCGATTAGCGCGTTCAATGTCACGACGACTAGTCTTTCGGAAGCACATATCCACTAGGCTTAAGATGGCGTACAATCCTTAAATTTTTCAGCGTAAATTACCAACTGAGTTTGAATTGAAATAAAAGGTACCGCATTGTATTAGGATTATGAATTTAGACACCTATGGGGAGAACTGCCACATCAAATGCTAGAGTAATCAGTTTTTTAAGACTCGTTATAGATAGTATCATTTCTAAAAACCACCTACTTCTCATTGGATCACCCCGCAGACCTATGGAAGTCTGAGAGCATAGGGAATATTACTAGTCCAAGTCCCATGTTGAATGTCCCCATGAACTGACGAAATGAATGAGTATCAACACTTCAAAAAAAAGTCATGATTCACGCAGACTTCTCAGCGTTCACTTACCCCTCTTTTTTGTAAACGGCCCTCGATGTGAGGAATATAGAGCCAACATGGGTGAAGTGTAAAAAACCCACGCTCGAGGAAAAAGCGTCAAAAGCCCTGAGCTACATATGAACTGTGCATTCCATGGTAGGTTCTAAGGGTCTCCCCGCGGGCTAAAAACCTCCCTCTAGGCCTCAAGCTTTCGCTTATTACCGAGGATGAGAAGTGGTGGGAAAGGGTAAAGGGAAAGGTTAGCGAAATACAGCCACTAGGACGCCGAAACCATTAGGCGGATTGACGTCAAAAGGACGACATTGGGCCCCGCCTCCCCGCAGTCCTCGTAGCTGTTGGGTTCCCACAACAACTTTGGACGAGTCGCGGTCAGTCTCGCTTACGCGAAGACTTAACGCACATCTGTTGAGGACCGGAGAAGCCAGTTACCCAAAAATTTGGGATTGGGTATCCTCCGACTCCCATTAACGGTGGACGTAGTGCGGTCTGTCGGAGTACGCCATTGGATCAAGGTCCTACCGGACCAATGGATGGTCTATTCGGACCAATTCTGGTCAATTATAAGACCCTTCACCTCGGTAGTCCCCGCCGATGCATTTAGTTCCATGGCAGTTCTCGGTGCTGGCCGTGGCGTACCCCGCCCCTACCCCCAGCAAGGGAGGATGAACTGTGGATGTCAAGGCAGTTCTCAGCGCTAGCCTTGGCGTCCGCCCCTCTTTACCCCTTGCCCCAGGTGCTCTTTCGAAGCCGAGGCAGGCCAGGAGACTGTTCAGGAGAACTAAAGGCCGGGGACGAGCTCGCGCGGAGTTACGTGCGTGAAGCCGATTGAACGGGGCAACACCAATTGAAGTTGGGATATCCCCTCTCGCCCGAAAAAGGGGCCGAAGACAATAAAAAGCGGCGCCTTCATGGCCTCGGGGCTGAGTTTTCTTACAGCCTGTCGTAATTACCGGATCACCCGACGCCTCTTCTTCTGCGCCGACTGCTCCCGGGGATCTCGAAGAGCCATCCAGTTCTCCACGTTCTTCGCCTACCTGCCCTCCACTGGAACGGTCGCTGCGGTGTCCCGTGCACCGCTCCGAATCCTTCTTCCTCACTTCTCCTTCTTCCTCATCGTTTTTAAACTTTCCTTGCCTTCTTTTCCCCGTGGTGTACTTCCAAACCGGTTTGTACTTGAAGTGATTAAATTGTTTGACTGCCACTCCGTAACAGCGCCGTTAGTTAATTTGCCACCCTCGAACCTTTAATAGTCCGCTCACATACAAGGTCGGAATTACGACTCTTTCTGGATATTTTGTTTCGAAGTTCATTAAATGAGCTTTCCGGTGTCTTTCCGGAACAGAGAAAAAGTTCAACCCTCGTAAGAACAATACTTAAGTCATAAGATAAACTCGTCCATGAGAAGATATAATCAGTCAGCATAAGGTTTTCAAAATGTAAATTTCATACAGTAATTGACAAAACAAATAGGCTCTCAGAAGGAAAGAGAGACGATTTCTCTCTTGCACAATGATGATGGCCGAGAGATTTTGGACAGCCACATTTGTTTAACAACATGAATGGGATGCAAGTATTGGCTTTTTTGTACAGATTATTCCAGCATGCAAAGCTTTCCTATAATACTTTAACCATCCATGCAAAGATGTGCCATATTTTTACCAGTTTCACTATAAATTCGTGGAGTTCAATGGTAAAATTACCCAACACATTGTCGAGGGAGAAAGAAATACAAATTTCAAGCATAAGTTTTATACTCCTACCGCATGACAATTATTTTTATTTCTATTTTTCTTTCTAGTTACGAGTTTAATTCCAATAAATTTTTCACTTTTATAAGAGCTTGGAGGAGCTACATCATCTTTTCAGTGGAGATAATCAGCATCCTACCATACTCGCGGACATTTATACGTACATATAGCACCTGTCTACCCTGCTAAAATATTCCTTTGAAGCCTGTTCTATAGAAAGTAAGGAATTCTACAGAAATTGACTCTTTTTCTTCAGAACTACATAGTTCCTTTTCTAAGGATCTGTTCGGAACATGAGAGCCTGATTCAACAGAGCATATGTTCTGTAGAGTTATTTTCTGCAGAGCAAAATAACACCTTACAAGCTGTTCTGTGGGGAACTCCAGCAACTCTACGGAAATATGCGAGGTTTCCGTTGACCCAGTTCATTTTCTAAAGACCTATATGGAGAGTCGTAGGGAATTCCACAGAGTATCCTAAGGAATTCTACAGAACTTCCTAAGGTATTCTGCAGAACATCCTAAGGTATTCTGCAGAACGTCCCAGGGAATTCCGAAAAATGGCGTATCAATACTTTAAGGAATATCCACAAAACTTTTTAAGAAATTCTGTAGAAGTATTTTAAGGAAACTATAAAGAATTTTTTAGCAGGGCAGAAATCAAGAAAAAATGCCTGGATTATAAAATCAAAGAAAGATAGAATAACCACTTCAAGATACCATGATACCCTCACAGTGAATGAATTGTTAAGAATACGTTATGAATTCATCCCAGCTCAAAACGTAACCGATGAATTTGGATTTAGTGAAGTAGTCACGTGTTTGGAATGCAATTTCGTGAAAATGGAAATAATTTTTGGGGAAAAAACAATGCCAACACGGCCTTAAGACTCATCTCCGAGATGGGAGGTCGCAATATTCTCGTAATCTGAGCACAAACTGAGGCAATGGATCACGAGTGGGGCTTATCTTCCCCTCAATTCCACGGCGTATCATCTCGGGGTAATGAATTACCTTCGCTAATCCTCTTCACCCGCCAATCGCCTTCGACCCGCACGGAGCGCCTCCCCGGAGCCACGTGGAAGTTTCCACGGCTAACGCACGCACATCAATGCACGCACAAACAGTCGCAAGCGAGCGGGCGCACACCGATCCGTAAATGTGAATATGTATCTCCGTCAGTTTCCATTGCAATCCGCTCCGGCGTAACCAATCTCCAAACGGCGATGGCCTCTTTGCGCGGCTGCCTTCAGCCATAATCAGCCCGGAGTGATTTTATTAATGACGGAAAGGCTTACCTATTACTCGACGTCGACGCAGCCATAATAATTCAAATTCACATATCATCTCCACGCTGAAGATCCATCTCTCTCTCTACATCTATCTCTCTCTCTCTCCCTTCTCTCTATCCCTCACTCTCTAATGAACTCATGAACTCATTAACGATCATTTCTGGTAAATCATGCAATTTTTGGAATAAATTACGAGATGATATAAAGAATGAAACATCGATCAATGTTATTCAAAAATTATTGTTAGATTACGTAAAAGAAAATGACAGTGTAGAATATGTAACTATTACATGAAGGTATAAGTACCTCTTTCAACTGACAAAAAAAATCGTAAGTGGACCATTATATTTGAATAAACTGTCAATTTGTATATTTTGTTAATTGTAATTGTTGATTTTTATGTGTCCTTTATGCATACATTGTTGAAAATGTTGATTTTCATATGCAAATGGAAACTAAAATTAGTAATAGTTGAAAATTGTTAAATGCCCAGTGGTTTACAGAAATCTAAAACTTTTATTTTATTTAAGTTATAAGTTGTAATATTCAGTTGCTCTGGTATTTCTATTTTAATATTTTCCCTCCAATTGATACCATATTTTTGTAAAACTGAGACCTTCGTTTATGTCATTGTATTTTGTTTCACTATAGTTTTTCTTTTTTTCATATGTTAATTCAATGTTTAGATGTAAAACCTTGCCCCATAGGAGCAAATGTTCCCTAGGACAATAAACGTTTTTCTATTATATTCTATTCTATTCAATTCTCTCTCTCTCCCCTCCCCTCTTCCAGTCTTTACCCCCACCACTTTCCACCCAACCCTCTCCTCCCTTCCCCAGCTCCACCAAATCCTCAAAACCCCCCTCCACTTCCCCTTCTCCACTAAACCCTTTTCCATGGACCGAAACTACAAGGATCACACGGGGCGCTGAAAATTTAATCTCCCAAAGCTACTTCACCCTCACTAACATGTCTCCACATGTCGGTCCTTAAGAGGTTGTTTTGAAGTCTTGATACACCGCGCGGTAACTTCCCGACACATGCACGCTGAATTTCCCGGAACGCTGGAAAATATGAGCGCGCACCGTTCCATCATTTCTCCTGATTTCAAACGCCCCAACTAGTTGAGCCAACTTGACGATAGTTTGCGAGAGCTCGCAAACTCTTTAATCGATTTCACTCGAGCGACAAGTGCACACGACACTGCCGACACTTTGACATCGCGGAAGGGGGGGAGAGCCATCTACACGGAGAGACGCGATATACTTGCTGTACACTCTACTGAGCAATGCGCCAAGGCCGTATTTTTTTGGATCCACATCCACCGTTTGAAAATAATGCAGAATTGTTTCCAACGTATTAGCTTAACGTTAACGCTCACCTGATGATCATCGGTGGACTTAAGTCTTTCATTACCGCATTTAAATGTCCGATGGTAGATTTTTCTTTTATCGGCAGTTTAATCGACGATTTCAACCAATCATAATCATCATAATATTTTTTTTGTATTGTAAAGTCTCAACTGACAAAACTTTAACATTCTCCATTTTAAAGTTTAGAGTGAAAAGACCAGAGGAGCAGACCTTGACTGGGCAATATCGTTCATAAATGAATGAATTTTCAATTTTGCATCATGCATAAGTTCCACACAATTTCGCAAGAATCTTCGGATTTTATTTGGACAATATGGGACAGTATATGAAGGAACTAGGTTGCCAGTCGTACAGTGAAGTGAAAAGATTCACTCAAGATCGGATAAAGTGGAAGACTGTTGCAGACCAATCCTAGGATTGTAACCAGAGAAGAATTTTGATCTGTAAGAGACCGACTGTACAGAGAGATAACGGTAAATTTCTTTCACCTTAATTCATGATAAAGGAACCCATTTTCAAAGACGAGACCTGATCTACTATTTAAGCTCGATATGACCCAATAATTTGAAATCTATTGTAAATACAACATAGTGTCCGAGTAACGAGCATACTTTCAGGTTACGCCGATGAACTTCAAACTTTAGGTACTAATTATATCATGTCTTTAAGGGTACTGCTTATTAGTTACAATTGAGGGTTTTTTCGTCCTAGTTTTATTAGGATCACTGAACTTACAATACTTAAAGCTGATTCAACTTTTTAAACACAGCATTCCTAACTAACTCAATCACGAGGTTTTCAACGTTGTTGCCGATGGTTAAACTATCTTTACAAAAGAGAGGCTCTTGACATCACTGTTGGAGTAGATTCTCCATCAACGATCGTATATCTTTTCCGCTGTTCATCTCTTAAACCAGTCCGAAAGAATTTTATGGGCCCAATTTTCTCTCCCACTTTGAGAGTTTAAGAACTCCTAAAGATATATTCCTTAGCTTTTCGTGTTCCCTAACCGGCAGAAGGAAAACGGTGATTTTGGCAGGGAACTTACAAGCAGACATTTTCCATACCTAAGTTCTACAAAATAGAAATGACTTAAGAGACAATTCATCACAAGGCTCTGCACACAGAATCCAAGAGAGTTAGAGACGGTGGTAGATGACAAGCACCGTTGTGTAAGAACTTTTGAGAAATATTTGAAAATGCATGACTATGCGGATTCCATAAACGAGATGTTAGGCGAAGTACTTTCGTTGAATGGCGACACAGTTGAAGAATAAAAACCTTTCTAATATTTCTCATTATTTTTTGTCATCAATTTCGATGTTACATGATCATCGTCCTTTTATGAAATGCATAATGACAAATGACAATCAATGACAAATGTAAATGCACATATAAAGGATGGAGTATGGTCTAGCTGGAAGGTTTATAATGGGCATAATTTTAAATCATCAATGGACCGATACAATTTACAATGGAGTACGATACAATAAGATGGATGAAATGTTTGGAGTGTTCAAATGAAAGCCATGCAATTTTTTTATATTTTGAGTTCACGGGCGTTATTGCTTAAACTACCAGCGGTCTCTTAGTTATGGGATTTTTGGCCACGCTTTCATGAGGCTCGTTGCCTAAGGACTCTAGAATACATGAAAGGTAAAAGTAAGCTGGCTTCGAGATCCTCAAATCAACGATCGGTAGATGTGGATGACGAAGGCCAAACGTCATGAAGCAATAACAGCGACTCATCATTCATTCGAACGATGCGGCAGTTGGCTCGAGATCAGTAAACAGTGCTGAGCAGCGACGTTCACATCGAAATTGACGCGCGCGTCATCAAATGGCCACCCCGAGATTCACTCGCGGGCCTCTTCGCGGCCTTAAGGAAGTCATCGCATTATCAATCTATTGACGCTGATTGGCGAACTTTTTGGTGAAAAAATTTTAAAGTTTGACGGGAAATTATTTATAACAACACAACACAAGCAATCAATTCGAACAGCTCTGTCTACCATTTGCGAGAGAGTCAAGTCTGCTTCACGTGAAACAATCTCAATGCTAAGAGATATTCTATGGTCATCAAGGACTAAATACATACAATTTTTTATCACGTACATACAAACGCATCGCACGATTCCCTTTCGGTATAGATCAATTTATTTGGTTACTGCCGTCAGCCTTTGAAAACTGGCTTCCTATTTATTAATAGTTTCCTCCACACGAATTTACCCTTGGAAAGCAATTCCGCACTACACTCATGCACAGACTTCATACACAATCTACTACTATCAAGACTTCCATTATAGTTCATTCAGAAAAAAATATTATCGATAGAATTCTGTACAAAAAGCGTATGAGTCCATCACAGGAAATGGAACATGTCTGCTGCGCCATGTATGTGTATTCAACTAAATTACAACCCCCGAAAAGGCTACTTGAACGGCAATTCATAAGCGTTATCATGGGGAACGTTCATCCGACTTGAATGGAGACTCTTACATGCAATCATCTTTCAATCGATAGGCAAAGTAACCGTCAGACTGCAAAGGAGAAAAAGCACAAAATACATAAATTCCGCTTACCTCACCGACTACGGAGAAATATCGCTCCGCTTACTCAAAATTTGAAACTTTTTTCCAGAAACTAAAATAGCACTTTAATTCAGCGCTTTAAATGTCATCATGCGAGATGAAAATATAATTTTCGTGCATAGAGTATTATTATGCAACATTTATGGTTATCAGAAGTTCATTGGCGTCAGAGAGGAATGTATACGTCAAAAAATATACTGAACCGTTGATGTAGGGCTTGAATGATCCATCTCCGGCCGCAATAATCCTGTTCGGATATATTAACTCCGAAATATTTTCTTTCCGTTTCTTTAGGGTATAAAAGTGCAACACAGAGTTCATTTTAAATACTAATAACAATAGATTAGAGCGCAGAATAAAAATATTTTCGCCACTTGAAAAATATAGTTCAGGTAAAATTTTGTGTGGGATGGTTTTCTCGAGGTAAGGTCGTAAGTATAATAAAAACAGAAATTCTTCAACAACGTTTCGGAATTTTAATTATTCCATCTTCAGGGCTATAAATAGATGTGAACTAAAGGTCAAATCCAACACACTTCAGCACAACTCAAAATATAAAGTGTTTTTATTTATTTTCACACATTGAGTTTTGCTGAAGCGTGTTGGAGTTGACCTTTAGTTTACATCTATTTATATCCCTGAAGATGGAATAATTAAAATTCCGAAACGTTGTTGAAGAATTGATGTTTTTATTAAACTTACGACCTTACCTCGAGAAAACCATCCCATGTTAATGGAGGTCGATATGGTGAACAATGAGTAAAATTTTGTTATGGCATGGCGGAAGAGTCGACTTAGCTCGTGCATGTTCACTGCAACTCTATCAAGATTTGTTATTCATTCGCTCCATTGAAGAATTAATTTTGGCATGACATCTCCTGCATTCTTAAATGTTCGTGCACTAATTTTTAGGATGATCCCCAATCGAGATTTTTAACGAAGACGGGAAAGTCACCGGATATCTCTCAACTGACTGAATGAGATACGGCATCTGAGTTGGACCTAATGTCCCTCCCAGCTGTTTCCCTCGCAATCATTGTACCCAGATTAACGAAAAACGGATTCCAGGGCCAATTGGGCTCCAGGTAAGACACTACAAGGAGTCGAAACAGTGACACAATGGTCTGCGTAATGACAGGGTCCGCCTCGGCCTCCATCCAAGATTCCCAAAAAAATCAACCAATATTCAAGTCGACACTATTGCGGTATAGAAAATAAGTATGCAAGCAATAACGTATAAAATCTTAAGAATGGCGAATACTTCATCTCGCAAGTTATCAGGACCACCGGGAAATTCTCATTATTCTACATTAGATGTATCCGATAAAATAATGGGGCTTCTTCCCTGTCTTCTTCCAGTTCCGGTCCACCATTAAGCGTCTACCAAATCCGTCCCTGCTTTCGCTGGAAACCAATGGACTTTTTCCGAGGACCCGTCCTTGATTTCGAGAAAAAGAGTACAAAGGGATGACAGTGGAGGGCAAGCGGAGGATGCACACGAGAGGATGGAAGAGGAGGAGGGAGAAGGCTGAATGAAAGGAGAAGGAGATGCGGGAAAGCGGAGAGAAGCACACGAGGAGAGGAAGGGAGGAGAAAGAAAGAAGAGACGAAGACATGAGCAGGGAGAGATGGAATGGAATCTGCGTTCCATTCCGCCCACTTTCGATTTTTTTCGGCACTCGGGTCGAGGGAGGGAGGGAGGGAGGGAGGAGTGAGGCGATAGAGAGACAGAGGTGTTTGTGCGGGGAGAAAGGTGACTGCCACCGGTCAAGGTTTCTCCAGGTGAGTGAGGGGGAGGAGCGAGGGGAATGGGGGTTGGAGGTGGAAGTAAGACTTTAAAAAGTAGTTTGAGCAAAATGTCATTTTACCTAGAAATCAATGAATTTGGTCTCATTTTAAAGAAAAATATAACATTCTTCCACTGGCACCTAAATTTCAACCCCTTACCACATTACTTTCGGAGATATTGACAAAAAAATACCAGCCCTTTTACATAGGAAATGGTACGTGTATGCACTCCAAAGGGACCTTATATTAAAAATGAGGCATTTCTTACACTTATATCTCATCAAAAAATCAACTGTGCGTAGTTTTCGTGTTTTCTCTACTATTTTTGAAAATTAATCATATTGTCACCGCAGTAAATTTATCGGGATCACAAAAAACCTTCCGTTATGAATGAGCTTTAAACGTACCGCGTGAAGTCAAGTTAAAGACTTATTTAGATATTTTTTGATTACTTACAATTTCTGCCATGTAAAACTATATTAGTGCACCATTAATTATGCAATATTAAATTCGTGTGTCTCACAGCTGGTGATATTAAAACGTATAATTTAAATATGGTCTCTATTATGATTAGGGAAATATCTCGCACGCACCACCTTAAGGGTTGGAATACCTAAAGATGGAGGGCAAAGGGAGGAGAGGAAGGATAATGGCGAATGCAGTCCGATTGGGAAGGTGGATTCCGAGAGAGGATTCGGGGAAAACATTCGGAAGAGGTCGAGGGTGAACGAAGGAAGAAGAGGGATTTTGAGAATCGCCAAAAAAGAAAAGGAGCAATAGAATGAGGGGGAGTGGGAAAGAGAGAGAAGGAGGAGGAGGGGAATTGGGAATATTTTGGAACAGAGAGGGGGAAGTGGAAGGGGATAGCGTCGACTGGGAGAAGAGAAGGTGGTCCGTGGGAAAGCGATAGTGCAGCACATTGATCCCCTATTATCCGGGCATTACTCGAAAAGTAAGGGATCGGAGTGGCCCAGAGGAAAAATGTTCCGACTTCTGATCCGAGGGTTGCAGGTTCGTTACCGATTCTACGAAACGAAACTACACTTCTTAATCGTCCCACCGCAGAGGGGCAGTACTTTCAACACAGAGCCATTGACGGGCGAGATTGAAGTTCACCGAATTGGTCGGAGTACTGAGGGATCGGGTTGGTGTGATGTGCTGGCTAACCATACGGGCGGCCAGGCTTCAATTCCCTGCAAAGGAGGATGTTATTCAGAGGAGACCCGATCTCTACTTGACTGTCTATTGGAGGGCACTTCAAGTACAGTACTCCGTCTGTCGGATGAGACGTAAAACCGTGGCCCCCTTGGCACCTTTCGTTAAGAGCAGGCTAATGCCGACGCCGGGTTTCTATCCATTCTTTCTCCATTACCTATCCCTTATAGTGCAAATGACCTTAGCTGTCGGTCACCTTCCCAAAAATTCAATCCGGAGTACTGAGAAGGCAACTGGAAAACAACACACAATCCTCCATGGAATATGTAGCCATATATTCAAACATTTTAGAGCATCCCTTACGGTGAAATATTCCTTGCGGGTGACTCCATATAGGTGATACCGTAGCCAGTCCGGGTATTCTCAAAACTTAACAAATAAAATCCCCCGTAAAAGAAAAAGCCGTGGTAGTTGAACTGTCAACAGAACTCAGCCGGAGACCGAGGGATCCAGGTTCGAGTCTAAGACAAGGCGAATGATTTTTCCCCTGTGACATTTCGCAAGTAAAATACTCCGAAGGTGAAATAGTCCCGTTCATCGAGTCTCCTGGTGGGGACTGCTAACAGGCGGACAGCTATCAGTCAGACAGAACACCTGCAACATGAAAATTCTCATTTCTATATAATTTCTCCAAAAGGAATAAATATTTCATTCTGTTACACAAGAACTTCACATACATAATATAATAAATTTTCTGGCTTCACATGGTGGAACAACTTTGCGATGATTTTAAATGAATTCACTTTGTAATATTCCACAATGGTTTTTATGACTCCGACCTAGGTTTCCTTCTTTTAAAATCAACTTCACATACGTATCGAGAATGATTTGAACAAAACAATCGCCCTACCGTTGTAGAAAACTAATAGCATTTCATCCCGCACTGAATCGCAAGAGATGATACGCACCACAAATGTTCCTCTTTAAACAAAAGCAGAGCGAGCATTGAAGGCACTTGATTAGCGCAAGGTTTCTCGATTTCTCAGGCGGGGTCGCAACACCTCTTGCCCGGCGGGGACTCCACGGAGTACAATTATGCAGCGGTAGAAGTCAATATCATCGCACTATAAGTCCCTTATATCCAGTGACCTCCCACATGACGATCGAAGAATAATTCTTCCCTCCAGACTTCCTCTCATGCATCCAGCTGCAAAACCGAGTCATTAATTCGACTCTCTTGAGCTGTCTCTTGGTAAGCGCGTGAATAAATAGTTTTGTCTCCGCAGTATTAACTGAACCGTACGTACGGATACAGGGAGTGCGTTGGCAGTAATAGGTAGAAAGAAAAACCGGTTTGAACAAATATAATTTATTAACATTAGTTAAAATAAACGGTCGAATACAAACCCTCGAATTGTGACCGGCTCAAAGGAAAGAAAGGAAGACTCGAGAGGACGGGGAGGATAGGAGGTTAGGTATGTTGTTACCTTGGCTGTGGAGGTAGCGGTGGTCATCAAGAGGCGCCGTGGGTCCGCCTCTCGGGAGCAGCTCCGGTAGCGCCAAACACTCGACGAGAGCCTCACCAAAAAATGCCCGTCGCTCGCGGGAGAACACCGCTATATATATATATATATATATATATATATATATATATATATATATATATATATATATATATATCGTGGGCCCATTCGCCCCTAGGTGTCATAGGTCCCTATTGACTGGTACTGTCGGCCGTAGGATTACTCCACCCGCCTAGCTGCTCAACCGACACCCTCAGAGTGAGGTACGGCTCATAACTTTCAGTCTCCATTGGGTGCAGCAGGAGAGAGTCCATTGACTACCTTCGTCCCTCTCGGTTAAAGTCATCGCAAGTGGAGGGAGTCCTTCAGAATATCGACACGTTGTCTCTAGCAGGATTGCCAGGTGAGTTACGTCATAAATGACATGAAAAATTTGACGATCTGTTCGCCCGAAATCGCAGAGCCCTATATTCCTGCTCTTAACATTCCATTACTAACTTCACGACATCGCTTCGTCTAAGGACTCAGTCAGGCGTTGAGGGGAAACATTGGATTGTTGGATTGGATATTTGGGGAGGCGACCGACAGCTGAGGTCATTTGCGCCATAGGGGATAGGTAAGGGAGGAAAGGTGTATAGAAACCCGGCGTCGGAATTAGCCTGCTCTTAACGAAAGGCGCCAAGGGGACCACGGTTTAACATTTCATCCGACAGACGGAGTACTGTACTTTAAGTGCCCTCCACAAAACATCCAAGTAGGGGCGGGTTTCCTCTGAAAAACATCTTCCTCTGCAGGGATTTGAACCCTGGCCTTATGGTCAGCCAGTACTCTTGCCACCACACCAAGCCGATCTCCCTAGGGGAAACATGTAGAGAGAAAATCTACTAGCACATACTTTAATTTACTAATAACTTCAATAATGGAATCACAACTTTGCATCCAACCTCCATCGCATATCTATTGTAGCATTTGATCGTTTTCTTTGACCTCCAGTTTGCGACTGAAACAATCCAGAAAGATTTTATCTCGTTGAGCGCAAGCTAACTATATTGGCTGCAATTGCTCACAACGAAACTATTCATAGCACTCCTATAACCAAGCAATTATCTCGGTTAATACCCAGTTATCACAAGCTCACCAGGCCAACTAATCGCTTATATCTCTGTTCTAAAGATCATCATTTAATTTCAGCCCCTATGCTTCCCAACTTCCAATGACTAGAGCCCAAAATTACGCACAATCCGTTCGTTAAATCGCCCGAATATCTACGACTGTCGCTGACTGATGAACTTCGGTCGCATTTGTTTGTGATCCAATCGCCCTATGTGCGATAAATATCCCAATCACACACGCCAGGTATCACTAGGTATATGAGGGAATAGTAAGAGATTTCTCAAAAGGAGTAACTCAACAGTAGGTTCCTCAGTTCGTCCATTCAGATGGCCTTGACGCACCTTCACTCTTCTGTGAGACGCTATTTCACGAGGATTGGACTTCATAAAGACCCCGCAGCGTTTTCGGAAACCCCTTGTTCAGATCGAGGCTCAGGGTATTACAAGCCTGAAGAGGCTTATAGGCTCTGCATCGGTTCATCCGCTTCCAAACTTCGCTTTCCAAACTCGGGATATAAATATCGTGTGGACAGATAATCAGCCGATATAGCATTGGGTCTTGTTAATGCTATTCTCCGGGGCCACACAACTTTCTGCCAGAAGTGAGAGATTGAATTCAAACCCCTGAGATCAACTAAAGAATTTAATCACGCTACTTTAACTTTTCCATGCGCATGTCAGCTAATTTATGCCCCTCACAAACGAATAACTCGACCAATTAAAAAGATAAATCATCACTCGATAATGACGTAAAACGCCCAATATAGACGAGCAAAGGAACCATTGATGTGTGGAAAACTACAACATCTGTGTTTTAACTCCCGCGTGAAACAGTTAAACCATTTTAAATTTAAAATCCATCTAAAGATTAAAACAGGCTTTATCTTGATAACTAAATTAATTCTGTTAGGGCAGAATTAGTAAAATAAATGTATCCCTCTCATGTTCTAGATAGATTCCTGTCACAATTACAGCTTTCAGCACTATTGACCACATCTGATTCATCTAATGCCTCCAGCACCATCGAACACTTGGCTCATTCAGCTGGAAGCTAATGTGGAGCTTGATTCTCAAACGGCGGATAAAACCGACGCTCGGATCGTCCGAGGGATCGCAATGCGGTCGTTAAGTCATCGCGGATTAAGACTCATTCGGGAGGCGAACTTTTCTCCCTTCGGAGGTTTTACGCCGAGACGCCCAAGTTTAAGAAGAGCGAGGAGGGATCGGATCGGACGTCGACACCGATTCGGATGAGGCCGCACGCGATGCGGGATTAAGAAGTTCGAAGCGTCATCAACTTTCCGGTCGCGAGGAAATGAAAAAAAGAGCGATGATTACTTCGTGCCTTTGCTTCAGGGAAGCGCCATCTCTCTGGCCAATTATCGCTCGAGGAGTTTAAGACTCCCGGCGGCGCCAAAATTGGTGTGGGTAATACCGTCAGACGGCCGGGGATGATTTTTTCCCCGGGAGCAGAGAGGAATATCCCCGCATGGGCGAGGTAATGAGTCGATACGCTTAAAAAAATTATTTGGCGAATAAATAATAGAGTTGATCAGTTTCGACAAAATTTCGAGACAAGCAACGGTATTGGCTTTACTTATGGCCAGTTGCAGGAACGACACATATGTATTCTATAAACTTATGGGACCCAGAAGCCATAGCAACCATTCAATGAGTGTTGCAGAAACATTAGATTAAGTTATTGGTTTCATAACTTATGGCACTGAGTTATGAGTTCCATAGGTAGCCAAGATGGCTGATGCGCAATGAACCGCTTGGAGACTTAATTACTTGATAAAAGAGTTGCTTTGAGACTAATGACCAGTTTGTTTACTCTTACTGACTAATTATAATGTGCATTATCAATTATTCATGGACTAAACTTTCATAAATTTTATCCGGCGGTAGAGTATTAGATAAAATATTTGAAGCAAATTGACAATTGTTAAATAAGTTATGTTACTAGGAGATGTGTTCCTACAACCCGAATATTTTTTATATCTATAACTTTATGGATCTCATAACTATTGATTCCATAACATAATTATATTGCAATCGGCCATGAGAGAGCCTCAAGAGCATAAAAGTGAGAAATTCTACCGAGTAAAAATTATACACTTTACCGGAACTAGAACCCGGACCCCTCGATATCGCGCCCAGAGCTACGGCCAGTCAATCTACCGAAGTGTCTTTCTAACCAATGGATTTTTGTGACAGGGTATCCAGCAGCTGGGCATTTGAAAATTTCCTGAGATTTTCAGGTTTCCCCGACATAATTTTCATTTTTCCAGAGGAAATATTGATTTTTTTCTCCTTAATTATAAGAGAATGTTCGGTATGTTTTTTGGGTGATTAAACGTAAGGATTATTTCTAAACTTGCATATTTGGAGGAAAATAAACTAAAAACTTTAAAATGGTTTGAGAGAAAAACACATCACCACCCTTTCTTTGAATGAAACATTGTCGTACTGGTGCTTAGGAGCAAGGTTATTTAACATCCAGACTTTGCTATGAATAGCATTTGATATAAAATGATCAACAACTTAAAAAATGAAGGAATTAACTTTTTCCTTATTTTGCACAATGAGACAACGCAAGGAAATTTGACTTCGCAATTTGCCGATAAAGGCAGTTCTCTACGCCACTGATTTACAGACTATGACCAATAAGAACACAATGTGTCTGTATAGAAAACATTGTATCTACTTTCGGTGATTACAGGAATGCAAAATGCGACAACGCGAGGGAAATTTGATAAAGCACCTTGCCGAAAAAGGCACATTCCTTCCGTTGCTGTCTTATATATTAACACCACAGAAAATTGCTGAGTCAATTCGATATTTCCCTGATATTTCCCTGATATTTCCTGTGAAAATAAAATTCCCTGAAATTTCTCGCTCTTCCCGGTTTTACAGTGTGCTAGAAAGCCTGTGTGAGCTTTTGAAGGAACAACATACTCAACCTTGCGGGACATACAATCGTATGTGCAAAACGTGCGCATAGCGCATCGTTCCGTGAGGATAAAGTCCAAATTTGAAAGCAATACTTTCGTAGCAAAGGCGTTCGCTCCTTTCGACAAACTTTTGAAGAATAGCGTTCAGAGTCTTGTTCGATTCAGTTTTGCTCTTCAAACTTAAAAAAATAACCTTGATGAAAATACAGAGCAAGAGTGGATTCTAAGTAGGTTGAATTGAAACACCCAGAACATCGCCTGTGAATCGAGTGAAAAATACAACGAGTTTTGTACCTCTGGATGTATCCATTTCATAATTCTTACGTTTCCGTTCTTATATCTCAAAATGGTTTTATGTCAATTTCCGAACGATCCTCTTTCTTTGACATCACCTTAAATGCAAAATTAGGGTACGTTTTATGAAGATGAAATCCACAGAGGCCTACCTCTTACCTACCCTCAATTATCAAACGTCTTCCAAGGCCAGCAAGTAATTTCGCGGGGTAAACCTACGAAAGACCGATCTCCCTCCCTCTAAAGTAAAACGTAACATCCGGTATGTACGGCGAACATAAACAATAATATATGCTGGTAGCATGGAGTAAGTATATATATATATATATATATAGAGTGGCAAAGCAATGCAAAAACTAGATATAAATTTTTGAGAGGTTTGGGAAGAATTTCTCAGGTGCCACCACCTTAGGGAAGGAAGAATATTGGCTTACGGAGATGACCACTTGGAGGCGCTAGTGGTACTCCGTGATTTCGCATCAACATACAGAGGCTGTTGTGTGCTTTTAACTGAGTCTCCACTATTATGACGTTGCAATGATACATCGGTAAACAGTTGACTCCGTGCTTGGCAATCCCGTGTCTTATCATATTGACGTGAATTCGATTCATTATAGACGATGCTCATTGAAGGCACATTAAAATACATGTTTAATTTGGTCTCGACTACTCAATAAGATTTGTTTGCATTGCTATGGGTCAATTAATAAACATCCAGGCACCGAAATCGTCATGAGAACATCATGTGAGTTATGCGACACTAAATGAAGTGGCCGTGTGCCAAAGCTCATTTCTTATGGCTTGTCGTGCAACTTCGATACACCTGTTTCATCTATCGACCAAAGTATTATTTAAAAACTCTTTATCCGAATCTCCATATCTCTTTGCCACTCTATATGTATGTACTTATACTCTATGATAGAAATGCTGGTAGTAAGGGATGCCGGTGATCTGAGTCTCAAATGATTAAGAAAGGTTTCGCGATGACGAAATACTTCTTTGAAAATGCACGTCGAGGGGTGAGAAGAGAGAAATAATGCATCAATTGTAATTGCTAAGCGGGGAGAAGTAGTGAATCGGGGAGGGTTTCAAGGAAATGGGAATGGCAGATCGGTGGAGATCGCGTGGCGCGAGGCCGTAATACAATCGTAATTCACTCGGCCGGTACTTTCCCGGGTGGTCTGAATCGGCAGCCGCCCGAGTGGTGGCTCTGTCGGTGGCGAAAGGGGATCTCTTGATGGGCGAAGCGAAGAGTGATTGACGGTCGGAATCAATTAAGGATTCGCTCTCGGGAAATGGAGAGACGCCTGGGACGAGATCGGAATCGGGACACACGAGGGAGAGGAGGAGGAGGAGGAGAAGGGAGGGGAGGAAGGGGGGGTTGAGTCCAAATGGTCAGAAAAGGGGAGTATTTGGGACGGAAGAGAGGGGTGGACAGGGTTTCAGGGGATTGGATACGATTATTTGCGGGGTGGAGGGGGAGGGGCAAACTGGTGCTGGGCGGTGATAGAGAGAGAGAGTTCAGCGCGATGGTTAAGCGTGATGCATTCATAAGGAAAGTAATAGAACTCATTCAAATAGTTGGACCATGAATTCATAAATACCCATACATCTACATCTACATAATACCCCGCGAGGCAGGGGGTAGTAGATCACCAGCCGTGTAAAGGTGTAAGTTTTTTTGGAGATGAAATGGTGACATCTATCATAGGAGTGTATTTAGTGGTGCTCAATTTTTATTGTGGTCGCTTATTTTGCGCGGAAAGAACGAGTTTTTGTAGCTATCTGTTCGGCAGTGTATCTCTCTTATTTTATCGCATCTGTCAGACATAGAGATGTAGTGAGGAGTAATGATAATATTCTCTATGTTGCTCTGAAAAATATCAGTTCGGAATTTATAAAGCAACCCAAGCCTAGCGTGTAGCCTCCGAGTCTCTAGGGGCTCCCATCTTAATCCCTCTAAAAGATGTGAGACACGATATGTACGCTCGTAGCAGTTTTTAAGCGAAGCGTGCTGCTTTTCTTTGTATTTTGTTAATTGTTTTGGTTAAATCTTTATAACCAGGGTCCCAAATGCTCGCGGCGCATTCAAAGTGTGGCCTAACCAGAGCGAAGTAGCATATCTCTCTGACTTTTTCATCCGAGGACCTTCCCATTACACGTTTATCAAAACCTAGTATCTTTTATGCTGCGCCACATATGTTCTGTATGTGTAATCCCCACGATATATCCGATGTTAAGGTAAATAAAGTAAATAAGTAAATAAGAGAGATGGAGAATATTTGGGTAATGCAATGATTTGAGTCTTGGGAGGGTTGCGTTTGAACTGCTCGTCATACTTTCCATCATGTACCAAACAAGTCACGAGGTATGAAAACAGACAGCTCGTTTGTGTGTGTTTTAAAAACTGTCTGGTTCACTTGAGCGTCTGATGTGTTGTCTATAGTGTCTTTAAGTGTGACATTGAAATCCATCAAAAATATTCCCGCTGAAAAAAAACCCGACCCGGGAGTCGGCGTGAGATTTTCACGAGTCGTTCAAGGACACTAAAATCTCGAATCCTACCTGAATGTATCACGTGAATCCATTGCTTCCTTCTCAGGATTACCTCGAGCGGTTCAAACATACACACACTTCCCTGTGGTCTCTCATGCAGGGGGCACTGGTTCGATTTCCAGGTGTGACATGGGTTTTACTATTTAGTGCTAATTAAGCTAGTCCGAGCGAAATATCATTTTACTTATAAGTCAATGAGTTTGGTCTTATTTTAAAGAAAAGTATCTCACCTATACAATTATATCAAAAACTCTACCCTTATAATATTAATTTCGGAGATATTTTCCAATAAATACCAGTCATTTTACATGGAAAATGGTACGTGTATGCACACCATAGAGACATAACTTACAAAATGAGGTATTTCTGACACATTGAATTCGTAAAAAAAACTAACAGCATGACGTTTTATCAACAATATTTGAAAATAAATCATACTGTCACCGCAGTAACTTTATCGGGATCACAAAAAACCTTCCGATACGATTGATCTTTAAACGTACCGCGTGAAAAAAAGAGTCAAGTTAAAGACTTATTTAGATATTTTCATTCAATTACTTACAATTTCTGTCATGTAGTACAATATTATTGCACCATAAATATTGCAATATTTAATTTATATGTCCTATAGCCGGTGAAATTAAAACTTATAATTCGAATATGGTCTCTATTATGACTGGTCAACTATTTCGCTCGGACTGCCGTAAGAGTCTTCTTCTGTATCCCTTAGCCCATTCAAGTGAAGAAAATAAAACAAAGTGACCGGATTATTAAATTGAATTAGCTTTTGAGATAGTAAGAAGTCAATGAATTTCAGCAACATAGTCAATATGAGGCTGAGACATACAGCTTTTAGGTTTATATTTAAGAAATAGCACCTGGAAGGAATGGCGGCAAGTAAACTGAGTTTATCAATCACAGCCAAAATGATATTTTATGCGCTATTATATCGCTTCAAATAATTATACCTTGGAGCCAGTGTATCAGCAAACAATATGCAAAAACCATGAGAGTGAATGAAAAGGCTGGTTTGGTGACATTACGAAAAGAAAAAAAAACTGTTTTCAATTTTAGAGAAGCGATAAAGGGTTTCATTGACCGGGAAATGAGAAAATGAACGAGAAATTTCTTTTCTTACATGCATTTCAGTGTCATAAATGCGGAATTTTCCCATCATTTGTCTAATTACAAAGAACTGGGCTACTATTCTTTTATTGGGTCTAAAATCGACTCAGATATTCTCCAATTTCCTCCTCAGTTATCACTCTCAATCTTTCATTTATGATGCTGGATAATATTTTACACACGACATGTAATAACGTAATCGATAGTTTTCACAAACCTAGTTATTTTTAAACCTTGGTTTGGATAATATTGGGCATAAAATCCCCATGCTTCCTCAGAAATTTTTTTCTATTTCCCATATTGTACAGCTAAGCCCATGTATAGCATCAATTATTATGCCATACTTAACACCCTCCACATTTTACTAACTCGGCTGTAACATTGTCTTTCCCTAGGACTTTATAATATTTCATCTTTTGTATGCATCGTTCAACATCCTATCCAGAGGGCCTCTCTCTACATGTTTCTTTTGCGCAACATTTATTTCTTCCCTATCTTCTTCTCAAAGATTGTCTCCTCCCTCTGTTGCTACCCTAACCTTATCTTCTGCAATAATGAGTTCTTTTAAAAGTTCAACTCATCTCTCCAGGACCTTTTTCCTCCTTGGACTACATCTCCTTCCTTATTTATACATCCCTCCATTCTTGGTTGATATCCTGTTTCCACCTTCCCGACCGCTTTGTAGAACCTTCCCTCGTTCATTCCGTTTGCTGTATTCTTCAACATCATCCAGCTGTCTCTTCGTTTTTCCCTCTTTTTCTTTATGCATACCCTATTTGTTTTCCTCCTGAATATTAGGTGCAAATAAATAACACCATAGAGTAAGTACATATAGAGTGGAAAAGAGATAGGGAGATACGGATATGAGTTTTTAAATAATACTTTGGCAGATCGCTGGAACAGGAGTATCGAATTTTCACGACAAGCCATAACTAATGAGCTTTGGCACACGGCCACTTCATTTAGTGTCGCATAACTCACATGATGTTCTCATGACGATTTCGGCGTCTGGATGTTTACTAATCGGCCCATTGCAATGCAAACAAATCTTATTGAGTCACCGAGACCAAATTAAACATGTATTTAAATGTGCCTTCAATGAGCATCGTCTATAATGACTCCAATTCACGCCAATATGATAAGACACGCGATTACCAAACTCGGAGGCAACTGTTTACCGATGTGTCATAGGAACGGCAAAACAATTGACACTCAATAAAAAGCACACAACAGCCATGGCAAATTCACCTCTGTATGTTGATGCAAAATCACCGAGTACCACTAGCACCCCCAAGTGGTCATCTCCGTAAGCCAAAATTCTTCTTTCCCAAAGGTGGTGGCACCTGAGAAATTCTTCCCAAAGCTCTTAAAAATTCATATCCAGTTGTTAGCATTGCTTTGCCACTTACTCTACTTACTCTATGATAACACTGAGCGCACATCATTGTGCATTCAAAAAAGAGACAACTGAATGCCACCTAACTTTTAAATCAATACCTGACTCATTACATTGACTCATAACGTAAGGACTAGATCATGCCTTCGCAGGCAAATGAGAGCGTAAAAAATGACCTTCGCAATCGTAGACTAGTTGCATGAATGACTTCATATGCGCCGGGACCGGAAAAAGGGCCAATGAAAGAGGAAATATAAAAAAAAAATTCTGTCGACGGACGCGGAGCAGATCAATGGATGGGATATATCATGGAGTCATCTCCAAAACGGTTGTCCGGTTCGTTAGTACCTCCGTGGGTTTTACTGTTCACGTTTCGTCCGCCATATTGTTTGGTTTCCGCGAGCCGTGGACTTCCGGCTTGATTTAATTTTCGTCGCGTCGTACTCTTCCATCGATTTCCTAATTGCTTGGCTTGATTCCGGAGTCGACAGTTGATTGCTTTCGGGCCGTCCTCTGGTTTCGCTCCGCTCCATTATTTTTCGTCGCATGTCAGCTCCCTTGTCCACCACGCTAATGCTTTCCCGCGCAACTGGAAAACTGCCTTTTTCGGGGGACGCAAGCCTCCGTTCAATTGTTCGGTTAGTTAGCTTGGTGATCAATGTATTTGGTTTTCAGTCGGAACTCCCTTCAATCCCATAGCTTTGAAGGCATGGTAACAACAACAGAGTGGTAACTAAGATTGATTACATAACCTTTCTCTCACCTGATGCAATGCTCTGCGCACAATTGTTTATATAGTGGTTGTACATTAAATGACCACCAAAGTATCTTGACGTCCCTTTTGTACTCCAATAAATGAAACAAACCTTGCAAAGAATGTATGCTACAAGTAACACCATATCAACAAACAAATCTACAGGAAATAAAAAGGAATATTGCCTTAATGGTTAGTCTCTTCGGATTTTAGTAATGACTCGTATGTTTTTTCCTATTTTTTGGCAATCTAAGAAGATCCCTTGGAAGGAACTGACCGCATAAAATAGGAAAATACATTATCCCTGGTGACATTATCGCCCAATTTGGATAATCATTATTAATAAGATGGTGCATTTATAAACAGCAGATGACGAATGTCAGAATTTCCCGCGATAGGTCGTCCAGTCACGGAAGGGTTTGGCAGAGCGAACAGAGCAGCAAAGAATGTCGAAAAATGAAAAATTAAAGCAGAGCGGATTGAAATTTTTGGTTTTTGGAGATCATTTACGAAGAGAGGGGACAATCAAAGGAAGAAGCAAGTTCGAGAACATCAGTTGACATTTTAATACGCGGTGTAGAATAATGTCACTCAGAAATTTATCAACTTCAAAGGAGTATGGGAGGAGAATGAGAAAACAAGAGGCTTTCAGGAAGTGGCCTCAGAACCTGGGGACGCTGGTTAATGAGCGGAAAGACAGTAAGTATCGCAGGAGATATTGAAAGGAAACTTGAAGCAGAGGGCAAAATGATATGGAAAGCGTATTGTCAAGTGAGGACATGTTAAATACGATGATTGGAGGGGAGAGAGTAGATCAAGCACGGAAGAGGAGGAGAAGGAATTAAGATTCCCGGAAAACATTATGGGACGTAGTGTACATTGAAGAGAGGGCTTCAGAGAGACGCTCAACAGATAGTTTTGAGACGTAGCGAATGGAGTAATCAAGGGACGAGGAAATCTTCGGATGAGTGTCAAAGGCATTTCAAAAGAAGATGATCCACTGTGAGGATCCATGGGTTACAATTTTTCCAGCAAGAGCTTCAGAGGAACATCACTAAAAAGTTACCGGTCAATTCGTGGCCTACGAACCTCAATTCTTAACTGCAATACGCGTCAGCAACAGTGGCTTCTTGGATAACAATAGGATGCATGACTTAATCCTCCACCAGACATATCAACATCAATGCTAGAGACGAGAGACCAATTTTGCGATAAGAAACGACTGCGTATTTCTCGCTCAATTTCCCATCCGATGAGTGAAGATTTGAATTTTACTCCATGATGACTTCCGTTTACCTTGGCCATTTGGACCCAGTGTCGTCCGAGCTTTTCCCAGTCCAGAGTTTGTGATAGCATACAAATAGTTGTTAAATTACAGTATTGAATAAATTATCCTCACGATATTTCTGATTTCTGAGGGCGTGTATGAAGCAGTGTATGGGGGTGAATGAAGCAAAAGAGGTTTGCAAGGATAGGTCAGTATGGAGGAAATTATTGAAGCAGAGTTAGGTGTACAATTATGTATTTATGAGTGAAACTTTGTAACTATGCCTACCCAGGAAGATAACGGCGTGACTGGTATATATGTATGTGTCTTTCTAATTGACGCGCTAGTTTTTATTCACATAATAATTGCAAGTAAGAAATCAATGAATGAATCATTTCAGTACTAGCGAATGTACCAATAGAACTGCGAGGTTCATAAAACGTTTTTTTTTTGTCCTTTAATACAAGAAATGCGAGGGTTCACAAAACCTGTTTTTCGTCCATTTAAATTTATAATCCCCCGATGAAATACCGCACTCTCATTCATTTCTGATCAGAAAAACAAGGGAATTTTCATAATGACATTAAGTAATCCACTTAGCTGTGCCTCAGTTTGGGGAGAGAGAGAGAGAGAGAGAGAGAGAGAGAGAGAGAGAGAGAGAGAGAGGGAAAAGAGTTGCCATTCGGTCGGTCTCGAAGATATCGGATAGGGTCCGGAGCGGAAGTGCAAGTGATGCTGCGTTAAGTGCGAACCACGGAGGAACAAAAGAGGGGAAGAGAGGAGAAGGGAGGGAGGGGAGAGAGAGGAGAGGGAGAGAAGAGGGATAAAAGAGGGAGAGAGGAGGGAGTAGTGAGGGAGAGGAGAGGAGAGGGAGAGAAGGGGGATAGGAGAGGGAGAAAAGAGGGAGAGGAGAGGACTTCATTCTGTGGAAAGCTAGAGAGAGAGAACGAATAAAAGGGCAGAAAAAGGAAGAGATTGCAGAGAGTGAGCGGGGTCGTTGTTCCCGGACTCACGTGCGCGCACTCTTTGTGTGTTTTCCGCGAACTAATGACGGAGGAGCGGAAGGAAAGGGGGGAAAGGTAGGCCGGAGCGGCGGCGCCCGTGGGGTGATGAGGACAGGGGCAGAAGAAGAAGAAAGGTGGAGAGAGAGAGAGAGAGAGAGAAAATGAAAAAGGTTTTGCCCGATAGGAATGTATTGAGAGGAGGGGGAGAGGGAGATGGAAGTGTGTTTGGGGGCTGGATCCGAGGCGAAGGAGAGGGAGTGTTTCTTATTTCCGAGAAGGAGAGAGGGAGGAAATTGGGAAAAAACGGTGAGAAGAGGGAGATAGAAGAGAGGGGAGGAGAAAAAGGACCGACCGAAGCGAAATGGCTCGGCAAGGGGTGGTGGTTTAAAAGGGAGGGGAAAGGTGAATGGCAGGGAGTGTTCGAAGGGAATGCAGTATTTACGCGGAGGAGAATAAGCGGTTAGGATAGAGAGAGGGCTTTCGGAGGGATTCGATTGCGCACTTTTTCGGGCGCGTCGCCTCGCCCACTCGCCTCCTCGCTCCCAAGAGCGCATTTTGGGTGGCACCACAGAATAAGTATATATATATATATATATATATATATATATATATATATATATATATATATATATATATATATATATATATATATATATATATATATATATATATAGAGTGCCAAAGCAATGCTATTAACTGGACAGACATTTTTGAGAGCTTTGCGAAGAATTTCTCAGGTTGCACCACCTTCGGGCAGGAAGAATTTTGGCTTACGGAGAGGGCCACTTGGAGGCGCCAGTGGTACTCGAATATTTTGCATCAACATACAGAGGTATGTTTGCCATAGCTGTTGTGCGCTTTTTATCGAGTATTAATTATTTTGTCGTTGCTATGATACATCGGTAAACAGTTGACTCCGTGTTTGGTAATCGCGTCTTATCATACTGACGTGAATTCGAGTCATTATTGACGACGCTCATTGAAGGCACATTAAAATACATGCTTACTTTGGTCTCGACGACTCAATAAGATTGATTTCCGTTGATATGGGTCGATTAGTAAACATCCAGGCATCGAAATCATCATAAGAACATCATGCGAGCTATGCGACACTGAATGAAGTGACTGTGTGCCAAAGCTCATTTGTTATGGCTTGTCGTGCAAATTCGATACACCTGTTCCATCTATCGGCCAAAGTATTATTTAAAAACTCGAATCGACTCTCCCATTCTCTTTGCCACTCTATATATACTTACTCTATGGTGGCACACGAATCGGAAGGGAGATATCTGGGGCCTTATTCAAATAGGACTCGACGCGGTGGAACCTCGGAAAATCCGTTTATATGATACCAAAGGCCACGACACAAATCTCCACTCCTGAACGACCCATTTGCGATCATTTTCGTGGAGGTGGCATCAAAATTTCATCAGAAGTCGAGACTCGGAAAGTCCGTGGCCATACAGAATAGCTCCCATAGGTCTGTGGGCTCGGGGTCCCGTCGAATTTTGACATACGCAAAAATTATATTTTGCAGAGGTGTAATTGGATGGTATCTGTATCACTTTTAAAATATCCTGCAAGTTTTTTCGCTTCATAAGGGTTCGTAGAAGAATTTACACGTTAAATTTTCTGCACTTTTCCAACTTTAACCTGTCCAATTTCGAAATCATAAACCAATGAAAGATGATTAGCAAGCTTTCACTATGTGTTGATTTCACCGAAATGGATTTCGGCAAATTCTGCTGTCATTAAGGTCGCCTGATAATTACAAAAAATGCTAAAACCAAGGTAGGTGATACGAACTCGCACTCGAGGAAATTCGCAAAAAATCTTATGAATGATTATGCTATTGCTTGTTCATTTGCACAGGTTATCGTCTGATATTTTAAACTTTTTTACTGGCCGATATTAGTGGTTTTGCAGCATTATCGAAGGAAACATTTCACGTTATTGCACGTCATTTTTTCACCTGTATCAAAAAATGTTACCATTGGCAATAATGACAACCACCCTGCTAAAAAATTCTGTATAGTTCCCGTATAAAAACTTCTACAGAATTTCTTAAAACGTTCTGTAGATATTCCTTGAAGTATTGAAACACCATTTTTCGGAATTTCCTCCAACGTTCTGCAGATTACCTTGGGATATTCTGCAGAATACCTTAGGACGTTCTGTAGAATTCCTTAGGACGTTCTGTGGAATTCCCTACGTCTCTCCGTATAGGTCCTTAGAAAAGGAACTGGGTCAACGGAAACCTCACTAATTTCCTTAGAGTTGCTGAAGTTCTACAGAACAGCTTGCAAGGAGTTATTTTTCTTTGCAGAAAATAACTCTACAGAACACATCTTCTGTTGAGTCAGGCTCTCATATTTCGTACATAACCTTAGAAAAGGAACTAGTTCTGAAGAAAAATAGTCAATATCTGTAGAATTCCTTACGTTCTAGAGAACAGCTTCTAAGGAATTTTTTAGCAGGGCATCAAAAGGGGTCAATTAAAAAATAATAAGGGAAGGAATATCTTCAAGCCTAGTTCTCTTGTGAGCAAGATGAGTATACAACACTAATTTACGACGCCTATCATTAAAAAATTGATATCATTCCTTGAGATTACACTATAAATCCTAGAAAGACCTGATGAAAATGACACAAGAAGAATGAATTTCGACCAGAGTGGGAAATTAGGTTGGGAGATGTCCCTTTAGACCAGAAGAGAACAATAAAATCAAATGATCACATTCTTGAAAGAATAGAAATGATTGTTCGTTGAATGATAATCATCATTAGTTGTCTGCTTTCGCAGGTCCTTGGAGTCTCCATCTCTCTCTCTCTCTCTCTCTCTCTCTCTCTGTCCTCTGCTCTCCACTTCAATTCTCCCTCTCCACTTTAACTCCCTCCATCCTTCTGGTCATCAATCATTTTTCTTTTCTTTCTTCCTCTTTTGCGGTTTCCATCCACCATTCCTTCCAGTACATCTCGTAACAAACATTTCTTTCTCAGTACATGTCCCATCCAGTTCTTCTTCCCATCTTCAATGGTCTTTAAGAGCTTTCTTCCTTCTTTAGTTCTCTCCAACACCTCTTCATTCCTAACCCTATCAGACCACTTGATGTTGAGCACTTTCCTCCAAATCCACATTTCTAAACTCTCTCTTTCCTTTTTCTATCCTCTTCTGTCATCGTCCACGTTTCCCCACCGTACAAAAACACACTCCAAACAAAACACTTGACGATTCTCTTCTTCAGTTCCAGCTCCATTTTACTAGTTAGTATAGCCTTTTTCATCCTAAATGCCTCTTTAGCCATACGAATTCTTGTTCCTATCTCCATTTCACTCTTCCAATCCTCCGTCACTTCAGTTATCAGGTACTTGAATCGTTTTATCTGCTCCAGATGTTCTCCATCCACATAAATATTCAACTATTGCTTTACCCCCACTTTCATTACTTTAGTTTTCTTTTTATAGACTTTGAGTCCAAATTCCTCCTTTGTCAGTGCAAGGTGATCAAGCATTTCATTCAAATCATCTCCACTTTCTGCAAATAATATTATATAATCTGCGTATCTAATTGTTCTAATACTTTGTCCACCTACGCTCACTCTTTTATTAATGATAATATAATGGATGATTACTATTCTGAGCCATAAAACGAGAATTCTCCCGTAATTTTGAGATATCTGAAAATAAGGATAACTCTTTCTAATATTCACCTTGATTTCCACATTTGATACCAAACGTTATTTTTTAACGAGTTTTTTGTTCAGTATACTGAGATGAAATATATTTATTGTTTCTTTTTTGTCAGACGGCAAAAAAGAAACAATTCGTACGTCTAAAAGTCATAAGTCTAAAATCGAGATATCGTATCTGATCACTCACCGAATCAGATCTGCTCACGATGGAAGATTCAACTGAATTTGATGCAACAATACGGTATCTACTTTGAGATTTCATTCAAGTACAAATTCCAACGGAAAAAAAACTAAATTTTACAATACGTTCAGAAGCATAGTCCAATCTGGGAGATAAATGTTTCATTTGCCCTCGGTTCAAATCACGGCCCTCGGTTGCATCTAAGTTTTGTGTTCACAGATTAAGCAACGGATGACACTGACATATCGAAACTAACCTACGGTAAATTTTCAATCAAATACATAAAAAAAGATGAAGAATACTTTTGGAAAAAAGCGATCAAGTACGTACGATCGCTTACTCAATTTGAAAAATCCTGGCTAACTTTTTTTTTATTTTTAATTTCGACGGGAAACGCCATAAATAATGTCGCGGGGAACATGGAATGGTTTCGCAGTTCGCAGAGAGATCCAATTGTGCCCCTTCAATTAATAAAGTTAAGTGAAAGATAGAGGGAGGAGGCGGGAGGGAGGAGGGAGGTGGTTAGGGAGGCGAAGGGTGGGGATGGATGAGTTCGGAGGACTTCCGTGTCCGCCACGGTTGAGAGGTAAAACGAAATGGATTCCGAAGATGGGCCAGACTCTCTTCCAGCCCAAGAGGGTTCAGGAATCATCGGAGGGTGGGAGGGGGTGGTTTTTACTTTCGAGAGAAGGGGAGGGGGATAGAGAAGGAAGGGAGGAGTGGGTATTTTAAGAGCTAAGACGGGATCACAAAGTCAATTTCTGATAAGTGGATGTTTTTCGAACTGCTCAATGGCCACCCGCGCCTTATTTCCAGTTTCTCCCTTTTTTTTTCTTCTTGCAAGAATGGCACCGATCAGGGAGGGTTGAAGGAAAAGGACTAATGGGATGGGAGCGGAATAGGTTTAGCACGGAACTGAGGAGTTGGAGAGCAGAGAAGAAACGAGACGGTTCTTATTCTTTAGCGAAAAAAATATTCAGCATTATAAAAAGGAATGAGAGGAGTTTAAAAAGAAGAGCGTATGGATGAGAAGGTAGAAAATAAAAGTGGATAGGATTGGAATGAATACGAGAGAGAGAGAGAGAGAGTGAAATCGAATATCTCTCTTCTTCGATCGATTTGAATTGTCGACATTCCCGCGGATCTGAAATTTAAAAAAAAACGAGACTCTGAAGAGGATTATAAAGAACGAAGTCGGGCGAGGAATATTGTCGCTGGAGGCAGTTTCCATGGTGACGTTGGGTTTTCACCAACACGAAGCTCGGCGATTATGAAGACACCCGTACAATTGGTTTAGCTTTTCAAAAGCGCTTACAAAAGCAAATTATACACTAATATAACGTGATGGATTATCTCCAGGAGCATTTCCAAATACGCCATTGTTCATTTTTCACAACCATCTACGAAAACGAAACCGAATTATACACTCGTCTAGGTTAGAGGCACCAGGCCGCCTGCGAAATAATGCTTTTGAATTTCATTTTTCATTATTCGACGAAAATAATGTCATCAATATCAATCATATTACAGCCATTGCGCCCCACTTTAGCCTATTTTAACCTGATTTTTCAAATGGCTGTAAGCAGAGGGATTCCTTCGAATTTCAAAACTCAAAATTAGTGTAACCATCATTACTCAAACTACAGACGCGAAACTCATAAAATAAGCTAAAATCCGGACTAAAATGTAGAGATAAATAAGTGTTGATATATTTTATGGACAAAGACGATGAGACGATGGATTTACCGATTTCCCTGACCGATCGTCAAAAGGTCACCTATTATTGGCATTTTTTCTGCTGTATTAAATTTTATACGGCAGCTTTAAATTTTCTAATCATCGTCTCGTATTTTAAGAACTGCAAGCATGTGTTTATTATAAACTAGTGTGCTCCAGCTACTTTTCGACCTGAGTTTCAGAACTTAAAATATAACGCGAGGTAAAATTTTCCGAACAACATAGCCTCGGATTCCTTGTGTTGAGCGTTATACATTGTGATCATGATTTTTAACACTACTAGACAAATATCACAATAAGGATATACAATGTACGTCTGATTCACACGTAAATAACTAAGATTCACAACTGAATATTTCACGAATTGACGGTGCTTATTCCATGCACGTCAGCGACGGACTTCAGTTTCAGTTGCTGAAATAAAGGGCGGGAAAGACTTGGCCGATAAACGTAATGGTAGAAAAATAATGAGGATTCATATCCAAGTTTCTCCCTGACTGTCACGAGAATTCCCTGACTGTCACGAGAATTCCATGACTTTTCCAGAAATTGTAAATTCCCTGACAATTCCCGGTTTTCCCTGATAATCGTCACCCTGTGAAACGCAAAGGCGAAATTTGAAGAAGTTTTGGGTCGAAAGATCTTTACTATAGCGTTTTACATCGGGTGAGCGATTTTTCGGCCTGTAGAGAGCATATTTAAATCCGAAGTAATTAGAGCTCTTAAGGTACGGACGCCCGATAATTAAGAGTGACGAAACTTTTACACATTAATTAACACTCGACGGCGATAATATTTAGAGGTGGAAAACATTACTTTTCTCATCTGAGAAAAATAAGTGCCCGCGCTAATGCCGGGGGGTATCATGAAAGTTGACATTGCAAACAAGTATGTACAAATGGCTTTGGGTCTCTTACGGTTCTAATTAAACAGGTTTTATAGTTCAAGTTTGGAATCCACTGTGCTGCCGCTCCGTAATTATGGGACCTATCATGTTAAGGGCGTTATCTCGAGCAGAGCCAGGATTCCAACGGACCGCGAAAAACGTTCCTGGGCGAACTTTTTTCACGGTTAATCACAGAGTGAATGAATTATGCATGTCGGGCACGTCTGGCCGAGTCCCACGATTCCTCCTCCTCTCCACAGCGAGAGAGAGAGGAGAGGGAAAAGGCGACTAATTTTCACTCCCATTCTCGCGCAGCCATTTCCCGTCCGTCTAAATCCTCCCCCCACACCCCCACGTTCTTCCCACCCCCATCGACCCTCTCTCCCCTCCCACGCCCCTTGAATTAACTCGAAAAATTTCAATAAACTTCCGACAGCGGATCACAAAAAAATAAAGGAGATGGAATGGGAGAGTGAAGGCATGCGTTGGAGAAAGGCTCTCTTGCGTATCTAATGCATCGTCCGACCGTGCGTCTTTTCCCCTCTCGTCATTCGTAAACACGCAGCTTCCTTCCTTCGACGATCTCATCAGCGGGACGAAATGTTAAAAACTACTACGAGCGTTCATATAGTGTCTCACAACTTCTAGAGGGATTAAGGTGGGAGCCTCTAGAGACTCGGAGGCTACATGCTAGGCTTAGGTTGCTTGATAAATTCAGAACTGATATTTTTCAGGGCGATATGTAGAGAATATTATCATAACGCCTCACTACATCTCAGGGTCTGACAGATGCGATAAAATAAGAGAGATACACTACCAAACAGATAACTACAAAAACTCGCTCTTTTCGCGAACAATAAGCGACCACAATAAAAATTGAGCTCCACTAAATACACTCCTATAATACATGCCATCATTTCATCTCCAAAAAAAACTTACACCTTTACACGGCTGTTGACCTAACACCCCCTGCCACACGCCCATGCGGCGGCTCCGCAGGGTATTTTGTAGATGTAGAAATGTTATTTTTTCCAGAAGAGTGCACTTGGGTCGCATCGGATCAGTAATTCGCAGTGTAATGCTACACCTGACTAGCAGGGTTGTTAAAAAAAACCCGGATTAAAAATAAAAAACCAGACCACCTAGGTTTTATTGTTTTTTTTAGTTTTATTGGGTTTTATGGGGTTACATTGGGTTATAGTATTCAGGTAAATTATCATTTATATATTTGAAATGGGTCCTGATACAAATTTGAAATGGGACCTGATAAACCAAAATTGGACGTGATGAAGATATCCCATCAGTTCATCTGGGTATGTAATTGGATAATCCCACTGGAAGCTCATCAGACTCGCGCTTCCTGGAGGTGAACATTCCAAAAAGAGGCAGTCCAACTTTGTTGTAAAATTTTGTGGTAAAAACTTCTGACAGTAAAAAACAACAGTTAGACATCTCTATCGCAAATTTCTTCGATGTCAATATCATCCCCTTCCATGTGGGGCATCCACCAAGGAGAACCGAGAGATGATCGAAGCGCTGAGGCCTGATTACACTGGTCCAGATTGTTATAAATTGGCTTGAGAGTTACTAGATAAGGTTTCAGATGAAGTTGATGCAGAAATTAATATTACTCTGACTGAGGAAGAGAACAACATTACATTCCTGCAGGATGGTTGGTCCAATACAAGGAATGATCCCATCATAATTAGCTCTATTCATACAGGAAGGAGAGCATTTGTGCTTCATGCAACTGACTGTGAGGCTACCCAAAAAACAGCTGAGTATTGTGCGGAATCAGCCATGAAATCCATAAAAATACGTATGGAGAAGTTTCAGAAAAATGTTTTTGCTGTTAACACAGACAATGAAAATAGAATGTTGAAAATGAGACAAATTTTAGCTAAAGACCAGACCCACTTGCTAACATATGGCTGTTCACCGCACTACATAAATCTCTTGAAGGAAGAGGTGACACCACAAGCAGCGATGAAACATATAACAGAGGTTCATACATTTTTTTTGCAACCATCATTAACCTCACGGGTGGTTAAGGGAAAAGGGAGGACTAACGCCCCAAATACACAACTCAACTATTTGGATTTCTCGGAAGGATAGTGTAAACACTTTTATAAAAAACATTTTCCAAGTATAAACATATAGTAACGGAGCACCCGGAGATTCCGAAAAACATTTCCAAACTACTGCATAATACTGTAATGTATAGGGAAGCAATTCATTTCCACAAGCAACTCACAGAAATTAGCAGAGTGATGAATATTCTCCAGGCAGACACCACCAATATTGCACAAGCTGTGGAATTGTGGTTGGATATTTTAGTAAATCCAGACTTGGAGCAATAAAAGAATGCAATCGAGAGGAGGATGGAACAAGCTTTAGAACCATATCATTACTTTGCTAACATTATTGATCCGAGATTCAGAGGTGCGAGACTTTCCGCGGAGCAGGAAGAGGAAGTTGACAGTCGGCTTCAAGAAAACTACCCAGACTGGATTACTACTGTAATGGCTTTTATGGTAGTAGATCCAGAGTATTTCCCTTCATCCACGTATTTGGACGATGTCTTAAAGCAATTTACTCCAGTAAAATGGGGAAGATAATGAAAATGAAAACTGCAAAAAGAGGGAATATACCTCAGGGACTCATTTCATTCACGATGAACATCAGCAGTTGCCCAGCCAGCGGCGCATCTATAGAAAGTATTTTCTATAGCTTTGGCTTTGTTTGGTCAAAACCTAGGAATCAGTTAGGGAAGGATAAAGCTGAAAAACCTGTTAAGATATACAAATATCTTCAATTAAATTACAATGAGTAGTTGACTCTGGCAACACTAAAATTATTTACTTATCTTTTTGCAAATTCTCAAATATGTAGTTATGTCATTATTAGAAAAAATTAAAAGTAAATATTTTTTAGTGACAAGTATAATAATATTATTTTCATACAATCTCAAAACTTTGTTCAATTTTTGTTTCTGTGATTGAAACCTTTATAGCAATAAAATGTGCTAAAACCAAAAGAAAATCAAATTTTTCTCAGAATAAAATAACTACATCAAATCATTTAAAAAATTCCTAACTCTTTCGATTAATATTTTCCCGAAAACTTTTTCCAAAATAACCATAAATTAATTGCTATCTAAATTGTAAATCTGGTCTACTCTGTTGTATATTTGGATTTATGCGGCTTGAAATTTATTTTACCTTTAAATTGGTTATATTTGATCAGAATTTCACTTGCATACTTCTGTTCGATATACGCCACTCAAAAGAGATAATTGAGTCAAGTTGTATAGGATTTTGAGTTCTTATCTTATTTATCTTGCTCTCTTTGATCTCCCTGGTATCATGGCATAAGTGGTCATGCCAAAGATGTACGTAAATTTATTTATTTTCAAGAAAAAAAATGTTCTAATTAATCCTGTTCAAACTTAGGTAACGCAGGGAAAAATGGTCTTGGATAGGTTTAGGTAAATGATATTCCATATGCGTTACTTTCAAATGCATGTGAAATGACACCTAATTCTTTACACCTACTTCATCTGCAGAGTTGGAGAGAGAGAGAGAGATGGGAGAGGGAGGAGAAGCCAATTCATTTGTGTTGAAAAGTGACTTTCTATACTTTAACTATACCTGCATAAGGCATGGCAAATTGCAACGCATTATTGAAATTTATGGCCCATGCCGATATCTATTATTGGAGTGAATGTATGTACATAGGGTCCATTTTGTTTTCCATCCTAAGCAGAAGCCACATTAACATGAAATAAGATGAGTAAAAGAAAAATGTGAAGAGTCACTGCAACGATTGCGGGGCGAGCTTTGAGGCGACAGTGAAAGTATGATTGCAGCAGATGATACAAGCTGAAATCAGTTGGAATTCACATATGCCCTTCCTTAAACCATTACAAAATAAACTAATCCAAAATAAGTCAATTAACTGATGGTTTAATTGTCACAAAAAACAATGTTTAAAAAACCCAGCTTTTTCTGGGTTTTATTGGTTTTTTTTAGTGTGTTTTTTTTTATACCCACCTGGATTTTTTTGGGTCGGATTTTTTTAAAACAACCCTGCTGACTAGGCTCTGGTAAAGCGCAGTTGGAATATCAAACAGCACGACGAAAGAATTACGGCTGCAAATTCGGCCGATTTCGAAAGGTTTTCTTGAAGACTCACCTGTGAAAGAAATGAAACCACGCATATAAAAAGAAAGGCATTTTTATGCGTGGATTTTCGCACGGCAAAAATAAATTGCCATATTCCACCAGTTACAAATAAGGAATCGGCCAAAACCAAGGGCGCAAATTTTAGACAAATACAACAGTTTTGGCATTGATTTTAATTCATGGATCATTCCTCGCCTTATATTTTGCAAGGAAAAACCCATTAAGAGCCTTTGCAGGATTCTTTTGACAAGTTTTGTTTCTTTTGCTCGCATTCATTCGTAGTATCTTCCTATAGATTGAATATTAAGTTATTCATCTTTTCTTCTAATATGTTCCCAGCAAATGCACGAAAAATTTGTGTCCAAGGTACCTTCCCCCCCCCCCCCCCCTCCAACGTGTTGTGCCCTTCATGTAACATTCCTCTTCGTCTCTCGCAAGCACTCCTTCGTTTTTGAGTCATTCTCACCGTCGGTTCCTCATCAGTAACCTAACCCAGCCTGCTAAAGCAACATTCACTCTCCTTTTGGCCTCTAATACTGCAATCCGAAATCTCTGAGCTATGGAGTGCCACAGTTTATACGAATGTTCCAACCTTGTCTCTTTGATGCGTAACATAAGAGGACTACTCAATGGAAAAATGCTTCGGACTAACGAGAAACAATCCAGCACTAATTAATACTATAAAATTTTCAAAATTTTCATCAAATTTCCAAATAAGCTTTAGATGATTGAATAAGTAATTATTAGAATTAAACCTGTCAAGTACTGAGAAAAATTAAAGCTAACGCAGTTTTCTGACCATATTTTGAACTAATAAAAATAAATTGGTACGCGATCACTTCACCTTCTTTCAAAAGCTGAATCTCAAGTTTAAAAAAACAATTTCAAAAACACTTCCTGGCAACAGTGTATGATGTGTTCTGTATTTATTTTTGTACTTTTGAAAAAATAATAGAATTTTTTGATAAATAATAAAACAGTTAACATTTGCATGCTTTTGCATTTCACCGAGTGTCAGGAATGAAAATCGGTTCGTAACGAAACGGTGTCTTTCAGTCTGGTAGCGAAACAAAATCAAAAGTTTCGCGGAAATTAGTCGCGATGCAAAGTAAAGCTCCACCAATACAGTGGAGCACGACCAAAGATGCAGCACACATCAGTTCAGTTATCCCACCAAGACGACAATTTTTATCTGAGCACTTCACCTGTACAGGATCTTTATTGGTGTTATAAAGAGCAAAAGAATAAAATCAAAGAATCCTTCTGGACGGACGTCGAAGTATACTATTTACCGTGAAATTTAAGGTAGTCCGAGCGAAATATCATTTTACTTAGAAATCAATTAATTTGCTTTCACTTTAAAGAAAAATATATATTCCTTTAATGATACCAAAAATTATACCCCTTACCACATTACTTTCCAAGATATTTGCCTAAAAATACCAGCCATTTTACATGGGAACGCGTATGCACTCCACAGAGACATTATTTACAAAAAGAGGAATTTCTAACACTTAGATTTCGTAAAAAACTAACATCGTGTAGTTTGTATGTTTTCTCAACTATATTTGATAATTAATCATATTGTCACCGCAGTAGGTTCTCGGGTATCACAAAAAACCTTCCGTTTTGAAGAAGTTTCAAACGCACCGCGCGAAAAAAATGAGTCAAGATAAAGACTTATTTAGATGTTTTCATTTAATTACTTACAAAATATGTCATGTAAAACTATATTATTTCACCATTAATAATGCAATATGTAATTCATGCTTCCTATAGCTGCTAAAAATAAAACGTATAATTCGAATATGGTTTCTATTATGACTAGGGAACTATCTCGCTCGGACTACCTTAAATTTCCACTTAAGATTTTTTAAATTTATCTTCTCACCTTTGAAACATTCACGCTGGTAAATACACGCAGTTAGAAAGTTGACGAGATTCTTCGCAAATATTTAACGCGTTGGAATTATCATCATGGTCACATTATCTCCCGTCTAACAATACCAACTCCAAGGGCCTTAGCAACGACGATCCCTACAATCCAGAGGTCACATGAAGGCGGTCACATAAGAGGGTAAAAAGATGGCCCATGGTCTTGGTCACTCTTATCAACCTGCGATCGCTTCCCCTCTACTCAGTATTCCGGGCCCACATTCCATAATGTTGTGTTTCGGTGGGGTCGACAAGAAGGACGCAATCGCGGTCAACCGTCAAACTGTTACAGGGGGCGACACCCCCCACCAATCACATTCACACAGCCTCACATCCAGCCAATGTGCCCTCCCCTTTGGATTGGATGGGAGGCCGCAGATGCGGAGAGGTCCATAGCAGCAACCCCTCCTCCAAAACGATTCGTCGATTGAACACTCAGCAACAAGTGGTCACATCACGGACCCACGTTTTTCAATACTCTCCAGTGCCATGACATTAAGAATATCAATTTGGGGCCACGATTGACGAGCCCTTGTCCTTCACTAATGAATGCATGACGAGAAATAGAAGATGATTCTTGAGATTGAAAATAACTTGCACAAAATCAGGGGAAAACGAATTCTAAAACGACATGAAGAACGAGAACTTAGGAGAATAAAGTGGAATAGAAACTTCAGCCAAGTAAAACATCCAACCAACTAGCTTAGCTTGGACATTCGTCAATATTTAGAGAACCTCCAGCTGAGAAAGACAGTTGTGGAAACAATCAATGCACTGGAACAACGGGTCAAATTATTCAATCTTAGATTCATGTTCAAGTAGCCCTTCGCATTTAGTTCTGAGCCAATCCTCATGAATATGTAAATCTCAACCTCAGCACCAGTACTTCCTGTCAGTTTTCACGAATGGCTAAGCACACACTTTCTAACTGCCAATTTTTACTACAGATAGGAAACAATCAGGCACACACTTGCTGTTTAATTTTCATCCAGTCATTAAAAGTGCCATTGGCAACACCATGTTATTATTACAGGTATATCATACCGTCTTAGAATTCATCAAGTGCAATTCAATTCAACACCGTTTATCCAATAGCCCACGAAGCATGCAATTTCTTAACCCTTTTACAAGTTAACAATTAAAAAATACACTTTCCTGTACACACACATAAAATTCCCATGCATCTTAGCCCACTTCCTTTTTAAAAGTAAATCGCTGGTCAAAAACATCACTACCGCGCTTAAACCCACATTGTTATCGCACCCGTCATGTTCTTTGCATCAGAAACATATTGCCGTGCAAACAAACACAGTTGCCGCTCCTCCGGACAATTTGGTCTAACAAAAATATTTGAAAATTACTGAGCATTTATAGGCACAAAACGTTAGTTGTATTGAAACATGTATGGATTGGTATACGAACTATAAGATTTTGTCGATTCATCTCCAAAATTAAGAACAACGGAAAGTTGAAAGTTGCGGAAAGTGCGAAATTAAGTTCCACTTAATCTCGTATCTCATAATTTGCTATCAATATCATCTAAACATTGATTATTAAATTTACCTGAACCATAAGAATACTAATACACCTGTAAACCACTCAAATCAAACGCTGTGATCTAATTCAAATTTATTTTTGCCTCCAAGCACACGATCATGCTTATCATTATCTAAATACATTCCTCTGATTCACACAGTTTTAGTTATCTATCTGCATTTCCGAATAGTATTTTAACACTGTCTAAATCATTTGGCAATTCTTTAGTTTTGGCTGTTAGACTTATTAAGTTAAAAGCAAGTATTAGCAAAGCACTTCAAACATTATGATTTCCAATTGGTGACAATATTTATTTAGTTTGATAGAGTAGCTGAGCCATAAAGATAATTGTAAATTTTACGATAAAATGTTAATAATTGTGGATATTTCTACAATTCATATTTCCCACAAGTTTCAGGTGGATTTTTACCAGCAGCAATGATATCGCTGACACACGGTTGATGCTACCATCAAGATCTAATCCCCATTTTCTTTTTTTTTCAAGAAAAAAATGTTTGATGTGGACATATTCTTATCACCACCTTATTCCAGAAAAGGTGTATTTTTAAACATCTTACGACATCGCATATAACATGTGTCCACACTCCGGGGGTGAGAGCAATTCCATTTTTTTTTCGAGAGGAATTTTCGGAGCGGGGATGAGTTCATTAGGTAACCTCAGTGAAAGGGGAAGCGCTCCCGCCTAACACCCCTCCCTCTCCATTTCCAGGGTTCGCTCGTCTAAATGGGGTACGAGGGAACAGCAGCGACCCCTAGGAGATGGAATCTGACCCCTTAAAACCAGGCGGCAGCAGCGCCGTTTAAATGAACCAGTTGAGGAGCGTTGCCATGGACGCCCCGCAGCAATAAACCTCGCGCGTGTGTTTTGAGTATAAGCAAGCGTCCCTGGCAACGCGATGATGAGGGAGGAGTGAAGGGGGGGTGGGGGGAGTAGCGTGTTCCCCCCTTAAAACTGCCACCGCTCTATTACGGGCAAAGGCGCCCCCCCCCCCCCTATAAAACTGTAAAACGAATCAAGTGGGCCCGGAGGCATGTCGCACGGGGACGGCCTAATGCAGCGCGTCCGTCTGCAGGCCAAATAAACCCGGATGAGACAAAACAACCACCACCAACCCATCCCTCGAAATTTCCTTCTCCGGCGTAAAAAAAATAAACTCAAGAAAGAGTAGTGAGGGATGATATGAGACAACGTTTGCGCGGGAGAAAGCGTAGAATAGCGTCCTCATCTCAGTTTGACAAGAAAAGGGAAGATGAAGCGGACATTGTCGGCAAAAAAATTCCTTGCTTCCCCATTTTGTAGTTTAATACTGAACTAAAGTTTTCTCTCTCTCAGGAGAGATAGAGAGCTCCATGATTCGTAATTGCAATCTCATGACCGGCGATATGGAATAGGTCATCAAGGAAGGGACGAAGAAAAAAATAAGAGAACTACGAGGTCATTTAGTCCCTGATGTTTCAAAAGGTAAGAGTATGCAAAATATTAGTACCCTGCTAAAAAATTCTGTACAGTTTCCTAATAAATACTTCTACAGAATTTCTTAAAAAGTTCTGTAGATATTCCTTAAAGTATTGAAACGCCATTTTTCGGAATTCCCTACGACGTTCTGCAGAATGCCTTGGGATGTTCTGCAGAATACCTTAGGAAGTTCTGTAGAATTCCTTAGGATGCTCTGTGGAATTCCCTACGACTCTCCATATAGGTCCTTAGAAAAGGAACTGGGTCAACGGAAACCTCACATATTTCCGTAGAGTTGCTGGAGTTCCACAGAACAGCTTGTAAGGAGTTATTTTGCTCTGCAGAAAATAACTCTACAGAACATATATTCTGCAGAGTCAGGCTCTCATATTCCGAACAGATCCTTAGAAAAGGAACTATGTAGTTCTGAAGAAAAAGAGTCAATTTCTGTAGAATTCCTTACGTTCTACAGAAGAGCTTCTAAGGAATTTTTTAGCCGGGTAGACAAGTGCTATATGTACGTATAAATGTCCATTATAACATTCCCTTTCCGCGGAGGATGAGTCGAAGAAATAAGTATTTGCTGTCGGTAGACCGAGGCTAAGTAGGAATAGAAAACTGACACACATTCTAATTATTACAAGGACTACATATCTTTCAAATTAATTATTATATGGACTACTAATCCATCAAATCATAAATAATACAAGTTCCTAGGTAACTTTGTGGTATTCCATTTGTCAGAGGATTTAATGGTAACATTTACAGCACAGGTAGAGCAGGATGTAAATGTTACCATTAATCCTCTCCTCCATCAAATCATACTATATTTACCGTATGCTTCTGCTATAGAGGGTCTAACCATCGTCTTCAAAAAAGTAGTAGCAATTCAAAAAGAAATGTAACGCTGACGCACGTTGACCAACAGCGCAGACACTATGGTTTTCATTGGCATATTGACATTATGCACTGCCATCATAATCGTTCTAATTTTTACACAGTTTTTATTTAAATTTCGAATAATCTAGTAAATAACACAAAATAGATTGCTACGTCAAGGTTAAATAACCGATTACGGCTCTCACCTGATAATAGCATAGTTACCTCCAGTAGCGCAAATAATATTCAAGGAACTGCGTCTTCATATTAAATACTAGACCCATAAAAATGTTCAAATACCTCGATCATTAAAAGTAATCCTCAACTCCATGGCTTAATTTCATTTTTAAAAGGGTGTCAACTCAAGAGTAAGGAATTAATGAACGGACCCATGAGAGGAAATAGCAAGTAAAGGCAAAACGAACGAAACGCGGCTTATATCCCATTCACTGAGGTCGGATTCACTGGTACAACGAGGGAAGTCCGGCTCCAGCACTTTGGACGGACTCGCGATTGTTCGTCAATTCATCGATCATTAATTTACACTCAATTCCGAGTATCTCTTGGTCCCTGAATAAGTAATCGACTACTTTGAATGAGCAATGACGCCTTGGGTTTCGAGCGTGCAGCAGATTCCTCCACTACGCGTAGTTTACAGTTTGAAGGGACGCTACCGGTTCAGCTTGAAATTTACATGGTGCTCCACGGGAGGATGGGACATACACGGGGGGGCATGTAGCATTTTTCTATTCAATATGAATGCTTTTTTTCACGAGAAATATTTACGTAGAGACAACTCCAAAGAAGAAATCTCAAAATAAAACAGGCGCACCCTACCGGGCCGGCATAACAGGCCTCATTTTTTGAGTAATTAAGCCATTGGTGCGATTATTGGAGCCATAATTGGCCATTGTAATAAAATGGCGCTGCAACCGTTTTCTATCGCCATATCAAGGGTTCATTTACAATAGGTCGGTGGAATAGTCTGCATATTCTGTGGATTATCTGTGGTTTTCAATAGCAATTGCATGTCATCTTCCAAGAGCAGGATTTTTGAAAGAATTTAACAAAAACAAGAATATAGTACATACGACCGTACTGGGGTTCACCACGAGCAGAGGAGTGGAAGACCATCGATTTTGACTGATGAGCTGGTTGAAGAAATTGGTAAAACTGTTCGTGGCGACCGCAGATTGCGAAGGCATCATTTTCATCGATTTTTTTACCTCAGGGTGAAACCATAAATGCTGCACGCTTTGTGGGACCCTAAAAATATTGCGGAGGGCGATTCAAAACAAAAGGAGGGGAATGCTGCAGAAGGGAGTTTGCCTACTGCACGGCTACGCCAGGCCCCACACGGCCAACGTCACACGAAGGAACTTCTCGACTCGTTTGGATGGGATGCTTTGAACCCCCCCCCCCCCATATTCCCCCGACCTGGTGCCGTCATATTATCATCTCTTTACCTCCCTGAAGATGCACATGGGTGGAAAAAGATTTACAACCGACCAGGAAGTGAAAGAGGAGGTGAAGAAGAGGGAATGAAAGAGGTGGCGGGAGAGTTCTATGCCCAAGGCATCAAAAAATTGATCTCTCGTCACACTACGTGCATCGAGAGGGATGGTGACTACCTGGAAAAATTGTTGACTTATATACAGATGTAATCCTGTAAAAAAAATGTTTTAAAATAAATTTTCTGTAGCCTACAAAAATTTAGTACACTTACTTTCTGGATATGCCTCGTATTTGTTTCGACTCGCTCAATCAGGGCGGAGCGAGACGCACGAGCAATTCGCACTCTCACGATTTGTATTTCGCGAAAGCGGAGCGAGGCTATTTGGCGCCAGCGATCATTAATTCGTGTTTCTCTCCCCCACTAACACACCAACACCTCTCTTGTCCTTCACGGAAAATTCGAACGCGAGCTAAAACGAGGGAGGAGAGGAAAATTAAAGCGACGAATGCGAGAGAGGGAGATTAGGGGGGAAAAGAGGCGGTTGCTACTCACCGCTCTCATTGAGAGAGAGTGACTGGGGAGAGAGAGAGAGAGATACATGACTGGATAATCGTCCGAATTAAAACATCTCCGATTACAGAATCACGTCAAAATTACCACTCTAATTCGACCGATTCGAGCAGGTTTTCACGAACCATTACAACATCACTGCTCTCTTCCATTTAAGGTGGTATGAGCGGAATATCATTTTACTTAGAAATCAATGAATTTGGTCTCATTTTAAAGAAAAATATCTCACCCTTCAAATGACACCAATAGTCCAACCCCCTGCCATATTACTTTCGGAGTAATTTGCCAAAAAATATCAGCCCTTTAACATGGGAAATGGTACGTGTATGCACTCCAGATAGATATTATTTACAAAATGAGGTGTTTCAAACACTTACATGTCGTAAAAAAACTAACAGCGTGTAGTTTGTATGTTTTCTCAACTATATTTGAAAATTAATCATATGGTCACCTCAATAGGTTTTTGGATATCACAAAAAACTTTCCGTTTTGAAGGAGTTTCAAACGTACCGCGTGAAAAAAAAGAGTCAAGTTAAAGACTTATTTAGATATATTCATTCGATTGCTTAATATTTCCGTCATATAAAACTATATAATTGCACCATTATTAATGCAATATTTAATTCAAGCGTCCTACAGCAGGTGAAATTAAAACGTATAATTCGAATATGGTCTCCATCATGACTAGGGAACTATCTCGCTCGGACTACCTTAAATCCCTCTTTCTTGCTACCATGTTGCGTCATGTTGAGAATATTTACAGCCTCACATCATCCAACCAAAGATGACTGTCATATTTCTCTTTCCTCTGCAGGATTCATCTTTACAACGAGGCCCACAAATTTCCATCTCTTCACTCCCTGTATCCACCTGAGCGTTCTACTTTCCAATATCAACTTCGCCCCCTCTCACACCAAGTGAAGAGCCCGTTCTTTTGCATATTTCTTACCAATTAAACCGCAGAAACGTTCCTAAATTACAGTAAAAAAAATGGACGCTGTTATAGTCTCTAGTAATGGTCACCTCCTGCTGCAATGACACAGAAAAGTAGGTTTCCAGACACAGGTGACGTCGAGTATGATGCTCGAGGATAGTTTGTCACACGCCCAGATAAATGGGAGATGAAAAGGTAATAACGAATACATCGAAAACCACTGTAATTGGAAATGATGAAGACATGTCTTGTGTGAAGTATTTTACGGTGACCAGAAGAGGAACATTGAAGGAATAGGTAATTCGCACTGGTCTGTAGGGAACTTCAAACAAAAAAATGGGCTTTATGAGCATATGTGATTATGCAAAGTAATAATGATACAAGATTTACGACATTATCAAAAGATTGGAGCTTATCTTTTCTTCGACAAAACAATACACGAAAACATTCTATAAAAGACCCTGATGACACACGAATCTAGAGTCAGTTTATGGATACTAAAAATATAAACCTAAGACATTCCTCCGACGAATATAAGAAATAAAATTTTTAAGTGATTGGTATTTATCATTGAAATTTTAAGAAACGAGCTAAATTATTTGAAAAGTGAAGAGTGTAACACTACATTAAGGCACGTCTCACGAGGTAACGCATTCAATTTAAGGGCTATTTCAACCGCGGGGGAAAAGCAAGCATGCAGCCTTCGCCGCTTACAGTGAAGCAAAGGTAAACTTTCCTCATTCCACAGTGCCTGCGGTTTCCACCCTTCTTAGCCTTCCAACATTTCACTCATTTACTCAACATCGATCAATATAACCCCAGCCTACTCACATTTAATGTTTACGTAAGAAACATTTACGTATTTCCAACTTGTTGACGGGGAATGTATGCCATAAGCGTTAATATGCTCATCGTTAGCGGCGCCAAGCAGTTCCAAATCTTTCATATGATACCCGAAAGTTTGACATGCTCTCTTGACACACGGCTAACAAGGCCCAAATCACTTAAATTTCAATGTCCATCACCGCACTTCGGCATCAACATAATTCCAGATTGCGTCCGGGTATGTTGTTGGGGTAACACAAACATAATTGGTTTTGTGTTTCCCAACAACATACGCGGACGCAATCCGGAAAAATGTTAATATGATCTGATCAACGCACAGTGGTCCTCTGCCCAAGTATTTCTGGGACATGAAAAGAAGATTTTCTCAGATCAAGACGAAATTTGGTGTACATAAGTTTCCGGGGTCGCTAAATACGAATATGATGCCAAAACAATTGAATTTTTCCATTCAATATGAAAATTTGCAGACTTAATTTATTGCAATATTTGTGCGAATAGATTTTGTTCAGTGCAAATAGGACAAGAGCCGTAAACATAGCTAAAAATGTGCTAATTTTATCATTCGCAAACTTTTTATAGCATGTATATTAGTCTTGTAAAAAGGTATTAGTATTTTTAACCCCACTAATTACATCATCGAACACTACGAAACTCATCACTTATTCAAATTCGCGGAGCCTCTGAACACGAATATAATGTCCAAATAATCAATTATAGCCATTAAGAGCAAATATTTTTCTAATGTAAATTCTAAATAAGTCTTCTAATTTCTAGAAAGTTTGATAATGATTTACTTTGATATTTGTACGGAAATAAAAAATAGATTAATATGTCCGAGAAAAAAATTGTTGAAGAAAAGATTTTTTCATTTAAAAAATTCTTTATTTAAATTTTTTAAATTTTAAATTTAAAAAAAAATATAATATCAATAAGCAATTAAGAACTGCACTTTAAATGATGGGCAAATCCCACAAATATAAACGTAATGAGACCGGTTTCGCTTTTGAAAGCATCTTCAACTGAAGATGGCAGAATAGGAAGGGAATAGAGAGAAGGCAAAATATTTTTACAAGAGAGTATTTACGGTTGGACAATTTTTCAGAATAATTCCGAGGAGTTGCAACGCCCCGGAAACCTATGAACGAACTCTACTCTCGGACGTTGTTTTCTCGGTGTGAACATCGAAATAAATACGTTTTCCCACCGATCCCGCTCTCAGGGTCAATCAAACAAATCAAACGGTGTTGCATACAAAACCCGCACATTCAATTCACATCAGGATCACGAAGAGGCTACGTCACCTAGAGGAGTACGTTAACCATACTTTATAAAACTAATTGTCCTTGGAGTAGTTTCACCACACTATCCCTCAGATTCTTGGAAACTGTCATTCATTTCAGCCATTCGTGCACTCAGTTCTCCATAGCCGGCTCATTAAATCCACGAATGAAAAAGGTGCTTGCAAATAACATATTAATAAGTGTCGTCCGATCCATTGTGGAAGAAGGAGAGTTTAGGTGGCCATTGCTTGAAGCTGTAAAGCTGGCGTGGCGGTTGATTGCTCCCACATTGATTCCTCCCTGGTAAACCTAAATACTTGCAGGATGACGCACCAATTTCGCAATTTCATGACGTTTTCCAAGGATAACTCATTAGAAATCAGCGTACATTCACTGATTGAAATTGCATTCTTTAGTCACCTGTTTTTATTTACTCGAATTAATAATAATCTGTATTAATGGATTACTTGAATTAATAATAATCCAGAGAAAATCCAAGATAAAATCGAGTAAAATAAGGGATCGGGTTGATGTGATGGCTAGAGTACTCGCCTACCACACGGGCGGCCAGGGTTCAAATCCATGCAGAGGTAGATGTTTTTCAGAGGAGCCCGGTCCCTACTTGAGTGTCTTGTGGAGGGCATTTCAAGTACAGTACTCTGTCTGTCAGATAAGACGTTAAGCCGTGGTCCCCTTGGCGCCTTTCGTTGAGAGTAGGCTAATGCCAACGCCGGGTTTCTATCCACCCTTCCTCCCTTACCTATCCCCTATAATAGAAGTGGACCGGTGGCACTTCCCTGAGGAGCACCCGATGTAACGCTAACTGTGTTTGACATGATGCCGCCTGTGACAGCCCTTTGTTCCCGCCCATGTGGGAGTTGATTAATCCAACTAATAATGTTTTTATCTATTCCATATGCTTCTAGTTTTGAGAGTAACTTAACGTGAGGTACCTTATCAAAAGCTTTCCTAAAATCGAGGAATATCGCGTCAACTTGAACATTATTTTCACCCGAGAGCAAGATGTCATGAACGAAGAGGGCCAATTGGGTTTCACAAGATCTACCCTTTCGAAATCCGTGTTGGTTATTTATTAATAATTCCTCCCTATCTAAATGACTCATAATGGAGCTTACGATTATGTGTTCAAATACCTTACACGAAATGGATGTGAGAGAAATAGGCCTATAGTTACTAGGGTCTTCCCTGTCGCCGCTTTTGAATATAGGTGTGACATTTGCTACTCTCCAGTCCTTAGGCACTACGTGGTCCACTAAAGATTTGGAAAATATTAATTCTAAGTAAGGCGCTATGTCTGATGTCATTTTTTTATACACGCGAGCAGGTATTATAGCATATAAGGGAGCATATCTCCCTTAAATATCCTACTTGCATGTCAATAGTGCATGTTTGGTGATCTTCACCCCCTGCCACACGCCCTCGTGGTGGCTCGCAGGGTATTACGTAGATGTAGATGTATGGCGCAAATGACCTTAACCGTCGGTCGCCTCCCCAAATATCCAATCCAATCGAGTAAAATGAATAGCTCTAGGTAACTATTGTATGCTTAATGAACAACTAGCCTTAGATTTTAAACAGTGGGTATTTAATATCCATGCTTTATAGCGGCTAATACGTCCACTCTTCCGTAATATACAAACGTAGGCAAGGAGAAGAAGGGTATGCAATGCGGTGAGTATTTTGGTCGTCAGGTTATACCTTGCTGAAGTCATGCCCTCTTCATCAACCTCAATGGTTCGGGCTCAGGTTACGATTTGAGCCACAGTAACAATGATATACGCTTGCGAATAATTGCGACGGAGAGGGTTTTTTCTCAGCCTGGGACGGAGCGGGTGAAAGGGATATAAGGCTTCCCCTTACCGGGGTGTCGAGGAGAGAGAGATATATATAGAAGTGGGAGAAGGGTGGGGAGTGGAAGGAGGGTGCCGTGGAATACGGCGGATGATTGGGGAGGGTGGTAACCATGGAGACACGGTGTCTACTTACCACTATATAAGGGCACAGGCAGGCAGGAGGGTGAGACAGAAAGATAGAATGATTTCGAGAGTGGGCAATCTCTTCTTTTATATATTCGTCTTCTTTTCCTTCGTGCACTCGGACTGCGAATTCCATCGCTGAAGGAAAGAGAGACATTCTTTTAAAAGAAAGACGAAGATTCCAGTGGAGGAATCTTGCGCTGGCGAATAAATAGAGCAGGGTCTTTATTTTTTGCACTCATGAACCCCTTCCCAACTTTCCCCAATTGACAGATTTTAAGCTATCCGGGACTAGCCACGGAGTTCCTCTTTTTACGGAGTCACCCGCAATGCACAATATTGCGAAATTCCACAGAGAGAAAAATCATTAACCTTGACCGGGATTCGAACCCGGGGAAATCCGCATGGGAAGAGGACGACTCGGTAGCTCAACTGGCTAAAGCACTCGGCCGGAAATTGAGGGATCCTGGTTCGATTACCGGTCAAGGCGGATGATTTTTTTCTCTGTGGAATTTCGCATTTTCCCAATTGGTTGAGAACGGAGAATAAAAGAAAAAAAAAGCTAATTTATTATTTGCGATGAACCTAAGCACTTATAACACAAATGATTACTACTCCACCGATTAATTCCAGCATTATCACCTTGTCTCTTGCTTGCCCCACACGTTCGTTCATTGTTCAAGTCCATGACTCTCAAAATCACATCGCGTACACCCCTGATTTTCCTGGGTTAATTACCATTTGACATCATTTACTCTCCTCCAATGCATCATTTCATTGATTCGACATTCCGCAATCTCCCGATTGCAAAGACCATGAAAAACAAAGCTAAAAACGAGATAAAGTCTCAAATTCGCAAGGGACAAATACTAGCGAATTCATCTGATATGCACAACGCAGCGTAAATTCCCCGAAAAATTTTGAAAGATACTTTCATTAATCCTGAATCACACGATACTTGACCTTTTACAAGTCCGAGGATGCTAGCTAGCATACTAGGACTTATGCAAGATCAAGTATCCTGTGATACAGACCAAGCATGCTGGAAATCCTGCATGATCGCTAGCATACTGGCTGGTATCCTTGTTTTCGTAATTGGTGTGGTACTAGTTTGATACTTGCTCCTAGTAGGACCTAGTAGCCGCCGACCAATCACCTTTGCTCTTTGCAATGTGGTCGTCAATTTTGACGTCAGCGCCTCCATAGTCCCTCGTGACAATTACAATTACTCGCGATCAAATAAACAACTCAAACCTCACAACAAGACACAATGGCTTGGGTACCTGAGGCATTGAGGTTGAGGAGATGCAGCGGCTAAAAGCTGTCGTCTTCGTTCGAAATCATCCATTTTGCTCTTGAAACTCCTTCCGCGACAGTACTAGATCAAAGATCTACTAAACAGACCTTGTGCAAGTTCAAGTATCGTGTGATAGCTCCTAGGAAGGTTTCAAGCATGCTAGGCTTCGTACTAGAAATCCAGTACTCGCTAGCATCCTCGGACTTATACAAATTCAAGTATCGTGTGATTCAGGCTTTAGATTGTATTTTACAGTGGGAAATGAGGCCAAAGGCTCATGTGTGCGGTACCAATCTCCGATGAGAGGCACTGTCTCTCTCAGGAAAACCCATCCAAGAAAAAGGAGGAATAAGAAAGCAGTTACTGTAGGAACTATCGGGTTCAATATATGACAAATCGTTGTGCTGAAGGAAAAATATGGAGCCAAACAACATAATTACATTAATACTAATTTTAAGTCCGCATTTATGTCCTAAAGCTCACAACCCTCCCCCCCTTGGAACTACCCTCCTCCCAGTTTCCAACTTCTTCCCCCCGCAACTGTGCAACCCATATCTCCCCCCTCTCCCTTATCAGCTATATACATATGTACCAGGTTACAGTTCGCTGAGTTACCACAAACTTGAACATATTTGCACCTGATGATGACGTTAACTGTCGAAACCATGATTTAGAACGCAATTTGAGATCCGTTTACTGTTTCCCATTTCAAGATTCAAGGTACCTAACAGAGCGATTTTTGCTGCGGTTTCATATTACCATTTTAAAACAATATGACTATAATATTAGCAATATCTACCGATTCGATAAATTTCTCATTAGTACTGGAACTACACCTTTGCTAGTTGTCACAAGTTTAGTTTCTCCATTACGCCGAATAATAATATCAAACAACAATAAATTCCAACGACACATGAAAATCGAAATGCTCTCTTGGGTTTCATATCGTTCCTCACTGTAAAATGAGTGATAAAATAATGTCAAAATTACCTTTTCCCTTTACTGCATATGTAATCACGCGGTGGAAATTTTCATATCCTTGTCCGTGAAAAATAAGCATAAAGTTTCATACCTTCTCTCTAATAGCTTTCAATGTTTTTTTAGTTTCTCAGCTCCAATTACTGCCTTATCTTAATTAATTCACATTAATTCCTTCTTTTACATGAAATTTGCACGATAAACTGGATTAAATGGAAGTTTAAACGTACAGGTTATAAAATGGTCAATAGATTTGTCAAGAAAGAACGGGCGGGTTTATAAAAGCGGCGGGTTTATTGGGGCGGGTTTATAAAAGAATATGTAAAGTTATGTATGAGAATACAACAGACACTACAACTTTGAAATTACCCTGAAAGACGCAATGTCAACGGATGGAAGCAAAGAGAGAAGGCTGAAAATACGATTCAATCCCGCGTGAGTGGGGTTGTATCCAAGAAACGCAGGATCTATACAATTAGGCTGCTACATTAGACTTCATTCAACAGAATTCTAAAAATACTACCTCAGTTTTGACAGAGAAAGAGCATGAGGAGCTGCCATTGTTCCACGAGTCCTTCACACTGAATTTTGACCGCAATCATATCCATTATTTTTAAAGCAGAGACAATAGCTGTGCATATGCGAGCGTCTATCTCCCCAGTGCGGAGAGCGATAAGGTAACTTTTTTTCGGAAGAATGTACTCCTGTCAACAAAACTCGCACCAAAGACCAAAAACGCCCCACTCGGCTCAATAATACAATCACGTACAGATGCAAACACAATTTTGCCACTTTGACATCATTTGAAAGCGGGAACTTGGATTGCTCAAGATGCCACTGACGGTGCAAAAGACGCGAATCCCACTCATTTATTCATTATTGATATGGAATGGAATATTTCATGGAATGTTTACTTTGAGTGGACGTTGAAAACCGTATATTATATTTAGCTTTTAATTATCACCCCCGTTAGAGTAGTGATTAAGCCGTGTATACTTAAATATACATATACCTATAAACAGATACGACCCTATTACGTTAATGGACACATTCAATTCTGAAACATCTATTTTATCCCTTATACTGTTAACCCTACCATCATCTGAATCTAAAAATAACATCACGACTAGGAGCTGTGTAAATGAAACTGAAAATGAAATTTTATGAGCTATAGTTTTTGGGAACATAAACGTGTCTAAATTTTGAGATCTGCTTTTGTGATTACATAATGGCGTTGCCACTCAACTCTTCAGGGATAAATAATTATACATCAGTGCGTTAGTACATTTAAAGGCATCATTGAGACTCCAACTTTGAACTCATAAATTATTAATTTTACACTAGGATTGACTTTTTCGATATCACAAGGTAACTTAAACGGAATAATATCGCGAGCACATAGTACTACGTTTGAATCCGATTGTCGTAGGCTTCCAGAAACATAATGTCCGCAAAAGCACATAATTTAACTCCCACTGCGATTTTAGGAGCAAACTAAAAAAAAGATAAAAATATTACACGCATGGGTGTATCGTAAACCAAATGGTTTCATCCACGTAATTATATCTTCAAAAGTGAACCACCCAAGAGTTTATTCGATTCCTTAGCCATGTTCTTAGTTAATAGTCAATATAAGCAAAGTTTTCTTTCTATTGTATCTACTATTTTTGGCAAAATGATCTTTACTCACGAGCGTAAAATTTTATCACAGATATTCCAAAAGGCCATAACAGAATTATAGCACACAGTTATCAGTCTAAAATGAAGGACATTTGTACTTGAACAGCCACGGTGAGATTGCGCATCCTTGCTTTACGCCCTGTTTTATTGTAAACCAATCACTCAGAACCCAGTTAACTCTTATACTTGCCTTACTATTATCATACATCGCCATTAAAACATTCAATAACTGCCCACTCTATAGTCCTTCAAAACTTTCCACAACTTCTTCCTAATTACCCTATCATATGCCTTCTCTAAATCAACAAACGTACGATACATCTTCTCTCGAACGCCCATACATTTTTCTATCACTTGCTGAAGCGCGAAAAGCTGAAAAACCTTGTGACCAGCTTTTCAAAAGGTAACTTAAATGGAATAAAATCATGAGCACATAATATTACGTTTGAATCAGATAGTCGTCAGCTTCCCAAAACATAATGACCGCAAAAGCGCATTATTTAACTCCCATTGCGGTTTTAGGAGCAAACTAAAAATAAATAGAAAAATATTACGCGCATGGGTGTATCGTAAACCAAATGGTTTCATCCACGTAATTATATCTTCAGGAAGTGAACTTCACAAGATTTTATTCGATTCCTTAGCCATGTTCTTGGTCAAGAGTTAATACAAGCAAAGTTTGCCATTCCATTGTATCTACTAGCTTTATTATAATGATCTTTATTCACGAGCGTAAAATTTTATCGCCGATATTCCAAAAGGCCATTACAGAATTATAGCATACAGTCATCAGTCTTAAATGAAGGTCATTTGTACTTAATTTCTCGATTTAGATTTCGGAAACGGAGACAACTCTATACAAAGGGCCGAATAGGATTAAATATAGCTCGACGATTTTCCTTCGGAACAGTGGTAAGAGGAAATGGAGTACAAGCATCTCAGAAGGACATTCGATCTTTCGAGGAGGTTCATCCAAGTCGAGCTTTAAAACACAATCGTATTTCGGAAAACAGCGATTAAAATTATTTTTTTTTAATTATGGATATTCCACTTCACAGCAGTTTCCCTCCCCAAACCCAACACATTTACCTTCCCTTAAGAAGGGTCCACTCATCAGGTCCATCACCCAATCCCCCCTAATCTCCACCAGTCCCTATCAAATGCATCTCTTATATATCCAACCCCACCCCCCTATCCATTTCCTCCCTCACTCCATCCCACCATGACTTCTTCTTGGGTCTTCCTCTTCTCCTTCTGTCTTCGGGAACCCATTTTAGATCGCAGATTTCGGTATTCTTTCATCCCTCATTCTTTGGACGCGTCCATACCATCGTAATCTTCTTTCTTCAATAGTCTCCACTACATCCTTCTCTACCTCCATGATTTCTCCTATCTGCTCATTTCTAACTCTTTCCATTCTTGATTTCCTAGCCTACCTCCGCCAAAAGTCCATTTCAGTGGCTCGTAGTTTACTTTTTTCTCTTTCATTTGCAGTCCATGTTTCGGCTCCATAAAGTATTATACTTTGTACTATTGCTTTATATGTATTTGTTTTTGTTCTATTGAGTACGTTGCTGCTCCATAGTAAGGGATTCAGTATTCCAACTGCCCTTCTCCTCTGGCACATCCCCTACTCTCTTTCCAATTTTGAGGATCCATCAATTTGTATTACTGATCCTAAGTACCTGAAAAGGGACACTTTTTTGATTTTATTCCCATCAATTTATACAACTTCATTGCTGCTGGTTAGATGTTGAGTTTTCATTCAGTTAATTTTTAGACCCATTTCTTATAATCTTCAGCTATTTTCCTGCACATGTACTTGATATCTTCAGTGTCTTGTGCAATTATGACCTGGTCGTCAGCAAAATTTTAAATTAATGCCAATTTTATTCATCTCGAGATATCGCCCGATGCATGTACTCATAAGCATAATCTTCCACGCGTGCCACGCTGAGAAAATGTCGATGATGAAGAGGCGAGATGTAAATTTGCTTTCTGCGCGTTTAAGAGCGAGTCCCCAAAAGTGCAACGCCAAGTGGTTACTAGTTGTCACACAGAGGAGAGAGGGCAGTGCTGTCGACCCCGTTCAGCGGACTTTTATTAATCGTCGAGGGCATTGTGTGTCATTGTGTGGTCATCGCGACCCAGTGGACTGGCGACAAGGAAGCGGAAATGCAAATTCCCCACCACTGAAAATTCCAGAGAATGCACACGTATTACACGAGGGCTTCCAGAGCAGCCGAGGAATGCCAATCTAAACGGAAACGATTTCCAAAGTCAGCATCAATTCGATTGCACTGCAAAACGGCGCAGCGGGTTCACTGCAGTGAGGGCGGATACCATGTCTTGAATTAAAATCAATTGCATAGTTTAGTAGATACTGGCTTCCAAGACTTCGCATCGAAGTTGTAAGAATTTTAATGTTTCTAGAAATAAGAAACATGATATCACTCCTTTCTGATGCATCAAACATTACATTATTTTTAAATCACATTAATGTGTAAAAATAATTTCACACCTGACACACAACTGTTTTTCGTCTCTCCTTTTACACGACCAAACACTATCAGCCACATGCTCTAGCAGATTCTGACATGTTAGTACGGGAATTCATACTCTTTATTGAAGAAAAGCAAATCTGTTAAACCTTTGAACAACTGGTAATTATGGCTGGATTTATAAATTAGAACAATCCTGTGTGTACCGTTTATATCTTATAATAATTACCGGCTGACAATTTCCAATGAAACAAGGATGGCTCTGCAGTGAATGTTCACGGATAAAAAGAGCAATCTGCTCAATGGATACGTATGTTATTCACTGTGAATTCAGTCAAGACAAATATCTCCTTCCACTAAGGACTTCACTCGCCCTTGTGTCTCTCAGTGGACGATGTATACCTACTCAAGAAAATCCAGGAATAGCTTGGAAAAAAAATCAAGACCCATTCACATTGAAATGTGTACTAAAGTTATCACAAATGCAACAAATTGAAATATTTTTCATCGGTGACACTTGATGCACGATAAGAGAGTCCGTATCAACAGACAAATACCTAGGCAAAGGTTTAGCTCAGACAAATGTCCTTTTATCATTCAACTATTTCCACTCCAGTGCTTTGAGACAAAAATATTGTTTTTCTATTTCGGTCAAATTTGTACCAGCTCAAGATCTACCATGCAGCTAAACATTGGAATAACTTTTGGTTAATCCAATATCTTCGAGTGCCTCCTGACTCAAGTTAGCAATAGATGCGACGCCGTAATCCCAAGAATCACCGCCGCTTCAATCAAAGACATCAGATGGACTGTCAAATGCGACTAGGGAGTTATTCTAATCAAGGAAATATTATCTTTAAAAATGTCTTTCCCATCCTTAGAGCTAATAAAAAGTAACATTTCTTCTTATTTTTTTCACAAATGGAATTCGAATAAATTAGGGATGAGTCGATTCCACTTTTTTTCGATTTCGATTCCAATTCTTTCAAATTGATTCTCGATTCCAATTCCATCGATTCTTATTCCTAATAACAGGTGGGATACTGATATACCAGTAGCGTACAACTATTACTTAATTTCAAGTATTGGCTGAAATAAAAGACAATTAAGTCGCTCAAAAAGTATATTTATTAACAAATAGAAAATATATCCTCAGCTTATTGAGGTAGATAAAAATTATACAAATTGATCGCCTACACCCATAACTACTGAAACAAATATGATGTGGTAAATGACATTTGATTTGAATATTTATCCATCTGGAATCGATGGAAACGGAATCGACTTTGAGCGATCGATTCTCGATACTGATTCTAATCCTGATAATCGGTGTAATCGAGAATCGACATTTGGATTCGACTAATCCTTAATATAAATACATTAGATGCAAAATATCTCAGCGCTAATGAAATTAAAATAAATATGTTTATTAATTTTCAAGTGCTAAATTTTTCGTTTATCGGAAATCAGTACGTGGGTGCGCCTAGTGATGGAAAAATGTCGGTCAAAATCGATTTTTCGAGCAATCGATTTTTAATCGAAATGAAAAGCTCGACTTTTCAACAAAAATCGAACTTTGAACCAAAAGATCGATTAATCGAAAACATTGACGGTTCTTTTTTGAAAAAAATACAGCTGGTACAAAAACATGTTTATTATTCATTCGAAAAACGCTCATAATACACGAATTATTAGTATTAAAAATTTACAAATGCACGCACATTAAAGTTTGGGCATCTCCGCTTGGAACCATTCGGCTTCACTAAAATTTTTGAAGAAAGATCAACTGATTGAGATGCTTTCTTGATGATCTAGGGCGTGCCTTTCCAATTTTACCGGCCTTAGAGAAAAGTCTTTCACATGGGAAGGATGACGTTATCATACTCAGCTCTCTGATCGCGAAACGGTACGAGAGTAATCGGTACGGTGTGCTGAGATCAAACGAAATGGTCAAGATCGAAGTTGAAAAATCGAGTTTGGATCGAAACTCGAAGATCATGGCTCGATATCGATTTCCTCGATCTTTGACTATTGAAACTCGATTTTCGATTTAAATCGAAATCGATTTTTCCATCACTAGGTGCGCCCCAACGCCTCAGCAACGCAAGTAGCGATAAGAGGAAATGTCCTTCCTGACTTTGCAATCCCCCCCCACCTCCTCTTCCTCCCCCTACACGTACATACACACAGAGAGACACACACGCGCGGCCGTGCACTGGTGACACTTCCCATCACCGCAGAAGTTGCGCTCGACCCGGGCGCACGGTCAAGGCCGTTGCCACGGCAGCACTCGTGTCTCCGTGGATCCTCCCTCTGACTTATGACCTCTTATCCACCTCCCCCTCACTCCCGACCACCCGTATGCCTCCTCCACTTCGACCCTTCGCCTCTTCGAATGCGACGCCCGTGCTTATCGCACGCGACGGGTTTCACGAGCCGTTGCTCGCACATTCACGTCCGTGAACGCGAAAAACGAAACGAACAAGAAAAAAGAAAAAGAGCGAAAACCGCACCCGCGGCAGACGCCGAAACAACCTCCTGCAGCGGCCCGCCACTTGTGATTTTTTCCCGGACGCCTCGCGACAATGACACGGGAGCGATTTTTTTTAGATTCCTTACCGCGTCTGACACGGCGCAGAGTTTCCGGATCGCGCTCAACTCAAGCACCTTATCTGTGTGCGGGGAGAACGAAATTAAACCAAGAAAAAAGAAAACGCTTGACTTTAGAGTTTCAAAGATTCGGCTGTTTTCGCTCCTAGCTTTCCTGTGCTCCGCCTTCCAGGCCAAAATATTAATATCAAGAGTATATAATGAAATTTATAAACGAGGCGCGAGGTATCCGTGTTTTTTGTATGCCCCCCAGTTCCGGGCAGCTACATTTCAAAAATCCTTTACAGTTGTGGTTTAAAATTTGTGGAATGACCTGACAAAACAAGTAAAAGACAGTGCAACACTCGCAATATTTAAGAGAAATCTTATCAAATATTTACTCGTTTGAGACCCATGTACTTAGATCATGTTGTTTTGAAATGGATTTTGTTCATTGATATGTCTTTGGTAAATTTATATGTTTGAAGATGTAATTTAGTCTTCTTTTTTGCTCTGGTTGTTGTACGATTCCAATGTTAATTTTTGTATGTACAAATCATTCTTTATTGGGTTCCTCATGGTTTTTTGTATGATGACATTGCTAATTTTTATATGAACGAATTATTCTTTATTTGTTTCTTGATGGAGTGTATGATTTATTTTCTTACTAACAAAAGGTACCCGTTGAAACTCAACGGGTGTGAAAAACACTGAGTTTTTTATGTGCGAAAGCCACAAAACCTGAAGAATACTGAACTTGGTCTTCTTTGAGTCGTCATCTGAGTGGATGAACTTAATCGCTTCCCTTGTGTACATGCATATATTTGCATTCAATGACTTATTTCAGTCGCGATATTCATTTGTGATATGGGCGTAGAGTATCGTCAAACAGGATTGGAGGAGAGTAGGGGTCCAATCCAGCGGTTGAAAATGTCAAACGGATCATTTGCAGCGGCAGCCATGTTTACTTGACCAATTAATCCTCCGTTATCTGGACTGCGTCTTAGGCGTAAAGGGCAGCCATAATCATTGGTTTCGTTTTTTAAATCAAAAATATATGTTGATTCTTTGGGCAATTGTCGATTTTCATGCATTGATGGCGTTCATTGAGCAGAATACCCCGTTCTTCTTTCGGATAAGATGAATGTAGTGACATTATTATAGATGCCGCCATATTAAAACAGATTGACGTTTCAAAACAGACGGGTCAATATTTGAACCAGATTTATAGCTGGGTACCCTCCCGTAGTGTTGTTATGTTAGGATGAGACTTGTGCGGTTCTTAGAGTAACCCGAGAAACACCATGGGAAGGTGACCGACTTAGTTGCCCAATTTTCTTGATATAGGTATCTTTCTTTGGTATTTTTGTGTTGGATTTTTTATTTACTTTTTCGTTTAATGCTTATAAACACCTCTCATCATTAAAGCATCGGTATTAGCTCATTAGAAAATAAACTTAAACATTATATTTACGGCTTTCCCTCAGGAGTGTTGAATGTATACTTATTGTAAATATGCATTGAATTTATCGATTACCCACCTAAGCAATCCATCACGGGGCCCTTGGGACTCTGGGCCCTTCTGATACAGATTTACTTTCAATGTGATATCTTGGGCCAGCAGGAATACATGTTATTTACATGCTAGTGGCGTATATATCTTTTGGAGATCAAATCTTTGGTTGCCAAGAAAATATGATATTGTTGATTTCAGAGAAAATGTGAGATTTTTCAGCTTAAAACATGACTTTAACACGAATACGAAGCGTAAGGGATAATCGATTGAAAGAATTAGAATTTTCATGTATTCATCAATCTGATTTAAAAAATTTAAGCCCTCTATCTTGAGTGAAAGTTCTTTTAAAAAAGCAAAAAAATAAAACCACTGCACCGAACCCAATGATTAGCATAGACCACCAGAGGGGCCTTGGGGGGACTAAGGGGACGCTACGGGCTTTTTAATATAGCCTATATTACCCACAGATATATTTTCTATCTACGTGCCAAATTTCAGCTCAATCGGTCCAATAGTTTTTGCGTGATTGAGTGACAAACATCCAAACATACAAACTTTCACATTTATATTATTAGTAGGATTATTTGTCCTAGTAACATCACATCATGTACTAATTTGTTCTAAAGGAGTGCACTCCTAGAAAAATAAAATTAATTTATTATTATTATTAAGGTTTCATGACTTTCCTCCAGTTTGACGCAAACAAACGGATTAGAGTTTCTTGATTCCCATTTTTATTCTCACTCGTCGATCAACATTACTTTAATTGGGCATCACAGAGGAAGGTAAACTTAAAAAAAATGGAAAAGATAGTTTATGGTGCACTCCTACTTGAAAAAAAACTCCAAAATATTTACAAAAATGGCAAAAAATCATTAAATATTAATCTGCAATGAATAAACCATGAAAATTGCTAATTAAAATAGACAGCAAGTCTTTGATAGCTATGGAAGATTGCTGAGATCCCCAGGGTTCCATTGGACACAATATGAATATCGCTGCCATCGAAATGAGAAGCCCTTGCTCGGCTCCTGCATCACACTTCTCTCGCACGCCTTCCGCTCCGTTACATCACCATACCCCCAGGCGGCGACACCTCCGAGTTTGGATATCACAATAATAATAATGCCGGCATCAGGCAACGGTTTGGCAATCGGTTGTTTACTTCGGGGGATTGGTAGGTCATTTACATCTACATAATAACGCGCGAGCCGTCGCATGGGCGTTTAGCACGGGGTGCTAGGTCACCAGCCGTGAAAAGGTGTAAGTTTTTTGGAGATGAAATGGTGACATGTATTATAGGAGTGCATTTAGTGGAGCATAATTTTGATTTTGAACGCTTATTGTTCGCTGAAAGAACGAGTTTTTGTACCTATCTGTTCGGCAATGTATCTTTCTTATTTTATCGCGTCTTTCAGACCTAGAAATGTAGTGAGGAGTCATGATAATATTCTCTAAGTCGCTCTGAAAAATGTCAATTCTGAATTTGTCAAGTAACTTAAGCCTAGCGTGTAGCCTCCGAGTCTCTAGGGGCTCCCACCTTAATCCCTCTAAAAGTTGTGAGACGCTATATGTACGCTCGTAGCACTTTTTAACGAAGCGCGCCGCTTTTCTTGGTATTTTATAAATTGTTTTGGTTACATCTTTATGACCAGGGTCCCAAATCCTCGCGGTGTATTCGAGGTGTGGCCAAACCAGAACGAAGTAGCATCTCTCTTTGACTTTTTCATTCGAGGACCTTCCTATTATACGCTTAACAAAACCTAGTTTCTTTAATACTGCGCCTCATCTGTTATTTGTGTGTAATCCCCACGATATATCAGATGTTAAAGTAATTCCAAGATATTTCTTGTCATCAAGGGATATTCGTGCCATCACGAAGAGGTTGGCGATCGAAAGAGGGGAATGATCGAAAGAGAGGTAGGGATATGGAGGCAAGGTCGAAGATGATGGAAACGGAATTTGGGAAGAGAACCAAGTACCATCTCTGGCCGACACCAAAATCAACGAGACAACGGAAATGGAAGACAAGGAAAGACAACGATTCCTCGCGAGAAATGGCGGTGCTGGACTCCTCAAGAAAAGGAGGATGGGTCTTAATTTTCCCCTCAAATAAAAAGAATCGACGCAGATCCCTCAGGGACGAGAAATCGATTGAAATTAGCAAATTCAAACAAATGAGATGAAGAGAGAAGAAGGGACATGAGGGCGGGTGGCCGTTGGGAGGAGGAGGGGGATGGGGGTAGGAGACGGGGAGGGTGATGCGAGACCCGGGTAATCCGACTATCGACAACCAAGGAAAAGAAAGGGAGGAAGAAGGAGGAAATAAGCCGATGGCAGAAAGGGGATAACCTATTTTTTTACGGCCCCCCACCAGCTTAAGACTTTCTCTCCCCGTTTTTAATCATGAAAAAAATAGGACAGGGTCTTTTTTCACTCGCCCAACACAGATCCAGGGTGTCCCAGGAAAACATTGAATCGACGAAAATACGCCGTAGACTTATAGAACTAGGAATAAATATGTCTAAGACGATTTAGGGAGCAAACAATAATTTATCATAGGTTTTTGAAAAATAATATAATGCATTACACTCATAAATAAGATGCGAATGTGAAATTTAGAACGGCGAGTATGAATTCTTTTTCAATTATCACTCTTGAAATATGTGTTACCAACTGAGGTGAAAAAGTTGCTTTACCAAGGTTTAGCCGAAGCTATCATGCAATATGGATTAACAATCTGGGGTACAACGTACCGAAGGTTTTTGAATGAGGTAATTAAAATTCAAAATAAAATAGTATTGTGTCTGGATGTAACTGAATCAAATGTAATAAACATATATACTAAACTAGGTTTATTACCTATAACTGAACTTTTTCAGTACGTCATAATATGTGACAATTTCTTTCCAAACAAGTTCAAAATACAAAGAAGTGTAAATCATGATATCCGACTCCGCTGTATTGAAAAATATTCTGTTCCAAAATACTACAACAACCACGGTAAGAGCTCATTAATGTACATTTTTCCAAAGATATTCAATAAATTGCCAAATCAAGAAACTGACAGAATGTCACAATTAAAGAAAGAAGTGAAACAACGGTTATTGCGTCAACAGCAATGCAGTTGACTTAATCAGGTATTCTGTTAAATCTCTTTCAGTTACAATTTTAAAATAAGCCTTCTAACTAATCAATGTTGTGCACATGTCCATTATGAAAAATTGTACATATCCTGAGGTAGTAATGATTTAAGAGTGAAGTTTAAATTGTGTTTTGTGAATACTTTAGTGTTTCAATTACATTTTAGGTTTTTCGTCGATATGATTTCTGACGGATCAATGTTGTGTTTGATTTAAAAAAAATTCATTCGTACTTTTGTTAACACTTTAATACATTTGTATAATTTGTTTAATTGCGTCTTTGAGTATATGTATGTGATATTATTACATTTTAGGCTTCTAAAATTAAAAAAAATGCTTTTGACTGATTCAATGTTGTGAATTTATTTGTTGATTAATAGCAGCACCTGTTGACAAGTCATAGGCATAGCAGGACTATACCTGTTATTATATAATGAGAATAAATTATGCTTATACTTTCACAGAGAAATAAGATACAGACATCCTTTTCTCGTCGCATATAACAAAATTTGGGTGAATATTACCGGGATGGAATCTGAGCTTATTCATTTATAATTTTCAATGCCTAAGAAATTACGAGAGCAAAGAATATTTGATGTGATGAGAGTGAGCATCACAAGAGCTCAAAATCATTATTTCAGCAAAGCTTTTAAGAAAAGTCATTAGAAATTATACGGAGGAACTAGGTTCTTATGTGTACGAAGAATATGTAAATTTAAAATACTCCTTTCACTTATAAAATGTAAAAAGCATTTCTAATCCCATAAAAAATCAATGATAACCAGCAATTTTTGCACTTTTCAAACATTGGTTTATTCGCATTGTACCTATCGTATTTAGTTAATTGCAGCCTTTTCCTATTCCCATTATGCACATGCATCGAAAGTTCAAGCAACATCTAATCCGACATACAGAGTAATAAAAATCGGAATGTCAGCCGCTTAAGAAAGCGTACGATGGCCACCGAAGTCTGTTGCACATTTAGATGAATGCATGGACTTTCATTGATATTCGCTTCCTGTTCAAATTTCCTGCGAGACCGAACCTGCGCTGCTGACAACAACTACAGTAAACGTGACTTAGTACTATTCCCTTGCACATGATCTATCTCTACGAGTCTTTCAATAAGCAGATATTTTTCCAAAGTAACTATATTAAATTTAGCGTGATGTTGGAAACAGTCTCATCCATTTCGAGAGAAAATTTGGCAACAGTGTTCTCTCCATATGGGCTATACGAGTCAACTTAATGCGGAATGCTCTTATTAAATATTCTATCCTGGAGACCACAGTTTTGAGGAAACCGAAAAAAGGGAATCCTGATAAAAAATTCTGTATAGTTTCCATAAAAATACTTCTACAGAATTTCTTCAAAAGTTCTGTAGATATTCCTTAAAGTTTGAAACGCCATTTTACGGAATTCCCGACGACGTTCTGCAGAATACCTTAGGATGTTCTGCAGAATACCTTAGGACGTTCTGAGGAATTCCCTGCGACTCTCCATATTGGTCCTTAGAAAAGGAACTGGGTCAACGGAAACCTCACTTATTTCCTAAGAGTTGCTTAAGTTCTACAGAGCACCTCGTAAGGAGTTATTTTTCTCTGCAGAAAAGAACTCTACAGAACATATGTTCTGTTGAAATCAGGCTCTCATGTTCCGTACAGATCCTTAGAAAAGGTTCTAGCTCTGAAGACAAAGAATCAATTTCTGTAGAATTCCTTACGTTCTACGGAACAGCTTCTGAGGATTTTTTTAGCAGGGAACAGGAGGAGGTTTCGACGGGAAATAAAGGGGAATTCATCAGCACGGAAACAATTGAGGAGCGGTCGCGCGTGAGCACACGTGGGCAGGAACGTACAGACCCAGGTATTCCGATGGAAGGGGAGGGGGGAGGATGGGGAGGTAGTGTGATCAGGGGGTGCGGTGGGGAAGGGCAAATCCCTCGCCCCGTATTTAATTTAACGCGAGATCCCTTTTTAAGTAATTGTCGACTCCGGAGAGCTTCCTCTATCGGCCCCACCCCCTCTCTCAAAATACTCCTCCACCCCCAACCCCCAATTGTCCACCTACATCCTTCCTCCTTCCTCTCCCACCCCCTTCCCGTCCCTCCCTCCCTCCCTCCCCCCACAATTCCTTCTTAGAATCAATGGCGGCTTGGGTCTACTCACACATCCGACCCCCCTCTCTCCCTCCCTCCCACCCACTCATCCCTATACGAATCCCGGGGATTAGGAAAATGGAGCGGATACGCCATCCTATCAATTGGGATTTAGAGAGAGGTGTGTGGGTTGTGGGCCATTGTGAGGGGGGGGGCGGGTGGCAGGGAGTGGTTGAAGGCGCAAGGGGGGAAAGGAGAGAAATGCAAAGGCGATGAGCAGAAATCTGAGAGGTTTAGGCAGTGGTCGGGCGGAAGGTGGTGAGAAGGAGATGCGAGACGGATGAAAGAAAGAGCACAAAGCAAACCGAAGAGAAAGAGAGAGAGAATAAAGAAAAAATGAAAGGAAGAACACTGGTCAAAGGTTTACAGTGTACTTCTACATCTAAATCTACATAATAGCCCTCGAGCCGCCGCATCCGTGTGTGGCAGGGGGTGTTAGGTTACCAGCCGTGTAAAGTTGTAAGTTTTTTGGAGATGAAATTTTGACATGTATTATAGGAGTGTATTTAGTGGAGCATAATTTTTATTTTGATCGCTTATTGTTCGCCTAAAGAACGATTTCTTGTACCTATCTGTTCGGCAGAGTATCTCTCTTATTTTATCGCTTTTGTCAGACCTAGAAATGTAGTGAGGAGTCATGATAATATTCTCTAAGTCGCTCTGAAAAATATCAGTTCTGAATTTTTCAAGCAACCTAAGCCTAGCGTGTAGCCTCCGAGTCTCTAGGGGCTCTCACCTTAATCCCTCTAAAAGTTGTGAGACGCTATATGTACGCTCGTAGCAGTTTTTAACGAAGCGCGCTGCTTTTCTTGGTATTTAAAAAATTTTTTTTTGTTACATCTTTATGACCAGGGTCCCAAATGCTATCTTTGCAATTAAGACAGTTAAGTACGTAATAAACGACCTAGGTATGTCTAATACCGGCAAAATTTTATTTATTTATTTCCCCTCACAATGGTCGCACCCTACTTTTTAGCAAGAAAAATTAGCGTAAAATCTGCGACGAATATGCGATTAAATACGATAATCCTTCCCTCGACCGTTGATTACATCATTGTTCCAACAATCGATTGCTAAGATAGTTATCATGAATCTTCAGTTAGCGATTATTTCATTTCACAGAAAAACTCGAATTAAGCAGTTATTTCACTGAGCCAACACACTGCGGAGGCTTGAACAAATATTTTATCATAATTTTAGGTGAATGATAGGCCTGGCGGAATGAATTAAACATTAATTTATGGAATTTATTAATGGGCACACCTACGATTCTGTTCACACAGTATAATATTGAACCTTCTTTCTACAATTACCAGACTAAAACAAACGATATTACCGTCCAATCAAAAATTATCAAACTTAATTCATAGTTTGAATACTTTTATTTGGCAGGAAACGCAGTTAGCATCATCAAATTGTCCACTTACTCAGCTTCTGATAACTTATGCATTAATTTCATGTATATTGAACTCAACGGTGAAAAAATACGAGGAAATTAATCAATGAATGCTTTATCAATTTAAACGAAAAGTTCGACAGTGGTGTCTGTGCGAACGGCCTGGCACACATTCGGGACCGGGATGATGTCCCACAAACTCCTACCGACAACTACCAAATGGAAACCATGAATAATTATCATAAACATTATTTATTATATTTAAATGAGGCATAATATATTTAAATTAGGCCATTGTCGTGGCTATATTGTAATCTGTGGGTTTCCGAGACGCAGTCATAAGCTCTTTCATGTATTGAAGGGAGGGCCAAGGTAATCAAAATCATATTGATGCAGAAATCCCTTCATTATTTCATTATGAATTTGACTTTATTAAACAACGTTATTGGTCATCTTCCCAATTGTGAAGATGTCAACTTAAAATATTAAGATTAATTAGAGGTCAGAGCGATCAAGGTGACAGAACCCCACATCAGTGCCCAAAGTTAGACGTGTACATCAAAAGATAAGTTAAAAATTGCAGACTCAATGTATCTGAGCCGTGAAATAAACTTCAATCTTATAATAGATAAAGTGCCTTTAAAAATATTTGTAAAGATTAATTATCGTGTCAAGTTTAACCATAGTGTGTAAGACTAGAGCATGCAATCGGATAGTCTGAAGAAGATAGTTTGATACTCTCATTGAAGTGATAAAATAGTAACTTAAATAACAAAAACAATGGGTCATTCATTAACTCATGGGAGGAGATCTCGTTTAACTAGCAAGCGAGGTGTTTTGGTATCTACTATTGCATATATTCGCTGCCATCACTGGAGTCACCTGCTAAGCACAGATCAAGTAAAGGTTCGGATTCGTTTCCGCCGGCGCTGCTCAAATGACTTCGCGGTGACGATTGGAAAGCACCAAAACCGAAAAATATTTAAACAAATAAGCACCAAATGCGCAATTGTCAAACTTTGCGCACTAGTTCACGAGAGTTAAATCTATATGAAAAGATTAGTTTTGTACCGATTGCACTTTAGTCAATCCAAAGGTATAGTAACCCATAGCCTCATGACACATCTACATAATACCCTGCGAGCCGCCGTATGGGCGTGTGGCAGGGGGTGTTAGGTCACCAGCCGTGGAAAGTTTATGGAGATGAAATGGTCACAAAACTACAAAGTCATTCGCTCATTTTACGGTAGATAACTGTATCGTCTGCAAACAATCTTAATTTATTGCTAACTCTAGGACTAAGGTCATTAATATAAATAATGAATAAGAGAAATCACATGACGTACATTGCGTAATAATGTTTTCGATTGAGATTTTCATAATTTCTATTATTAAAACTGCTGCTAAGAAATGTCAAGACTTCATTCCGAGTCTAATGCTCTTAAAAAAAATCAGGATATTACAATATGATTTAGTCTATAACTCAGACACCGCGTCGAAAACTCTAGTCAAAAAAAGCTTCATTTTGGAAAACAAATTGAAGTGTAATTCCCTTATCATTACCAGTGTTGCAAGTTTGGTGAAGTCCAACGTACAAACAGATGCACTCCAGTGAAATTGTGTCCAAGATTCAATTTGTCAACCGATTTAAAAAGTCGATAAAATATGCATTTTACGACCTAAGATTACACAATGCAACAGTGAAAAAACTTTTTTCACAAAAGTAGGTGTTCTCAATGTTTTTCTGTATCCTGATTCCGAAAATGATACTCAAAACAGTTCGCTGTGTGCCACTAGGGGCGCAAGTGTTGAACAGTTGAAAGCGATGCGCCGCTTCTAAGCTTCATATGGTGTTTTCGTCCATATTATAATACTGTATTATCTTTAATTGCAAATGTTTTGTGCAAAAAATGTGGGTGATACGATGTTTTGAATGCCATTTTTGAATTCAGGAGGTCGAAATGCATAGAGAACGCCAACATTTTCGAAAAAAGTTTTTGTGACCTCGCGTTTTGTTGCACAGTGTCATCGCTCTAGCCACGTTGAATCAAAGGGCTAGTAAAGGCAAAGAGTAAGAGGGAAGCGCATCGCGATATTTGCAGAAACAGTCAAGTTTAGTAACTGAATATATTCCAACATCGGTCCAGCCAGCCTTTAAATTTGCAAAAGTGGCAATCTCCTTATCAAATTAGAGATTCAAAACATTTCCGGGTTACGCACAACGGTACTGAGACTCTTATCTATTTTGCGACATGAGAATTTGCAGACGCAACAGCTGCACTTCTCCCACAATATCGATGGCAACGAAGAATATAACCGTTCTTGCTAGTAAGTTCACCTTCAACAGATGCGTAATCTTAAGATTCTCGACAGGCAGAGTGGAATATGAACACGATGAAAAAAGTGTGCTATTTCACACATTGTTCTAATTCATAAAGTGAAAAATTGCACGTTTTTATAATTTCAACTTCAAAAGATGTTTCAATGCTGGAGCTTATATTTTTTTGAATGAGTACACAAGATATAACACGTGCGCGTCGCAGGCATCCCCCAGGAACGAACTCGGTACTCTGGAAAATAATGGGGATTCCCTAATAGATTTGTAGAGAGACATCACTACGTCTCAAAATGGCGATGGTAATATTGCCAGCGGAAAGTCTATTAAGGCCTTTCGAGACTGAAAACACATTTAAAATAGTTCTGAATTGAAAAGCTTCAAGAAGTATTTCATGTATATTCCTTCTAAATTCGACAACGTGAATTCTGAACATGGTCTAGTTAGAGGCTCCGCATGTGACATTACCACAGAGTATGACCGGACTGATCAGCAACCATAGGATTCGGCGGAAAATTAGATTAAACTATCAGAGAGCTATCAACATGTGTCCAGAGTACCACTTCCCTATTTAAGTTATAAGAATGCTTTATAAACGTGTTACAAACTTTACAAAGTTTTAAGATTTTTTTATAACCGTGGTGGTGAATTAAATAAGCCAAGGGCTTATGAATTTAGATTTGACGATGATTTCCTCATTCCTAGACCTTAAAAAGAATCATATAGGCAATGTTATAATTATTTGGGACCAAAAATCTTTTCTTCACAACCGCCTGACTTGTTTGAAGCAGAAAGTGAATAGAAGTTTTGTAAAGCAGCTAGAACTTGGTTGTTCCAAAATGGGGAGGTTGAGTTTTTGCTTGCTCTTGGGAAATAAGAGCTTGCCGCCAATCCATGACCGTGATGTAAGTCTGTGTGTGGAGTGTTGAATATTTTTCCTTTTTGTACATTTTCCTTGTTTATTCATTTTCATCTTTGTTCATGTTTATTTTTTCTATGTTCTTTCATTTAATTGTTCAATCGCATTTAAGCGCTCTTTACAAAATGAATGTAACACAGATCAGATTAAATGTTCAGTGAGTCGGCAACCATTATGCGAGACTAAGGTCTCAAAAGAATGTCTATATCCCTTATTTTGTACATGGTTCCCTTCTATTTCAATTGCATCTTAAGGAACAGCATTATTATTATTTTTAAAAATCAGCAAAGGCTACATTTGCAAAAAACTTAGCTCAATTTTAAGATGATTTTAAATATAAACGTACAACTGTTTGTAGTTACAAGCAAACATCACCACAAAAATGCTTAGTACATGAAATAACAAACTAAACACCTATCATTAAACGCGTGGCAAATTATTAAATATCGATTTTTTCATTTTTCTCCAAAACTGCATCAATGGGCGATAATTCATACCTTTAAGTCATCAGGAAGTAGTTCAAAGTTTAATTTCAAGGTTTGACCCAGACAAACATGTGAAACTTCAATAAAAACCTCTAAATAAAAAAAGACGAAGAAAAAATCGGGAATATTATTCAGTGACGGTTCAGGATTAAGAAACGAGAATCAAAAACGCCACGGATTTCGTATAATCGATATAGGCCTTGGACACAATGAATACAAGTGCCTCGTTTATTTTAATGGTAATGCAAGCGGAAAGGAACTTTTCATATTCCAGTTCACATGTAATACAAATGACGCTGCAACAGAAGATTAAACATTATTTGAATGGATGCGTCGTACGCGTGTACAGTACCTTTGGAAATGGAGTCCAAGAGTCTCCACTAGGATATTGTGCTAATATTGCAGACCAATAGGGAAGAAATATTTACCTGGAAAGAAAGAAATCTCGAATAAGTAAAAGCGAGGAATCAAAACATGACCTACAAACGCCATGCATCTCATGTTCAGATTTGCACGGCTTTTCCCACTCTCTCTCTCAAGCCATTTTAATCGCTACAAAGGGGTCATTACTCTGAAGTTCACTCACATTAAAGTCTTTTGTAACTTCATAGTTGACCACAAGGGAACAAATATATCAGATGAGACGTGAGACTAGTTGAGTATTGAATCACAGGAAAGGCGGTCCGGGGATTGAAACCCAGAATTTCCAACTCAGCAGAGCACAGTTTGAGTCTCAGCCAATAGCATGACTATAGTTGGCAAAGATCAGGGTGTTCGAACACTGCCTTTTAAAAAATAGGAAAACAGTCATGAAAAAATCATGAAAGGTAAATGATTAAAAGGCCATTCATAGAGAATAACGACGGTTGAAGCAAAATGAAAATATTGAGAATAACTTTGACAGTGAAAGCATAAAAAATAGGTATGATGAATGTGAAATAATACAAATTGGATCAAAACCTTTTTCAAGTAATAGTAATGTAAAATATAACTAGTAAATAAATTAACTTCGGCCTTGCCGAAGCATAAATACCCGACCACCGCTTTCAATTTATGTCAAAAAAGGCGTGGTTTTCGTCTTATCCCATCCATTTTAGATCTATGCCATGTCTGAGGACTACTAGAGGAATATGACCCAAATTTAAGCTCGATATCTCAACTTTTATGGCAGTTATCGTGCAAAGAGACAGACAGACAGACGGACATAGGTCGATAGACTCGTAAGGTGATGCTTATCATTTCTATATATAGGAGGGTTGTTTTTTTAAGTAAGTACCGTTTTGAAATTCGGCCAATTCATTGCTGCGGTCGGCATTTGGCCCATGAGCGCCGTGTAACTATATCAGATAGGATGCCACAGACGCCTTTACGGAAACATTCGACCGTATTTACGTTTATTTGTGAGTATCTGTATTGCCTTCATCGTTTGAGAATCCCGCCGACTGTGAAATACGCGCTGTGATTCGTTTTCTTAATGCTTAAGGCCATAAAAGCGGCTGAAATTCATCATCAGATCAGTGAAGTGTAGGAAAAAAATGACGAGCGATTGAAAGGTACGGAAATGGGTTGGAGCTTTTAGACAATTCAAATCAAAAGGCGTCGCATGCTGAGTAAGGGAATCGTTCTACTTCATGACAACGCTCGCACGGCTAATCAAATTCAAGATCTCATCGGAACATTTGGCCGGGAACAGCTTGATCACCCTCCGTAGAGTCCCAATCTGTTGCCCAGTGACTAGCCCCTGTGCATTTAAATTGCATTAAAAGATGCATCCGAGTAGTCAGAGCCACGACGACGATAATAAGGTCAAAATGACCGTGTTGCAGGGATTGTCAAATCAGGCGGAAGACTTCTATTAATATGGGATTCAAAAGCTGGTTCTACGATGCGATAAGTGCCTTAATATTAGTGAAAATTATGTGGGAAAGTATATTAAGGTATAGGTTGTCATGTAAAAATAAAATTGTTAAGAAAAGTTAACTTGTTTCATTTTTATTTTTAAACGGAACTTAAAAAACACGCCGTGTTCTTTTCCACACCTGCAACGCCTCCTTCAATGCGTTAATTTCTGCCGTGACAAAATCAATGTACCCTGACCACGTAGTGGTGTACGGATATAATAACAGCTCTAAAATTGTTTATTAAATCGTGGACTTAAAAAATGGCATTTCACTGCATGAGAATGTTAATGCAGACTCGAGATATTCATCGTTGGTATTTCCTAAATAGATAATTCGAACGATTCCCATCGAGAAGCTAGGAACGAACGCCTAGAAAAATGTTAGGGATGAAAAGTAATCAAAACCTAAACAAGAGATGAGACGCAAACCTTCGGCAGTCCCCACATCTTTTACTTCCACAATTGCAAAGACGTAGGAAATACAGAACTCCCTCTCTCTCTCTCTCTCTGGATGGATTTCCGGTCTCAGGAATCTTGTTCCCTCCATTCATCCAGCAATTTACAACCCATTCATTTTTTTTAATAGTGACAAGTGTCAGTGGGTATCCAAGCTTGAAATGCATTAAATGCATTGCAATGAAATGCATTAAATAATGAGCCATCATCAAAGCTGAGTGCTTCTTAGAGACACGCCAATAACTTTCGATGGCCATCCTAAATGAACAATCTTACCACACGACAGCTAGTTTTCTTATTCGTGAGCGAAAATAAGTTGCACTGTTCCCGTTTGGGATACGTTTATTTGATTGCAACTTCTAAAGGTAGCGATGAAAATAAAAAGATTAGGAACATCAATTTACCTACTAGAATACCAATAATGGAGGGATATGAGGGATAAACGGGAGGGACGGATAGAGAAACGGAATGATAAATAAAAGGGAAGATAAAGACAACTTAGAAGTCGGATTTCGATAAATCCCAGAGATATTTCGATACAGGAGAGAGAATCTGGCGAGGAAAAGTGGAAAGGTAGTAACAGCTAATAGGCAGATGAAGGAGTTATTTGGACTGTATATTTCATTCATGCAAAGACTCCCATTGTACCTGATTGGCAATGAAGAAACGTTCAAATTAAGGTACCTACAGGAAATAAAGAAGGGTGAAAGAATGAACTCCTTAAGAACTCCATTGAGGACGAAACACATAACCGACGAATTGGAAAAGACCAAAGCGTATCGCGATATCCACGATCCATCAGGGACTCTGGTATAAAATTTCACGATGGCGGATTTTCCACAAGGGCTAAAATAACTGCATAATTTGTCAACAGCAAACAATAAAAAGGTGACCAACACAATGTGAAATTAAATAAACGGTATCACAATAACATTTATGTTTCGCATTAAAGTACGTCTTTATAAGATAGCCAACGTTCATTTGTTGATATTATAGGCCGAGCAAGAACACTTAGTAATGTGAATTACATACTACTCTGTTTGGGGATATTGGTGAATAATCTTCGAATAGGAAAAAATTACGTGTTCCATCCCATCAAGAGGTGAATACTTGAACTCGTGGAAATGGGTGATAACTGGCTTTGATTTTTGCCACTCCTCACTTTTGCAGAATTTTAAGTGAAATATACACACTAAATTAAAAGTTGGATTCCAATTGCTCCAATAATAAAGATGAATCCATTTCTTGCTGTTGTTTTTCCTGTCACACAGCTACGAGAATAATTCCAGAAATATATTCAAATTTATTCCATCGGCATAATGCATTTATGAACGTATACGTTTTCTAATTAACATCGAAATAAAATGTTTATCCGAACTAGATCTAGAACTAGAAGACGGTACTAGAAAGGGGATTTTCTAGAAATTTGAACAACCGTTAGAGCGAAGGCTTCCGCAGCAGTTATTGATCATGCTTCCAGTTTTTCCGGGTCAGCTGCGAGGGTCAGTATTCATTACGACAGTTTCTCCTCAGTTATAGGAGGCATCATAAGGTCGAAGTGACGAAGGTGACTTCAGGTCGAAGCTTCGACCTGAAGACGCCTCCTGTAATGGAGGAGAAACTGTCGTAATTAATACTGACCCACGCAGCTGCACTGGAAAAACTGAATTCATTTGAACAACCTATTAAAATTTAAACTCTTTCAGTCTGAAAAACTACGAAAGAAACGAAAATTTGCCAAACGGCCAATCACTAAAACTCAATCCATTCTCAATATTTTAACAATCACTCGAAAATACAACCCACGTACCTAGCGTACATATTAGAAGGCATTACATTACTCATTAGAAGCATTAGCATTACCCATAAAATCATGGGGCAAGGGGTTAAGTCGGACAAATATTGTGCCTTGTGTATACCTGCAGGCAGTCCACGCGTAGAATAATTCGGTCGAGGCACTCCCGCTGTCTGCAGAGGAGAAAGGGCAGGGGGTGCCCAATGATAGCAGAAGAGACTGTTGCACGGGTAATATTGAGGGAGGGGAAGGGGTAGGCGCCCACGCTTGTGTGGGGGTGGGGGTGGGAAAGTGTATGTGTGTGCGCATGTGGGCAATGCTGGGAAGAGGAGGGGAAGGGGGTGTGGTTTGGGAGGGATGGAAGGGGGGGGGAGGCGGTAGAAAGAGGTGAAAGAGGATCTGGAGGGTGGAGAGTGGGTAGGCCGTAAAAAACGTAACTCAATTTGAAATAAAAGAGAGGAGTATAAGGGGAAGTTGGTCCGGAGGGAGGGGGGTGCGGAATTGAGAGAAATGGGAGGAAGAGGGAGAAGTGGGAGGGGCAAGGAAGAGGGGGGGGGGGGTCGTATTAAAAAAAAACGAAGCAAGGGGAGACGGGGTGAGGAGGAGAGGGGGTGAGTTTTGGTGGTGAATCTAGGAAGGAGACGGAGGGGAAGGAAAGAAAGAAGAGAGAAAAACAGGGAAAGAAAGAAAAAAAAGGCGAGGTTTCGGAGGTCAAGACACGAGCACGACGGAAAGGTAAGAGTAATCCCCCTCGGCATAGAGCAAGTATATATAGAGTGGCAAATAGGGAGATTCGGATATGAGTTTTTAAATAATAATTTCGCCTATACATGGAACAGGTGTATCGAATTTGCACCACAAACCATAACAAATGAGCTTTGGCACAAGGCCACTTCATTTTGTGTCGCATATTTCACGTGATGTTCTTATGATGATTTCGGTGCCTAGATGTTTACTAATCTACCCATATCAACGAAAACAAATCTTATTGAGTCGTCGAGACCAAATTAAACATGTATTTTAATGTGCCTTCATGCATCGTGTATAATGAATCGAATTCACGTCAATATGATAAGACACGCAATTACCAAACACGGAGTCAACTCTTTACCGATGTATCATAGCATCGACTAAACAATTGACACTCGATTAAAAGCACACAGCAGCCATGGAAAAATCCACTCTTCTGTATGTTGATGTAAAATCACCGAGTACCACTAGCGCCTCCAAGTGGTCTTCTCCGTAAGCCAAAATTCTTCCTCCCCTTAAGATGGTGGCACCTGGGAAATTCTTCCCATAGCTCTCAGTAATGTCTGTCCAGTTTTTAGCATTGCTTTGCCACTCTGCTATATAATTTCTCTATTCTCCTCCGAGAACAGCCGAGAAATAATACGCCTCACTCTTTCCTTCACTACCGTCTCTGACTCCCTAATCTCTATTTAATTCCCGCGGGTGAGAAAGGGCGAGAGGAAGAGGAAGGAAGGATTCGTGGCTCCACAATTCGGCAATTGTGCGTACATGCACCACCTGTTCATATGTGTCGGTACCTAAATACTGGTTATCGACGAGAGCGTCCCATTGAAGCACTCCGCGCATCGGAAACCACTTCGGCAAACTTAAAGCGCACACGAACGACGTGCGCAGGCGAAATGTTTTGTGGCCTCCCGAAGGGCTAAGGTAGTTGGAGTGTAATAACATTTTGCATAGAAATCAATGAATTTGGTCTCATTTTAAAGAAAAATATATCACCCTTCCATGGGCACCAAAAATTCAACCCCTACCAACCATATTCCTTTCCGAGATTTTTTCCGAAAAATATACCAGCCCTTTTACATGGGAAATGGTACGTGTATGCACCCCAGAGATACATTATTTACAAAATGAGGTATTTCCTACATTAAGATCTCGTCAAAAAATCAACAGTGTGTAATTTGTGTGTTTTCTCTAATATTTTTGAAAATTAATCATATTGTCACCGCAGAAAATTCTTCGGGATCACAAAAAAACCTTCCGTTTTGAAGGAGTTTCAAACGTACCGTGTGAGAGAAATGAGTCAAGTTAAAGGCTTATTAAGATGTTATCATTTGATAACTTACAATTTCTGTAATGAAAAACCATTTTATTGCATCATTAATAATGCATTATTTAATTGTAGTTTCTCACAGTTGGTGAAATTAAAACGTATATGTCGAATATGGTATCTATTATGATTAGGGAACTATCTCGCTCGCACTACCTTAAGTAATCTTATGGATAAACAAAGGTCACGGCCGATAATTTTATACACGTTTCTTGAATCCGTTCAGAATAGGTATTTAAAACTATGACCTTTTTGCCTTAGAGTAACTAATAATCTCACAATATGCATGTTTGACGCCTTTAATGAAATTCAACAAACTTGGCAACAATCACGGATACGATTATCGACGTTCTTTCTTTCTTTTGCTTCGTTCAACTTAGATATATATCCGTTTTAAATTTCGCTTCCTATTGGGCAAGGTCTCTTTGACAAATGAATGGAAAGTGCGGTCGTGAAGAGATAAGAGAGCATAGAAAACATATAGTCTAAGGTCTAGTCACACATTTTGGTTGAGTAAACTTTCTAAGAAATCGCAAGAGAGGCATCATGACGCTCTAAGGCAGTTTTATAACACTCACAGACGACTAGCCAAACAGGAATGGTGTCGAAGCGTTAGCGAGTACAGTACCGAAGTGAGCGAAGGAGGACTAATCAGAATAGAGACCCTTAGATTAAACAGATCCGTAGGAGTGGCCGAAATTTTTATCTCTGCGAAATCTTCCTTTCCAACTTCCTTCACCGACTCGAGAGCGTTCTTCCATTCTGAAGTGTCTCATTTCACTCGAGTTGTGTTTGTTATGCATGGATTTTTATATACGAGTGCATAAATATATGAAGATTGGAAGGAAAGAGTAGAAGGAAGTCGGGGGAAGTCGAGAGAGGGTGGGGAGGGAGAGAGGGGGTTGAGATCCGTCGCGGTGCACGACGGGAAGAGGTGTGCGACGCTGCCGCCCGTAAGTTCCCATAATCCATGAGTAGCGAGAGCGACCTCCCAGGGATGAAGGGGGGGGAAATGGGAATGAGAGGCGCAATCCGAGAGAGGGGGTGTGAGGTGGAGTGTTCGGGAATAAGGAGGAGGAAGGAGGGGGGAGAGGCGGGAGATGAGGAGGAAGGGGTGGAGGAGGGTAAGAGGAAAAGAAAGAGGACGCGAAGGATCAGACGTCCGGGACGATGATTTGTGAGGCTCTTCAAGTAAAACGGCTTTGAGGAGGGGAATATTGGAAATGAAACTGAGGAGATTGATAAGAGAAAAAGAAATCGATAGAGAAAGGGGAATATATACATACATTTGAATGTAGTGAGGGTAGGAAGAAAAGAACGAACGCGAAGCATCTTCATGAATCTTCATGAATGCTCTCCACCGCCATCATGATTCGAGGAGCGACATCTATGAGGAAGGGAGGGTGGGGGGTTAAAAAAATGAGGAAAAGAATTAACCGAGGAGTTAGTTCTAAAAAGTGCACGGCGAATATATGATTCGGAAAAAAAAACAAGAAAAAGTTAAAATTTTTCTGGAAAACTTCCATTTTGTTCGCATTCCAGTGAAATAGTTAAAAGAATAATGAAAAATATATTTAAAAATATAATATAACAGCTAAAACTTCAATGCATGAATTGCAGAGGAATTTCTTTAAAAAGATGTATTCCAATTGACAAATATATGAGAAAGTTCTAAGCGCCACCTTTGATGGTAAAGGAAAACAAATTGAGCACGGATTGCGCGTGCGACTACTACTTGTGAAACTGACCACGCACATCGTTGAGGAGTAGAGTAGGAGCAGTGTTTTGTGATACACCGCCTTTTCGTCAGATGCGTCTCATAAAAATTCACACAGAAGGAATGCTTCGAAAAATAGTTTAAGACGTCAAATGCGATGAGCTGGACAATTCATTGGCAAAAGACAAAAGTAGATTTGCACGAAATACAAAGCGGTCTCCAAATTCATTTCTCACCTCTTTTTCTTTCCACTTCAAAAACTTTCTCAGGAGGGCTCAAAGGTCACATTAAAAGTTTAACACTCCATTCAGAATTCATACGACTGTGTGATGCAAGAGATTCAGCAAAACTCATGTATTTTTTCATCTAAGTGAACGCCAGAATTTAAATGTTAATTGTTGACACGAAATTTGTTAGAATTTAACAAAATAACTGAAAATTTACAAAGAAACTGTTAGAAATGTACAAAATGAGTATAAATCACATTAAAAGCGGTGGACTCAACAATTTAATTGATTTCCAGATATAACTATTATCCTCTTCGCTTTTTGCGAGTGTTCTAATTACCCAACACAGTGAGTCTGTGCCAGACGACCTGGCCAATATCTTATGAAAATACGTTATGTGATACGTTAGATGATAGCACTAATATGTTGAGTGGATCCAGAGCAACATTTTTCTATGCGACAAAAAATTGGCTGTCTCACCAAAACCCTATTAAATCATTGTATGGAAAGGCACGACATGGCATAATGCTCTCAGGATGGGATGAACAAACAATTTCTCAATTAAACCACAACAGTGCATGAGAATGAAATCGAAGGACATATATCGACGGTGGCTCTTCCAATCGCGGACCTCGATATGGGAATGATCGGTTCCATTCCTCTTTCCATTCTCCGATTCTCACTTCGTTGCTCCCCCTTTCCACTCCACTGATCCAATGAAGACGTCGCACGGGGAAGGAGTGTTCGAAGAGAAGAGAGGGAAAGAGAAAGCAAGTCAAGGGAAGGGTCGGAGAGATAGAGAGAGGAGAGAAAGAGTCGGCGGTGAAATGGAATGAAACGTCGAACGGATGAGAGTTGAGATAGAGAGAGAAAGAGGTAACATCTTTAGTATATTTTCCTCTCCTGGAGGGTGGACGGAGGCGGCAGATGCCGGTCATCTAGGGAAAGGTTTGAGGACAGCGTCGATAAAGAGTCCGATCCCTTCGCTCTGTTCCCCTCCTGACTCAGGGTTTTCGTGCAGACATCTCTCCCTCTCTCTCTCTCTATACCCCAACTCCATTTCCTCTCACTATAGTCTCAGCAAAGAAAGAGAGACTTAAAATAACTTTTTATGTAATAGATGTGAACGCACATTTTTCTATGATTGCACCATTGTATAGAATATGTATAACCTACAAAACCTTTCGTAACTAGGTGTGTGCGATGAGTCGATTCATCAAATTCATCGACGATGATTTTAGTCATCGCGTTGCGATGAACCGAGTCGATGACAATGAATGTCATCGATCATCGACGTCGGTGAAATCATCGACTCATCGTCGTCGATGACAATCATCGAAAACGAATCATCTCGGTGATTTTTTTTCATCGACCCTCGATGGGGTAATTCGTTCATCGCACAAGCCTATTTCGTAAAGAACTGAAAACTAGCATTTCAAAATAAAATTTTATGAAATATATGCACTTATCGTTATCAAAAAAGTAAAATCTGTCCAACGGAAAACTATCACTCATGTTACCAAAACTATTATGTAATATTCATCCAGTCTAGACTGTTGTTATTGTGTTGTGTATTAAACTGCGTAACATTTTCCCCTGTTATTATGTTTTCATGTCGGGTGAACTATAAACTTATTAAATAAATAAATCTCTCTCTTCCTCCCTCTCTCTTCTGCGTCTCTCTCTCGCCTCCGACGAAAGTTCTCCGTCTTTCGTGAGAACCAACAAGAGGCGGCGGAAATATCTGATCCAGCCTCCACCTCCACTTGCATCAAGATCCTTCACCTTAAGCGGTCAGGGTACGTATTACCCTGGGACCAATACTGGCCCTTCCACTTCCCGAGACCTTCCCCCCTCCACCCGCCCCAACTGAGGCCTTTACGGGCTCTTGCGGTGCGGCGGGCCCCGGGCCCTGTTTCTTCCTTTACCTAGGGAGTTGGAGCGAGGCGCGTTAAATAAGCTCCCCTGCTATCAAGTGCGTCTGTTGCTTATTTCGAGGGAGGGATTCCGGAATATGACACGGTTATGCATCTTATTCACGGGGATCCTCTTTTCACCATCCCCATCAGCACAGAGCAATAAGGGAGGTTGAGGAAAGATGGAGGATTTCTCCCTTTTAACATTCACGGAAAAACATTTCCTCAATCCTTGCGTCGAACCAGTTTCGTGTTATTTTCCCCGAAGGGGATTTATTCGTAAATTTATCCTTGGTCTCAGACATTCTATATTCATGTGATATACTCTTCGTGCCCTAACACTAGAACAGCCGAAGGAGTCATTTTGGCTCCTTTTACATTTTCAAGAGCTGTATTTTTGTTCTTTATGCCTTGATAATCATAATTTTTTCTGACCTTTAATTAATTTTTATGATAATGCCACCGGAAAAATATATGTGGCTCATTGCGAGTATTTCTTCAGAAAAAAAGGTAATTTACCTTGAACAGCCACGGGAGCCAATTTGGCTCCATTAAGGACCGTGAATACCATTAAGTTTTTAAAGCGTAGAGTTTGCTACAAACATCAAACAACTATGTATTTATTTGCTTCTTTACATTGTACGATCAAGGGTATATTTAAGTTTACTTCAATAATCTGCTCCTTTCTTCCATTTACAATATCACAACACATATGTGGCACTCATTACACGACAATGTCTTTGAAATGACGCCAAGAAGCTGAAGAATCCGACATATCCCGACCATATTATGACTGAGTTTACTTTGTATCCATTCAGAGTTTCAGAACTCAATTACTCAAAGAATTGGGTAATTGCTCAAATCACTTCACGCTGGCAAATACATTGTCCAAATAGGATTTTCATCACTCAGTCTTCATCTTTCGCCGTCAAATATAGATCGGTTCGCAAAAGACACGAGCTTCTTTATCGGCAATGTCTTTGAAGCGACGCCCACAACCTGAAGACGTTATTAAGATTCTAATCAAAATTCCTGAAGATCAATCAGAAGTTGAAGATGATTCACCTAACAGTGATGGCGATTCCGACTGTGAGGATTATAACCAGGAGAAAGGCATTTCAAAGTTCCAACTTTTTTTTCAAATGTGCCCGTATTGGAATTGTAAAGTAGCTAAAATATGAGTGAATTATTATGTATACCAAATAAAAATCATGTTTCTAAAGTTATTTCTTCATTTCAGTTACTCAAGAGCATGGTATTAGCGACAGAGCCAAAATGGCTCCGTTGGCTGTTCTAGGGTGATATAGAAGCCCGGCTGTCCTAGTGTTACCTAAACGAATCCTTGAATTAAAAATTACATAGCTATTGAAATCAAGAAGAATATTTACATAATGTGATTATATAACATTCTTTCACAAAGGGAATATCGGGATTAAATAGGGATTCTTTCTAGACCGTGCTAGTATGATGTAAAGGAAATTGTTAATTACATTTATGAATATAAAGATAGTAAGCCATGCAAACATTGTATCCGCATTGTAGCTGATAGTTGGGATGTTGATATCAGCTGACGAGCGTCGAATGAACGGTTTTTCAATAAAATACACAGACAACACCAGATTAATGTGAATTCAGTTGCCATATTTTGCTTAGCTTATTGTTTTAAATCGCCCGAGCAGAGACGCACTCGCAAACTTTTAAGCCCGGAAACGCGAAATTACCACGGGTTTTTCCATAATAACTAATCCTGAACTGTCCCCTGCCTTACTTCAGAAGCTTCCATTGAACATCCTCCGAACTTCTTTTGTTCTAACCGAACACCTGTCACAGGAGTCGATATATTTCAACATTATGCTTAGGTAAAAAAGAATTTCCAAAATACTCCGGTAGCAAGAGAGTGAGCGATGACTTTTCGGAACTTTCCTACCCAAGGGTCAGCGGATGAATGGGTTTCCTCCGAGAAAACTGCGTAGATATGCAATTTGTTTCAATGTCTACTGCCATCCCAAATCACGGACCGTGATTGGATATGTTAGCTTTATGGATCGGAGCCCCGTAGTGGGCATCCAAGAGCGCTTGGGATGATTCAAGCTTGCATGACAGGTTAATTGCAATCATGTCACCACGTTTAAGAATTCATTTCGCTCAAATCTAAATTTACCAACATGAAATAGATAGTTGCTTTTATGGCTGACCCAAGTTCTCGCGACTAAAGTTACAGCCATAGCATCCAAACTAGATTTCTCATAAGCACCATGGTTTCATGATCATCATCTAGGGGTTCCAGAAAACGAAACATATGTGTAATTGCACCGGCGAAGTAGTAAATTCCGACTACAAGCATTTAAAATATTTTTGTACATTTCGTCTCGTTGCCTACAGTTTGGGTGCTTGTTTGGGTTTGTGAATGGCAGGGTACGGCGGTCGAAGGTGCCATCAAATGCAGGTGATCAGGAGGGTTAGAGAATTGGAGGTGAGGCGGAGATGAACCCGGAGTCGGTATCAAGGTAGTTCGAGCGAAATATCATTTTACCTATAAATCAATGAACTTGGACTCATTTTAAAGAGAAATATCTCACCCTTCTAATGATACCAAAATTCAACCCCTTACCACATTACTGTCGGAGATATTTGCCAAAATAATACCAGCCCTTTTACATGGAAAATGGTACGTGTATGCACTCCAGAGAGACATTATTTACAAAATGAGAAATTTATAACACTTAGATGTCGTAAAAAACTAACAGCGTGTAGTTTGTATGTTTTCTCAAACAATATTTGAAAATTAATCTTATTGTCACCGCAGTAGGTTCTTGGGTATCGCAAAAAACCTTTCGTTTTGAAGGAGTTTCAAACGCACCGCGCGAAAAAAATGAGTCAAGTTAAAGACTTATCTGGATATTTTAATTCAATTCATTCCCGTTTTTGTCATATAAAACTATATGATTGCACCATTAATAATGCAATAATTAATTGATGTGTCCTACAGCTGGTGAAATTAAAACGCATAATTCGAATATGGCCTCTATTATGACTAGGGAACTATCTCGCTCGGACTACCTTAAGACAGACAGAAAGACGGACAGAGAGAAGAGAAAAAGACGGAAGACCCGAGATTTCGGCGAATGCGAGTTTTTCCGGCCCCGTATAAAAAAGAGGCATCAAACGGGTGCAACTGAACGGAGCGAGGGGTTCAAGGGGCAGGGTTCAAGGGAGGGTAAGGACTCCATCCACGCAGATCACAGTCCTCCTTAAATATGCCCATCCGTTTTTATTTCGGACTTCATTTTTTTTTAAATAAAGGCGATCCGAGGAACTTTGTATTAAAACATAAATGCTCATAAAATAACAGGCAGGGATAGGATAAGGTCGGCATTTTCAGGGAGCAGGTTTGAAAAATGTAAATTTTTTAAAAGTGGCTCTTTCAGCTTCAAATGAAGATACGCAGTAACTCGATTTCCGCAGGACGCGAGGTGCACGCGTCTACATCCACCAGCATGTGTATTCCTGCGTACATATTTACTCTTTACGGCCGAAATTTCATGCCCTTATCGAACGGGGAAGTAGAAACGACCTCCTCTCGTTGTAGCCGAGAGATAAAGAGGAAAAAAGAGAATAAATAGAAAAGGGGTCAAATTGGGATGCTGGTCAAGGAGAAGGGAGGGATTCGAGGAATTCTTCGTTTCACTAGAGGCGCCTTTCAACTTGATCGCTGAGAAGTCACCAGGAAAAGTAAAGATTTTTATAATCTATTTTTTATTAAAATTTATTCTCAATATAATAACACATGAAGTTATTTTTCTGGAATTTGTAGGTCATAATAACGCAGTTTATTCAATACCGTGTGATGATTGTGATAACATATTCATGGGCCAAACATCCCAGTACCTAAAAATTAGAATCTCCCAACATAATAGTTCAATAAAATCCAAAACTCAATTATGTGCACTAGCAGATCATGCAATCAAAAATAATCACTAATTTAATTTCCATGAAACGAAAGTAATAGATATAGAAACCAACCTATCCAAAAGATTATTTTAAAGAAATGATACACATCACAAAAAACAAAACATCCTGCAATAAAAAAACACACCTCGCCAAATTCAGAAAAAAATCATTATAATTTGATATTCTTTAACAACACTTAATTTTATTTCGATTCTTTTTACTCATAAATTTATAACAATTGACAAACAATTAATAAATAACAACGAAGCTATCAACAAAAAGTAATTCTAAAGGAACTCTCTCTGAAGTATTAACAAGAATAACATGTATACATATTTTTCAAAAAACTAAATACCTAAATTTTAAACTGGATTCATTTGATGTACAATACAAATATTAATTTTCATTGTAGCTCTGATGAGGCATTAATTAAGTTGCGAAACGTTGCCGAAAGAGTAAAAGTTTATGCAAGAATTATGACCAACAATCTTCATAAAAATAACTTCATATTCAAAAAAAGATGTCAGGAAGAAGAATCATCCAAATATAATTACAGGTATAGTTCTGCTAAGCCTTTATCTCGTCAGCGGGTTTTGTTATTAATTGATACAAAAATTCACAATGTTGATCAGTCAAAAACATTTAAAAAATTGTTAAAAACCTAAATTGTAATAAAATCACATAAATATATTCAAAGACGCAAACAAAATCATTAATTCAAATAGCATGAGTACAGAAGTTTTTTAAATTAAACAAATGTATACAAGTGTAAACAAAAGTACGAATGAAATTTTTTTTTAATCAACCACACCATTGATTCGTCAGAACACATTTAAAATAGCGACGAAAAACCTGAAATGTAATTGAAACACTTAAGTATTCACAAAAAACTATTTAAACTTCACTCTTAAATCATAACTATGTACATTAGTGAGCTCTAACCGAGGTTGTTGTGGTATTTTGGAACAGAATATTTTTCAATACAGCGGAGTCGGATATCATGATTTACATGAGTGAAGGGAAGATAATCAGGGTTTAGAAAGGGCTATTTTGAGGTCAAAAGAGACGCAGACGCACCGGGTTACATGCCTTCTTTCACTCTGAAAAATCCTAATCTCTTAGATTCATACGTCGATATAAATACGGCAGGCATTATGTAGGACAAGCAGCAGGGCAGAATACGAATTGGAATCTCATTTCGAACGAGGAAAACATTTCACTGGCTATAGAAATATTCCCTTCCTTCTTTTTAATGTTGTTTCCAACTCGACCCAACATTTCTTCCGAAGTAAAATTGCTCTCATTTCTCTCTCTTCGAATGATTAAGGAAATGGCCGCGAGGGAAAAGTATATTTCCGGAGTTGTGTGCGTTTCCTATAACTGCCCGTTACGAAAAAAAGGACAATCGGGCAAACAAAAACGCAACACCGGAGGTTGGAACGGTGCACGCGGAAGGAAACTAAGAAGACGCTAAAATATAAGTAATTCATTTCTATTCCTCCGCTCCGAGTACGAGGACTGAACAGGGAAATAAATGGATAAGAAAAGAAGGGGGAAAAGAATTCATTCTATGATTGGATAGACAAACAGCAACAAAGTTTCTCGAAATACCAAGTTCAACGGGAAGACGAACGCTCGAAACCAGATAAAGTCTGTGATGAAAATATTTTATTCGAATTCAATGATTGAAAATCAATGGTTACTCAAGGTTGACTGGAAAAGAAATTATTAACATGTTGCCACTATCAAACTGTCCCTTTTTTATTTTACGCACGTGTACATATATCAATTTATATTTTGTGAATGTAAATGGCAATTATCTCCCGCAAATCTCCAGCACACAATTTCTTGGATTAACGCTGAACCACACCATTACTTGGAATGAATACATCTGTAAACTCCGAAGCAAACTAAGCTCTATATGCTTCCTTATTAGAAGCATCAGGCGATCAGTAAGTCTTGATGTGCTGTTTGCCACGTACTATGGTGAATTTTATTCACCAGTAATTTTTAGTAATCTGTCCTGAGGTTCGTCCCCCCATGCTAGCATAATTTTTAAAATTTAGAAACAAGTTGTTAGGCTAATAAGCAATGCTACAGCTGATGCACCTCGTCATTCCTCTGTTTAAGAAACTTGGTTTACAACCAATGCCCTGTATTTATATGTATGTCATATGTATGTGTGCCAAGAGCTACATATCAAACTATGTAACCAACAACAGTATTCATAGTCACAATACCAGAAGGCATAATGACCTCCATCAGAACTTTGTAAGGACCTCCATTGCTAAGCATGGCCCAATATTCATGGGCTCAACAATTTATAACCATCTGCCATCCGAGGTCAAATCCGAAAAAAATTTAGAAGTATTATAAAAAAAGTATGTAAGTTCTTTCACTTGAAAATGTTTTATTCTCTAAAAGAATTTTGGAATTCATGATGTTTTTGTAATTATGTATTGTGTCCATCTTGCGCCTAAAGTTAGCCTCTCCGCCAAAATGAAATCAACTCTGCATATTTACTGATCTGAATCCATTATTTTTCTTTTAATTGTTTTAAACGTACTGAATGTATTTAGAATATTTATTGAATTGCGTGTGCATGTTTATATGACGTGCCTTGTACCTCGGGACAAATGTAACGCGGTCTTTTGAGCAAATAAATGAAAATAAATAGTCCTGTCGAAGTTATTGTCGTTTGTTTTCATTGAAAGAAATATATTATCGCTCTCACTGAAATTTCATTACAATATAACGTTTTCCATTCCAAGAAAATAGCAATGAATTTTGAGGGTGCTTCAAGAGGCGGAAATGAAATATGAAGGCAATGCAATGGTGTGTTCCTACGCTTTCATGGACATTTCACTTTTAGAGACAAGATCTCTGTACCCCGGTGGAGGCGGGGTAATGTCCTCGCCTGCTAACCCGAGGGTCGCGGGTTCGAACCCCTCCTGGGTAGATTCTCCACTGCCCAGGACATGGATGTTTGTGTGTAGTTGGGATACTCATAAGGATGGAGTGAATCAAAATTGTAACTACTTATGAGAAATGAAGCGATGGAAATAACTACACACTATGTGGTACTTCGGTGTATTGTGCATATCTATCCTCGTTTTAAACTTGATAATAATTCAATCAACAACATTGACCACAGTGATGGACCACCGCTGAAATCAGGACACCATAACTTCTTCCCGAGATATCTTCTTTCCCGAGATTCCGGACTCGATCGCATTTAAAAATGATCACAGTTGATAAAATGGCCACAGAGTTTATCGAGAAGCATAAGTTGAACCGGACGATAATCCTCGTTTATTATCTTCCGCTCTCACTGGTGCTAAAAAATAACAAAACTTCAAAGGTTTACCTTGCGGTGTGCACCAATTAGAATTCTGACTTCAAATTTACCGTGTCCTGCGGTAAGAGAAAACGACAATCCCGCTTATCGTGTCCGTGGTCAGTAGTGGGCAATAAAGCCAGATGAAGCCGATGGAATAGTAGGCGGGAGCTTGCGCAAAAAAAAGCTATCAGTAAATACCGGAAACAATAATTTGATACACCCAATGACACTAGCCCTAGGTGAAATAAGAAAGGACTCGTAATTCAATGTATTCATCCCACAGTGAGGGACAGATATTATTCCAGACTGACGCAGTCGATGATAAACGTGGACTTTCGAATGTCTTTACATAGGTTTTCTCGCTTTGCCTTAAAAGAGAAGTAGTCTGTTAAAAGCAAAGATGAGTTTTTTCATCAGTAACACTTTCATTGACAAGCGACCACAAATATAAAGGCATGACAACTTTGCATTTCATTTAAGGAAGTGGCTAGAGGATTTCTCCGTTGCTTAATCTAACGCATCTTCCATTCTTAAAATACAAGACACGGGAGAGAGAGAGGGAAAAATATTCACCCATATCCAATAAAAGAATCATAAGAATAAAATGGGATGGCACATACACGCAGACAGTTGTTGATTTAAGCCAGGTTTAAGCAGCTATGACCTCTAAGGGGACATCGAGCATAGATCAGCACAAACTGAGAAATTGTTAGTGATGAAAAAGTAACTATTATGGTGAAACAAGAAACGACAAGAATCAAGTAAACAGTACGTGGAAACATTTTCGTTTAGGGTGGCAGTCTACGGATCGCAAGCATGGGCCATTTTTAAATAAAAACAGAAAAGATTACGAGATTTTTGAAATGCCGTGGCTGAGGAGGATACTCAAGATCAAATGGTCGGATAAAATAAGCAATGAGAAAGTGTAGAGAACTGTAAAAGAGGAAAGGACAATGTGGAACGCAACACAAAAAGGACGAACCAGATGGATAAGAGCGCGCACCCTGAAGCACAATGGGTTTGTGAAGGATATAATTGATGGAAAAATTGAGGTGAGAGTAACAAGAGGAAGGCCAAGGGATGAATATACTAAATAAAGAGGGAGGTACATGAAAAGAACAAACTAGCAGGGAATAGGGGGACGAGCATCAGACAGAGGAGGAAGTAGGACTGCGCTCAATGCACTCTTTGATTGAATGATAAATTGTAAAGGAAAAGTATACCTTAGTTATTCCACATAGATTTATTAACAGGACGACCTAGGTTTCGACGAAGCTCGTCATCATCGGGTACAGTATTACAATAACACAGAATATATAGTCACACATAATCGGGGGATGAAGGGTTTTATGTGGCTATATATTCTGTCTTCTTGTAATACTGTACCTGATGATAACGAGCTTCGTCAAAACTTAGGTCGTCCTGTAAATTGATTTATGTGGAATAACTAAGTTATACTTTCCATTTACAATGTTAAGCAAATTCCACGAAGTCTCGCCCGAGACATGGAATGAATGATAAATCATTATAATCTTGGAGGTGATATTTATTCCATTTCAAGCATGTATGATTGATCTACATTAGTTTTAGATGAATAATATCTTCGCTGAAAGAGAACACTATTTTTTAGAAATTGTACACGAAAGAGTACAAGATGCCAAAAATGCAGGGACCTGTAGTTTTTCAGAAGAAGATTCGCACACTGAATTATTTCCACCGTCGAGTTGGAAAACAATTTAAGGCTATCGTTAACAAATAAATGATTACAACAGATAAAACTGAATCAAATCAACTCATAAAAGACACTTTCAAACGTACACATCTCATGTACTTAACTCATTTGCCCCAAAATGCCCATTATCCTTCATGATATCCTAAAATCAGGTGAAACGAATATGCAAATAGACACAATTTTCCTTGATTTTAAGAAGGCATTCGACAAGGCTCCTTACAAAAAACTCATTTATAAATAGTAATTAATGCGGTTAACGGTTTTAGCTCTAATATGGTTGAAGTCACATCCGGTGTTCCTCAAGGAAGCGTGATTGGCCCTCTTTTATTCATTATTTATATTAATGACCTAAAGTTCTCAAATTAGCAGTAAATTAAGATTATTTGCAAACGATACAGTTATCTACCCTGAAATAAGCGAAGACGAAGACTATGAAGTTCTGTCACCTGGCCTTAACAACGTACATTCGTGGTGCCAGGAGTGGTGTTCAGAACTAAATATTAGTAAATGCACCACAGTCCACTTCCTGCGAAAGTCATCTCAACAATGCCAAACCTACACCGTGGGTGGAGTAAACATAAAATCTTAAAATGCAGTAAAATATCTTGGAATTAACTTAACATTTGATATATCGTTGGGAACACACATACAAAATATATGCGGCACAGCATTAAAGAAACTAGGTCTCGTTAAGCGTATAATAAGGAAGGTCCTCGGATGAAAAAGTCAAAGGGAGATGCTACTTCGCTCTGGTTAGGCCACACCTCGAATACGCCGCGAGCATTTGGGACCCTGGTCATAAAGATCTAACCAAAAAATTTTAAAAAATACAAAGAAAAGCAGGATGCTTCGTTAAAAACTGCTACGATCGAACATATAGTGTTACATAACTTTAAGAGGCATTACGGTGGGAGCCCCTAGAGACTCCGAGGCTACACGCTAGGCTTAGGCTACTTCAGATATTTAGATTTGGTGTGTTTCAGAGCGACACACACAATATTTTCATGACTACATTTCTAGATCTGACAGATGCGATAAAATAAGATAGATACTCTGCCGAACAGATAGGTACAAAACCTTGTTCTTTCCGCGCACAATAAGCGACCACAATAGAAACTGAGCTCCTCCAAATATACTCTCATAGGACATGTCACCATTTCACCTCCAAAACTTTTACATCTTTACACTGCTGGTGACCTACCACCTCCTGCCACACGCGCATGCGGCGGCACGAGCGGTAGTATGTAGATATATAGATGCAGATGAAATCATGACAATGTAACGAAGGCGCAAATGAGCTTTATGGAGTGGAATCGGCGGAGGTGAGACGGTCGACGGGAACGCCGGAAGAAGACGGCGGACGCGATCGAAGACGAACGCGAAGAGACGAGCATCGCAGCCATCGCATCCAGAGTCAAGGCCGCCGAGGAAAGAAAAGAAAAACGTTTCGAACGCAAATGTTCGGCAGCGCCATTCATTAAAAAAAAAGGATCACACGGCGCACGGAATCGACGACGCCGGCCGGCGAAGCTCGAATCGCCTCGAATGCCACATTGCTTTGAGAGTGGATTGATTTTCACTTGTTTATTCTTCCGGTCGGTCCACTTCCGCTCGAAAAATTGGGGCAATGCGAGCGTCACATTTCCGAAAACAATTTCACACCACGGCGACGCATAAACAACGGGAGCACAGGGATTTATTTGACGAAATATGTGATACCAATGCGGAGTACCTTTCCTCAAGATTTTCGTCGGAATGATGCAAAGTTGATGTTTTTTCTGTCTCCCAGTTTTAATTTAAGTATCATAACATATGACTTTAAAAATGCAACAGAAAGCGACAACGAAAAAAAAACAGTACCCTCAGCATCTTGGGCAAAATCTCTCCTTACACATACTTTCAATTTTAATACTGAAAATAAACAATAGTAGTAGCACTGTCATGAAAATTTAAGCTGTTAAGGTTATCTCGGATCTGATGTCATATCTACATCTACATAATACCTCGCGAGTCGCCGCATGGGTGTGTGGCAGGGGGTGTTAGGTCACCAGCCGTGTAAATGTGTACGTTTTTTGAAGGTGAAATGGTGACATGTATTATAGGAGTGTATTTAGAGGAGCTCAATTTTTATTGTGGTCGCTTATTGTGTGCGGAAAGAACGAGTTTTTGTTCCTATCTGTGCGAGAGTATTCCTCTTATTTTATCGCATCCGTCAAACCTAGAGAAGTAGTGAGGCGTCATGACAATATTTTCGGTGTCGCTCTGAAAAATATCAGTTCTGAATTTATCAAGCAAACTATGTCTATCATGTAGCCTCCGAGTCTCTAGGGGCTCCCACCGTAAGCCCTCTCAAAGTTGCGTGACACTATATGTACGCTCGTAGCAGTTTTTAACGAAGCACGCTGCTTTTCTTTGTATTTTGTTAATTTTTATGGTTGAATCTTTATGACCAGAGTCCTAAAATCTCGCGGCGTACTCGAGGTGTGGCCTAACCAGAGCGAAGTAATATCTCTCTTTGACTTTTTTATCCGAGGACCTTCCCATTATATGTTTAACAAAACCTAGAGTTTTTAATGCTGCGTCACGTATGTTTTGTATTTGCAATCTCCACGATATATCAGATATGTCAAACCAGAATATCATGAATTAAAATAGAAATGGTTTAAAAATACATAAGATGGAAACACTGGTGACCAATCAGACAAAACATTGGTAAACGTTTCCAGATTGCCACCGAATACTGAAAATGAAATACACAATTGTTACAAGTATAATGCCAATCACCGATATTTCTTGAACTTAAAACAAAAAAAATAAACTCTCATAGCCACATTAATCTTCTTACATATAAAAAAGAAAGTGTGATAGTGCGGTCGCTTATCACTACCAAACCACTGAACGAAATGACGTAAACCTTTGTAAAATGATTCTTTATGTCACTCTAAAGGTTTATGGCTACTTTGTGTTTACCCAATGGTCTCCAGTTCGACTCCAGGCGAGTTAAAGCGTTTCTATGAGAAATACACGTAAAGTTCGTTTTTCTGGCATGCCGACCTTTTTTATTTTGCACATTTAAATTAATAACAATAGTTAAACAAAGCTGCAACAAGGACCATTGGAATTAAAAATAAATAAAACTTCTCACTGTTGCAATCGATTTTGTTTTTCAACTGATTCACTTTAAATTCTGAAAAAACAACCTTAAATTGGTGAAAATTCATTGTTTTTGGTACCCTGTCCCCTTGACGACCAATAGCAATATTGAGACCGAACCCCATATTGAGGAATGGTGAATATAGGCCCAGAACGTGTTAAATTGAAATAGAAGAATCTTTATAATCCATAAGAAATACATTGTGCGAGATATATATCGATATATTTCGATTGTTATCGATAGTATAAAATAAGTTCAATGTGTTTCACACCTGTTGAATTTCAACGGGTTATAAATACACATTGATTCAAAATTACTTATGCAAAATGATATTTTAGGAGTTGCCTATTTTTAAAATGGCTTCACTCTATAATTTAAAACATATGAATAAAAACTTGTGGTCTGTCAGTAGTCCTTGGATATAAAAAAATATTATCACCGAGGAATTTGTAGACGATAGGTACCGATTAAATGACTCCCTGACTTTCTCAATCTTAAAGCGTTCAAACTTCTTGGTGATTTGATCGAGAAGTCGTTTCACATGGAATTCAATAAAGTTTGCCTCGTTTGAATGTGAAATATCTTTTCTATCCAAAATACTAAAATATCAGGCAATGATCCATATATTTTTCGAAATACCTAAAGTTAGAACTCCATGGGAGATGATACGAGTATGCCTAATAGAGAAACCTATAGAAAAATATGTGACGAATTTCAAGCACCTACATCTAGTCAAAAGTTTCGCAGGATTAGGTTTATTTGCTATTACAAACATTTAAAAAAATTAATCAGATAAACACCGAAGTAATTTTTACAGATTCTTAAAGATATACATGACGTCAAGTTGTTTTTGCCGAAGAGCGTGATGAAAATTAGTCAGATTAAAATAGAAAGAGGAAGACTTTTGAATCTACTATTCGCAAATAACTGAGAAATTCAGTATTTTAAAACTATATATTTGCTCTATTAATACTTCAACATTCAGTTCATACTTATTACAGCTGTTCAAACTTAAATCAATGAAATTCTAAGATCGAGACTCCCTTTTGAAAATGGAAAAAAATCTCACTCAAACGACCTCTTAAGATGCACGTAATTTGAAAAATTGAGAAACAGAAAATCTCAACGGCTATAAAGTGCGATCGCTGTATGAATAATGCACTAGTATTCATCTCTAGGCGATGGTAGGCGAAATCACAGAGTAGAATCATACCTCAGTTTTAGAATAAAAAGCTTTGTAATTTATTCCTTGTTTTATAATGAGATTAATCAGTTTCAGTCATAAACTGAGTTCAAAATTTACATAAAAACGGGTCAGTCTTATTTATCAAAGTGTGTACAGGTTTTTCTCATCCTCTACCTTTGTATTCATCGCTTTCGAGTCCTTGGAGCGTTTCGAGAGGATTTTGCGAGATACGCTTCGAATTTGATCTCAAACCGGAAGAATGGTCTCGAAAGTTGTTTCGGAGTCGGGGCGCAGCGCTCCGACGCTTGTGAGCGCCAAGGCGCAAGTCACCATGGCGACGATTGCCAGGAGGGTGAGCAGAAGGAATTCCCCTCGTCTATCTCTCTCTTGCTACGTGGGAGAGGGGGTTGGTGGGGGATGGAGAGGAGGGGGAGGGGCGGGCATTTCACTTCCCCTTCGTGGCCGAGGGAGCTCTTTTGCAAATCCGAATCGAGATGGAGGCACTGAAGGCGATTGCATCAATTCTCCGAAAGGAAAGACGAAGTCTGTCGAAGCGGAGGAATGACTGAGTGAGCGTTTGTCTTAATTGAAACTTGATGAAGCAATCGCAAGCCGTTTGCTCTTTGTATTCATCGAGCGATCGCACTTTATAGCCGTTGAAATTTTCTGTTACTCAATTTGTCTAATTACCTACACCTTAAGAGGTAGTTTGAGTGAAATATCATTTCACTTACACTACACCTTACCACATTACTTTCGGAGATATTTACCAAAAAATACCAGTCCTTTTACATGGGAAACGGTACGTATGCTGTCCAGAGAGGCATTATTGATAAAGTGAGGAATTTGTAAAACTAAGATGGCGTAAAAAAATTACAATGTGTAGTTTGTACGTTTTCTCAACTATATTTGAAAATAAATCATTTTGTCACAGCAGTAGGTTCTTGGGTATCACAAAAAACCTTCCGTTTTGAAGGAGTTTCAAACACATCGCGCGAAAAAATGAGTCAAGTTAAAGACTTTTTCAGATATTTTCATTTAATTACTTACAACTTCTGTCAGATAAAACTATATTATTGCACCATTAGTAATGCAATATTAATTGATGAGTATTACAACTGGCGAAATTCAAACTTATAATTCGAATATGGGATCTTTTATGACTAGGGAACTATCTCACTCGGAATACCTTAAATAGAGACATAATGTTAAGAATCTAATCGAAAGTGTCAAAAACGACTAGAAACAGCAGAAATAATTTTTATCCACTGAAGATGTTTCCATTAAAACAATTTACCAAAAATACTCAATTTGTTTCGGCGTGTTCGCATGCATGTGTAACTAAGCACCTCAAAAGACTGATGCGCCCTCAGAAACCCATCGCATTATTTATTCATTTGGAGACAACCCTTGGGAATGTTTATCATTCCCATCGAGTAAAAGACGCGGCATGAAAGCATTGGCCTTGCGTGGGTCATGACCTCCTGGGCTTGCACCTCAATCGGAAAACGTGTTAATGAAAGTAAGTCCAAAGGATTTCCAAATTTTGCAGGTGATGAACGAATACTAATTACGGGATGGCACCATTGTGTGAAACTCACGGTGGAAAAAATCATTCGCCTGAACTGGGAATCGAACCCAGATCCCTCGATTTCGCGCCCAGTCCTCTTAACCAATCCAGTTACCCAGGCGTCCTCTTCCACTGTGAGTCTCATGGGAGCTTTAAGGAGCGATATGACCTCATACCGTGCATGTAATGCCACCGAGTACTCGCGTGAGAATGCACGCAGAGATAAATCAAAAGGGTCTAGGTTCGAATCCCAGTTCAGACGAATGACCCATCTACAGTGAATTTCACACTGTGTGTGTGTGACAGTCAGTGAAAGTTACGTCACGAGAGTGTATTTTATTTTCCGAAACACCGTTCAGGGGAGAAAATCAAAGTATATCACAGTTTAAAACAAAGTTGACAACGTTCACACCCACAAGGGGACGTTTGAAGAATGTATTTACATCGGAACATTAAGGTTTTCCATTCACAATTAAAAATTCAGCTGCCGGACAGAATACGCTTTATTAATACTGATTGCCACTAAGTACATTGCAGCGAATATTCCAATGGAAATTCCTGAATACCTGATGATACCTCCTCTCACGAGATGTGAAATGTTTTAGCCATGAATATTTATTATGGATTGTTACCTCGTCGCCAAAAACTGTTGTCTAGAATTCCGTAAACAAACAACTTTTTGGAAAGTGGTGCCGCTTAGTGATGAAAGACGGAAGTTCAAATGTAAATACAGTTGATAGTTTGTAAATAAACACGTCGTACTGGTTTTACCATGAATATACATGGGTTTTACTTACAATTAATCATAATGCAGTGGATAAAAAAAGTAGTTCTGCACGCGGGACGTAATTATACCCTTTTTTATATCGTCCGGTCTACAGATATATTTTATTCCTCTCCAAATTTAATCACACAAATGCACAATTAACTTCTTAGCATTTCGTGAATATCGCTAAACGGAAATGTAATAATAATGCGAGGTGACTTCATGAGTATTCTCAATGGCCATCATTGCAGTGTAGGTGAAAAAGAATGCACTTATCGCCGCCTTGAACAGATTCTTATTTTTCAATCCAAGTCTCCTATTTTGGGTCCTCGTAGATGCATACCCTGTTTTGGTACGAAGTAAGTTCTGCTGAAACAAGGCATTCTTAATTCTTTATTTAAGCCGAACGGGCGTAATGCGTTCAAATTAGAATCAGAGTCTAGCAAACATCGTCGTCGGCACACGATGGACGTTTCATAAACCTCTTACACATTTTCTGTAATAGATATTTCATCTCTAGCATTTACAAAGTAACTTTTACATCACAAAAATAGCAAATATTATTCAAAGCATCAATAAATTCATATCTCCTCAATCGTTATTGAATATTCACCTAAGTCTCACGTTAACAATAATTAAATACGTCTATCTACAATAAAACCAGAAAAGACTCTAATCGAAGTGGCGCCAAGGACTGGGTGAACTAAAAGTGGAAATTTAGGCAACACCCATCCTAGGCAACAATTCCAAACATATAAATCCATAATATATATTAATGGTTTTAACAAAAGCACCGAAAAGTGACAAAATCCGGAAGCAATAAATAGGAAACGTTCGCGAATACTCACGTAAATCTTGTAAATAAACAAAAATCGCCATGACGACCCTAACAATGGTCCCGACCTGAACTGGAGCTCAATGGCGAGTGGACAAGATCAGATCGAGACGAATGGACAGCGAAGACAATTCCTGTGTAATACAAATGGAGCCGTGCACCGCAGTGGATGAAGAGGTGCACAAGCCAAAAGCTAAAAATCACAGTCGACAGCTCAATCCCATATCGATCTCCCGAAGATGCGGAGACCAGCTCCCGGATTGCACGAGGATCTACGCAGATATATAAAATCATATTCGACGCTATTTGAAAGAAGCAAACGCGGAGGAAAAAAGAACTCCGAATGCAACGGAAACGCAAAAGAACTCATCATGGAGAATGTCTAAGACGGCAGTCGAAATTGCAACAAGCTTCCTCTCGCGGCAGTTCTGAACCTTTAGCGTCTTCGCTCGGAGAGAGTGTCATTTTCCAATTTCCCTAAACGCGTGATATGCACTCTCCTCCCGAACGCGCATGCATAAGACATGCGAAGGTGTCGCCGAAATCCACAGCGCGGCGGCGGTGGGCACACCTCAAGGTCCCGAAGAGATCCCCTTTCTTGGATCGTCACACGGGGTGAGGGCGGGGAGGGATGGGGGCGGGAAGAAGGGTGGAGAAGGGGGGTGGGAACAGAAGGACAGGGGGAGGAGAGGGTTGGTGGCGATCGAAGGGTGAAGAGGATCCACTTGAGAGAAAGTGATAGAAAGGGAGGGAAAGCGGAAAGAAATAGGCATGATGGGGAATGGTGGAATATTCGCAACCAGGGGGAGCTGAGTGGGGTGAGAGAATATATATTTATATAAATGACCTCAGTTCTAGAGTTTGCAGTAAATTAAGGTTATTTGCAGACGATACAGTTATCTTCCGTGAAATGAGCGAAGACGCGGACTTTGAAGTTCTGTCATTTGACCTTAACAACGTTCATTCGAGGTGCCAGGAGTGGGGGTTAGAATTAAATATCAGCAAATGCACCACAGTTCACTTCCTGCGAAAGTCATCACAAACATGCCATACCTATACTTTGGGTGTAGTAAAGATAAAATCTTCAAATACAGTAAAATGTATTGGAATTACCTTAACTTCAGATATATCGCGGAAAACACACATGCAAAACATATGCGGAACAGCATTAACGAAACTAGGTTTTGTTAAGCGTATAATAGGAAGGTCCTCGATGAAAAAGTCAAAGAGAGATGCTATATCGCTCTGGTTAGGCCACACCTAAAATACGCCGTGAGCTTTTGGGACTTGGTCATAAAGATTTAACCAAAAAAATTAACGAAATACAAAGAAAAGCAGCGCGCTTCGATAAAAACTACTACAAACGAACAGATAGTGTTACACAACTGTGGGAGCCCCTAGAGACTCGGAGGCTACGCGCTAGGCTTAGGTTGCTTGATAAATTTAGAACTAATATTTTTCAGAGCGACACAGAGAATATTATCATGACTCCTCACTACATCTCTAGGTCTGACAGACGCGATAAAATAAGAGAGATACACTGCCAAACAGATAGGTACCAGAACTCGTTCTTTCCGCGAACAATTTGCGATCACAATAAAAATTAAGCTCACTTAAATAAAGCGGACATGGACTAGACAAAGGAGAGGAGACTAAAAACCTTAATTTTATATATTGCAATTTTATTTCGTTAGTTCAACTAAATTTCTACATTTTTCATTTTACTCGAGCCTGCGTCAATTAACGCCGAACTCGGGATCATTCAATTAATAAATTTACGTATTTTTCAGCAATCCCTTTGGCTCACATAATATAGTCTATTTCTCATTTTTCAGATCGATTAGAACGCTATGCTTAGGCTGCTTGAGACATTCAGACTGATGTGTTTCAGAGCGACACAGGGGATATTATCATGACGCCTCACTACATCTCTAGGTATGATAGATGCGATAAAATAAGAGAGATACTCTGCCAAACAGATGGGTGCAAAAACTCGTTCTTTCCGCGAACAATAAGCGACCACAATAAAAACTGAGCTCCTCCAAATACACTCTCATGGGACATGTCACCATTTCACCTCCAAAAAAATTACTTCTTTCCACGGCTGGTTACCTACCACCCCCTGCCACACGCCAATGCGGCGGCTCGCGAGGTATTATGTAGATGTAGATATGACATCAGATCCGAGATAACCTTAACAGCTTACCCTTAACCATGCGGCGGCTTCCGGGTTTGTATGTGGATATAGATGTTGGAGCGCACAAACGTGATCACTTTGGTCACATCATATCTGTCGCCATAACTTTTGGATGTACGGGGTCCGCGAGAAGAAGTTTGCGAAGCATGTTTGAAAACTTTTCGGGTTTACTCTCCACTAATGTGGGTTTTGCCAGTCGTGAGAGGCACTGCCTCTTGCTAAAACCATTAGTGCAACACGTTTCTGAAATGTGTACCACGAAAATAACCGGGCCCTCCCTCACAAAGTTCACTCCACTGGCAACGGTTTTGTGTTTGGATATCTTCATTTGTTTGACTCATATGGAGGTGAGATGAGAGACAAAGTTTGCCAGCTCTGTCGTCACACACGTATCAAAAGATAGGAGAGATACTTAGAGGAGGAGGAGAAGGTCGCCTTTTGGAGGGAGGAGTTCGTCCCATTTCCGCAGCGATTCCTCGCTAAGGAGGAGACGCCTCCTATACACTCGAAGTGATGTCTCACTCGGAGGATGCGGAGACATGGACCACCGAAGAGGTGACAGACTCCCAAAATATCTCTCACGCACTATAACACATGCGCAGGCTTCAAAGAGACATCCCAGGAGGGGAACTGAAAAAGAAAACGAATATACACGAAGAAAACAAGACTAAGGTGAACCAGGTGCCCCATTCGCTAAGACCCCGAGGCTTCCGAGCGTATTCGTCAGTGACGAATTTTGCATATAATTCCATAGAGTAAGTATAGTATATAGAGTGGCAAAGCAATGCTAAAAACTGGACATAAATTTTTGGGAACTTTGGGAAGTCCTTTTGGAAGAATCCTACTGCCAATATATTATGTGTTCAAAGAAATGTTGTCATCTATTAGCACCGAAATTTGTGGCACCAATCTAAGCATTAGCGGACATGAACCAGACAAAGGAGAGGAGACTTAAAACCTTCAATTTTATATCTCGCAATTTTATTTCGTTAGTTCAATTAAATTTCTACATTTTTCATTTTACTCGAGCCTGCGTCAATTAACGCCGAACTCGCGGTCATTCAATTAATAAATATATGCATTTTTCAGCAATCCCTTTGGCTCACACAATATAGTCCATTTCTCTTTCTTCAGATCGATTGGAAGGCATGGAGAGGTCGATGAATTGAGTAAATCATTTGCGGTGAAAAACGACTTCCTTGAATACATCTCTATTGAAGAACTCCTCCACCAAAAATAGCTTTTCTCATTGGAATTTCCAATTTCTTTATTCGTTACGTCTTTCAAAGAAGTCCAAATTAATCCCTCTTCCTCATCGCCATTCCATTTTGCCGATCCTTGCCTCTCTTTTTCCCTCTTTGTCTTCCTCTTCCTACTTTTCTCACTTCTTCCTTCCTCCGATCCTCACGTTCCATCTCTCCCTTCGCGATCGCTTCATCAGTCTCCCGTGGAAAGGAAAGACCGTCCGTCTTCTTCCGCCGCCAACTTTCATCCCCAACCCCTCCCCCGCAGCCCACCTTCCCTCCCGCCCCCCGCAATTCTCACACCCTCCGCCCCTTGACCCCTTCGACGCCGCAAGTCCATTTGCGATCTCACCCCTCCCCCCCTTCCCCTCCAAGCAATTCCCTCCTCAGATTTAGGGCACACACAGACGCTAACACAAAACCACGGAGTGTCTCCACTGCAGTTCCAACCAATCCGCCAAACACGTCTCCTCTCCAAATCTTGTGACCTCTCCATCTCTCTCTCTCTCTCTCTCTGAGAGGATGCGGAGAGGAAGGCAAGACGGCCGGAGTCCTCTTCCTACGGCCCCAGGTCAAGGAAATACATCCACCGAAAGTACCACAATAATTTATGCGAGCAATGATACAGAAGGGTACACTAGCATCGGTTTTAGCTTTAAATCACCCGATGAATTGCCCCCCAATAACAGCGTCATGCGATCTTTGGCCATCTTAAACCCAGGAATGGACATCTCTTCCATTGAAATGTAGGTTCTTGTAGACATGCGCTTCCAAAATAAACCTGTTTCGTCCGCGTTAAATATTTGCTGAGGTAGGTAACCTCCCTCCCTGACAATTTCCCTAAAATTTTCAATAAATATATTGGCAGCTTAACTATCAGCACTGGCTGCCTCAACGATCGTTTTCACAACACCACACAAATGTGCACGTTTCTTATATCTATCAAACCACCCACGACTAGCAGTAAAAGGCTCAGGATTAGTTGTCTTTAGTAAGGTCACCATAAATAGCCAATGCCTTCCTTTTAAATATAGCTAGGTAAACTGGTTGTTTTTTATGAATTTCATTTTCATACCACAGAGTAAGCAACCGTTCCATCTCTACTAAAAAAGCAATCGTTACAACTTGTGCTCCTATAGCGTGATAAATGCGCTGCACTTGGAGAAGTGGCAAATCTCCCAAATTCCTCAATTTTGTCTTCGTCCTTTAAAATGGTCCTTATCGTCGTCGCCTGAAAACCTAGAACTCGGCCAATTTCCACAGTAGTTGCACCTTGTTCACTTCCTTTAATAATGTTAAGTTTTCATTCTAGCGTTGCCGTTTTCCGTCTTTTCATCACTTCCGATGATACGCCAGGATCGCCACTTCTCTTTGTGGACATATGTTTTGTTTAGACACTACAAATATAACATATATAAAGTAAATAACGGGATAATAAATCGCTCAGGTGAACCGTTTACAAACGCTATGAAGAGCAGCGCCACCTTTTCCGCCAAACGGAAATTACGCATCAGATGCGCCAAAGTCCTATTCGCCATACATATTTTTTGGTCGCGCATAATTTGAACAAAGTTATCGCGAAGCACTAATGACGTTGAATGATTAAGGGTTTTAATTGTTTGAAAATATTATCGCGAAACAACGTTAAACGGGACAACGTTAAACGAGGACACACTGAAATTAAATGGCATAACATCTCCGAATGTCGCGTCCTATTACAACAAGATAACACTTCAAGAAATATCTGAAGAATCATCCTGTTGTACAACAGTTTATAACCATCCTGAAGAATCATCCTGTTGTACAGGGAAGAGTATAACTGAAGGAAACGTTGAGAGAGAGTAACATGAGAAAGGCCATTGGATAAGTACATGGGACGAATGAAGGAGAAATTAATTCAGGATACTCATTTGGGAGAAAGAGAACTAGCAGTAGATAGGGAAGGACAGACGGCTGAAATCGGCCAATCTTGGGATTGAACGACGGATGACGATGTTTCTAAAGATACTAGATTCAAAGAAAGGTGATATTTCATTAGTATCATCCCCGCCGAAGATTACGATTGAAACTACTTTGGAGTGTTCGCTGAAATGAGCTCGTTTAACTTAATTTCTTGGGGCAGCCTTAATTAAAAACTGCGAAGTGTTTCCTCTTACGAATAAAATTGCATAAAGCTAAATGAATATGAATTCAGTAGACAAGGGTCATGATTATGAAGAAGTTCGAGAGGCCGGAGTTCAATGATTCCTAATATAAGTTTCATTTATCCCTAGGATTACTAAAGACCTCCATATTTAACAAAAATTGTTCAAAATAACGAAACCCAAAGTATTTGCACATATTCTGAGAATGAAGCCGACTTCTTCAGAGGAATGGTGTAGCTGGATGTTTTGCATCGTAAAAACATAACTACTTGGGAAGATGCATGCCTTCAAGTCTTTTTGGTGCATCTATTTTTCATCCCGCCTAGCTACAAGAAAACCAAAACAAATATATTCAAATAAAAATGGTTTGGCTCTGTCTTCAAAGCAATATTTTTAAATTCTATGATCTACGTAAGTCTTCATTTCTATTTTCACTTTCTGCTGGTGAGTCACTTCCACATGCTCAGATCCATCCGATTCAAGAAAGAGGGAAATAAGACGCGAGAGTTGAAAGACGAGGAAGCAGCGGATAGGCTTTCTTCGCGGGAATCTAGGCGCGGCAAGCCGCCGAAGATTCCATGGCCATCTCTGGTTCACCACCACCTTATTTTTCTCTCGCCTCAGAACCCTTGAGGGGAAAACCCTAGGAATTCAAGGAGCGAAGGCGAAAAAAAATAGGAGTCAGAGTGGAAGAAGAGATGGGGAAGGACGTGCGTGCTTACGTCGGAGTCTGTCTATATGGACCAGGCTCTCTCTCTGTATCGCTCCAAGGTTCTCTCTATCTCTCTCTTAACTCTCTGTGCCCTCACGGCGTGCGGCTTTTAGCGAAAAGGGTTCTGGGAGAAGTGAAAAGAGAGGGCGAGGGTGAGATGGGAGGGGGGCGGAAATGGGGGAAGGGTTAGAGAGATGTGCTCAAGGCGTGAAAGACTTAAAAGTGGAGAGGAGAGGGAGGAAGAGAAGCGGCAGGGAAGGAGAACGAAGCTCATTGGATACGTTTGTATATATGTACTACTATAGAAAATGCTACGCGTACGTACGCATAATCTACCTGCTAGGCATAGTGTTTCAGATGTGCGCCAATAGATGGCATGCGTGCTCCTACATACGTTCTCCACTAACTGACACAAGGTGTGGGGGGCTCGGGTTGGTGTGGTGGCCAGAGTACTGGCTAACCATACGGGCGGCCAGGGTTCAAATCCCGGCAGAGGCGGATGTTTTTCAGAGGAAACCCGATCTCTACTTAAGTGTCTTGTGGAGGGCACTTCAAGTACAGTATTCTGTCTGTCGGATGAGACGTTAAACCGTCGTCCCCTTGGCGCCTTTCGTTAAGAGCAGGCTAATGCCGACGCCGGGTTTCTATCCACCCCTCCTCCCTTACCTATCCCCTATGGCGAAAATGACCTTAGCTGTCGGTCACCTCGCCAAAATCCAATTCAATCCATAAGATATGGGCTTATTCATATATACTTATACAAAAATCATGAGGCAAACTGCTTAATTTACATCTTCGCTTGCGTCACCAAAAATGTTGTATACTATGAAATATTTGGCATAAATATTGTTTATCATAGTAATATCCGCTGTTTCCATTAAAATATTTTTTATTTTTTTGTAAGTATTTTACTGGTAAAATGTAGATTTTGGTGGTAGACTAAGAAACTCCTCCCGATTTTATACACCATCATGGCCCTTTCTACCTCTATTACTACCATTTTTCCCTGAGCATACGATCTTCCCTTTTTCACCCTGTCCGCAAAACCTATTCTATTTCCATCTCTTTCCCTATTGCCCATCATCTATCCCTCTATCACAGTCTTGAGCAACCCATGTTTATTACTTCCTTCATCCATCTACCCTGTCAATCTCCGATTTCATTCAGATAATTTCCTTTCCTCACCCTCCATACGAATAACTCCTTCGTTTGTCTTCTTTCTCCAAGCATTTCACCTTGTGTCCCCATAATGTATTCCACCATCCCTCCCCGGGTTCGCCTCAGAAAGAGTCCCCACTCTCCTCCCCTCGTTCTTTCTTCATTTCTCTCACTCCTCGCCTTGAAGTCTTCTTCAAACGGTTGAAAAAAAGTATCCCCTTTCATCGAAATAAAACTACTCCGCGGTAAATCCAATGGTTTGCGAGTTGACTTTGCGGAATTTTGAGAAACGAATTAGCGATAAATTCCGCTGTTTAGCCAAAAGCAATGCCAGCCGATTTCGATATTTTTACCAACTTTTAGGTTTACTCAATAAATTTTATTTATTTCGCTTAATTTTTTGGACAGATAATGGTTCCCCTATGCCAGGGGTGGCGAACCGTTTGGCCATTGAGTGCCAAAGTTTATGAAATAAGAATATACTCGCTCGACTCGCGTGCCAACCCATAGTGAGTTGAGTGAGGTCCCATCTCCGCGTGCCGAAATAATTGCTCCCCGTGCCACTTTGGGAACGCGTGCCATATGTTCGCCACCCCCGCCCCATGCTATCAAACTGAGTTTCCTGGAAACGTCGAACGCCATAAGCTAATTCCTTTTTTCAACCAATGGACGACAAACACCACTAATCCGCTCATCTTATTAATTTTGGATCTCTAGATACGTTTTGCCGAATGGGACGTAGATGACAATGGGAATATGAGTAATCAAGTACCTCTAAACCTGATATCGAAGTGATAATGATGTTTTTGGGTGAAAAGTGTCTCTGAAGTCCATTTAACTGAACTAGGACGAATAACTTGACTCTTGGCTTGCCAAAATGTGGCAAGATTCCCTATCAACCGCTCTCGTGCTAGAAAGATATCCCTTCATTATCGCACGCAGCCATAATCAGAGGAGAACAACGGTTAGCGTGATCAAGGGGAAATTAGAGTTATATACCGTTCCGTTCCGTAAGGAAGTCTAAAAATCCACTGAAAGTTTACAAACGGAGGACAATGCAAGAGTATAAAGTTTCTATTCTATCTCAGTCTTTGCCTAGTCCTTCCCTTCTTCATCCCGTCCATTATGTAAAAAATTATAGGCTCCAAACATCAATAAAATACAAAGGAAAGCTGCGCGCTTCGTTAAAAACCGCTACCAGCGTACATATAGTGTTACACAACTTTTAGAGGGACTACGGTGGGAGCCCCTAGAGACTCGAAGGTTACACGTTAGGCTTGGGCTGCTTGAGATATTCAGATCTGGTTTGTTTCAGAGCGACACAGAGAATATTATCATGACGCCTCACTACATTTATAGGTCTGACAGATGCGATCACATAAGAGAGAAACTCTCCCGAACAGATAGGTACAAAAACTCGTTCTTTCCGCGAACAATAAGCGTTCACAATAAAAATTAAGTCTACTAAATACACTCCCATAGTACATGTCACCATTTCACCTCCAAAACTCTTACATCCTTACACGGCTGGTGTCTTAAGACCCCCTGCCACACGACCATACGGCAGCTTGCGGGGTAGTATGTAGATGCGATAAAATAAGAGAGATACACTGCCGAACAGATAGGTACAAAAACTCGTTCTTTCCGCGAACAATAAGCGATCACAATAAAAATTAAGCTCACTAAACACACTCCTATAATTCATGCCACCATTTCATCTCCAAAAAACGTACACCTTTACACGGCTGGTGACCTAACACTCCCTGCCACACGCCCATACGGCGTCTCGCGGGGTAGTATGTAGATGTAGATGTAGATGTAGATTACCCGTTTGCTCCACATCCTTCCTTCCATCACGGACTTGGGGAAACACTTCCTTCCCTCTTCCGACCACCCACTTTGCCTCCTCCTAATGTCATCCAGGAGTTTCCTTTCCTCACCATACACCCTACGAAGCACCTCCACGTTCTTCTTCCTTTTCGCCCACCGTGCTTCTCCATTCCCCATCCACACCACCCACGAAAGGGTTTACACACACTCGCGAAATCAATTCAACGAGGACAAAGGACGGGGAATTCCAGGCAAGGGAGATACCTTGGGAATGGTGTGTTTAATTAGTCTCCTGGCGCGCCATGGTAACACTCCATTGGGGCGTGAAGCGGTGCCAATGAAAGAGGGGGAGGAGGAGGGGTGGAGAGGGAGGGAGGGAAGGGGTTGGGGAAGGGCTCTCTAACCACTCCCACCTGATTGGCCCACCCATCTTCTCCTCCCAACCAATCACACCTTCCCTTCCTTCAGTCAACCTTCCCTTTGATTGCATGAAAATTACAAACCAGGGGGACAAAACCCACCAAGGACCGCATCTTCGTCAACTAGGAGAGAGAAAAACTGAAATATCCCATCGATTGATCGAAATGAGCCCACGCAGTGAAGTTCACTCGAATCCCTGATGACAGCATCGCGCAAGAGGACACACATAAATGGACCTTCAAATCGTAATTATACGGGACAGTGTGTATTAAATCCAGGGTAAAATAAAATGCAACTATGAGTCGAACAAACTCCTCGTCTCTTTGAAGGATTCCGCGACTCATATACTTGTTAATATCGCTGTTTTCAGGTAGTCTCGTCGCGTGTTAGTTTTTATTGCTACAGTTTCTCCCCTCTTCCTGGGGGCGTCTTCAGGTCAGGTCAGAACATTTGGAAATTATTTTATACAATCACATTAAATTTGATAATTACAAAATTACCTACATAATTACAATTGCATTACATTACATTACAAATAATTACAAAATGTCCAACGGACCTGAAGACGCCTTACAGGAAGGGGGGAGAAACTGTAGTCATAAAAACTAAACACGCGACGAGTATACCTGAAAACAGAGATAGAAACTCCTCCGTCGTTGAGAAAGACGTCCCAAATATTTCATCAAGGAATAATTATTCGAATGATCAAACGGATCAAAGAGAAAAATCAGAAAAGACGTACTCGAATATTCCCCTGTCTTCCTCCAGAACACGTGCCTTTAATTAATAGATGCATTCGTTGCAAAGCCAAAATTAATTCATCTAAGATGATACATAGGTAAGAGTGGAGAAACCTCCAACAGACTAGACACAGTAGCAACCCGAGGTGGCAATGGATGCCCAAGCATTAAATTAACGACAAAAGTTTATTTGTTTACGTCACTGCCAAGCGGCAGTGATTTCGAATGATTAAAAGATACCACGACTGTCATGATTGACTGAAATTCCTGCCAAAATATTGAAATCGATGGTTGAGCAAAGTCATCAATCAACTTAAGGTGGTTCGAGCGAGATAGTTCCCTAGTCATAATAGAGGCCATATTCCAATTATACGTTTTAAATTCACCAGCTGTAGGACAATTGAATTACATAATGCGTAATAATTGGTACATAATATAGTTTTATATGACAGAAATGGTAAGTAATTAAATGAAAATATCTTAATTAGTCTTTAGCTTGACTTAATTTATTCGCGCGGTGCGTTTGAAACTCCTTCAAAACGGAAGGTTTTTTGTGATACCCAAGAACCTATAGAGGTGACAATGAGATTCATTTTCAAAAATAGTTGAGAAAACATACAAACTACACGCTGTTAGTTTTTTTACGACAGCTTAGTGTTAGAAATACCTCATTTTGTTAATTATGTCTCTCTGGAGTGCATACACATACCATTTCACATGTACAAGGGCCGGTATTTTTTGGCAAATAACTCCGAAAGTAATGTGGCTAGGGATTGAATTTTGGTGTCATTAGAAGGGTGAGATATTTTTCTTTAAAATGAGACCAAATTCATTGATTTCCATGTAAAATGATATTTTACTCAAACTACCTTACTGAATATTTTGTTTTTATATAAATCTCCTTTTATCATTTTCTAAGTTAGTAATTGTAATTCCTGCGGTCAGAAAAACTCACGGCAACCTCACGAGAAAAGCAATAGGAAGCTGAAACATGTGCTCAGGGCACAGTCTCCAATTTACAACCACATATTAGTCTCTTTGGTTATTTCTCTTCTTCTGAATATGTTTTTGGATACTTGCTTCAAAGTTAAAAATAGAGTATTGAAGACTTTTTCCGTCGAAGATACTGAGCACAACAAAATTACAATGAACATTTTAGTATCCGCGTCACATGTTATGGATCCGAATATTATGAGTAACAATTGATACTCCGATTTTTTAAATTTCCTAATATTTAAAATATAATCAACAGTTTGGCATTGTAAATCAATTTATTGTCAAAATACATACAAAAAGGAAACTCTTTTGATCGAAGAGAATTTTTTTCTAGGAGTATTTTATCTCTTTGAATGCATCTCGTCTTACGCCTGCTCGTTAATTGGGCGGCGTCTCTTATATCTACACCAAGAGACTGGCTTATTCTTATTTCTTCTAATAGTAGAGTAATTTTTAACGAATCGGAAGGTTTGAGTCACCATCAAAATGAAAGTTACATACATACATATCAATCATACCGTTCCCTTCCGGTTTGAAAGACAACACAACTGTTAAAAGGATTAAGGTGGGAGCCCCAAGAGACTCGAAGGCTGCACGCTAGGCTTAGGCTGCTTGATAAATCCATAACTGATATTTTTCAGAGCAACACAAAGAATATTGTCATGACGCCTCACTACATTTCTAGGTCTGATAGATGCGATAAAATAAGAGAGATATTTTGCCGAACAGATAGGTACAAAATCTCGTTCTTTCCGCGAACAATATGCGACCACAATAAAAACTGAGCTCCTCCAAATACACTCTCATAGGACATGTCACCATTTCACCTCCAAAACTCTTACATCTTTACACGGCTGGTGTCCTAACACCCCCTGCCACACGACCATACGGCAGCTCGCGGGGTAGTATGTAGATGTAGATTACCCGTTTGCCCAACATCCTTCCTTCCTTCCGGTTTATACAGTTTGAGAGTTAATGTATTACGTTTCACATTTCCCACTCAGTTGATTTTTGTCCCGTATTATTTCCCATCAAAATGCGGAAAGAAAAATTGTGGTTTCCGACGTGACTTTGGAGGACCTAGTATTTCATAAATACATACATACATGCATACCAATCACGCCGTACCACAGGTAGGCACAGTAACAAAGTTTCACTCATAAATACATATTTGTACACGTAACTCTGCTTCAATAATTTCCTCCATACTGACCTATCCTTGCAAATCTCTTTTGCCTCATTTACCCCCATACACTGCTTCATACACGCCCTCCTGTTTTTAAGACTCCTAATATTCCTCCACCTAAGAATTTCCTCACCCACATTCAACCACAACTTTCTCGGAAGAAACGATAAAAAGAATATATTCACCAATACGTGAAATTATTTGAATAATAGAGCTTTTCAATGCCAGCACTTGAATCCGATAAACCGTACAAATATCATCAGGATAAATCAGGAGTTTGAATTTTAAAATTACATCAAACAAAGTTATTCTAACTTCGTTCTATCACCCAATCATATTCCTTCCGGATTCTTCATTCAATCAGATACTTCATTTCCAATAGATGGCTTTGCAATGGTATAGCACAGTGGTCAACAAAGTGGACTCCACTGCCCCCTGGGAGACGGGACTTCAATCTAAGAGGCGGGGATAAGGAACAGGGGGGACAGTAGAAGCGACGCACCGGAGGCAGGTTCCTGACCTAATGGTGACAGCATAACATGTACTGCGATGAAAAGTACTAATCTTTTGGAAGTCAAATTAACATTAATTTAAACATTTATATTTCAACACCATATATAAGGTAGTCCGAGCGAGATATCTCCCTAGTCATAATAGACCATATTCGATTAATATGTTTTAATTTCACCAGCTGAAGGACACATCCATTAAATATTGCATTATTAACGGTACAATAATATAGTTTTATACGATAGAAATTATAAGTAATTAAATGAAAATATCTAAATAAGTGTTTAACTTGACTCATTTTTTTCGCGGTGCGTTTGAAACTCCTTCATAACGGAAGGTTTATTGTGATACCCAAGAACCTATTGGGGTGACAATATTTTTTTTCAAATATAGTTGAGAATACATACAAACTACACGCTGTTCATTTTTTACGGATCTAAGTGTTAGAAATGCCTCATTTTGTAAAGAATGTCTCTCTGGAGTACATACACGTACAATTTTTCATGTAAAAGGGCTGGTATTTGTTGTCAAATATCTCCGAAAGTAATGTGGTAAGGGGTTGAATTTTTGGTGTCATTGGATATGTTTCTTTTAAATGAGACCAGATTTATTGATTTTTAAGTAAAATGATATTTCGCTCAAACTACCTTAATATTTCATGATTTGGCCACGTGGTCTATGATTTTGAGCGTTACGCACTGGTGTAGTCGGGCATAGGTTACCGTATCCAATGTCGCACGAAAACGTTTGGGAAACACTGATATATAACCGATGTGGCCGATATCGTCATACTGCCACAGCGTTTGATTATGACGAGAGACGGCAATGCACTGTGGCACTCGTGAGTAAATATACACTTGTCAGGCCTTACACTTGTCAGGCCTCATTTAAAATATGCCGCTAGTATATGGGATCCGTACGAGGAAGGTTTGATAAAAGAATTAGAGCGTGTGCAAAGGAGATCCGCTAGATTACTAAAGGCCGTTATGATAATTGTATAAGTGTTACGAGTTTAATAGAAGAACTAGGATGGGAATTACTATCAGAACGCAGGTTTAAATTTAGGTTAAACCTTTTAAGTAAATTCGGAAGCGATTTGTACACAGATGACGTTAGATACATATTAAGAACCCCTGCGTATTACGCTAGGTTTGATCACATTAACAAGATTAGAGAGATAGATTGTTGTACCGATATATTTAAAATGTCATTTTTCTCGCGTACCATAAGAGAGAACAATAGGCAGCGTAGCAAACAGGTAGGTAGGTGAAATATAGTTAGAGTAGTCTGTAGTGCATGATGCATGTAATAGCAACCATTAATCCCTTTCTTATTATATAGATACTAACCATCTAGCTGCATGTGACCCTGTTCTCTAGCATGTCTCCATTAAATATCCTAGTTGCATGTCAATAGTGCATGTTTGGTGATCTTCACCCCCTGCCACACACCCTCGTGGTGGCTCGCAGGGTGTTACGTAGATGAAGATGTAGATATGGGCGTTTACCTTTCTTTCACTCAAAAGAATATTATTGACTGCGATTGGGTTCGTTCATTTTACCAACAATTGTAACTTCTGTGTCGTCATCAGAAAACATTGCCTTAACAATAATTTCATGTATAAAATTTAATATTTTTTATTTGCCCAGTTGACAATACACAAAAAACTCATATTCGCCAAGTTACAAAACAGTTCGATAGTATATAAGGCACGTCAAGGAGTAAGATATGAAAATTATTTACAAATAAGTTACACAATCATGAGTCAAATAATCTTTCATAGAATAAAAACATTTACTGTTAAGGCATATAAAGACCTTTTTTTAAAATAGGTGGACAGAGTTAACATTTTTCACACATTAAGGTATATTGTTACATAACCTAATTCACATAGCATTTGGACCCTTTGCCGTCAAGGCCATGTTAGATGGCATAACATGGAGATCGTTCTTTCTTCTAGTATTATTAGGTGTAAATATGATTGTTTTGAGGGAACAAGGTCTTATTGTTTTACACGAAGAACAGAGTAATATATATAGGCATAGGGGACTGTTTGTACCTTAAGTTTGTTAAACAGGGACAGTCTGTTATACAAGCATTGATAACACGCACTCCTTTTTGGTAAAAAAACAACAGAAAGCCACAGTGCGAAACTCGGAAGGAAGCCAAATTAATGTGTGCCGGCTTAAAACCATTAATGCCACGCAGGGAGGAAATTCCAGAGCATGAATTTAATATGACACGAGTCACTTTAGCCGCGAATGCCTTCACTCATTGTCCTGCGCGTGCCTTTGGGCAATGAATACGTACATCCGGAATGCTTTGAAGCCAATTTCACAGCGGAATCGTGTTCGTTTTCTTTCATTCGCTTAAAAGACGAATGAAAACACGCGAAAAAGGTAAAAACCAAAGAGAGTCACTAACTTTGCGACTACCTCGGGCGTGTTTAGTACATACGAAATCAAAAAGAGGGCGTATTCCACTCGCACAGTAAAAACAAAAAACAAACGAGGGAATCCATTAAAGCGAGCCACGACGAGAGGGACTTAAAAAGGGTATAGAAAGCGAGTTTTTCCAACAATTCTGAGCGCAATCACGCGACCACGTATTCCGCGAGGAATATAAAAAAAAACAGGAATGCGCGAAAAAGTTTTAGAAACGGTTCAATTCGTGCGCAGAGCACGGAGAGCGGGATGAACCTTTTTTTTTTTCATTTTTTCAGTATTTATTCAAGTTATTTGGATCCTCCCCCCTCCTCCTCCCCCACCTCTCTATTTCAGGATCCTATAGGGATGTGTTGCGAGAAGAGAAGGGAATGGAGAGGGAAAGATACGGGAGACGGAAGTTTGCAAATGAGGAGATTCCGGCGAAAACAACAAATTTATAAAAAAAGTGAAAAAAATTAATAAAACAAGAGACAAACGAAATTATCCGGGGATGCGCGAGCGGGCGGCGCAATGACAGCTTCCGCCGCGAGAGGGCTTGTTAACGAGGGCAAATCAAATGATAAGGAACGGGCGCAAAGGAAGCTTGCAATCCCGTGGAAATTAATTACGTGACTGCAATACTTTCATTCGGACAAGCAAGCGAGCACAGAAGCCAAAGTAAACAAAAAAAGAAGCGCCTCGAAATAAAAAAACGCTTGAAAATTTTTAAAAAAATCATGGGAAAGAGCCAATTGCGCAGGCGAGAGGTATTAAATCCGGACTTGTCGTACGCTAAAAAACGGAAAAGTGAAAAAGAGTGTAGCCTCTTAACGGACCAAGGCGGAAGGAGGCTACTTTATGTACACTTCAGGAGGAAAGTAACTGAGGAACAACGAGAAATGATCAAGATATCCATTTAGGAGTGGCTTAGCTAGAGGGGTGGCAAACATGAGGCGTCGGAATTAAGGTAAAAAAATAGGATGAGAATATATCTCCAATGGCCGTAACTATTGGCACCACTCGTCAAAAGATAGAACGGAAAATATTTACTTTGTTGGTTTGACGGTAGCGTCAGTGACAGACCACACCCTCTCAACCAGAATTCCCTTGTGAAGGTTTACGGGAACGTTAATTCCTCGCCAGTGACCATTCACAGACACACGCACACTCAACCCAATTGGAATCCTTCACAGGGCCTTTAAGAGACCCCGTTAAGGAAGCCTGAGTTATGATCGCAAACACACAGAGCAATCACTCTCGCAAGCACTTACAAATATCACTCACACGACCAACAGGGCCCAACTTCTGGGAGAATGAGGCTCGAGATGAGCAAAGGAATTAAACAGGAAAAGACGAGGGTGTGCGTCGTATACGCGTATTTCGGCCACAAGGTGGCCCTCTTCAGCGAACTGAAGGGAAAAGACACTAAAAATACAAGGTTGATAGTGAAAAAATTGCGAGGAGTGACGTTCTATAAATATGAAAATCGAAGAAAGGAGAAGAGGGGCGAGGAGGAGAGGAAGGAGAAATATTCTCACCCTATTTTGTCAATTCTACGTGTGGCCGTATAGCTCAAGTTTCCTTGATTTTAGAATTAAGGCAGTAAGAGCGAAATATCATTTTACCTAGAAATCAATGAATCTGATCTCATTTTAAATAAAAATATATCACCCTTCCATTGACATCAAAAGTTCAACCCCTTACGATATTACTTTCCGAGATATTTGCCAGAGAATACCAGCCCTTTTATATGGGAAATGGTACGCGTAGGCGCTCCAGAGAGACCTTAGTATATTAAAAATGAGGCATTTCCTACACTTAGATCTCGTCAAAAAATCAACAGTGTGTAGTTTGTGTGTTTTCTCAACTATTTTTGAAAATTAATCATATTCTCATCGCGGTAAATTCTTGAGGATCACAATAAATCATCTGTTTCGATGGAGTTTCAAACGCACCGCGCGAAAAAAATTAGTCAAGTTAAAGACTTATTTAGATATTTTCATTTAATTACTTAAAATTTCTCTTATATATAACTATATTATTGCACCATTAGTAATGCAATATTTAATTGATGTGTGCTACATCCAGTGAAATTAAAACGTATAATTCGAATATGGTCTCTATAATGACTAGGGAACAATCTCGCTCGGACTACCTTAACTGTGCCAAGTTATTTCATCTAGCAAATATCATTTTTGAAGCTCAGGTGGCGTAGTGAATTTATTGTATGATTTTCAATTTCTTTCCGTTTTCAATTAACAACAAAGCGTAACTTTCAGAGGGATATACGTATAATCACCGCACATTCCAAAGTTTATCCACAAAAAGTACCATTTATTGAAGATAAAGTTGATAGTATGCAAAATAACAAGTGAAACTTACAGAGGTAGACTTCGATAGTCAAACATAGATTCAAAATAGTTCAAAAACATAGTTCAAAAGCAAGCACGTCTGTACAATTTAATAAGCTCTCACAGACAATACTTCTGACACTTGGCAGATTGTGGTCCGAATCTGCGGGTACAGGACGAATTGCTCCCATTAAGCATTGGCACAAGGAGGTTGGAGATTCAAGTCGCGCACGAGGCACAATTCATTAATAGAGCTCAGTGAGGATTTTTTACAAATAAATCTCTCATGATAAACGAAATTTCAGCCTAACACAAAGCATAATGCTCCAAAATCAAGTAAATGGTTGCTCATTTTGACTTCAAATGCGGTTTATGTATGAATTTTCCGTAATTGCTTCGCGATTTTTCCGCTGAAGAACGTTTGGCGGAGGGTCGATCAATAAATCGTACAATTCACGTCCTCAAATTGTTTTCTACGCTCACTGAAAACAATGTCTACCGATCATGCTTCGAATGTATCATGCCAATAGCTTCATAACATTGACCTCTAAAGGAAAAAAATACACAGAAACAGCTTTTGCCTGCATCAAGAGTTGACTCAAAAAAATCGGAGTCACACGCAGGCATTAAATGGGCTTTAGAAGTCTCGATACCTTATGACTGACCTCCAGTTAAGCTGTGCACAGCGCTAGCATCTTGTTTAATTCCTCCAACTTAAGGACAGAATTCACTTAATTTAACCTGAAGGAAACAACACGAGAATAAATGAATCTCACACTGTTAGAAATGGTAGCAAAATAAGCGAGAGGTATCATAGATATTCTCGTAATAATGTCTCATCGTTAAAGCAATTAATATAGGAATGATTAAGTAGTTCAAGTTGAATTTATCGTACACACTCCTCCGGCAGTTAGAACACGCCCAATAACCTCAGCCATTATCAAAAAGAAGGGCATTGAAGGCTGATAAGATACGGGAAAAAAGGCGTTCCACACGGGAAAAATAAGAGTAAAGAAAGAAAAATGATTCCAACTCATTAGCGAGAACTTGACAAAAAAACACATCCATGACGTACGGCGATTTACAGACAAAGAGGACAAATTTCGAAGCTCAATAGCCCTTAAAGGATTTCGCAGGAAACGCGGAAGTAATAGGCTATGGGTGGTGAATATCTAAGCATGTGTCAACAAACATCAACGATTGGGGAAAGTTTCCAGGGGATAGCGAATCCTTGTTGAACTTTCGACGGCAAAATAGGAATCAGAATTTTCATTCAAAGGCGGGAAAAAAAGTTTTCTCCATGACGACGGGAAAAGAATGGGCGGGCGCGTCAGTCACGACACAGATCAACAAGCGGTGGATATTCAAACTCAATGTAAACTATCTTCGCGTATCCACCGCTCCATGAGAGCGTGCACATGGGAGCCAATGCCAACAAAAAACTCTTCGCGGTCGTGAAAAGAGGGAGAATTATAATCGGACGACGTCGAAATTATTCATGAGAAGGAACCAAAACATTCGAACCAATAAGACTTCATTTCGTATTCCTGAGTATTTGAGAGACGCAAAGGGAATCCAGAGTAAGAGAGACGGAAAGAAAGCTGAAAAGTCTGTAAAAAAGCAGCCCAAGTCCCGGCATCCCCTCCTCCCCCACCAACTCCCAAAAAAAAAGATTGATTCGTCCGAATGTTTTGTTTTATCTCTCAAATCGATTCTTGTTTCCCTCTGCATTGGACCCCTAATCATTGAACGAGCGCCATATTTATTCTCCCAATACGCTGCTCCTATCACAAACTCGTCGTTCGTTCCCCCAACTTCTTGTTAGTTTTTTTCCCCGCGATCGCAAAACGGGCATTATTCACTTGTTTCCACACCGGCCGGCACCGTTTTCCTTTCGATTTGTTTGTTCAAAGGGCGGAGCCAATGGGTGCGAGGGAGGTACGTTGAATGCATTGGGCCATGTGAGTTGAGTGTCCCCCCTTCCACCTTGGGGGGGGGGGGGAACTCCGATAGGGGGCGTGGAACTACTGAGTAGGAAGACAAGAGAAGAGAAAATATAGCAGGGGGAGGAGGGTGGGGAAGAACCAGTTTAGAAAGAGTTTCTGGTTCTCTGGCGCGCGTTTTTAGGGAAAGAAAGTGAAAAAAAATTGCCATATCAATTCTTTCCGGGCCCCAACACCAAAACTTCTTCGCAAAAAAGTTATGAAGTCCCACGGGAGGAAGTTTCATTCGCATAAAATTTGAATCTCTTCCCTTTCCTCCTCTTTTCCCTATTTTCCCTCCCCTCCAAACACCTCCCCCCTCCCCCACCAGCACTCCAGAGAACGAAAGAAGAACGAAAATGGCGAGGGCGAGGGAACGGCAGAGAGAAGAGTGTTTCGCACCTTTAAACGCCGACAAAATGGACCGAGGGAGCGGATTCACGACAAAGTGGATTCCAGGGACGCTCCCATTCCGAAGGGAGAAGGGGTAGGGGGAAGGGGAAGTGGAATTAAAGGAGGAGAGGGGTGGGGGCGAAAATTGCATAACTATCGCTCCCCCACTTCCGGATCGGGATAACGTAGTTATCGCTCGCACCCACTCCTCCCCCTGCCATACCCCATTCCCCCATTCACCTCCGAACCCATAATTAACCATCGACGGCGCTTAAGAATGTCCCAACCGAGACAGGAGTGCGCCTGCGCGAACGTGGAGCGTGTGATCCAACAATGCGACGTACGATCTGTCATTATTGCGCGTCTCACGCATTATTACGTGAATAGAAGGTCGAGTAGCGGAGTAAACGAAGGGGATTGTTGAGAGGAGTGATTTTGATTGGTTGTGGCAAAAATAAAAAGAAATCCCAAGTAATTATTGAAGAACTGTTTAAAATGATAGCGACCCTAGAAATTAACCACAAGAGTGAGTACAATTTCTAACACAACAGACTTTTAAACAAATAACTTTGGGTAATTCCACGATAGCTGATAAATTATGATTTCTAGAAAGTAATATGCAAGCAACATGTTTACCTGAACTACACACGCCATTACTTTTAAGTTTTGATTCGAATAGAATTCAATTACGATAAAATCCTGCGCAAAAAGGACATTTATATCGTTGATGTAATTCTTCAAATATTTTCTGAAAATTCTTTTCTTTTAATGAGAAGAATTTGGGCTGTGCGATTCTTCCGTCCTCTTTAGTATAAAAATTTTAATTCTCTCAACAAGATTTGAAAAGTATTCAAAACGTCGGCGACAAAGATAGCTTAGTTGAAATTTATCGAGCCAACTGCCTCAATGATGTATTTATAAACAAGAATAATCGATTAGAGGGCGAGAAACTAAAAAGAGTATATTTTACATTGCCTACCATGGTAACATGTTTTTTGATAAAAATTAAAAAAAAATAATTATTTACATTCTCCATTCCTTTTTCGCGACTTAGCTTACATTTCAGCCTGTTTCAGCAGACTTATCAACTAACTAATGCAATACTTGGGCGTATAATACGCACTGAGGCAAGGATAGGGGTAGTTCAGGCAGAGGGGGGGGGGAGAAAATAATATTAGCGGTGGAAGCGGGAGTAGCTCGGCTTTAGGGGAGGCGAGGACGAGTCAACCGTAAATAATCTCGTTGCTTTCCCGCAAGAGGGGAGTGGAGATAGCGGTGAAATACGTCTAGGAAGTTCATTAATGGGGGACGGGGGGGGGGTCGGAAGAAGGGAAAGAGAGGGGGGTGCGGGGTAGCGAGTGAGGAATTGAGGAGAGAGTGATTGAATGAGTGGCATCGTGCGCTGTCGAGAAGGTTTCAAGTCAACAGTCAGCCAACTTCGGGAAGAGAAACCTTGGAAGGGAATGACAGGAAAATAACAGAGTCAAAATCAATTATTCGGGGTATTTCGCAAAAAGTGTTACTAGAACTGAGAGACAGTATTACAAGCTAGCTGAAATTGCTGCAGAGACAGGCCAAAACATTATCAAAATAGCCAAAAAGTAATAAATTCTGATAAATATTGAAAAAAGATAGTAATGCGCTGTTTTTTTTATGATTTATCAAAAAATAAATGCAATTATGGTAAATAATATAAAATATTTAAGCAAAAAAGAATTATTTGCAAATAAGTTTTTGGTGAAGAGAGCAGAACTGTAATCGAGCTGTTTCCATTGTGATTATATACGGAAAAAAAACATACGCCATGAAGGATGCATATCGGAGCTCGTCTCTAATCTATTGGCGTACATCTGACTCACTACGACTATCAAATGAACCATGCATATGTTTGCGTAACCTTTTGTATACTACATCTATTCTATAGTCAATATAATGCATAGTTACATACAGTTATATGTGATTGGACTCTTAAGCTGTGTGCATAGGCCGCACTGAGAAAAAACGATGCTAAGTATGTGATATGTATTGGACAAATGTTCATGAAAATATTCTCATCGAAATGCATGTGAATTCAAACTTGACTTTACTACTACGTGCATACCTCCCTGCGTACCTCGTCCGAAAGCGTCCCATTAGTTCTCGGCTTCAGCCGCAGCCCAGGAGAGATGGCCTTCGCGTTCCCCTGCATTCCCCACCCGGGAAAACAGCGCATCTGATAGCACAGTGGAGAATGCATCGAGCAGAATCAAGGGGATGTTTACAGAGCAGCAATATAAATGTCTTAAGGCTGGGACACAATCAACGGGAGCCGTTAACGGGAATACGCGAAAAGATGGCTGACGGGAAAGTATAGCGAACGGACATAATCAACGTGTACTACGGGGAGTACGTGTGCACGAGAGATGGGCAACTTTCATCTCTTCCCGTGTCCCGTCCAAGGAAAAACAATCAGAATAGTCCTGAGAATACGGCAATGGGGAGCCATCTGTCGGCAGATACATCCAACTGTTGAAGATTTCTCTTGGCGAAGACAAATTATTTACTTCCACACTTGTTTACACCTGATCTCTTAGCTGCGCCAGCGTTAGTCAATTGTTACTTCGGGCCGCGTTAAAGTCGATTATGACCGCTGACTTGCGTTCCCCGTCTCCCGTTGTCCCGTTAACGTCTCGCGTCACACGTACACGTTGATTATGTCCCAGCCTTTACGCGGAGATGAAATATTCTCATTAAGAAAAAAATGCAAATATATTTACGAAATAAACGTCATAGCGATCAACTAACTTTCAACAAATTTACGTTTCTTCCATAGTCATAATGATTGTGCAAAAAGAGAAAATTTACGGCACTCACTCTCAATAGTAATCCGAAATCAAGAGGCCAGCAAAAACACTTTTGCTTCGAATAACAAATCAGTGTCGTAAAATGAAGGAATTTAGTCGTCCGAGGAAGCGTTTGCGGTCCTCGTGGTGCACACATACGAAGAGGAGGCCCTCCTTTTAACGAGGAAGGAGCCGAGAAACCAATTATCGCCCAGCACCAGCAATCACCATTCAAAGCACCCAAACTGATGAGTGTGGATCGCCGCGCCAATTTTTCATTTCATTCGAAAGAATCTGAGAAGCCGCGCGCCCGTGGACCTTCGCTTGTCATCAATAAAAGCGTCCGCTCGCTCTTTCTTTCGAAAGCAGTCCGATAACGAATGGCACGCCAAAGGGTTTTCACGAGAGAGATTAATAACAGGCGCCTAATTGATGGCCTTCCCCGGCGGCGCCATGGTTCCCTCTGTCGATCCAACCCCCGACACTCCGGACTGACTCCCGCCGGATTCCAAAATTTCCTAATTTTCGCTAGACAAGCATACCAACTTCCACTTTCAAGTAGACAGGATTGTATGCATTTCAAGTATATAAAAATGTTGATTAAAATACAATGACTCATAGAACAGCCTTTACGTACGATATTTCATTAGCGAGTGAAAAAGAGCGGATAATTAAAGTTCAGAAGCTCAGGAGTACAGATTAATTTTTTCAAGCAAGACCCGAATATTAAGCAAAAAGAACCTTCTGGTGACAAGGGAACATGAGTAATACGTACGATGTTATAATTACTGAGGATTACATTTGTGCCGTTTACATATCAACGCAGCCAAAGGGGTCCCAGGCACACCATCTCAGATTCTCATACTTTTTACATTTTTTTTAGTTTTGACCTCCGAACAAAATTAAAATGTTTTAGCACCAATGCAAGTGACGGAAAAACTAAAATAGCTCGCTAACTCTTCCAACAAGATTACATCAACATGACTCGGGTGTCGACACATTGTGTCCTCCCTTCTGGTATCAGAGTTTTTCAGTGTTGTGGTGGGGAAGGTGACCAAATTCTTTTTTAAATATCATTCAATGACCTCCTTCTTTAAAGGAGCGTAAATCAAAAATTTCTGTCATGCTTGAAATTGGTAAAATTTTGAAACTTTGGTCGTTTCTTTGAAAAATTTTCACGGAATCAAACTGAGAAAATACATCTATTGGCACGATACTACAGTAAATAATAGAAATCTATCTCACAATAGAGCTGGGTACTAAACCAGGACCAAGTGCATTCAACGAATCGAATGCATGGGAACTCCATTAATTGCTGTTTTCATCATGATTCCCAATCAGTAACTTCAGACAAATGGGAAACGAACTTGGCAAAATTGAAGGGGTTGAAATAAGCAAAATAGACGATTGGCCGAAATTAAATTTGCGTAAGATTGATTGGTGAAGTAATTGAAAAGGTGGATGATTTTATGTACTTAGGTAAGATGTTTACGAAAGATGGACGGATGGCTGAGGAGATAAAGAGACGTACGAATGCTGGTAGGAAAGTGTTAGGTAGCATGTGGAGCATATCAAGGAATGAGTGCCAGTCTAAGGAAGCGAAAATCGCCATGCACAAAAGTGTACTTCTCCCCACTTCGTTATATGGTAGTAAAACATGGTATGACAGGAGAAACATAAGAGTAGACTAAACGCCGTGGGTATGAGTTTTCTGAGGAGTGTTTGCGGCAAAAGTAGGATGGATAGGGTCAGGAATGAGTGGGTAGTAAATGAATGTGGGTTTGATGCTCCAGTAATGGACATATATGAAAGGAGTGTGCTTCGTTGGTTTGGCCATGTGGAGAGAATGGATGAGAGTCGAATAACGAAACAGATATATGAGAGTAGAATGAATGGTGTGAGAGGTAGAGGTAGGCCGAGAAAGATGTGGTTGAATGTGGTTGAGGAAATTCTTAGGAGGAGGAATATTATGAATCTTAAAAACAGGAGAGCGTGTATGAAGCAGTGTATGGGGGTAAATGAATCAAAAGAGGTTTTCAAGGATATGTCAGTATGGAGGAAATTATTGAAGCAGAGTTAGAGGTGTACAAATATGTATTTATGAGTTGAACTTAGTGACTCTACCTACCCCGGAAGGGAACGGCGTGACTGGTATATTTGCATGTATATTTGCGAATTTTGAGGTCACTAATAATTCTTATATAAATAATTATTTAAAAAAATGTTTTTAAATCGCTTTTATTTAAAAAAAAATGCACTAAGTTTCATTCAAATACACCCAATTCTAGAGGTTGTCTATTCTATTCTAGGGGCAGGGAAAAAATTGTCTTCGATGGGACGCTCAGCAACATTTTTACTCCGTCGGGTTGACACACAAGTTTACAATATTGCATACACTACAGGATAAAAAAGTTTGTTTTTTTAAAAACACATTTCTCATTTCTTTAATATTCATTTTATTTTAGAATTTTTTATGACTGAATATTATATTGTCATCGGAAATGAACCTATGTGCAAATATTTCATTTCTATAGCTAGTCAGGAAGGTAGTTAAATATTGATTTCAAAATTTGATCCTAAAACACAAGAGCCTGACACACAGGAACCTGACACACACGTGAAGTTAAATAAAAGTCCACTTTCTCATCGTTTGAGAAATCGTTTGAGCTTCATTAAATAAAAGTGATCAAAATAGTCATCACAGCATGCTATAACCCATACGCTCTTTTTTTATTAAAAATTTCTGACATAGCGATCCATTCAAGTGCATCACGCTTCAACGTTATGGTAACGGTTTGGTTTGGTTGAAGCATGTTATCCGATATTCCCGAAATCTGAATGTTGGAAAATTACTTTTTTTTAAATGGAGGTTGTAAAAGCTAATTTATTTACAATTGAAACAAATGATCATTCGAAATCTAATTAGTGAAGCTGATAATAATTGTAGAGTCCGAGAAAGAGATAGAGCTGGAAGAACAGCCGAGATATGGTAAGTGAGCTAGAACATTTCACCGGTTTTAACTCGCAGGGACATATCATATAGGCACACGTAGCCCATTTGCATAAAAGTAAACTGAGTCCTGGAATCGCTAATATTGAGCTTGAACACATTACGATATTATTTCGCACATGGTCATTAATATTATTCCTTAGACATTATCCATACATAAAACTAGACATGAGGATTTATGGAAACAATCAGGTTTTTCCACTATTCACCGACATATTTCATCGGATTAGGGAACACACGAGAGACAGCGTGCGGTCGCAAATTTCAAGCCAAAGGAGTAGTGGATACCAGACCCGTTTTGGATAAGAAAAAACATTTGAGTCCAAAGTTGTTTTCGTCATAGTTCCTCTACATCGGTACCGCGATAAGGCGCATTTGTCCGCGAGGCCGGAAGTGGATTCTCAGAGATAGGGTAGTGGCGTCCCGCGACGAGAAGGCGTCAGAAGAAAAAAAAGGACAAAAGGACAGCGTCCCCTCCCTCCAACGCCCACCCAACAGAACCACCTTCCTCTTCCGGCACCAATCAACCACATAATTTCACCGCGAAGACTCAGTGCAGGTAGTCCGAGCGAGATAGTTCCCATTGTCATAATAGAGACCATATTCGGATTATACGTTTTAATTTCACCAGCTCTAGGACACATCAACTAAATATTGCATTATTAAGGGTGCAAAAATATAGTCTTATATGACAGAAATTGTAAGTAATTAAATGAAAATATTTAAATAAATCTTTCACTTGACTCATTTTTATCGCGCGGTGCGTTTGAAACTCCATCAAAACGGAAGGTTTATTGTGATCCCGAAGAACCTACTGCGATGACAATATGACTAATTTTCAAAAATAGTTAAGAAAACATACAAACTACACGCAGTTAGTTATTTTACGACATCTAAGAGTTAGACCTCATTTTGTAAATAATGTCTCTCAGAAGTGCATGCACGTACCGTTCCCCATGTAAAAGGGCTGGTATACTTTGGCTAATATCTCCGAAAGCAATGTGATAAGTGGTTAAATTTTTGGTGTTCGTGGAAGGGTGAGATATTTTTCTTTAAAATGAGACCAAATTTATTGATTTCTAAGTAAAACGATGTTTCGCTCAACTGCCGCTCGCTCAGCTCATAAAAGATGCACGCGGGTGGGTCTGACCCAAATGCTTCATTAATATTACAAACTTAAAAGAAACAGGAATAAAAGACCGACGTGAGTTCATTGATTCGCAAAGAAGAAGTGTGGGAGAAGGACGGGGGGGAGGCGAAATTGCAAGAAGGGGGAAGGTCATGTTTAGCGGGAGAATTGTAAGCGCCGAAGTGAGTGTCTTGCGCAGAATAAAATGGTCATTTTAAATAGTTTTGAAAATGGCGTAACTAAGAAGAGAGGTAGAACTTTGCAATAAGCATTACGATGGCAAAAACGCAATGACCGAGTATTATCCCATAATATAAGTAAATCCACGCATCCCCGCGATCCACCCGCATGTTAGCCGTGTGCTGAGACCCGTAAGGGGGAGAAGGGGATCTTGGTGGGTGAGTTCTTTGGCACCCAGCTGGGTGTCGGATTCCCGGTATGGGCCGGGGTTTAATACCCCACGCTAAAGCGTATATACGCTTTTTTGCCACAACGGAATGGAAAATTCGCAAAAAAATTCCTTGTTTACAACTGTAATACAAAATAATTCACTCATTCAATACTTTACATAAGATTAAATCTGAATACGATCCTTTTCGACAAGGGAGGTATTTCTTATTTCAGTAAATGTTCATCAACCTTTACAATTTATCTATTACAATACGGAAAGACTTTCAGGAGAGTAAACAAGTCGTCGCCAGGGAGACCAAATACGGTGTAACGTGATTAAAACATGGAGAAAATGTGGGTCTATTTTCCGCGAGATAGGGGAAGAAAAACTAATTTTCCGATCAGGCTTTACAAAAATGATTTTGGCGTAGAATAAAGAAATGTGCTGATCACCCGCTTTCCTTAAAAATGCAGGACAATTTCGGCGGAGGCGATATCGCATGGCCATGAAAGGAGTTTATCACAGTTAGATGCCCGAGGCGGACGAACGAAACAGTTGACGATCGGATAAGTGTCCCTCCTCCCGAAGTCACACGCATTATACATTTCCAAATTTTGAAGTGGAATTGAAATGATTCCTATCGGACACATAATAGAGTAGCATTGGCAAGGGACAAACAAAAGGAGAAGGAAATTAAATGTAAGAGCGCCGCGCTAAAAACCAGGAAACCCTTAAAAGCAAATAGAGAACAATTCTTTTTCATTTGGAATCATCTTCTCGCAACCGAACAATAGACAGACACACATACACACAAGGCACAGATGCGCATGCGCAGGGCATCGAGCTCTAGAAAAAAGTTAACGAACGCCCCCGAAACTCGAAAGAAATTCCAAACTTGCTCGGGAACGCCATAAAGAGAATTGGTTTCATCAAAAGAACGAACGGTTTGGGAGGAAGGGGCTTCCTTCTCTTCAGATGAGAAAGTTCGGTGCAGGAAAAGTAGAGAGGGATACACAGAGGCAAGAGGGTGGAATTTTGCCCTCTCAGTTTCGCATCCCTTGGATCGTGTGCGTCTCACTCCTAGAGGGACCCACAAGTTTTTCGATTTCCATTGTATTTCTCCTTAGATACAGGTTTTCGCAACGTAAACTAGTCCGCCATTAAAAGCGCTTACTTTGGCGTATATCTCATTAGCATCGGGTAAGGTGTTCAGCGATTTCGTTGAGTTGGCAGTGCATTTGTATTCAAAACGAAGACTTACGCCGCATGTTACCACCGCCATAGCAAATGCCCCACGGTTCACTTCCTGCGAAAGTCATCACAAAAATGCCATACCTATACTGTGGGTGGATCAAACATAAAATCAACAGATACAGTAAAATATCTTGGAATTAACTTAACATCTGATATATTGTGGAAATTACACATGCAAAACATTTGTGAGGCAGAATTAAAGAAACTAGGTTTTGTTAAACGTATAACAGAAAGGTCCTCGGATGAAAAAGTCGAAGAGAGATACTACTTCGCTCTGGTTAGGCCACACCTCGAATACGCCGCGAGCATTTGGAACCCTGGTCATAAAGATTTAGCAAAAAAAATTAATAAAATACAAAATAAAGCAGTTCGTTTCGTCAAAAACTGCGATGGGCGTACGTATAGTGTCTCACAACTTTTAGAGGGATTAAGGTGGGAGCCCCTAGAGACTCGGAGGCTACACGTTAGGCTTAGTTTGCTTGATGAATTCAGAACTGATATTTTTCATGGCGATATAGAGAATATTATCATGACTCCCACTACATCTCTAGGTCTGACAGATGCGATAAAATAAGAGAGATACACTTTCGAACAGTTAGCTACAAAAGTTGTTCTTTCTGCGAACAATAAGAGATCACAATAAAAATTAAGCTACACTAAATACACTCCTATAATTCATGTCACCATTTCATCTCCCAAAAACTTACACCTTTACACGGCTGGTGACCTAACACCCCCTGCCACACGCCCATGCGGCGGCTCGCCGGGGTATTGTGTAGATGTACATGTTCGCGGGTATCCCGGTGTTTGCTGTAAGCAGTTAATGCTCAGTTGGCACATTAATGGCGGTCGTGAGGAGGAAATAGTTGTGAAGACTTACATCGATGGAGCTACGGATATATGGAATCGATACACCAATATTCATAACCAAGGTCATTAACAAAAATCACAAAGATAATCTCTCGCGTCACCCTATAGGTATGAGTTACAGCCGAAGGGTTTTATGAGCCGTATGGTCCATGGAAACCGGACAATTATTTAGGTACACCAATTCTTCATGTCGTGTAAGATAGCCTAAGATATCAATCACAAAACAAAAATGCCATCCAATTGTCATTGGCAATGGGCTAGTACTATCATCAAGGATACTACAGCTTGGTAATCCACCCCACAATATGCATGCTATGGATGCCGTTTGAATGAAAATATACGTTATGATGGACTAAAATTTCGTCCCCGATTAAATTGGCAATAATGAAGAGAAATTGGCACCGAATAATCCTTTGGTAGTTACTTTGTGGATCTAGTATCCCTATTGTACTCATTAGAATGAATATACTACCAAAATTTCTTTGTGTCATCGAGAAAGCAGGACAAAAACAAATGAGATTCGGCCTACTCCGTCCCCAATACTAAACAACAGAGCAACGTCAGACGAAATCAAGAGAAACATCTAGGACGCAAACATCATACCAGCCCCAAGACATTCCTCACTGACATGGCCTGATCAGATAAACAAAGTAAATCTAAACAAACTTGATAACATGGAGATAAAATGCCTTAGGCATATTTCTAAATTACGCTGGACGAACGACAAGGACATATACAAAATAAAAAAAGTAAAAAATATAAGGGAAGTCATCATAGGTCAGGCGGGCGATTACAAAAGGGAGAAACTTCGAAACAGTAACTCCAAATTAATTTACGAGAGAGTAATTTCAAAAACAAAAACTACTTGGACAAGTACAGCAGGGCGGAATGTGTAAAATAACCTAACATACTGGGTGTATCAAGAAGGGAATTTAAATAAATGAAAGGACACGGAGAAAAAGTACAAGTAAATGAGACAATGTCTGCCATAATGCTCTGGCGCAGCTGCAGGAGAGGCATTTCTCGTGTTTTTCGACTCTCTTGTTCGTTCGATTTTGGCGTGTACTGTCTTTATCGATCGGTCGACAGCTAGGAATACAAGTGGATTCGGTAAACAATAAATACATCTCTCCTCCAAACGTTATCACGAGTGAAATCATTAACAGAATCGCCATGTTCTGTCCTCTCATTCGGTGTAGATATAAAAATTACATTTACTATTCGAAAGAGAGATTCTACTTGAGAGATTAAAGCAAAAATGCAGGGTAAAAGATACAATTCAAATAAAATTCAAGTACTTCAGGTTAGAGGTTGCTAGCTAATTATATAACCCATGCATAACTAATGGGATAAAATAAATTCGAGATAACTTTAGCATGCTTATCGTCAGTGAACAGCATTTGTAATTTGCAAAGCCCTTTCGAGGGACATTCAAATGTGGTTAAAAAAAATTACCACCAGCGAATGGCCAATTGATATTTTCATGTCTCGTGAATTATAATTTTTCGAGTTCTCCCCGCGCAGTAGCATTATACCTTTAGGGGACGCCCGTTTCGCCGACTTTCCTGTAGGCATATTTAGGTTCGAATGATAAGGAAATTTATCGGCCGCCAGTCCGTTTAATATCCTCAACCTGAAGATGACGCAAACGCGTTGAAACCCGGGTCGTGAGTTGTATTTTTGTGCTTTGTAAAAGTTATTTCAATAAATCCGTTTAAAATCCGTTAAGATATAGTCCGGAGCGCTCAGATTAGCCGAAAAGTGTGACGGTCTCAGATTTGTGGAAATACGCTTGGAAGTAGAGGAGAGCGAACACCTATCTTCCCTGTTGAAGTAAATTGGATTCTTAGTTGTTGCAATCGCCTCCCTTGTCAGCCGAAGGGAATTACTTATTTTTCTTGGTAATGATTTTACTTTAACATTAATTTCATGATCGGGTGCTGATCAGGGTTGTACAGCAATAGAGGAATGACGAAACTGCTTCTATTCGGTACCTCTCTAATGTTCTTCCAACCTACATTTAAGGGATCTCCAAGCTTGGCCATGTAAGATTCCCCCCAGCTGCATTTGACTGCGTGCACTCCTTCATGAATATCCTTTGATCGAAGATCTTTTTCGGTCCGATGGAGATCACAGGTCTTCATGTCGGATTTAAGCCTCGTCACTACGTTGTACTTCGCGAGGACTCTCGCAACCGCTTCCAAAGTACTAGCGACGTACGATAAAAGTGCGTACGCCTTTGCTCGTCTATCAGGCTGAACTGTCTTTCCTAAGGTCAAATCACGTTTCCTTCTTTCCAATCTGACAATCTTAAGGATGGGATCTCGGCCATACACATTCCGCTGAAGCGCACGCAGGAGTTCTTGTTTCTTTCTTGTTTTCGAAAGAAAGACTATTTTCGAAACGTCGGCACACATCACTCGGTGGGAAGGCTCAGAAGAGTTTTCGCGATGTCGCTCGCGTTTGGAATTTGGAAAGAGGCGAATCATGAGATATGGACTCCGCTTGAGCTCAAGGTAGCTGCTGCGGATGGGCCATCAAGTGCACATTTTTAGAATATTTTGAAACAAAACAATTCTTGGGCCGTGTGCCATTAAAGTGCTACTATTATGTGTCGGTACAATTCAAACAGTGTTTGATGGAAATGATAAAAAATTATTTTTAAAAATTTTCTCCTAAATTACGGCATTGCATGACTTGAGTTTTCCGCATTCGACGCGTAGACGAAGATACATTTAAATAGTTTAATTTCCAATACTGGACTCCGTTTGGCACCATATGATATTTATCAGCAACAATTACAATAATATGAAATTTAAAATTTGGCGTTTTCACGAACATCTGTACTAGTAAATATGCGATTTAATAGTTCAGAAACATATGCCACGAGCCAGAAGATTACGTGCTAATTAAGGAATTTGATTGCTCCGAAAGCTTCTGCGGTTTTGTTTAAACTGAAAATTGTTCGGGTTTTACCCTCTCTTCAGCCTTTCGGCGGACAACCGTTTCGCCGGCATTCCAAACGGATTTGTGATAATCCAAGAACACCTTCCAAGGACCCTTCAACTAATCAGAGCACCCCGGACCAAACCAAGTCCTATATACAGAGGATCAAAAGCCAATATAAACAGCGGCCAAAAATCTCTTGAACTTTCAGACCTAATGACCCCGACTGAAATTTTGGCGAAACATCTGTCCAGCACCAATAAAACTGAAACGCGGGAAGAAACAGAAAAAATGTGAGATATCGCATAGGATTACCAAAAAAATAATAAAAACAATTCGCTAAGAAGCAATTATTTCCTCTTCTTACTCAGGACGGATCAGACATAGAGCCAAGTACGCTAATTTTCATGCAAATCGGTACGTAAAATTCTCTCCGACTACCTTGAGTCAACTTTCACCGAAAAGCACGAAGAAAGCCGCAGTTAAAACCCCATTCGAATGAAGGAATGTCCTTGAATTGCACTCCACAAAGCTCCCAAGAATGGAATGGAAATCTCCGGAAATATTTCCGACACTGCCGGGATTCGATCCAAGTTCCTCGGGAAGGAAAGCCAAAACTTAGGCCACCACTGCAAACCTATCCCTCCATCTCGACTTCTAAACAACATATAATGATCGGTCAACCAAAATGATTCAAATGTAAAATACGACACCTAGGACAAAAAAATATACGATACAAACTGGATTTTAGAGTATCAAAATAATAAGATCATCTTGTAAAGACTATTCATCATACAAACCGGGATTGCCACAATGGTCTAATGATTATAAAAATTTGACCCGATTTAAACAACCAGCGCCATGGGTAAAGTGTGCCATTTCTGAATAGATAGGGCGGTTTTTTTCATGGGCGATGATCATTTAAAGATTGGAAGTAGTGGCAGACACTATGTGGCGATCTTTAGAACTGAGGTACAAGTGATGATCGGTTGACCCCGTGAGACTGTGATAACAATGTGTTAACTGTGGCAATAACTAATTAATAATTGTCGCAGTTAACAACTTGAATACATAGCCTTGAAGGCTAGGAATATTTTTTGTGAACTATTACAATAAATCTCGTTCGTATAAGTCCATCAAGATTAAAGCTATCTATGGGTTTTCATTCCCTCCGGGAGGTAAAATAGTACAGTTAAATCTCATTATAACATTTGATGGAGCTAGGTTGGAAATTTACAATTCCATAATTGAAAAAATAGTAATTAATAGGATAGAGTAATTACATATATAGAGTGGCAAAGAAATAGGGAGATTTGGATATGAGTTTTTAAATAATAATTTGGCCGATAGATGGAACAGGTATATCGATTTTGCACGAAAAGCCTTAACAAATGAGCTTTGGCACACGGCCACTTCATTTAGTGTCGCATAACTCACATGATGTTCTCATGATAATTTCGGTGCCTGGATGTTTACTAATCGACCCATAGCAACGGAAACAAATCTTATTGAGTCGTTGAGACCGAATTAAGCATGTTTTTTAAGGTGCATTAATGAGCATCGTCTATGATGAATCGAGATCACGTCAATATGATAAGACACTCGATTACCAAACACGGAGTCAACTGTTTACCGACGTATCATAGGAACGACAAAACAATTGATACTCGATTGAAAGCACACAACTGCCATGGTAAATCCACTCTTCTGTATGTTGATGCAAAATATTCGAGTACCTCCAAGTGGCCTTCTCCGTAAGCCAAAATTCTTCCTCCCCTAAGGTGGTGGCACCTGAGAAATTTTTCCCAAAGTTCTAAAAAAATGTATGTCCAGTTTTTAGCATTGCTTTGCCGCTCTATATACACTTACTCCATGGTAATAGCATGTGAAAGTGTATGCATCACTAGATTTTTCCACTCAACGCCTGATTAGCTGTTAAAACGCAAGGTTTGAGTCGAGATACGTTTGAGATGCAAATTCAAGTGCGGGGTTGCAAAGTTCAGCGATTTTGGGCGAATAATTCGCGCCTAACATGCGATTGACGAAACTTAACTCACCAAGCAACGCTGATCCTAAATGATTAAAAATTGATCACCCTCAGCCAAATTTTCATTTTACACTTATTTAGTCTTTCTGTCGTGATCACTCTTATAAAACAGTCCAATTTCTGTCGATCACAGAGCTGCACAATAAATAAATTAAAGAACTATGCATTTCAAAATATAGGATTAGCATTCTAACGATTTACATTGTTTTCGTACCTGAGAACATATCTCGTCACCATTTGGAAAAATGTTTCGGTTCTTTTATTCCAATCAAAGGTAATAACATTTCCACGAGAGCCACTCGACAACGATGGCGCTGCCTGCATTCACCCATTCGTCGACGACGCAAAAGGAAAACAACCGAGGCGACAGAAGGAATATAAATATTATTTTTAATTTGGATTTTCCGAGAGTGGACGGGATTCACAAAATAAACCTCGCAACGGAATATAATTCCAAATTGTGAGGTGACCATCGAATAAACTGAATTAGCGAGCACGGATTTGAAATTTAAAAAAATATACATATATGAATTAATAACTTAATTCTCCACTTCTCCATTGGATAACCCGAGGAGGATCCTCCCCCTTCACTTCACCCCTTCGCTACTAATTCCTTCAACTGTTTTTTTTCTTTTGAAACAGTGACTGATTTGTGCGACCACCGTCCAAGCGTATGTGTTTGTGTTGAGTGATCGGACGAGTTTCCCGATTTGGAGGAAGAGGCGAGCGAGATTCTGCACATCACGGACGTCGACCGAAAACATAAACGCATCTCTCCGCACGGAAACAGCTGGTCACGCACGAAGGGAAAGGCTTATAATATCCAATAAATAATTATTCCATTAATCGCGGAACCCGCTCAGCGTGTAATGCTCGAACGCGTTTAATGAGTTGTCCAAGCGAATCGAACCATTGAATGCAAACGAACTCGCTTCATCGGTCGCAGGGTGGACTGACTGATTGACGCCCTTCCAGGGGAATGTGGTTCGACACCCGACTAATATGTGAGGACATGCGCGCCTATTCCAAGGCTTGACAAGTTATTCTGAGCACATCAATTCAAGTTTTCACGAAAAAAAACTTGGAAAGTTTGTTAAATTATAACTAGCTACCATAACCTCAAGTTTCAAGGATTATCTATGTTAAAATGCTAATTTCCAATCATTGCATTTAACAAATGAAGTGATACGAAGTCACTCGCACGGGTGCATATACACCAGGGTTGAAATTAGCCATGAAAAAATCATTTGACTTGACCGGAATTGGAACCCGAATCTCCCAATTGCCTGTCCGGTGTAACTGGCTAACACACCTGACCGGCAATTGGGAGATCCAGGTTCCAATAGCGGTCAAGTCAAATGATATTTTCATGGCAAATTTCAACCTTGGTGTACGTTAAAATAGTACTTTTCCATTGAATAAAAAAACTAGAGTAAGGTTTAGCATGAATCGCCACATACAGCGGCGAAAATTTTAATACGAGATGAGAAAAAATTTTTTTCAAAACCTGGTCAAATAACTTACAGTACCTACACTTGGAATGCCATTATTCAGGCGTAATTCGGGCTCGGAAACAAGTGTAAACTTGTCCTTCATCGGAAAAGAACGGATACAGATGACCGGGCGACCATTCGATGTAGTCAATTAAATTTTTTTATGGTTAGCAAGCATGAAAACATCCGAGTCAGCATTTTTTTTTTCGAAATTATGCGCGCTAAGGCAGTAAAAACCTGCTATGTCGGACACGTGTGTCAGAGCTAGTTTTTGTCCGATTGTCACAAAATTTAGGATTTATCACTTATTTCACATTCTAAACAATACAAGATATGGACGAAAGCGCTGCGACGACAATTTAAATATGATCAATACGATACTTATCTTGATTAAAAGATAGGTACCTCGTTTGCTTCGGCAGCCATAACAGACGACAACAGAATTAACAAGCGGCTAGGCGACATCTATCAGTGAGTTGCACTACCAACAATAAACAAGCGGCAAGTTTTTCCCTTCTAAATGAATCAAAATAATTTAAAATAGAAGAGGGAATTCTTGTCGCCCAGCCGCATTTTGATTCGACCGTCTATTCCTGTAACATAAATCACTCCAAAATGCTTATCAATAGTCTTTCATGTGTCTCCATGTTTTAGGTTCACCAAGACTGTCCAACACGTCTTTCCACGCTTTCAGCAACAGGGCACCGGAGCATTTTATTATTTTAGGGTGAGAAATTTCGATGGTCAACAACTAGTAGTGAAAATTCGCTCGTCGAGGAGATTTTCTTATTTCAGGATGTTAAATTTCGCTGGTCAACAAGTAGTTGTCAAAATTCACTCGTCAAGAAGTTCTGCAAGTGATTGATAGGTGTCGCTAGTGTAGCTTGATTATTCGATCGTCTATTGCCGCCTGCTATGGCTGCCGTAGCGAACGTGGAACCCATCCGTAAGCAAGATAAGTACCGTATATATTACGCAGCGCTTTCGTCCATATCTGGTATTGTTTACAATGTGCGTTAGGTGATAAATCCTAAATTTAGTGACCATGGGACAAAAACTGGCGAAATGTTAATACCCTTGTATAACCCGACAGTCATACCAGCATCCACACCATCCGATGGAACTTAATTGTCACCGACGAGTATCGGCACAGATTTCTCGCCTACACCCCATGCCGTCACCCCTTTTCATTACAACCGCCTCCTGCAAATTCCCCACTTCGTGCGATCTTCTTTTTTTTCTCCCTCCGCCCTCGTCAGGAATTCCCCGGAAAAAAACAAGAGAGCAGAGGCGCAGCGAGGGTCCGCTCCACGGATTGATCTTGTTTTTTTCATCCACCTTTCTCCGCTGCATCCATTAGAATCAGGCTTGAACTCGGAAGCCTGGGAATGCCTAGGGACCCCTTTCTGTGTCGCCCGAGGAATTCGGTCGCGAAAAACACAGACAGATGGGAGTACAACACACGCACGAATACACACACGAACTCGAAAACTCGCCGGGGCTACGATTAAAAGAAAAAAACATCTGAAGCGGTTGGTGCGTCAGGTGAGTGTGCGCAGATTCGTTCATTTCGACGCGTGCAACCGAGAACCGGGCCATGCGCACAGTTTTCACCATAATTAACATTCGAAGTGAATTACCGGCTAAGGTGGCTTTAAGGTAGTTTGAGCGAAATATCATTTTACCAAGAAATCGATGAATTTGGTTTCACTAAAAAAAATATATCACCCTTCCAATTGGAATAAAAAATTCAACCCCTTACCGCATTACCTTCCGAGATATTTGCAAAAAAAAACCCTTTTAATACGGGAAATGGTATGTAAATGCACTCCAGTGACACATTATTTACAAAATGAGGTATTTATAACACGAAGATGTCGTAAAATAAATAACAGCGTGTAGTTTGTATGATTTCTCAACTATATTTGAAAATTAATCTTATTTTCAACGCAATAGGTTCTTGGGTATCACAAAAAACCTTCTGTTTTGAAGGAGTTTCAAACGCATACCACCCCCTGCCACACGCCAATGCGGCGGCTCGTGCGGTATTATGTAGATGTAGGGGATGGACGATGTGTATCACCAACTTTCCCGAATCATCCAGGATGCTCCCGGAATGGACGACAATATTGCAAGATCTGCAACCCCGCATGTAAGGCGTTTTTCCATCCCTTTCACTCAACAAGTCAATCATCTAAGATTCGTTTTGTAAAATAAATCGCGATTTTTAAGACGATTAATCACGGAAATGTCACAGGATTCAGAACGATCCTTTGAACTATATCCAAAGAAATTACGCCAGGCCAGTCAATATCCGGTATTTTAATGTAGACATCGCGTCATTTAATACAAAATATTACATTTGGAGAGAGCTTTTTCCATAGGTAAATGGTTGAATTTGCACAGTTCAATGACGAGAAATACACATTCCACGGCAGTGATCTTTAAACTATAATTCCCGAAATCTCTAAAGGCCGTCTTAAAAGGAAGATTTGTTTTTATTCAAAATCAGATGAATGAGTGGATTCGCATTGAGATTTGCGTCGTGTAAAGCTGGGAAACGCCGGGATGAAATGAGCAATTGCATAAGCTAGAAAATGAAAAATATCCCCTGCTATGAATCCAAGCCTGCCTTCTCGCAATTATGAAAGTAAATTCAATTAAAAATTGCGCAATAAAATGCCTATTAAAATGCCTTCAGGAGGCTCTGGCCTGATTATCAGTCAAAACATAATGATGCATCTCTACTTTTTCTTGGATGAAAAATCCGGCATCCGATAAGGAAATGGATTAACCGTTTGAAAGTCAGCATTAAGGCGTAAAGTACGCTGATTATTCCTGGAGCAAATTTTAAATTAACACTTTTGTTTTACTTTTTTATCGCCATTGGAGCCGACTACAGCGCCCTATTCAGGGAACAACCGCATTTTGATGTCTATTACGGCAGTGTTTCAATAATAACTTTTAAAAAATTAATTACTTATAATTTCTGTCATATAAAACTATACAATTGCACCATTAATAATGTAATATTCAATTGATGTGTCCTACAGCTTGTGAAATTAAAATGTTTCATGCGAATATGGCCTCTATCATGACTAGGGAACTATCTCGCTCGGACTACCTTAAGAATTATGAACTACCTAACAGAATGAATCCCATGAGGATTTGCCAAAGGGGTGAGCAGAGGGGGTGAAGGGGAGGTTTTGCTGGAGGGAGGGAGGATGAAGGAGAGGGAGGGAGAAAGAGGGGAGTGAGAGGATTACCTCCATTTGGTCTCGGCGCAGCAGGGAAGGAGAGAACGGGACGATCCCTCGGGGCGAGCGATCACCTCGACATACAAAACAAGTTACAATCACGCACATAAGCGTACGAGCCGCGTGCAGGGGCGTCCCGTATCACCTCAACCTCTTCCTCTCGCTCCCCCTTCCCTTTCCGAATCTCCCCTGCCTTCCTTCCCCCGCCCCCTCTCCCCACCAATCAAATGAGAGAGGGATTGTTTGCAGCGACAATGGAAGAGCGTTTGCGCTTTGCAAATCCCATTAAGGATTCCACGAGTTAACGGAGACCAAGAGAGAAGGGGAGGGAAGCGGGATGGATGCGAATACAAAACACATATATAGATAGATAGATAGGGGTGGATACATATATATATACAGATATATATAGATACATCTACAACTACGTAATACCCTGCGAGCCGCCACATGTGCGTGTGGCAGGGGGTGTTAGGTCACCAGCCGTGTAAAGGTGTAAGTTTTTTTAGGAGATGAAATGGTGGCATGTATTATAGGAGTGTATTTAGTGGAGCTCAATTTTTATTGTGGTCGCTTATTGTTCGCGTAAAGAACGAGTTCTTGTACCTATCTGTTCGGCAGTGCATCTCTCTTATTTTATCGCATCTGTAGGACCTAGAGATATAGTGAGGAGTCATGATAATATTCTCTATGTCGCCATGAAAAATATCAGTTCTGAATTTATCAAGCAACCTAAGCCTAGAGTGTATCCTCCGAGTCTATAGGGGCCACCGTAATCCCTCTTAAAGTTGTGAGGCATTATATGTACGCTGGTAGCAGTTTTTAACGAAGCGCGCTGCTTTCCTTTGTAGTTTATTAAATTTTTTGTTAAATCTTTATGACTTAGGGTCCCAAATGCTCGCGGCGTATTCGAGGTGTGGCCTAACCAGAGCGAAGTATAGCATCTCTCTTTGACTTTTTCATTCGAGGACCTTCCTATTATACTTTTAACAAAACCTAATTCCTTTAATGCTGCGCCACATATGTTTTGTATGTGTAATCCCCACGATATTTCAGATGTTAAGGTAATTCCAAGATATTTTACTCTTTCTGAAGACTTCATGTTTACTCTGCCCACAGTTTACGTATGGCAAGTGTGTGATGACTTTCGCAGGAAGTGAACTGTGGTGCATTTGCTGATATTTAATTCTCACCCCCACTCCTGGCACCACGAATGAACGTTGTTAAGGTCCGATGACAGAGCTTCAAAGTCCGCGTCTTCGTTCATTTCACGGTAGATAACTGCATCGTCTGCAAATAATCATAATTTTCTGCTAACTCTAGAACTTAGATCATTAATATAATGATGAATAAATGAGGGCCGTTCACACTTCCATGAGAAACACCTGCAGGAAAACATTTTATTTACATGCTAGCGGCGTAAATATCTTTTGAAGATCAAATCTTTGGTTGTCAAAGATATATGATATTGTTGATTTCAGAGAAAAGGTGACATTTTTCAGCTAAAAACATGACTTTCACACGAATACGAAACGCAATAGAAAACCGATTGGAAGAATTATAATTTTTATTTATTCAGCCACCCGATGAAAGAATTCCAGCCCTCTGTCTTGAGTGAAAGTACTTTTAAAAAGCAAAAAATAAAACCACTGCACCGAACCCAATGATTAGCATGGACCAATAGAGGGGCCTTTGGGGAGCCTTTGGGGACTTTGAGGGCTTTTTAATATAGCCTATATTACCCACAGATATATTTTCTATCTACATTCCAAATTTCAGCTCAAGCGGTCCAGTAGTTTTGACGTGATTGAGTAACAAACATCCAAATATACAAACATACAAACTTTCACGTTTATAACAATAGTAGGATATAGAGATACATGGATGGGGGGTGGGCGGTTCGTTGAGGCGGAGGATGTAAGTGTGATTGAGAAGGGATGCCGGGGGTATGTGTGTGCGTGAGTGATGATGTGCGTGCGTAGTAGAGTCGCTTCCCTCCGTGCAGCGGACGAGTTGCACGCCCCGGCGGCGGGGGAGGGGGTGCGGTGGTGCGAGGGGCAGGGAGTGGAGGGGGCGACACGTTAAGGGGAAGAGGGAGATCGCTGCGCTGCCCTTAACGCGACGATGATGGGCGAAGTAATGGTACATATATCCCTCGCCCGTCCACTTCCCCAATGGTCGTCCCTCCCTCCCTCCATCCCTCCCATCCTCACCCTCCAACGCCTGCGCCTTTGCACATCATCTGCTCTTCACTCACTAACGGCTCGCAATTACGAGTTGCTCCGATCCCATTTCCAACATCGGCCAGACAACTAATCCGTAATATAAACAACAACAGTCGGAAACCTTCTGATGTAGAGTCGGTGGTTTCCGGCGATACCTTACGTAATTTACTGAACATTTTGAATGAATAGAATAAACTTTGTTTTTCCACAATGAATTTAATAACTTACGACCATGGTTTCGACGATAAACGTCATCATCACATGATGATGACGTTAATCGTCGACATTAATGTTCTGCTGTAGAGTACGGCTCATCGGAAAGGTAGAAAAACGAAACGGTTCATATTACAGGGTGAGATTAAACAAACTTTATAACTTCCAAACAATTTACTTGTATCAAAAACCGACCGGTTTCAACTCTTTCGAGTTATTATCTAGGGACAGTTGAGGTTGAAGCCAGTCGGGTGTTAAGCACCAATATACTAAAATGTGGAAGTCAGTTCACATTAATTCTTTTTCACCCTGTAATATGAACTCTGAACTCAGCTATGTCAACCAATGAAAATGCAAAAAGATATGGAGCGTTATGCGTTATCCGCATGATTCTCCATGAACATAAAAGACTCTTACATGCTGTTAGAATCAGATTCTTCCTTCCCATGTAAAAAAAAATAAGGAGGGGAAATTGGTCGAGGGACGCAGTTAGATTGTCACAAATAAACACCTGAAGAAACAATCGTCGCAAACACGGGAGAATGCACTTGTGTAAGTATCACAATTAGAATGTCCACTGCAGTCTCCGTATGAGTAGTCCACGGTGAAACCAAACATTTTCTTGACCATGGAAGTGATGCACCATACATTATGGATGTGCATACTCTCAAAAGAGCATTATAATTCATAACGTTAAGAATATGTAGTTATTTAAGCTTGATTTGAATGATTTTGTATGAAGTGATAGCAGCGCTATCTGTTGTGTGCGCGATTGCATGTTTTACCGTGACCGTGATTCCCAGTCAGTCACTCACGAGCATTTACAGAGTAAAGGTCTTTATGAATTCTTTAGTAAGAAGAGGTTTTTTTGTAAGAGGCAATTTATTTCTCGATGCCACAAGAAACGTTATATATTCTGCCTTAACTATTTTTCGTTTTCCACGAACCATACCTATCAACACCTTTAAGTTTACCGAGGTTTCACTGAGAATGTCACCGTATCTTCAAAAGTAATTTCTCGTTTTTGAAACCAAGAAGATCTTTCATTCCAAGCCACAGCAAGTTGCCGCCGGATAAGGTGCAAGTCAAAAGACTTGCAAACACGATCTTCACACGCATCCAGTAAAAAATCGTTCCCAAAGTATGGATCATGTCAAATCGAAACAGAGAAGCGGCAATAATGTCAAAGAGATTGAACGGACCAATGAGCTTCAGCAAAAGTTCAAATGTTCACCGCTCTCTCAAGGAATGGCTTTAATTAAGCGTTGGTGTGCAAAATTTCGAAGAATGTGTTTAACGAGGGAATGGAGGGCAGCAGGGACCGTGGAAAGACCAAATCAACCTCTGTCAGTAGGACGTCTTGAATTGTACAAACCTGGTGTGTCCATGGATTTACAATGGATAAGGAATTCGCCCATGCTACTTACGTTATTTCCGCTTTATAGTCTTCAATTCATAACTTGATAATACTTCCATGTACGCCAGTGCGATGAACGAATTTGACCATCGAGGGTCGATGAAAAAAATCATCGAGATGATTTGGTTTCGATGATTGACATCGCCGCCGATGAGTCGATGAACTCACCGACCTCGATAAGTCAATGGATTCATTCATCGCCGACGGAAAGGTAGGGATAGGCACGGGCGGGCGACGCAACACAAATAATTATCATCCAATGGGGATCGATTTATTCTCTCATCTCCATCGGTGAATTCATCGACTCATTGACGTCAGTTTATTTATCAACTCATCAATGTCAGTTAATTCATCGACTCATCGACGTCGGTGAATTCATGGACTCATCGACGAGGAAGAATTCATCGACGTCGATGATCGATGACATTCGTTGTCATCGACGCGGTTCATCGCAACGCGATGACTAAAATCATCGTCGATTAATTCGATGAATCGACTCATGGCACAATCCGACTTCCATGGTCCTTGGCCCATCTTAAAAAACATTAACAAAACTGCATAAAATATTCTCATGTATTTTCCTTTAGCGTATGAAGCTGCAAATATCGTACGTCTTTCTTAATCGTACGTTTTCCACTATATTCCATTTATATAGTTCAATTTACCTGCTTCAAAATTTATTAGACAAATGAAAAATTTGTAATTACTGCTGAAATAACTATACAACGCAATCAACTCACAAACTGCATCCAGAATTGAGCCAACTACTGATAACATAATCTGAAAAACGCGCCTTGAAAAATTTTGCGGCCGCTTTCCAACAAAAAAATATTTTGAAATCCTCCATGAAAAAATCATTTGACTTTACCGGGATTGGAACCCGGATCTCCCAATTGCCGGTCAGGTGTGTAAGCCAGTTGCACCACCAAGACATCTTCCTTTAAGGCGAATTTCGAGGGGAATCTCCGAGGCGAATTTCCCTAATGGTGTCTAAATTGTAGCACATGAGACGAAGTCGTGCTTACAAAGCCAATGTTGCGGTGTCGAATCCCGGTCAAGTCAAATGATTTTTTTCATGGCGAATTTCAACCCTGGTGTATGTGCAACCGGGCGAGTGACTTCGCACCACATCATTTGTTAAATGCAATGATTGGAAAAAAATATTTTATCAACAAAGATTGGATTCCTTCCCAACGAAAATATTCGCATTCTTTAAAAACGAGGTTTTCTTTCTGTTTAAATTCCTTGATGTTTTTTTTAATGGAGAGAAACAGACAGCGGGTGCTACAAACATATTTTTTTAATTTTCCCAAAGGTATTCGGTGTCGAAAAAAAATGGAAAAGGTTAATCGATAACAATACTTTCAACAGCACTAGCTATGAATCGAATTACTTTGCAAAGAAACACTGGCGCCATATCTCACAGCCAAGGGAACTCCGCTAACTAAATTCAAACCTCCGATTTACATACTGACCTCTGGTCGCCCAATCACTACGACCAGGAATGATATATTTCAAGCTAAAACGACCAAATGGCCAGCTGTGGGCTCCATCTGACACCACATTCGAGTTTATTCATGCCTCTTCCGCATTTCGTATCCTAGCATATGCTTTTTAACGTTTCACCCGATAACTTTTCACTCAATAACCAAATATACTATACCAAATACCTTTCATTGTATGCCTAAGCACTTAGCACGCATTCTAAAAGGTGTGGCAGAAATTAAGAAATAGGCTAAAGAATGGTTATTTAGCGAAATTTGAAACTTATTATCCCTTATAAATATGTGCTATACTTATGAATCTGTGATACTTAAGTCATCACTTAGGCATTTATTGTACATATATATATAACCACTATAATCTGTTATACTTTTGGCAAAGATATTTTTTCTCTTTTCCCATTTTTCCTTATTTTCGCTTTTCAAGTTTCGTAACTTTTTCCATGTCATTATGTTGATTTTTTTGTCTTACATTTAAACATGTATAAATTATGATATAACTATTCTACTGTGTTTGTGTGGCATGCCGCTTTGTATGAATATTATGGAACCTTCTGACAAGCCATGTGGTTTAGAAGGACCAAGAATTCCTACATGCAATAAAGGCATTTAACTTGAAAGAAAAACTTTACCATTCAACTACGTGAAGCAGCCCATGTTCCCGAGAAAAACTAGGATATCTAAAAAAGGGGAATAAAGATGCTTCGATCAGTGAGTAAACTTATTTCAGTAATATATTTGAGAACTTGAGGACGCAGAGGTTTGGGGCATAAAATACAAAGTCAATAACATCTCTCGAGTTATAATCAAATATATTATGTTTAAAAGTCAACGTCCCGCCAAATACTTCGGAATCTTCAGGGCCTCAAAATCAGCAAAATCCAACCATTAAACAAAACAAAGGTCGAACATGATCTCTATGAGCCGTAAAAATTAAACGGTTTCGGCATACAATAATTCTGTGATATGTAGCATATAAAGCCAGAGGCAAGAGCACACCATAATTCACCTTCATTCAGGACAACAGTAGAAGTTTAAACAATAAGAACAACAACATATTAATCATACATAGCACTACGTTCAGAGATGTTTGCCAAAAAAATATAAATTGTTTCCCACGGGACATTCAAAAGAGATAATCCTATTATAAGAACGACGACATCCTGAGGTGCAGATCACGTGAGCTATACGATTGGCAGGACGTATCTTTTATCAATAACTCCCAAAAAAATAAATCTGTTACCAAACGTAAAGGTTTCCAAAACTCTGCAAAATCCTTCATTTTTTCAGCCGTTATTAGTGTACAGAAGGAAAAAAAGTTCATAAAAAGCCTTTAATGGCAAGTTGCAGGAACGGCACATATATATTCAATAAAGCTATGTGACCAATAAGCCATGGCAACCATTCATTAATTGTTGCAGAAACATTCGATACATATATTAGTTTCATAACTTATGGCATGGAGTTAAGAGTTATATAGGTAGCCAAGACGGCGGATGCTTGATGAACCATTTGGAGACTTAATTACTTGATTAAAGAGCTATTTTGAGACAAATGAACAGTTTGTCTACGCTTATTGACTTATTATTATCTGTATTATCAAATATTCATAGGATAAATTTCTTAAATTTTATCCGGTGGTAGAAGAATAGATCAAGCATTCGAGGCTGTTTACTATTGGTAAATGAGTAATGTAACTAGTAGATGTATTCCTGCAAACCGTACATATTTATGAGGTCTAAAACATTATGGATGTCATAACTACTGATTCCATAACAAAATGCTCTTGCAAATGGCCATAATTCAATTATTTTGCAAATACGACTATGTTTACATCACGATTCTTATTCTTGATTCACTATTAAAATTAACTTCGACTATGGCGTTCATCCTGCCTGTGGAACAGCCTAGCTCAAATGGCCCCGAGTGAACGCGTCACAGCGCAGAGGATGAGTGTTGGCGGGGCCGTCTGTCTGTCTGTTGGCGACTTGTTTGCCGGAGCGCTCCGAACAATCTGCCGTCGACAGGCGAGTAGTTGAGGCTTCCGGCGTGGGAGGGAGGGAGGTGTCCCCTTAGCGAATCGCCATTTTCAGCCGGCCAGCTCTCCTCTTCCCATGAGCCCCCACTCAGCGAGAGGCCCGTAAACGCATCGGGGCAAACTTTGCAGCTGGAACGGCATTAGAGGCCCATTATCACCACGGGTGATACTCCAGAGAGGAGATCGAGAAGGCGGCATAAAGGTAGTTTGAGCGATATATCATTATACCTAGAAATCAATGAATTTGGTCTCATTTTAAAGAAAAATATATCACCCTTTCTAATGACACCAAAATCTAACCCCTTTACCACATACCTTGCGGAGATATTTGCCAAAAATGCCAGCCCTTTTACATGGGAAATGGTACGTTTACGCACTCCTAGGATAAATTTCGTAAATTTTATCCGGTGGTAGAAGAATAGATCAAGCATTCGAGGCTGTTTACTATTGGTAGATGAGTTATGTAACTAGTAGATGTGTCCCTGCAACCCGTACATATTTATGAGGTCTAAATCTTTATGGGTGTCATACCTATTGATTCCATAAAAAAATGTTTTTGCAAATGGCCATAATTCAATTATTTTGCAAATACAACTATGTTTACATCCTGATTTACATTATTTACAAAAGAGACATTATTTACAAAATAAGGAATTTCTAATACTTAGATGTCGTTAAAAAAACTAACAGCATGTACTTTGTATGTTTTCTCAACCAAATTTTAAAATAAATCATATTGTCATCGCAGTAGGTTCTTGGATATCACAATAAACCTTCAGTTTTGAAGAAGCTTCAAACGCACCGCGCGAAAAAAATTAGTCAAGTTAGAGACTTATTTAGATATTTTTATTTAATTAATTACAATTTCTGTCATATAAAACTATATAACTGCGCCATTAATAATGCAATATTTAATTGATGTGTCCTACAGCTGGTGAAATTAAAACGTATAATTCGAATATAGGGGTACGGGTTGCTGTGGTGGCTAAAGTACTCGCCTACCACACGGGCGGCCAGGGTTCAAATCCCAGCAGAGGCGGATTGGAATTAGAATGTTCACGTATTCAGCCATCCGATTAAAAAATCCCAGCCCTCTATCATGAGTGAAAGTACTTTTAAAAAGCAAAAAATAAAACCACAGCACCGAACCCAATGATTAGCATGGACCACCATAGAGACCTTTGGGGGGCCTTTGGGGGGTCTAAGGGGACCCTGCGGGCTTTTTCATATAGCCTATATTACCCACAGATATATTTTCTATCTACATTCCAAATTTCAGCTCAATGGGTCGAGTATTTTTTGCGTGATTGGGTAACAAACATCCAAACATACAAACTTTCACATTTATAATATTAGTAGGATTATACCAAATACAAGTATAAACTCCTTAACATTCGAAGTGATTTGAGAGACAATGATTGGATAAAAATTTCTCTGTTAAATTCCTTCTCATTTCTTAAAGGCGAAAAACTTATTAAGGACTAGGAGATAGTTTGAGCGTATTGACAAGCCGAAAGAGTAATTCCTTTGACTTACAATTCTGTTTCTTTAACAACCCGTTATAAGTTAAGGGAAATTTGTACTCCAAAAATGATTGGCACACGAAAGAGCATACCTGATACTACTCTTTCGAAGGAGGTGTGATTACTTGGTTTCAATTCTATCAATCTAGGAGAATAGATCGTGAAACGAATTTTTTCAGGTCTAAAAAAGATATTACTCCCCTCCTCCCCATTATCCTTAAAAAAATGGCTACTCAAGACAATGAACTCAAGATATAATCGCATGAACTTTGTAACGAAACGAATATATAGTTCAACTTCCTAAATACTTAGATTTAAAAATATCAATCGCTTTCCCTACGTTGCTGTTAAAAGAATTTGGGAAATAATTAATATTTACACACACCCCTTAAGCCAGTGGCATCAGATTGATTCTCTTGGTTTCAAAATTTTCATTTTACATTCAAATACAAACGATAAAATGATAAAACAAATTAATTAAGGGAAAATTTACGATTTGTTCCATTCATTCCGGAGGGATAAACGAGCATCGGTTAAAAAATTTATTATTAATTCGCCAAAATCACCCTGCCGATAAACGGTCCATTTGGGCAGACACAGCGTGAAAACTTTTCTCCAATTCACATTCATCTCCGCAAGAGCGCATTCTTTCGCATACCCTTTCTCCTCAGTGAGTCCCTTATTCTTCGTAGTACATGACTTCATCCAAAATGGATGTCATTCTTCTTGCCGCGCCCCAATATCCAACGGCACTTTCACTCCCACAACCGCCATCCGCATTTACTTCTACTTATCACCCTGCTAGCCCCCACAGGGGTGTTTGGCAAGGGGGACCAATCACCAACATGAACTACAGTGAAGAACTTTACTTTCACCAATATGCACCACATAATAGGTATGCTAAAAATGCTACCGGAACCACAATATTATTTTATAATGTAACTAAGTAAACGTGAAACAAGAGTCATACAGGGAACATGCAAAACATGATGTAGGCATAACTCGGTAGATTTAGAAACATGCGTTGGGAAGGATAAGAATTAATCAGCTAAACTACCCGTCAACTAACATACTTCTAAGTGTCAACGCAACCATTATCGTCTCTCATCGATCGATCGTTATAAACCTATCTGTTCTATAATCTATTTCCCTTGTTGTATTTTCATGATCTGATCTACCGGAGTATGTTGGCGTTCGTAAGATATTGAAAACTTCTTCTGCAAATAAATCAGTTCTGAATTTACTTAAAAGATTGAGTCTAATTTTCAATCGAGGTTCAATATTTTCAATAGCGATTCCCATCCTAGTTTTTGCAAGAGGTCACGTACACTACCTAGACTATCATAACGGCCTTATCCACATATCTTGCTGATCTTCTCTGCACACGTTCTAACTCTATTTTTAAGCCTACCTCATGAGGATCCCAAACACTAGCAGCGTATTCTAAGTGGGGTTTGACAAGGGAGAAGCATCTGATTTCTCTAACTCTATCGTCGCACTTCCGTGGTACCCTTTTAACAAATCCAAATTTACGATTAGCCTGACCAGTTATTTCCTGGATATGTTTGCTCCACGAGAGATCATTAGTTAGTTTAACTCCAAGATATGTTACAGATTTCACAGTCTCTAATTGGGTATTTTGTACGTAATAGCTGTACTGAGGAGAGTTTTTCCTTTACCAGAAGTTCAATACAACACATTGTTTCAAATTAAATTCTAGTTGCCACCCATCGCACCACGCTTGGATTGCCTCAAGGTTCTTCGTTAACGCCTCCTTATCATTATTGTTACGGATTTCCCTGTACACAACGGTATCGTCTGAAAATAGTCGAAGTTTACTATCTACTATTTCTCCAATATCGTTAATACATAGAAGGAATAGGAGTGGATCTATGACCCTACCCTGTGGGACATCCGTAGTAAATTTAACCTCATTGAATATGGCACCGTCTAATACCACTCCCTGCACACGATTGATTAGGAATTCTCTGATCCAGGAAATTACATCGTCGTCTGAACCGTATGATTTTAGTTAAATTGATAATTTTTAGTGGGACACTTTATCAAATGCTTTTTTAAACTCATGAAAAATCTCGTCCTCGTGCCAGGAGCGGGGGCTCAAATTTAAATATCAGCAAATGCACCACAGTCCGCTTCCTGTGAAAGTCATCACAAAAATGCCATACCTATACTGTGGGGGGAGTAAAAATAAAATCTTCAGATACAGTAAAATATCTTGGAATATCCTTAACGTCTGATATATCGTGGGGATTACACATACAAAACATATCTGGCGCAGCATTAAAGAAACTAGGATTTGTTAAACGTAAAATAGGAAGGTTCTCGGATGAAAAAGTCAAAGAGAGATGCTACTTCGCTCTGGTTAGGCCACACCTCGAATACGCCGCGAGCATTTGGGATCCTTGTCGAATAAATTTAACCAAAAAATTAATAAAATACAAAGGAAAGCAGCGCGCTTCGTTAAAAACTGCTACGAGCGTACATATAGTGTCTCAACTTTTGTAGAGGGATTAAAGTGGGAGCCCATAGAGACTCGGAAGCTACGCGCTAGGCTTGGGTTGCTTGATAAATTCAGAAATGATATTTTTCAGAGCGACATAGAAAAAATTATCACGACTCCTCACTACATCTCTAGGTCTGACAGACGCGATAAAATAAGAGAGATACACTGCCGAACAGATAGGTACAATAACTCGTTCTTTTCGCGAACGGTAAGCGATCACAACAAAAATTAAGCTCAGTAAATACACTCCTATAATTCATGTCACCATTTTATCTCCAAAAAACTTACACCTTTACACGGCTGGTGACCTAACACCCCCTGCCACACGCCCATGTGGCGGCTCGCGGGGTATTATGTAGATGTAGAAATCTATCAAAAACTTTTCTCAGGGTCGAGGAGTATCATCGTATCATCTCCTGCAAGTTGCGGTACCGATTCATTGCAGAACGCTCTATAGTTACAAGGGAGAGTGCGTCCATTAACTATTCGTTCTCCTGAAATCTGGCGGAGAACATTGAGGACACATTTACAAATAGAGAACAAGCACAAGAACTCGAGGAGAGAGTAGAATGAACCAACACGAGAGGTGAAAGAGGAAGAAAAACAAGAAAGCAACGACAGCGCACAAACTGGGAAAAAGTTGAATCATGCGGGCGGCGATTTGTCGTCAGTACATACATGTACGAGTGTGTGTGTGCGTGTCTGTGTGTGTGTATATATATATATATATATATATATATATATATATATATATATATATATATATATATATATATATATATATATATATATATATATATATATATATTTCCCCGTTGTTTGCCAGAGCGAGTAGGGGGGCGTGGCGGGCGGGGGGGTTGGGGGAAGCAGCAAGAGGGAACAGCGAAAGTTGGGCAGGGAAGAGAGGCTGACGGGACGGATCGGACGATGGCAGTAAAAGGAAGACGGAACAAGAACGGTGGAATTTCGGTAGTTTTTGGCGAGAGAGGATATCAGAAACAAAAACGAGTCGGCAATAAAAAGGACGACGCGAAAGAAAAAAGGATAAGACACAGAGGAGACCGGTGTCGAGATTAAGGGTTGAGTGGGAAAAGAAGTTTCGTGAAGAATATTGATGAGGTCGCACAGCTGGAAAGGTGGCGTCGTGGCATTGGGGGCTCGATGATAAGAGAAGACCGTCACCACGCAAACGCGAACAACTGGGCGAAGGGCCGATATACAAAAGGTGTGCGACTCAAGCCACATTATCACGGGGGACGAGACAACTCAACGGAACAACCAAATTTCTCTCAAATTCGAGAATGCGATCCTCAAGTGGAAATTCCTGATTCTGACAGTTAGCGTGCAGACACTGGACACCTGAGTCCATCCAACATAATACATATATTACATACAAACCAATCACGCCGTTCCCTTCCGGGGTAGGCACAGTCACTAAGTTTCACTCATAAATACATATTTGTACACCTAACTCTGCTTCAATTATTTCCTCCATACTGACCTATCCTTGCAAACCGCTTTCGCTTCATTTACCCCCATACACTGCTTCATCCACGCCCTCCTGTTTTTAAGACTCCTAATATTCGTCATCCTAAGAATTTCCTCGACCACATTCAACCATAACTTTCTTGACCTACCTCTACCTCTCGCACCATTCATTTCACTCTGAAATATCTCTTTCATTATTCGACTCTCATCCATTCTCTCAACATAGCCAAACCAACGAAGCACTCTTCTTTCATATATGTCCATTACTGCAGCATCTAACCCACACTCATTCATTACCCGCTCATTCCTGACCCTATCCATCCTACTTTTGCCGCAAACACTCCTCAGACAACTCATGCCCGTGGCGTTTACTCTACTCTTATGTCAATCCTGATATACCCATGTTTCAACACCATGCAACAAAGTGGGGAGAAGTACACTTTTGTACGCGGCGATTTTCGCTTCTTTAGACAGGCACTCATTCCTTGATATGCTCCACATGCTACCTACCACTTTCCTTCCAGCATTCCTGAAATGCTAACGAGGAAAACCCTCAAATATATTCAGTCCAGAAAAAATTGTTTCCGCCGATAGGGCACCCATAACTTTTCCCACAAACCAACTTCTTTCCTCGTATCTAATCTTTCACTTTTCGTTCCATCTCATCTCATCCTTTCCACGGATTCTCTCTCTTCCTCTCCGTGCATCTTCGCTCCTTTCAATCCGCATCCACTACCCCCTACCTCATCATCAGCACCATCATCATCATCATCATCTTCTATAGTCACGGAAGCAGTATATTTCCCGCACGGTGTCCCCTTAAGCACTTTCCAATCCGTCCAATAGCGGACGCCACATCGCTCCCATATCTGAATTTCGGGCCAGTAAACACCATTACACCGAATCCAGGGGTCTTCTGCTTCAACCTCTCCCCTGACATCCCCCCCTTCCCTCAGGGGTCACCTGATTCCCATGTAACCCTATCCCTCCCCTCCATCTCCCTCTCCCCCTGACTCCATCCCCGTTCCACACGAAATATTATCCCCACCCTGAGGGGGCCCCTATCGCCCGCCTCTACTTATCTATTTGCCCTTTGGTCGATCCAGGAGAGCAAACTATCTCCAGTCCGGTCCGCTCTATTCCTTCAACCCAGCAGGCCAACCGCCCCTAGCCTCCATCCAACCCAACCGACCGCACACAAATATTAGTTATACCTAGCCTCTCGCTTGGGCACTTGCAGAGAAAGTTCGTTGGAAATACGTCATCAACATGGCGGACTCGCGCAGCGGTTTAAAGGATTAATTCATCACGAACTAACACTTTTAATTGTACTCACACAGCTCACTTCTGTTAAGGTAGTACTAGCGAGATAGTTCCCTAGTCATAATAAAGACCATATTCGAATTATACGTTTTAATCTCACCAGCTGTTGGACATATGAATCAAATATTCCATCATTGATGGTGCAATAATATAGTTTTATATGACAGAAATGGTACGTAATTAAATGAAAATATCTAAATTAGTATTTAACTTGACTCATTTTTTTCGCGCGGTGCGTTTTAAACTCCTTCAAAACGAAAGGTTTATTGTGATCCCGAAGAATTTACTGCGGTGACAAAATGATTAATTTTCAAAAATAGTTGATAAAACGGAAAAACTACTCACTGTTGATTGTTTAACGAGATCTAAGTGTAGGAATTGCCTCATTTTTAATTTAAGGCATCTCCGGAGTCCATACACGTACCATTTCCCATGTAAAAGGGCAGATATTTGTTCGCAAATATCTCCGAAAGTAATGAGGTAAGGGGTAAATTTATAGCGTCATTAGAAGGGTGAGATATTTTTCTGTAAAATGAGACCAAATTCATTGATTTCTAAGTAAAATGATATTTCGATCGTACTACCTTGAGCCTTCAACCAGGACACAAGTTCACGGTATGGTTGACCAGGCGAAAAACAATCGTGGAAATTATCAATTCGCTTTGGGAACTTTCGCATTGCTGTTTTACTCAATGCATTTCAACTCTGTGCTCTTCATTCGGCGCCCTTGCGTCCGTGTGCGGAGTAGAAACCGCGAAAAGCAAATTTTGAGGAATTTTGAAGCCGCGGAGAGGAAATCACTCGATTTGATATGCACGCAACAGCATCCAAAAATCTGAAAATGAATTAGTTACAAGATTAGGTAATCGGAAACATTCACATCCACAGGGGGAATAACTTGGCTCAACATGCAATTTATCTCATCACGGCAATCATCATATTTAACGAAGCCATCGTCAATTTTGTCGACCACAACTCTAGTTGACTTAATATATATAACATGGAATACTGCACAAAAAAACGGTAATAATTCCCGATCATGACTGGGTTCAATCATATATTAAATATATATAGAGTGGCAAAGCACTGCTAAAAACTGGATATAAATTTTTGAGAGCTTTTGGAAAAATTTCTCAGGTGCCACCACCATAGCGAAGGAAGAATTTTGGCTTACGGAGAAGGCCACTTGGAAGCGCCAGTGGTACTCGGTGATTTTCCATCAACATACAGAAGAGGTGGATTTACCATGGCTATTGTGTGCTTTTAATCGAGTATCAATTGTTTTGTCGTTGCTATGATACATCGGTAAACAGTTGACTCCGTGTTTGGTAATCGCGTGTCTCATCATATTGACATGAATTCGATTCATTATACGCAATACACGATGCTCATTGAAGGCACATAAAAAATACATGTTTTATTTGGTCTCGACGACACAATAAGATTTGTTTCCGTTGCTATGGGTCCATTAGTAAACATCCAGGCACCGAAATTGTCATAAGAGCATGATGTGAGTTATGCGACACTAAATGAAGTGGCCGCGAGCCAAAGCTCATTTGTTATGGCTTGTCGTGCGAATTCGATACACCTTTCTCCATCTAACGCCAAAGTATTACTTAAAAACTCATATCCGAATCTCCCTATCTCTTTGCCACTCTATCTGTACTTACTCTATGGTTCAATCATTCTTTTTACGCTTGAAATATCCCATCGCCTCTTGCAATAATCGCTACACTCTCAGATAACCGCTGACCTTCGGCGGTTAATCAGTGGTAACATCACATGCGTCCATTGCCGGTTAGAATGCTTACTCTGCGCTTTTATAAAGAACTGCCCCAGGTTCAAAGTGCTTTCGAATAGCATCTTGAAGGTATTTTAAAAAGAAATACGAAAACCAGAACGAAGCGCGGCGTGTCATGTTTCAACGATTTTGCAGATTTGCGATTCTCACCAGAATGTTTCAATCTCACACCCAGAGCTATACTCACTAGAAAGTATGCGAGATTGCGATGTTGCGGGCGCACTCCAGCATGTGCAGAGTTGCATTTGGAGAAACATAAAGAACGACCTGAAATGAAATCACATCCACACATTGTTTGCGTGCGTAAAAGGGAATACGTCAGGGATATTGAGAAAGAGAGAAAGCAAGGAACAAAGCTGAAATAAGGAATTCAGGGCACGCTTATCAAACTGCCTCAGAACTTTAACAGATGGACCAAGACGAACGAATGCGTGGGTAAATACATTCTCAAAAGCCATAGTTTCTAGCCAAAGTTTTATTTAATTATCGAAACACATCATGGAAGGGGAGAGAGAAACTAGATTAGAGAACAAACAAATGACTGCGGTAAATGGAAATGCAACAAAGGCTCTTTTTATCTTAAGAGGACGCATCACACCTTGCGGTAAGGAATAGTTCTGTCGAAAATCCACAAGATGGCGTCACTCGCACCCGACCGAGGCATTTTGGCGTCAGGAGTCTCTTACTACAGGAAAACTCTCGCACAAGGCAACAGTTGTCGGTAAGTTGTAGCCAAGTCTCCGGCGCGTAAGTATGGGCAGCGCTGACATAAGATCTGTGAGAGAAGACTGAATTATTTGCGACACCGTCCGAGCACATTATGGCCGAAAACCATTCAGGTAGCTTGTCGGAAGATACCAATTACAGATTTCATCTTACGACCGTGACGACTGCTACTTAGCATTCTGACAGAAGAAAGATTGATACATCTCCACTAGTTTAAGATATGTCAATAATAATAATAGTTTTTGTAACAATATACCCCACATCTTGCCGTTTTCTCTATGGTTTAATTATGCTCTGGGATAAATTTTTCATATTTCACATACGAGTCTCCCTGGGCAAAGGTCTATTCTTTGTGCTGTAAAAATTTCAAGTTGATGACGTAAGTCTTTAACAAAAAATCTGGGGTCGGAAATCATCACAAATTCGGCCGGTCGAGCGGGTGTGATGCGTCGCCTTAACCCTTTTTTTACTAAATTATGATTTTTGTATTTAACTGTCGCAGAATATTTTTTTCTGCGTTTCTGTATCAAGAATATGACGAATGAAGAACTTTTTTTGCAGAAATTATCAAAATTGTCGTTATTTTTGCAAAAGTTATATCAAGGGACTTAATGGTCCCGTCAGGGCTGAAAAGCAGATTTTCAAGATATGCAGCGAAATGATGCAAGTCCTTCAAATATGGATCAAATATCTTTTTTATTTGAAAATATTCAAAAATCAAACCATAATATTACACAAAAACGAATAAATATTGCTTTTAGTCCCTCAACTCATTACTTTGCCACAAAAATCAAGGAAAATCTAAGAGATTTATTTGTCCGAACTAATGAACATTAGCTTCATCATGAATAAAACATCAAAAAAGTACTTCAACTCCTTTTACCAGTTTTACCAATGAAAGCTGAGGTTTTTTTGTCCCTTCCAACTTCATAAGATAAATAGAGTACAATTTTTTTAACAGCCTCTTGGGCTACTGACTGTAATCATGAGGGAATTCACGACACATTTAATGTGTATTTATTTGACAAAACGGCCCAATAGAATACTTATAAAATCCATATCTATGGAACAATATCGACCATTGTTTATAAAATTGAAATTTAACCTGTTATGTGTGCTATAGTGCGTCTAGGTGTGTATACCAACAGATATATTATATATCAACAGATATATTCGATATACGTATAAGACAATTTTTATCCGTTCCCATACAAGTGGTTCAACTCGCATCCTAAAGAGGAAGAAAAAATAATATGCATTCACTTAACCATTGCAGGTTCACGAAAACCGAATTCTATCTGCTTAATCTACAAGTCAGACTATTAAATCATTCACTTCTGTCAGCCAGAACAACTCCCTTGACCAAGTTCAAGTTATTAGGTTACCAATATATATACACTAGGGTGGATCGAAAAACCGTTTTTTTCGTAATCGATCTGAGGCTAGCGCTTAAAGTTTGTGGTTGGTGGTCCTTATCACCCATAAAAAATTGCAACTCGGTCGGATTATACCTTCAGGCTGCGCTTTCTAGTCAAACTTTTTAATTTTTATGAAAATAGTCAAAAATTTGCTAATTTTCCTGATAGATTGTGCATGTTCCCGGAATGATTTTATGGCAAAAAATTACATTTGTTGCTAGTATGTTGCTTAATATTAGCGATTGTGTGTGTTTGAATCAGGCAAAATGGTTAAATAGTTCGTCAAAAATCGTCAAAAAACGCCAAATATACAGAAATGTTACGGATGTTAGGCAGGCAATCACCCGCTATGATAACTCGACTCCACCGACTTAAATGTACCAAGAACTATAAGGTTATAGGATAGGAATTAAAATACAGCTTTTAGTTCATCTAATAATACAGCTTCGGCGTTTTTTTTACGATTTTTGACGAACCATTAAACCATTTTTCCCGATTCAAACACACTCAATCGAAAATATTAAGCAAAATACGAGCAATATATGTAATTATTTGCCATAGAATCATTCCGGGAACATCTAGAAACTATCAGGAAAATTTGCAAATTTTTAACTTTTTTCGTAAAAATTAAAAATTTCGACTAAAAAGCGCAGCCTGAAGATATAATCCGATGGAGTTGCAATTTTTTATGGGTGACAAGGACCACCAACCACAAACTTAAACCATTAGCCACAGACCGATTACGAAAAAAACTGTTTTCGATCCACCCTAACATACACTCCTGGCCTCTCTGTCATGCATTATACACCGAGCACGAGTTAATTACGGATAGCACTCGTGTTATTGTTCTGTCACGTGTGTGGTAAACTGTAATTTTATCTCCGTCACTTTGATAGCGGCAATGTATTTAGTGAATACTTATGACCAATGAAATTCATTATTTATCGTCATTGGAAGACATCCGATACAGGACGCCAGAGGAATCATCAGCTGGAAGACACGGGAATCGGTGTCCGCAAATTGCACAAGGAAGGGCAAAAGTGTTTAAACAAAGACTCGAACCAATATTGATTTCAATTGTTTAAAATTTTGTCGTATCTTGAATATGTTAAAAAAATACAGAGATTGAATAAATTTGGGACCCTGTTCAAATAGATTTAACTAAAAATATTAATAAAGTACAAAGGAAAGCAGCGCGCTTCGTTAAAAACTGCTACGAGTGTACATATAGTGTCTCACAACTTCTAGAGGGATTTAGGTGGGAGCCCCTAGAGACTCGGAGGCTACACGCTAGGCTTTGCTTGCTTGAGAAATTCAGAACTGAAAATTTTCATAGCAACATAGACAATATTATGATGAATCCTCACTACATCTCTAGGTCTGACAGATGCGATAAAATAAGAGAGATACTCTGCCGAACAGATAAGTACAAGAACGCGTTCTTTCCGCGCACAATAAGCGACCACAATACAAATTGAGCTCCTTTAAATACACTCCTATAATTCATGTCACCATTTCATCTCCAAAAAAACTTACACCTTTACACGGCTGGTGACATAACACCTCCTGCCACATGTCCATCGGCGCCTAGAGGGGTATTATGCAGATGTAGATGTATAAATTGTAAAATTTCACGACTGTGGTCAGATTACCTATCCGCAAGATACATTACCGTATCTACGGCGTCCATTTCAACCATTTACACGCAATTAAACCAATAAATGCAGTCATCCAACAAATTCAATCGACCGCAATAAAAAAATGTATTCTGCGATGCATTAGCATATGAAAACGACGGACCGGAAGTGGAATGGATGTGAATACATTGAAACGGATGTGGTTATCGTTTTTACCATAATTTACAGTTCCAGTTAATTCGCAGGTACTACGGGTAACCTAAAGCATCCTTTGATGCACGCACCATTGAGCACAACAAGCTTAACACATGCGCGAACATGAATTCAGCTTCATTAAATGCCGAACTAAAATTAAAATGAATGACATCGCTCATAGATGAATGAAATCGCTGCCAATCAGTCGAGGACTAAACTGCGAAAATACGGCATTCGAGCCAAACTCGAGTCCGCGGTCCGTTTTACGTGTCACCTATAGATTACAGCCAATTTTAGTGATAATTATGAATGTTTGACGAGTTGCAATTGAAGCCGAATTGACAGATGAAGTGAATACTGAAAAACCATCGGATATCTATACTCAAAATAAACTGGAAACATTAATCTCAGCAACAGCGTCATTGCATATTTTAAGGCAGTTCGAGCGAAATATCATTTTACTTAGAAATCAATAAATTCGGTCTCATTTTAAAGAAAAATATCTCACCCTTTTATGACACAAAAAATTCAACACCTTACCACATTACTTTCGGAGATATTTGCCAAAATAATACCAGCCCTTTTACATGGGAAACGGTACGTGTATGCACTCCAGAGAGACATTTCTTCCAAAATGAGACATTTCTAATACTTAAATGTCGTTAAAAAAATAACAGCATGTAGTTTGTATGTTTTCTCAACTATATTTGAATATTAATATATTGTCACCGCAGTAAATTCTTCAGGATCACAAAAAACCTTCCGATTTGAAAGAGGTTCAAACGCACAAACGAAAAAAATGAGTCAAGTTAAAGACTTACTTAGATATTTTAATTTATTTACTTACAATTTCTGTCATATATAACTATATTATTGCACCATTAATAATGCAAATTTTAATCCATGTGTCCTACAGGTGGCAAAATTAATACATATAATTCGAATATGGTCTCTATTATGGCTAGGGAACTATCACGCTCGGACTACCTTAAAATGTCAAGGAGAAATATTGAGTCAACTAATTAATTTCTTTGAGTTATTTATTTAGTTTTTCCAAGTCACACTAGTGCAATTACATAATAGAATAGTCGTATGATGTAGCATGATAACACGACGCTGAAAGCAGAGTCGGGCGTATTTGCTTCTCCGCCAATCTCCCCGTCGTCAGAGCGCCTTGTGGCCGTAATTATTCGACCACGAGAACATCCTCTAACAGCTGTCCACCGTAATAGTGCAGAAGAGAGTCGGGCCTGCAGCCGATCAGCGATTCGCTTCCACTGCTAATCTGCGAAGAAAAAACTCTCTCTCTACGTACAATGCGCTCCTAAACTGACGACGGAATGTGGACCTGATTTACGGTTATTTATTTAAGCGGAATATTACAGAAACAAAAAATGCAGTTTTCCACAAGATATTTCAATGCGTAGGGCGCGTTTCAGCTCACAGAGCCATCATCAGGTACAAGACTTGTCGAAAAAGGTCTTGTATTCTGATGATTACCCTACGAGCTAAAATGCGTCGTACGCTTTGAAAGACCATATATATTATTTCTCAAAGGTGTTTTTGTCACAACGCCATAACTCCCATAATTCTTCATCAAAATTAATGATTCAAGCATCATTTTAAAGCTTATGTTCCCCGCTATTGACGAAAAATAGACAAATGGTTTTCAATTAAAGTTTTTGCTAAAAAATTTAAAATCAAAGTTTTTGTTAAAAATGATACTGTGCCATCTGTTGACAATATAATCAACTAATTAGTTGGCTATGGTTTCGTGCTTAAAAGACTGTAGGAGGCGCCATCTATTAACACTACGTTTAGTTAGATTGTTTACAGTCTACATGCAATCAGTGTGACCGTTTACGTTTACATTATGTACCTTTAACACAAACATAAATAACATATAATTGTCCATGGGGAGAAACAGGTGGAAGAACAGGAAGAAAGAAGGAAGAAACAGGAAGAAGCTGCATGCTGTGCGAAATATTCGACAGGTAGAAGAACAGGAAGAAAGAAGGAAGAAACAGGAAGAAGCTGCATGCTGTGCGAAATATTCGACAGGTAGAAGAACAGGAAGAAAGAAGGAAGAAACAGGAAGAAGCTGCATGCTGTGCGAAATATTCGACAGGTAGAAGAACAGGAAGACAGAAGGAAGAAACAGGAAGAAGCTGCATAGTCAACAGGTAGAAGAGCAGGAAGAAAAAAGGAAGAAACAGGAAGAAGCTGCATACTGTGCGAAATATTCGACAGGTAGAAGAGCAGGAAGAAAAAAGGAAGAAGCTGCATACTGTGCGAAATATTCGCACAGGTCAGAGAGTCTGATGAAAAATGCAAATGTTGTTTCTGTAATAAAATGACGAAATTCCACAATATCTCGCCTGAATCTGTTGACATTATTTTAGAGGACTTAACTACCAACCAAAACTCAGTTGGAGACGAAAATTCTGCGTTTAATTCTAGTAGTTTCAAAATTTTATGAGCATTTGTTCAATTTACTTTAAAGCCATGTATTATTGCGTTATGAAGTTTCGAACAAATCCATGGTTTGCTCAGAGGCGTCATCATTTTCGTCGTTCAGCACTTAGATTGGTAGACAGTGGACCTACATCATTCAGTATCTAATGCTAGTTTCCTTACTTCCTGGGAGCATTTCATGCACACATATTCCTGGACCTTACTCTGGAGGATTTCACCTCTTTTTTCCTTCAGTTACGTTATTCACAAACCCATTGTGACTCTCTCTGCGTTCAATCCATCTCGTTCTTCTTTTGCGTATAATGTTCCATCTGGTCCTTTTCTCTTCTATTCCTGAGTAAACTTGATCATTTCTTATTTTGTCTGTTTATTTTATCTTCTGCATCCTTCTCCAGCACAAGATTTTGAAAGCGTCTTGTCTGTTTTTCCAATTGTCCATGTTTCAGATCCGCAGTGTCACGCTCTATACGAATAGTTTCGCACATTTTTTCCTCGTTCGTGTATGGATATTTTCCTTGAACAAGCTATAGTCTTTTCACCATGAACGTTTTCTTAACTTGCGGTCTTCTTCGCCTGGATTGCGTTGTACTCATCCTGTCCCACATGATGATACTTCCGAGACAGGTTATGTAATCCACTAGCTCATAATTCTCTCCTGTCATAGTGACTTCTGAGTTCACCTTCTCTCTTCCGTATGCTAAGATCTTCATCTTCCCCTTATTGATTTTCATGATAAATTCTTTGAGAACGTGGCTAATTGCGAATAGTGTCCTTGGAAGATCATAATGATCACATTTAGACATAGATTGCTATATTGTTAGTTGGGGGAGCCTTCGAGAGGAGCTCGGACAAGTAAACCATGATTAGTCCATTATGCCAACCCAATGTTTAACCTGCCTGCCACATGCAGACGGGGGACAAGATCGCCACGGTGAAGGAACGAACGGTCACCCACCCAACCCCCGTCCGGGCCCAACATTGCTTAACTTCAATGATCTTACGGGAAATGGTGTTTCAATGAGGCTAGGTCCTAGCCCAAATTTGGAAACAACTCAGAGACGTAAATATACATAAATATTTCTATTACAGTGAATATGAAAGAAAAGGTGATATGTGACACATATTATTGAATATCCAAATTTTGGTCACCAATGTGCTCGTCATTTCGTTGACGTGTGACAAGTTTACAGTCATGAATTACAAATGAGTGTAAAAAAATACAACTCTAAATGGGAGAGTCCACCTCAATTTTTCCTTCGGGACTAAGATTTTGCCCAAACTTGGTCTATGGGTAGCATTTGTTCTCAAACGAATTGATCTGAAACCATTTGGAACCATTCTTCAGTAGGAGGAGAGCAGTACTAAGGAATGTCATAATGTAGTTGAAGATGTGGGTTTTCTCCTGGTACGGGTTGGGAGACGGAGTGGAATGGTGTTTGGGGGAGGCGGGAAAGGGCAGGCGGGAAAGATTGATGGAGAGGGGTGGAAGCTATTTTACGATGAGAACGGAAGCACTGGTTGACATTAAAATTGAGATATTACACACCTCCCTGGGGGCGGAGCTCTATATTAGATGTGTCAGGTCGGAGGGCCGCGAAAGATTTTAAATCAAAAGCAATTGACAGATTTTAAGTTATCTGGGACTAGCCACGGAAATCAACTTTTACGGAGTCACCCGCAATGCACAATTGTGCGAAATTCAACAGAGAAAAAATCATCCACCTTGACCGGGATCCGAACCAGGATCCCTCGATTTCCACAGGGGAATAGGACGCCTCGGTAGCTTAACTGGCTAAAGCACTCGGCCGGAAATCCGGGTACCGAGTTCGAATCCCGGTCAAGGCGGATGATTTTTTTCTCTGTGGTATTTCTCTCAAAAGTAGTTGATTAGGGGAAGCTTATGAGACATAGGGTGCTCTGCTACAGGTATCTGCAATTGTTGCGTCAAGCTACTCCAGCGATTGTTAATTCGCATATTTAGAGGTACAGCGGTGAGGACGACGTAGAAACCCTGGCAGCGCTCGCAGGGGATGAGATAAACTACATTACTCGAGGAATAAAATTAGCGGCATAAAGTCAATAAGATTCACAGCACATGTCCACTCTCCCCCACGGGTCTATTGTCTGCGCGTGTGAGAGAGATGGACGGGAGACAGGGTTGGGGGTAAGTGGCAACCCCCACTGTTCCGCGACGACGACCCCGTGACCCATAGCCATCGGATGTTTAACCCAAAGTGGATGGAGGCCATGGAGAAAGGGGGAAAGAAGAGGGAGAGGGAGGAGATAGGGAAGCGACCAACTCCACACTCAACCATCCGCCAGCGGCGCCACTTCATCGCATCGCCGGCGGCGCTAGTATCGGCAGTAGGAGCAGTCAGTCAAACAGCTTCCCTCGACTGCCTTCCACCCACCCTCTGCCCCTACCCTCGATCGAATAAAAGAGCCAAGCGCACAGTGCTCGCGGACTTCCTCCCTCCCTACCCCATCCTCCCTTATAACGTACGATCCGCCCCGAAGAGCAGAGCGCCCTCACCCGGGTGAACCATTGTTATTACAACTTCCCCCGTCGTGGTTGAATACCAGATCCCGTCGCAAATACCTCCTTGGAACCTTTCTATTTTCTATCTTTGGCACTAACGAACCGTCATACCTAATTGATATGTTTTCTAAAAGAACTTCCAATAATGCAATATTTAATTCATTCGTCTCACAGCTGGTGAAATTAAAACGTATAATTCGAATACGGTCTCTATTTTGACTAGGGAACTATCTCGCTCGGACTACCTTAAGAGGGAGAGCATGTCCTTTTAAAATATTTTTATACATAACATTCCATTTTACTCCACATAATGTACAGTAATAAAAGTTGGTCCATCCTTCTCCCTACATTCATCCTTCTGCTTTCTCACTAGAACAGAACCGAGTAACCTTCGACTTTCGACTCACCGAACCACTAAATTTCATAAGTCGTTTGTCGTCGTGGCCGCCTCACCACTTTGGAATTCCATTCCATTTGATGTGAGGAAATCCAGCACGTTGGAAAATTTTCAATCTAAATTGTACGAAATTTTATTAAACGAATGTTTTCCAATAAGTTTAGCCTGGTCAGTATTTAATTCGCGTTGCCAATTTTTAATTTTTTTCTTTATTAGATAAACATTGTTTTTCTTCTCATGGCCTGTTTATGTTTTTTATCTTGTATCATATATCTATACATCGATTGTAAATAGCAATAGACTGATGTATTTATACCTATCTCTGAGTTCATCTGTATAACTTGTAGAGTTATTGTTTTTCAATGAGAGTACCTGTTTTTGTCTTTTTCTTTATATATATTGTATGTTATTAAGATCTATTTATTTTTTGATTTGAACTTAACAACATGTCAATTTTTTTATTACCTCGCTGCAACATTATTATATTGTATTCTTGCTCCAAGGGACCTATCCCAGAGTAAAATAAATGATTATTCTATCCTATTCCCCCTCCAACCTTACGCACGATCCACCCCAAAGAGCGCGCCTTCACACGACAGGTGAACCATTGTTATTCCCCACCCCCCCCTCTTTCCCCCTTTTTCCCCCCGCTCCATCCCTGTCCCGTCATTTGCAACCATACCATCCTGTCCTCTTCGCCTCCCTCATAGCAGCGGTAGCAGCCAATGCCGAGCGGCTTCTTTCTGGGCCACAGTGAACATACGAAAGGCAGCGCATTGCGCGCAAACGCTCCCCCGAAACACTCCCCTCCCCTGCCACTCACCATTTTATACATTCCTCCCCTCGAGGCGTGAAACGTTAGCAGATCGTACGCCTTTCAGTCCTCCTGCAAAACGAACTCCATCGGTCGTTAAGGTAGTCCGAGCGAGATAGTTCCCTAGTCATAATAGACAATATTCTAATTGCATGTTTTAATATCACCAGCTGTAGAACACATCAATTTAAATACTTAACTATTAATGGCGCAATAACATAGCTTTATATGACAGAAGTGGTAAGTAATTAAATGGAAATTTCTAAAGAAGTCTTTAATTTGACTCATTTTTTTTCGCGCGGTGCGTTTGACACTCCTTCAAAACGGAAGGTTTTTTGTGATATCCAAGAACCTATTGCGGTCGCAATATGATTAACTTTCAAAAATAGTTGAGAAAACAAAGAAACTACACGCTGTTAGTTTTTCTACGATTTCTAAGTGTTAGAAAAACCTCATTTTGTAAATACTGTCTCTCTGGAGTGCATACACGTACCATTTACCATGTAAAAGGGCTGGTGTTTTTTGGAAAATATCTCCTGAAGTAATGTAATAAGAGGTTAAATAATTGGTGTCATTAGAAGGGTGAGATATTTTTCTTTAAAATGAGACCAAATTCATTGATTTCTAAGTAAAGAGATATTTCGCTCAAACTACCTTAAATGTGCCAAACACTAGAAAAATATACATTGAATACACAACAGTGGCCCGTATCCACAACTATCTGGGACTATATGGTTTAATTAGGGACGTATATGGAGGCTAATTGCTGTTGTCAAATATTGTACCAATGAGGAACAGTGAAATCGATACTTATTTCATTTGTCAAAAGTGGAAAAATCGTTTTTGGAGGAAAATTTTGTTTACACAAAAATATCTAAAATCAAATTCGGAATATTTGGCGAAAGGAATAAATGAGTGGAATACTGCGCAATTAAATAATACGTCAACATAATTCACTTTCAATTGATAAAAAATAACTGATACACAGAGAAAGAGTAAAAACTCAGGGTCCTATAATGAAAATTTCATTCTGCAACAAAAATGGAAGGAATTAAAAACCGATGCATTAATTTGACTGTTTTTTTAGGCATCTGCTTAAAACGGAAAATATTAGATAATCTGAACGTCCCTCCTTCGGGGAACACTACATACACTCGGCAGATTTTGACGGTTAACATATTTGTTTGTACTTCAATGTCTTACTTTATTTATCGCCCTCGCATACGCAATTCTTAAACCAACAATCTGTTTAAATCCCCGATTGTGTGTGAAAAAGTCCAAAACAAATAGTTGAAAACCAAAAGACCAAAACAAAAAGTCCAGGCAATGAAGTCCAAAGTCGGAAAAATCCAAAGTGACCAAGTCCAAAGCCCGCAAAGTCCAAAATATTTTTCCCAAAAAGTGTGACAGAGCATTGTAATGTTACAAATATAAATTGTAAATAATGGTTTCAATATATTGAAACTCATTTTCCTCGTCCGCGTAGTCCTGGTTATATTTTAATTCCCCTTTTGCGTACGATGCAGTACACAAAAAACCTTGTAGATATCCGTAAACTTGAGAACCTTACGTGACAATTTCTAGAGTAGGCATTGCTAAGTTAAAAAACTGAATTATTACTAAGTTAATTTTATGCACCATTAATTTTGATTTTTACTATTAGGTAGGGTTAGTAATAAACAGTTAGTTACTAGGCTATTTAGTTTGTAATAAACTGTTACTAGACTATTTAGTAAACATGAAGTGAAATATTTTGGACTTAATAGACAAGGGACTTTTCGGTTTGGACTTTTTGTTTTTGACATTTTGGGGTCCAACCGAAATCCCCATCCCCTATTTCCATTCCCAATCTCACAGAAGCACGAGCATATTGCAAATCACGCGACAAAATGGCATCAACCAATGCACACCCCTCTCAACCCCCCCGTGGCTCCACTTGGAAAACCCTTGATCCGTTATGAAATACAAAAATAAAAACAAAATGCAATCCTTCCCTCACCACTATAGAGTTATTAAGGGTACATACATACATACATGAGTTGGCGCAGTCTCGACTCGGCCGTAAGCGACGGTGAAGCCGGGTAGGGGTAACCGTCAGCCATATATGAGTGTCCCTGATATACTATTGGCGTAATAGGCGTAAACCTAGCTATTTACACATTCTTTGTTCATAAAATGTTGAATTATGAGAAATGGGGATAAAATCGGTTAGACAGATAATACAGAATATATTCTTAACTTCTCCAACGTAATATCTCGTGGAGGAACAGGCAGGTAAGAGCAATGAAAAGCAAGTCGCCTGCTCTTGATGGTATGTTTATTATTTAATTTATCTATTCTCACAATCCCGAAAACAGCACATTATAAGGCCTTTTACATCGGGTGATTAGAATTAACAAGAGACGAACAACATCACCCATGTCCTGAGTGGTGAACTTGAGTGGTGAAATACCACTCAGGCAGGAGTCGATCCCGCGACCCTCGGTTTGGCAAGCGAGGAGTCAACCCTGCCGCCACTGGGGCCGACTATGTGTTTAGTGTCTCCCAAATAAATAAGGATGAAAAACCGGAAGAGATGAGGAAATATATCTAAAATAATAATTAATGCAAATGGTTTTTAATATAAAATTTACTGGCCCTTCGGGAAAAACGCGTAAATTACGGCAGTAGTAGAGGAATGCGGGTCCGAGCACAGCACATTTCTGCCTAACCTCAAGGGGCAGGGCATCCATCTTGAAAACTATCGATATATCGCAAAAGTCGCACTCTGATTGGTGCACGTGACCACAAAAGTGGCGCCGCGAAGTGGTAAAAAGGGTGAATTGAGGTAAGATTGGGTCATCCATGTTGAAAATATCGATATATACCTCCGGGGGTCGAGTCGTCCATCTTGAAAATATCGATATATCGCAATAATCGCACTCTGATTGGTGCACGTGACCACGAAAGTGTCGCCGCATGGCGGTCAAAGAAAGAGGTGAAGCCGGGTCGACCGTCTCGCGAAAAAATATCGATATATATCGCGAGCGTCGCATTCCGGCGTGGGGGGAGGGGTCGGATCCGACCGGAATCACCAACGCGGCGCGTATTTTTAAATTAAGCGGTGAAAGTTTATTTAATATTTATTTCTCAACGAATCGCAGGAGATCTCCTCCACCATCTGAAGGTATATAAGCGCATGATTGAACGCCATCCGCAGTGTTGAGATGTCTCTACTAGCAGTCAGAGCCGAAGTCGGCGGAGGGGTTCCTCTGGTCGTCCATCCCGTTCCAGTCTTCAAGACCTGTCATAAACGCTATGTAGTGCAGCTTCGCGAGTTCATGCTCAACAAAAAGAACGAGACGGATACAAAGGATGAGGGCGGATGCGTGGAGAGCTTGTGGGACCTCACCCTACATCTGAACTTCGATAGGAAATGCTTCATCACGGTGACATATCAACATCCTAGTGTCTGCCTCGCTGGAGAGAAAATTGTATTCTCGGGATTTCAGCGGAAGTTCCAAGAGACGGCAATTAGCCGTTGCTTTTTACCATCATTGAAGGAGTTCATGGGGTCCAACGAGGACCAACAAGGAAGAAAAATTTTTCCAGATGGATTTTTTTCCGATATCGAAATCAAAGTGTACGAAATAGGCGATGATGTGGTAAGCCCACCGCACCTTCGAACAGGCCTCTGCTATGAATTGAAAAGCGATGGAGATGCACCATTGGGTGGTGTGGTGTATGAGTCGACTTCAGACGAAGAAGAAGAATGGCGAGGTTTTAACTCGAGATATAACTACAGGAATACGTCATGTGGGCCAGGTGAGCTAATTGCATTCTACGATTTTAAGCTCGTTCTCATTCCTCCCGACGCTATTCATCATCGTGAATCTGCAGCGTGCGAGAGTAAGTTACTGCCGAATTGTGCAGCGAGTGGCCGCAAGACGTCCGCAAGGCGAATGTCTGCAGCGTGCGACAGTAAGTTACTGCCGAATTGTGCAGCGAGTGGCCGCAAGTCGTCCGCAAGGCGAATGTTAAAGTGAAGTGTGTGTGTAGGAAGTGCTCCTCTCCTCATCGGTATTGGACAATAGCGAAAAGAATTTGGCTGTTTTCGAATCACTTGATATTAAACTGTTTCCAATATTATGTTTTCAAATAAAAAAAATGTGATGAATATACTCTGCATTACCATTCTTTCGCATGGTGGTTAAAAAAAACTTTCAACATTCTCAAAATATTCGATTTCCGACATCTGAGGAACAAGTCGTAACTTAATCACTACCTCGAGAGGTTAACTATCAGTTACAGTTCATGCGTTGAAGAGTGAACGAGTGCAAAAATGGGAGACGAGAAGAAGACTGTGAAAGATTAGGAAGAATTTTTGATAAATGGATCGAGAAAAAAAGAAGCCATCGTTCGCATGCCCAGACGTCGCCGTCTCAGGTTGGATAGGAAGCATGATGGTGGGAGCCATTGGATTAAATTAGAGTCTAAAGAGGAGGAGTGAGATCGAGGTGAAGAAAAAGAGTCAAAAAATAGTAATTTCGAATGAAATATTTTATTAAAAATTAAAATAAAAGTTTGTAACCCTTCACAAGTTTTTTAAATATTAAAAATCACTTAAATTGCTGATGTAAGTGCTGTCTGAGTCCTCGTCCTCGTCCCAGCGGTCGACGGAGCCGTCCGAGAGGTCGTCTTCGTTTTCTTCTTCGTCTTCGGATGGTAATTCGGATGGTAACATTCCGCAATTAGGCAGCACCGTTACCACTGCATACTCTTCATTAAAGGGGAGCAACCTTGTACACCTCCTGCAAGCAGTGGCAGGCTTCGACTGTAAAGGTGGAAATTTCCGGCAGAGCTGGCAGGGAGAAATGTGCGGGTTATCTGCACCATTTCTCACCATCTCATGCCCCTGCATTACTGAAATGAAGGGCATGTTCAGATCTTCAAAACAATTAACGCAGACGGAGACGACTCTGGGGAAGAGCTGCCTGCACTTCTTCCTGAGAAACCTGCCATGCACACGGAACATGACGAATCTCACGCATGAGTACAACGGGCTACTTGAATTCATGGTATTGGTAGAATGAATCCCATAGCATTAGCGTTCCTTCTTATATGCACGTTTCTCATCCCCTCCACAGAAAAAAAGCGGAAAAGTGCTATCCCTGTGGAGGGGGATGGAAATTTATCATCGTGAGAACGAGTTGTGGAGACAACTAGTCAAACATATTTAGAGCGAGCGGTAGGAGTGAAGGAGGGGTGGGAATTTATCATCGTGAGAACGAAAGTTTTATCAGTTCTCAAGAAAGAAAAGACAGTGGAAGGCAAGTCAAACAACCAGGCAAATAAATAAATTAAATTGCTTCCATCTTAATCTGATCTGAGTGCTAGTTGAGGTGAGGATCAATTTAAATGAAATGCCAATTCATATTTGATTGTAATAATCTGATCTGAGTGCTAGTTGAGGTGAGGATCAATTTAAATGAAACGCCAATTCATATTTGAATGTAAAATTTTATCATAATTTTTATTAAAAGAAATCTTAAAAGACTGCTTCTATCTTAATCTGATCTGAGTGCTAGTTGAGGTGAGGATCAATTTAAATGAAACACCAATTCATATTTGATTGTAATAATCTGATCTGAGTGCTAGTTGAGGTGAGGATCAATTTAAATGAAACGCCAATTCATATTTGAATGTAAAATTTTATCATAATTTTTATTAAAAGAAATCTTAAAAAACTGCTTCTATCTTAATCTGATCTGAGTGCCAGTTGAGGTGAGGATCAATTTAAATGATAAGCCAATTCATATTTTGAATGTAAAATTTTATTAATTAAAATTATACATATAAATTCACACACCACAGCCACCACACTAGAGTCACAAACAACACAGCTATTAACATATCCGCACCGCGCTCTAGAAATAGCTTAACCCTAACTCCTGCAGAGGTTTTCTAGAACGCGGTCGGGTCGGCCGTTTTCTTCGCGATGAATTCCCCCGTGGAGGTGATGGTGGTAAAAACTCGGCAGTTGTTAGGTCGTCCGAAGTCTCCCAGCGGCGCCTTTCGCCGACTGGTTCGGGAGACTGGGGGAGGACCACCCACTCAACCCTCCTCTCCCATCCATCCTCCACCGAAGGCCCAGGCAGGGGAGAGGGGATAATATATTCCTCATCGCCAGTCGGTGGCTGCGATGGGGGGTGGGGCTCTGCGGCGGCGGCCCGCCCGACCGGTTCGGGAGACGGGGTGGGAACCACCCACTCAACCCTCCGCTCCCACCTGTCTTCAATCGTGGGTGAAGGGACTAGCCACTCTGCCGATGGTTGCGACGTGGAAGGCTCGAGGACGTGCGGCGTATGCCAATCTCGGGAGGGGGATGGGGAAGGGTTAGGCAGGTGAGCGGAGGCGGAGGAGGAAAGGTTCAATGGTTCACTTTGTGGGGGAGCATGTGCCGCGAAATTCAATGCGGCAAACCCGTCAGCAATATCTCGACCCTCCCCACAAACTAAACATTGGGAGGTTGGCCTCACCAAAGTCGTTATGCCCCCAGCACAAACAGAGCAGGTGCTCAGTAAAAGGGGGGCTATGGCGGAGATGTGACGCCACTCCTTAACTACGAAGGACTCCCGCGTCGCACACTCGAAACAGAGAAGCTTGTTCTCCCAAGTGTAGCACAGTTGAATGGTTGTACAAGTGGGCTCCATGATGTCCAATGTGAGCTCTTCCCCTGCATGCGAAGCTTTATAAGTCAGAACCATCACGTGACTTGAGCGTCATATCGTGGAGTGTGAGGTCGTTCTGCGGCTTTCTCGGGTCAGAAATAAGATGCTGGGAAAGCCTGTTTTAGTTTCTTCCCGAGCCTTGAAAGATACGAAATGCGTAAATGATACACAAGCCATCGTTGAGAAAGCTGGTCTTAGCGAGGTCCCTCAACGCAGCGTGGGATAGCCTTCAAAGATACGAAATGCGGTTAGTATGATGACGCAATACCCTCGCTGTGGGAAGTGAAATCTTTGAACGTGTTTCGACCACGCCTTGAGAGGGCCACTTTCAGAAATTTCCCATAGCCTTCAAAGATAAAAATGCGCAATTTCCTTACCACACGTGCGGTTAGTATGATGACTCAATACCCTCGCTGTGGGAAGTGAAATCTTTGAACGTGTTTCGACCACACCTTGAGAGCGCCACTTTCAGAAATTTCCCATAGCCTTCAAAGATAAAAATGCGCAATTTCCTTACCACACGTGCGGTTAGTATGATGACTCAATACCCTCGCTGTGGGATGTGAAATCTTTGAACGTGTTTCGACCACACCTTGAGAGGGCCATTTTCAGAAATTTCCCATAGCCTTCAAAGATAAAAATGCGCAATTTCCTTACCACACGTGCGGTTAGTATGATGACTCAATACCCTCGCTGTGGGAAGTGAAATCTTTGAACGTGTTTCGACTACGCCTTGGGAACGCCAGTTTTAGAGTTTCCCATAGCCTTCAAAGATAAAAATGCGCAATTTCCCTACCACACGTGCGGTTAGTATGATGACGCAATACCCTCGCTGTGGGAAGTGAAATCTTTGAACGTGTTTCGACCACGCCTTGGGAACGTCAGTTTTAGAGTTTCCCATAGCCTTCAAAGATAAAAATATGCGCAATTTCCCTATCACACGTGCGGTTAGTATGGTGATGCAATACACTCGCTGTGGGAAGTGAAATCTTTGAACGTGTTTCGACCACGCCTTGAGAGGGCCACTTTCAGAAATTTCCCATAGCCTTCAAAGATAAAAATGCGCAATTTCAACACCAACATGTGGTTAGTATGATGACGCAATACGCTCGCTGTGGGAAGTGAAATCTTTGAACGTGTTTCGACCACGCCTTGGGAACGTAAGTTTTAGAGTTTCCCATAGCCTTCAAAGATAAAAATATGCGCAATTTCCCTACCACACGTGCGGTTAGTATGGTGATGCAATACGCTCACTGTGGGAAGTGAAATCTTTGAACGTGTTTCGACCACGCCTTGAAAGGGCCACTTTCAGAAATTTCCCATAGCCTTCAAAGATAAAAATGCGCAATTTCCTTACCACACGTGCGGTTAGTATGATGACTCAATACCCTCGCTGTGGGATGTGAAATCTTTGAACGTGTTTCGACCACGCCTTGAGAGGGCCACTTTCAGAAATTTCCCATAGCCTTCAAAGATAAAAATGCGCAATTTCCTTACCACACGTGCGGTTAGTATGATGACTCAATACCCTCGCTGTGGGAAGTGAAATCTTTGAACGTGTTTCGACTACGCCTTGGGAACGCCAGTTTTAGAGTTTCCCATAGCCTTCAAAGATAAAAATGCGCAATTTCCCTACCACACGTGCGGTTAGTATGATGACGCAATACGCTCGCTGTGGGAAGGGATAGGCTTTGCACGTCTTCGGGAAGTTGGGGAAGGAGAAGAGAATATATATAGCCATGAGAGGGAAGAATCCATAGCACTTGCAGACTCTTGGTGGACAGAGAGTGACGGAGAGACAAACCAGAAGGACATCAAGAACAATCTCGAGAAGTGAGTATGATTCTTCGATATTTTTTAATAATTTCTATTTTTATGTTTAACAAAACATGTGTATCTGATGTTTGATATATTTTTTCCTTTCAGATGACCGCCATGAAAGGAAAATTAATGAATCAGCAGGAAGAAGTGACAGTAGTGCGCAAAGAAGATTTGGAGCAAGATTTAATGTACCCAATAGAGAAGCTGGAAAAAACTACTACCCGATACGGAGAGGTGCTGATAGGGTACATACATTTCAAAGGAAAATCGAGGAAAATATATTTACCTAAGTACTTAAAATTATCGGAAGATGAAATTGTAACATTTAACAAAGAGCCCTGGAAGCACGATGTAAATGTTATTAAAAATAACGATTATATAACTATAAAATAAATGCTTTATTCTGAAAGGTTTTTAATTTCTGTATCATCACTAAAATTGAACAAGGTGGTAAAATAAAGATGGTAAAAAGAATAAGAATACGTATAACACGGTGAAACAGGCTATAAAATGTTTGAAAAAAAGAATTGAGTTACCTCTTAGATGAGTAATGAAGAAAAAGAGTCAAATATGAACTGGAGGAAGAAAGAAAGATAAAAACTGAGCTGACGCTTTAGCCCTGCCCCTTTTGGAATAAATGCAGAATTTCAACCGAAAAATCTTCATTCCCGAACTCGAAAGCCATGGAGGAGTTGGTTCTTTGTCAAACGTGCTACGTATACTACCAGCCTAGATACTTGGCATCCCACGAGATGTCGGAGGTACATCACCGTCATGCTATTTGCGGGGTTCAGGCCGGTGGAGGAGGAGAGCCCACGATTCTAGAGTTGGAGTCTGCAGTACGCAACCGCCTAAAAACTTACTGGGTGAGTGGTGGAAGAGTGCATACGGACATGGTCAATTTTTTGGATGGAATCAAAAATCTCTTAATTGGGAAACTTCGCGATTGTTTGGAAAATACAGCTCTGAAAATTAACATCTTGGTGAAGGCTAAATTTCGAAAAGATGAAGAGGGACAGGATCGGTGTTTTAAAACAAAAAATGTTCGGGTTTTGCAAGCAGACAATGTAGGTGAAATTTTGGATAGGTTGTTTGCAAAAATATTAAAGGAAAAATCCGATAGCTCCGCTAAAGGCTCCGGATGGTCCCTTAGTGAAATTTTGGGATTAGAACTGAGGGTGAATCGTTACCAACCACTTAGAGGATCCTCCTTCATAGACCTACCGACTAGAATTTTACGAACATTCAGCGTTATAAATATTCAAAATAAGGATGATTTCTGTTTTAAATATGCAATTTGGGCTAAGAATGTCCACCGCAATGCTCATAGAGTTACAAATTACACAACGGATGAATTTCTCAGAGGGTACGATTGGAATTGCATCAGTTATCCTGTGGATATTTCCCAAATTGCAATATTTGAGCGAAGAAATAATATTTCCATCAATGTTTTCGGCTTAGATGAAAGGAATAACGTTTATCCCATCAAAATTGTGGATAAGGAGCTTGAGGACCACCGCGATCTTCTTTACCTAGTTGAGGGAAAGAATTCACACTTTTGTTATATAAAAGACTTTAATAAACTGATGGGGAGTCAGATGAGTAAACATAAATCGAAATTATATATTTGCAAACGCTGTTTAAAGCATTGCTTTTCAGCGGAATCCCTTGTTCAGCATAACGAGGACTGCGCGCGAAATTCACCTAGCAAAATTATTCTCCCCGAAGGTGATGATGCTTATTTAAAATTCAAAAACTTTTCTCACACAGCCTACCTTCCATACGTCGCATATGCAGACTTTGAGTGCATCCTATCTAATATCAAAGGTTGTTCTCCTCAGAGCGAGCATTCATATACTGAAGCGCGACAACGGCATGAGGTGATGTCTTTCTGTCTTCTTTTGGTTTCAAACACCGGTGAGGTTTTTGAGCCTGTTCTATACAGAGGTAGAAATGCAGTGCAAGTCTTTCTCGAAAAACTTAAGGAAATGTCACTTTTCGTGCGGAGGGTCTATAAGAACACTATTTCTATGCAGGCATTGAGTGAGGAGGAAATTCTCGCTTTTAATGAGGCTTCTCTTTGCCACATCTGCGGCTATGAGTTAGGTGAGGATCGTGTGAAGGATCATAATCATCTTTCAGGTAAATTCAGAGGTGCTGCTCACCCAGCTTGCAATGTTAATTACAAAGTCCCCAACTTCCTTCCAGTTTTCATCCATAATCTATCCAACTATGACGCACACCTCATTGTCCCTCACTTGGGATGTGATGATATGAAAATTACGTGCATCCCGAACAACGAGGAGAAATATATCTCCTTTTCTAAATATGTAGATTCCTACTTCTCCTACCGCTTCATCGACAGCTTTCGATTTCTCCCAACTTCTCTTTCAAAATTGGTCGACGCTCTCCCTAAGGACTCATTCAAACAAACAGCCCTCATCTTCAAGGATAAACTCGATCTAGTTAAGCGTAAGGGTGTTTTTCCCTATGAATATGTAGACGCGTGGGAAAAGTTGAATGATGCAAGCCTTCCTTCCATGGAACATTTCTTTAGCACTCTGACAGAGGATACCATTACGAGCGAAGATTACGAATTTGCTCAAAATGTGTGGACCAAATTCAATTGTAAAACTTTAGGTGAATATTCGGATCTTTATTTGAAAACGGACGTTCTTCTTTTAGCTGACGTTTTTGAAAATTTTAGAAATTTATGCATGGATACATATGGATTAGATCCCGCATGGTACTTCACCATACCAGGCCTTTCTTTCGACGCTATGCTAAAACATACAGGGATTACGCTCGAGCTCTTGACGGAGTATGGCATGATCCTAATGTTTGAAAAGGGTATTCGTGGGGGAATCAGTCAGTGTATGAAGCGATATGCAGAGGCTAACAACAAGTATGTGGAAGGCTTCGACCCGGAACAGGAGTCTGCATATTTAGCGTATGTTGACGCGAATAACTTATATGCTTGTGCATTGTCCGCGTCCCTTCCAACGGGAGGTTTTAGATGGGTAGAAGACGTTGATGTGATGACAATTCCCGACGATTCTCCTAAAGGTTACGTGCTGGAAGTAGATCTAGAATATCCTACTGAACTACACAATTCGCACTCGGACTTACCTTTTTGCCCTGAGCAGAAGACACCACCAGGTGGAAAACATTCAAAATTATTGACTACCCTGGATGATAAGGAGTGTTACGTCATCCATTACAGTGCACTTAAACAGGCATTAGCAGCAGGCTTAAGATTGAAAAATATCCATAGAATAATCGAGTTTGATCAATCTCCATGGATGAAGTCCTACATTGACATCAATTCGAAAAAACGAAAATTAGCAAAGTCAGATCTTTCCCGGGAAATGTTTAAATTAATGAATAATGCCGTATTTGGCAAGACAATGGAGAACGTGCGAAATCGTTGCAATATAGAACTCATCAATAATGAAAAAAGATTGAATAAATTGATCAGCAGTTCTTTATTTATCGATCGGACGATTTTCGCAGAGAATCTCGTAGCCGTTCACAAAAGACAGAGTTTTATCAAAATGAGCAAGCCTTTATACATAGGTCAAGCTGTTTTGGACATTTCAAAAACGATAATGTATGATTTCTTCTATGGTCATCTGAAGAAGAAGGATGTGTCATTGCTGTACATGGACACAGACAGTTTCATCATCGAAATGCGAGAAGATTTCTATGAGGATGTAAAAAAGAACAGCTCTTTATATGATACATCTAACTATCCACCTAACCACCCTTGTTATTCCAAGACCAATGCCAAAGTGATAGGGAAGATGAAAGATGAATGTGGGGGGAAGATCATGACTCACTTCGTTGGATTGCGAAGCAAACTTTATTCCTACCGTGTGCAAGGCGAAGGTGAGGCTAAACGCGCTAAGGGTGTGAAAAAGGTCACGATTGATAAATCCATCTCATTCGATGACTACGTCACCTGTTTGCGTGAAAAAGCATCCGCCTTTAGGAGAATGTCTTTGATTCGATCGCAGAAACATCAGCTGTACACTGTGGAGATGAATAAAATTGCTTTGAGCTCCAACGATGACAAACGATACGTATGCGAAAACGGAATTAACACCTTAGCGTGGGGTCATTTTAAAATTTCTAAGAAAAGGACGTATGATGAAGCGTTTCCACCATGAGGAGGGATAAAGTACATGACATTTACAAATTTTGGACAGTTATCATCCACTCTTCGCGTGGTGAGCACAGGCGTGAATCATGTTGGCTATATTTTTTGCTGCAATATTAATTCTTCCGATCAGAGGCGAAGTAAACCAGTGTGTCGCTGATTATTTATGGCGATATGGATACCTCAATATAAATGAAAATGAAATCAGGAATATATCGGAAGATAGTTTTACGAAATCGCTCAAACTATTCCAGGAATATTATAATTTGAAAGCGGATGGGATTTTGAATGAGGAAACTTTAAATTTGACGAAAATTCCAAGATGCGGTGTGGAAGATGATATCACTTTCACCGTTTCAAATCGCAAGTGGGAAAAATATGAAATCACCTGGAATTACCCTATGGCTAGTGAAGCGCACGTAAAGTTGGCCGAAGCAGCCTTTACTGCCTGGAGTGAAATCGCTAATTTAGTATTCAAACAAGATTTCAATAAACCTGATATAACAATCGTTAATACTAGGTCAAAGCATAGATATTATGGTAAATCTGGCATATGTCCATCTCCTTTAGACGGACGGGGAAATGTCCTTGCACATGCCCAATCACCAACCTTCGAAAATTCTCCATTAGAGATACACATTGATCATGACGAAGATTGGTATTTGAAAAAAGATAATAATCACTCGAATGTATTGGCGAATTTATATAAGGTTCTTCTTCACGAGATCGGACATACTCTGGGCATCTCTCATTCCAGAGATCCTCGTGCTATCATGTTTTCGCTATACACGCACGATGGTCCATTAACGTTGCAAGAAGATGATGTACTCGCGATACAGAACTTGTATGGAAAACCTGAAAAACCTACGCGGGGTGAAAAAAGAGAGAGGAAAGCGGAGGGAGACTCCGAAGAAATCCTACCTGAAAAACCGCACATACTCTCCTTATGCGACGTTAAAGATTTTGATAACCTTCTCATCATTGATCATATAACATTTATATTCAGCGGTAGATTATTTTGGATGATGGATTTAAAGAAAAGTAATGAGACTTCGTTGAAGGCACAAGTTATCACTGACTGGCTCTCATTTCTCCCGTCAGACATGAAAAGAGTAGATGCCGTTTACCGCAGACCTTCAGGAGAAATCGTAATTTTCATAGATAATCGTATTTTCATGGTTGATTACCCGAGCTTGGCACCCCTTCCAGGATTCCCTAAGAGGCTCGAGGACGTGCGTCTTCCTCGTAATGCTAACATTCAGGCAGCAGTAAACACGTATTCTGGCAGAACTTTTATATTTTACAGCGATATTTTCGTAGTTGAGATGGATGAATGCAGGTTTGAACCTAAAGATCATAAATATTTGAGCACATATTTTCCCCCAATTCCCGGAAAAATTAATTCAGCTTTCAGGTATACAAATGGATTAATTTACTTTTTCAAAGGGGATAATTACTACGAATATAGCGAATTCAATAACACTTTATTAAGTGCCGGTCCGAGGAGTCTGTCACTCTTCGGTATTCAATGTTCGAATGTCTCTACTCTATCCAATGTAGTTGATGAATTGAAGAGTATAGTTTCTAGGCTAGAAGATATGTAACATATAAACTCTGGTGAACGTTACGTAAATAGTTAATGATGTCTGCAACATTGATGTGGAAACATCCATTTACCTGCATTTGCGCCGGACCATCCTGTTGTGGGAAAACAACTTTCGTAGTAAAATTCCTGGAGAACAGAAAAAAATTAGTTAATGGAAGAATCAGTAGAGTTATTTGGTGTTGCAATCCTAATAGTAGACCAAACAAAAAACTAAAAGGTGTTCAGTTTAAAAACAAGGTGCCGACTTTCGAAAATCCCCGCAACATACCTACCCTTTATGTTATAGACGATTTAATGCACGACTGCTATAACAAAGGCGTGAGCGAGCTCTTTACGCGAGGATCACATCATTCTAACATTTCAGTCATTCTCATCACACAAAACATTTTCTACCAGAGCCCTGAGTCTCGAAATATCTCTCTCAACACTAAATATATAACAGTTTTCAAAAATCCTCGAGATAGGTCGCAGTTTCGGTATCTTGCCTCACAGGTCTACGATGATTGTAGAGAGCTCGTGAGGGTTTATAAAGAGGTTACATCCAAAGCGTTCACTTATTTCCTCCTCGACCTATCGCAAGAGACGGACGATAGAGTAAGATTTCGGACTGATATATTTCCTGGGGAAATAACCTCGGTGTTTGCCCCATCGGATACTGAAAACTATGAAGAAATTGAAACGCAACAAGCATCTCATCGGGTTGTTAAAGACTGCCGATCCAAAGTTGCGAAAATCGATCATAGGATCCGTAAACGCCGACGGAATAAATACCATTTGCGAATGCTGTCTAAATACGTTGAACGGGAACCATAAAATTAGCCCCTCCGTGAAGAAGAGGTTACACCGATACAAAAACACGCTTAGGAAGTTGAGTTGCCCCAAAGTATCAATAAATAAAAAACGTCAAATACTGAAGCAAAAGGGAGGTTTTCTACCAGTACTCTTGGGATCTCTTCTGAGCAGTTTGGTAGGTAACCTGATAGGATGAGTCTCAAACGGATGCTGCTCATCGATCCGGAGACGTTGAAGAGGGAACGATTGATGCGGGATGCTTCAAAATTAGATAAGCAAATGCAAAATGTGCTTAAAACTGAAATGGATGATTCTAAAAAATGGCATCTTTACCGTCAAGTTTTGGATTCGTATTTAGGAGCTGTTAACAGCATGAATGATCCCATTCCCGTATCTTTCGTGGACGAGAGTAGCAAAAATAATAAGAAGAAGAAGAATAATACAGAGGGTCGAAAGCTATTAAAGACAAGTCGTAAGATCGATAAGTCATGGACGAAAGCTCTAAAACGACGAGCGGGAAACATGGAGAAAGTTCTGGACGATTTCGCGGAAGAAATAAAGGCGAGCGAGCAGGAGGAGGAGGAGGAGGAAGAGCCAATAGGATACGACGCGCACACACCACCTCTCAAACAGCGCCTGCGAAAAGTAAAACCAACTCCATACATGCGTTGGAAGACGCTAAGCTGAATTCAGTGTATTATGATCCACTTAACCCCTACAGCTTTTCTACCATCGATAGACTTTGGGAAGGTGTCGGAAAGAAGGTTAGCAAGAAACGTGTGAGAGAATGGTTAGAAAATCAGAATACTTACACACTGCATAAGCCTACGCGGAAGAAGTTCCCCAGGAATAGATACACTCCTACGTATATAGATGACACATGGCAGTGTGACCTTAACGATATGCGAAAGTTGAAAACATACAATAATGGTTATGCTTATCTTCTCACTGTGATTGATGTGTTTTCCAAATATGCATGGGCTGTCCCTCTAAAAAGTAAGACTGCCGAGAGCGTGATCGATGCATTTCGCATAATATTAACCGATAGAAAACCTGTAAAAGTTCAGAGCGACAAGGGGACTGAATTCGCAAACGTAAAGTTTAAACGTTTCCTCACCAATCATGGGATAAACTTTTACACTACGAACAATCCCGATGTGAAGGCAGCCGTGGTGGAACGCTTTAATCGCACGCTCAAGGGACGTATGTATAAATATTTCACTAAATTCAACACCTTGAATTATGTAAGCGTGCTACCGAAACTAATAAAAGGATATAACGATCGCGTGCATTCTACCACGGGCGTGCCTCCGGCTGATGTTAGCGAAAAGAACGCGTTCCAGATTGCACGTCTTTTTACACCAAGTAAACGAAAAAGGCCAAAATACTCCATTGGTGATTTCGTTCGCATATCGAAGGAGAGACTACCATTCGCCAAGGGATACAAGCAAAATTTTTCCACTGAAATTTTTAAAGTTTGGAAAATTGATAGGACGTCAATTCCCACCTATCAACTAGAGGATCTAAATGGTGAACGTATACAGGGATCGTTTTACGGTGAGGAACTTTCTAAGACATCCGTTAGTAGAAATACAGAATTTCAAATTGAAAATATTTTAAGCCGTAGGGGAAAGGGCAAAAACCTGGAATATTTGGTTAAATGGAAGGGGTACGGTGATGATTTTAACACTTGGATCCGAGCCTCCACTGTGAAAAGATTGCAATGACTGAAGATTTATTCGTAACTCTTTTAAGTGATAGCTCGGGATTATATTTTCCCGGTAACACGATCGCACACTTTAGAGCGAAATTACCTCAGCGCATAACTGCAGGGGAATCATGGAGGGTAGGTCTCGCAGAAATTTATTTTCCTCAGCTTGATATTCCATTACCTCCCGCAGAGAGGTCTGCTCCAAAGGAGGAATGTCCCACCGTCGAAGTCGAGATTATACCAGATGTTACAATTAAGTTAGAAAGTAAAACGTATACTCTGCAAAGCTTATTATATGCATTACACAATACCCTACCGGTAGATAAGAAATGGGAATTCCACGGAATTTTGTTTGATTGGTATCAGCAGAAAATGTCCTTAGCTAGTACAGCTATAGCACCTGAGAAATATTCAATATCCGACGAGTGCTCTTATACGTACGTAGGTATAATAACAAATCGTTATCCTCCTGTCCGGTTAAATTTTATCAAGTATACCATGAGGAATCTATTAAGTTCGCTAAGAGAGAGTATGCCGGATAACGAAGCGAAGACTTGGTTTGATGGGGAATTCTTAAATGCATATGGGGGACTCACTGATATTCACAACCCGCTTGTATTAAGAAGAAAAAAAACAAAAATAACTGAATTGGAAATCTCAGAACCAGAACCTTTATCGAGTCAAGTGTTTGTTTACCTAGACGTTTTAGCACCTCAAATAATTGGTGATGTCATGTCAAAATGTTTGAGGGTGGTAATGGGTGATAGGGGTAATCATCAAATTTTTACCCAACCCTATTATATGCAACTCGATAAACACGAATTTGATATAGTAGAAATTAAATTGTTGAATAAGATGGGTGAGCTATATCCATTCCCTGATAGCATAAACCCATCGACTGTTGTTTTACATTTTGTTAAGCAATAAATACGCAGGTGGAGTACGTACATTTCATTCATCGACGGGATGTCGGAAGATGTAGATCGTTATCGTCGATACTTTTCACAGATCGGTGGAGATATCGGACCGGTGTACCGATCGAGTCATTATAGACAGCGTGGTAGAGGATTGGGTAATTTTTTCAGAGGACTTTGGAAATTCGTGAAACCTCTAGCTACAAAAGGAATAAAGACAGTAGGCAAAGAGGTGAGAGATTCTGGTATACGAGTCCTATCAGATATCGGTACCGGGAAACCAATCAAGGAAATTTTGAAAACACGCTCGCTGGAGGCCGTCGATAATTTAAAAAGAAAAGCTGAGGATAAGATGGCTAGGATGGCTGGAGCAGGTTTACGAGCTCCAAAGCGGGCTAGGGCAGGTCGTTACGTCAGGAAAAAAATAAAACGGAAGCAGATAGGAGGTAGACGAAAAAAACGAAAGCAGTCTCGAAAGAAGTCTCGAAAACGTCCTAAGGATGTATTTGCATAAATACCTCGTGAAAGGAAGCGTAAGATTTATTGAAAAGATTGTCACCGAAGTGATAACATCATCATGGAAGTCGTGGAGTACGTCCCAGAATGTTTAGATCTGTTTAAAGATCCAAGTATTCAATTGAGCGTGTACGGATGTAACATCGCGAACTATCAACCGATTGCATCCATCGATAACGCTACCGAATTACGATTCTCTATCAAAGATAGTGGTGATCGGTATAGAGATTTGAACGGAATAATTTTGAACATTAGAGTTAAGTTGTGCAAGAGCAATGGTGTGGATTACCAAGGATCAGATACGGAACAGCCTGGAGTAGTTAATAACTTGCTACACTCAATGTTCGAGCAGGTTCATGTATATTTCAATGGAAATCGGATGTGTTCCTCGGATAATTACCATTACCGATCCTATTTGGAAAAATTGCTTAATTACGGCTATGATGCTTCGCGCACACACCTTGTGTGTGATGGATGGAGCTTGGATACCGGTAACGATTTAGACAAACAGACGTCTGAAAACAAAGGATACGAGGAGAGGAAGAGATGGTTCGCGAATAGTAATGTTGTGGAATTGGAAGGGAAACTTCACGTTGATTTATTCCATCAATCACGCTATCTTTTAAATGGTGTTGACATAGATATCGTTCTGAAGTTGGCCAACCCAGCGTTTTACATCAAGGAAACGACGGCTGGTATGTCCATGCTAAAAATTATGCAAGCTACACTCTTTGTTCCACATTATGAAATCAATCCCTCAGCTTTGTTAGCTGTTGAACGAATGTTGAGAACGAAGGATGCCATATACCCGTATACGCGAGCCGAAGTTAAAACTTTTACCGTGCCATCTAACGTCACTATGATCAACAATGAGAACTTAATAGTCGGTCCAATTCCTAAGACTTTATTAGTGGTTATGGTTGATGATGAAGCATTTCAGGGTAAACATAATAAAAATCCCTACAGTTTTAAGCATTACTCGATGCATCATTGCTGTATCTACGTGAACGGCTCCCCTAACCCTGTGGGAGGATTGGAAATGGATTTCAGTAGCGATAAAAATAGTTTTGCCACTCGCGTCTACCGTCAGCTTTTTTCTGCTTTGGGTGCTCACCATAGTGATTGGGGTATTCAAGTCTCATTGGATATGTTCAAGCATGGATACACTGTGTTAGCGTGGGATCTCACTCCAGATCGAACTGGTGAGGATACTCACGTGTCTAAACCGGTTTCAGGAAACGTGAGATTTGAAGCTAAATTTAAATCTCCTCTACAAAGTGCCGTGACCGTCATCACCTATGCCGAGTATAATTCAAAACTCACGATCGATTTTAATAGGATTGCAGTCGTGGATAAAGTTAAGTAGTCATTCAACATGCAAACGGATGATATCGATGACGTTTTATCACAGGATCCTCGCACTAAACACAAATTTAGAGGGGTATTCCCATCGGATCAACTTCCAAGTCGTCCTAAACGCGGAATTTATATAATTAACTTCGACCCTTCACACGAGTCAGGAACCCACTGGGTTGCAGTATGTATATTTAAAAAACGTGCAGAGTATTTCGACTCTTATGCTTTTCCTCCATCAGTCAAGGACATTATCACCTTTCTGAAACCCTTCACCGTAATTTCAACTTCAGTTCGACTGCAAAATTATAAATCAGATCTTTGTGGGGAATATTGTTGTCTGTATGCACTCTTCAAGTCCGTCACTCGCAAACCTATTTCAAAATTCCCATCCCTATTTCACCGACCTGTACTTAACGACTGCATCGCTGCAAAACTCTTCCAACGAGAGTTCAGACTTGGACGCAAGAGAAGATGTCATCCAGCATCGCAAAAGTGCTGTGCTCTAGTAGATCGTGCTCTAGTAAAACGTGGTACAATATAATCTATTCCCCCCTCCCTTTCACTGCCCACCACTATATAAGCACAGTGAAAGTCTCACGAACATCAGTAAGAATGCAGCAGTCTCAAGTGAAGAAGAGGAGACGATCTCCATCCTCCAGCCCGACAACATCTTCATCATCTATCATCCCTTTACTCCGGACATCCCTGGAGCTGAGTAAGACCAAGAGCGTGCACATCGGTTGGTTGACGGAGTCGGCTACCCCGTGCGTGGAGATTTCCTCTTCGAGCAAAACAGCGAGACTCAGCCCGGAACAGTGGACTAGCCTAGAAAACTTCACTTCCTCCGTTACTGCCTATTTTGAAACATCAGTGATTCCTTCGTACGTGGACTCATCCGTTCAATTTGTGAAATATTTTGGTAAACCTCACGTAAATTTGGGGAGTAAGAATACTCGCGTATCATTAAAAGCTAGCGATTGGAAGGCATTGGTAAACTCTTTCGATCAGATTGATTCGGCTCTTGATGCAGTCACCCAATCGGGTGATTTGGTAGTCGGTCATCTGAACAAGATTACTCAGGCGTTGAAAGATTCGGGCATCGAAAAGGTGTGCATCACTTTCGGTGACGAACAATTCAACGTCTTGAGAGTGAGATTCCCAGGATATAATGCACCGCCATCCTAGAGTTTACCCGCTGGGCCGCGTTAACGTCAACGCGTTAATATTAGACTTTCAAGCTCTAGTGAGGAAGAATAGCGGTGCGAATGAATTCATAGTCAGAGAACTGGCCATTGAGAGTCTCGGACATGACCTACGCAAGTCGTGGGTGTTCCAGCTACCTTCTGGCATGGTTGAGAACTATGGAAATACTTGGGTGCACTATGAAAATACTTGGGTGCAAGAACATCACCACGGAATACCCGCTGATGTGGGAGACACACCGTATAGAGAATTGCGTAATATCCTTAAAAAAGTAACCTGGACTTACGATTATCTATTTGCAAAGGGTATCGAAAAATGTAAATTCCTTTCGAAAGTTTTAAATCGTGATGTATTCGAAGTTGAAAAATTTTTAAATGTACCCTCTTTGAAGTGTCTTAAACCATTGGGGGGTAATTGCTCATTAGCATGTCACGAAACGGATAAGTTCGCGTGCGCTGTGAAAAACTGTTCTAGATTGAAAAAATGGATTTGCAGTAATGTTTCTCAGGACAAATTGATGCTAAAATTGAAAGCTGAAGAAAAGGAAGATTTTTAACTATTTAAAAATGTTTAATGAAATCTCAATATTGTCAAAAAGAAGAGTGTTTTTTTCTATTTCTGTATATCTCATATGTGAATAAATTAAAAATTTGTTATTTCATCCATGCCTTTCATTTAGTAACATTTTTAACCTTGAGAACAAGTCCCGACCTGTCACCAGATACTCTTGCCTCGCTTGAGTCTCAACCACACACATTTCCGGCCACCTGCGGTTAAGATACCAACATCTGGTCAAGATAAGATTCCCACGAGACGGCAACTGCGCAGCTGTTCTCACAGTGTTCCCTCCTTCCCCTTCCTCTGTCACCAGATACTCTTGCCTCGCTTGAGTCTCAACCACACCCATTTCCGGCCACCTGCGGTTAAGATACCAACATCTGGTCAAGATAAGATTCCCACGAGACGGCAACTGCGCAGCTGTTCTCACAGTGTTCCCTCCTTCCCCTTCCTTACAGCCATCATTCCCTTCCCAACGATATATAAGAGCCTGCAGATGACTGCGTGCTCATTATACGTCCTAAGAGAGAAGTGAGCACGCAGCGAAATGAATTCTAAAGTCGCAGCATTACAGAAGATCCCCACAGCTCGCCTGGGAAATGAATACTTGCGGGTGGAGAGAAAGCCCAACGGGGACACCTATGACGTTTTTATCCCCAGAGATCTTTTGAAGATCTGCAACACCGATTTCTCATTGACTGCCAGCTTTAAAGCGTACTACTATTACTGCGTGTTTAGACATCAGCAACGAGAGTTTGATGTGGTTGGGCAGGAGGTAACATTCTCCGGCTTCCAAAATGGAAACGGGACGGTCGAGAGATTCAACATTACCCTCGCGTCTGATATCACCGATCCGGAGAAACAAAGCAAAGCCGAGGAGCAGCTTCCCATCATCTGGCTGGATGTACACGAGGCCTACAAGCCAGATCCACAACCCATCGGAGGACGTGTTCCAGAGAGAACCGAAGTCGATGGAAGGCGTGTTGTCAAAGGTGTATCTAAATGCTTAGGTGATTACGTAATATCAAAAGGTGGAGGTGGTGAGATTGTGCAGGTTGATGGAGGAAAACCAGTGTGTTACACGGATCACAAAGAATCCCAAGTGAGATACGGTATTACGGACTGTATCAAGGGCACCCGTCTACGAGTGATAAAGTTTGTGCTTAAAATTGAAGATGAAATGTTAGTGTACTAAATTGCCTGTATACACTTGTTCGGAAATAAAAAAAGAGTATAAAAAAAAGTTCTTACCCTTGCTCTCATTTCTTATTACATTCCCAGGACAAGGTTTACTTTAATTTAAAAATACGCGCCGCGTTGGTGATTCCGGTCGGATCCGACCCCTCCCCCCACGCCGGAATGCGACGCTCGCGATATATATCGATATTTTTTCGCGAGACGGTCGACCCGGCTTCACCTCTTTCTTTGACCGCCACGCGGCGACACTTTCGTGGTCACGTGCACCAATCAGAGTGCGATTATTGCGATATATCGATATTTTCAAGATGGACGACTCGACCCCCGGAGGTATATATCGATATTTTCAACATGGATGACCCAATCTTACCTCAATTCACCCTTTTTACCACTTCGCGGCGCCACTTTTGTGGTCACGTGCACCAATCAGAGTGCGACTTTTGCGATATATCGATAGTTTTCAAGATGGATGCCCTGCCCCTTGAGGTTAGGCAGAAATGTGCTGTGCCCGGACCCGCATTCCTCTACTACTTACGGCTCTTTAGTTAGCTATACCTATCAATTGGCATGAGAGGCAGACTTACAGAAGATTTTCGTCATTTTGGACAGGTAAAAAGTAAAGCAAAAATACATTGAACTATATGCTCTAATTGTGCGAAATTCCACAGAGAAATAATCATCCGTCTTGACCGGGATTCAAACCCGGATTCCTCGATTTCCCCCGAGTGCTTTAGCCAGTTCAGATATCGAGGATTTTAGCGACCTTTACGGGACCAGATGTTCTCTTTTTTTTCTCAGTGGAATTTCGCATAATTGTGCATTGCGGGTGACTCCGTAAAAGTGGAACTCTGTGGCTAGCTTAAAATCTATATATACTCTAAGCTCACCACCTACCTCTACCGTAAATCACCCCACCGTGCACCACGCATGCACGGGGAGAGGGCTGTGCAAAGCGGTACCACCCGTGCACCAAGAGTGCATCAGTAAACACGCCTTCTTTCTCCACCGCCACCTCAACAATGGATGCATACACAGCATCCCAGTCCAAGCCTCACCCGACACAAACGTGAGGCCGAAAAGGGCAAACAGACAAAAAAGAAACAGTCGCATTGGGATTACTGTTGGGGACGGGGAAGGGGGGAGAGAGGAGGAAGGAGGATTGGTGAGGGTTTGAAAGTACTAAATCTACATAATACCCCGCGAGCCACCAGATGAGCGTATGGCAGGGGGTGTTAGGTCACCAGTCGTGTAAAGATGTAAGTTTTTGGAGATGGAATGGTGACATGTATTATAGGAGTGTATTTAGTGGAGCTCAATTTTTATTGTGGTCGCTTATTATTCGCGGAAAGAACGAGTTCTTGTACTTATCTGTTCGGCACAGTATCTCTCTTATTTTATCGCATCTGTCAGACCTAGAGATGTAGTGAGGAGTCATGATAATATTCTCTATGTTCCTCTGAAAAATATCAGTTCTGAATTTATCAAGCAACCTAAGCCTAGCGTGTAGCCTCCGAGTCTCCAGGGGCTCCCACCTTAATCTCCCTAAAAGTTGTGGCACACCCTATGTAAGCTCTTGGCAGTTTTTAACGAAGCGCGCTGCTTTCCTTTGTATTTTATTAATTATTTTGGTTAAATCTTTATGACCAGGGTCCTAAATGCTCGCGGCGTATTCGAGGTGTGGCCTAACCAGAGCGAAGTATAGCATCTCTCTTTGACTTTTTCATCCGAGGATCTTCCTATTATACGCTTAACAAAACCTACTTTCTTTAATACTGCGCCACATATGTTCTGTATGGGTTATCCCCACGAAATGGTGGGGTAAGAGGGGAGAATCCAGGAAACGCTTCGATGCCATTGTTTTTTTATGCGTCGCACACACACACACCCCGAAAGCCGTCGCGAACGCTTTTTTGGCATTTACCCGCGCCGCGAGTAACCCCCTCTACAAATCTGAAAACGAAATTTAACGCAGTCGCGAGGCGCAGTGTAAAAAAAGCGATCAATGTTATTTGCTAATTAAGAAAAAATATACATTGAGCGTAGTCTTTTTTTGCCGAACGTTAAATTCCAGACGAGATAAAAAATATGAGCAGAACGGCGTAATTAAGTTAATAGCGACGAGCGCATACACGGATAAAAGAATGATCAAACAAAGCTTCTAGGAGCGATCTCATTAAAACGATAATAACAACAATAGCTATTATTTTTGCTATCAATGGATTCGCTAAAGAATCTATTTGCCCCCATTTATTTTTTACATCCGCATCGTCATTTTATCGCAATATTGGCCAGAGTAGGCAATCGAGCGTTTGATAAATAATTTATTGCTGGTACGCGAATATTAACAAAACGATCGCTTGTTCGACGCCATGGATGCAGATAATTTTAGGGGAAATGTGGGGAAACGTCACCATTGTAAAAAGAACCAGGTAGCTGAACCCAATAGTCATGAAAGAGGAGCAAATATCACTGAGAATTGAGATTCAGCGAAACCCTGAGGTTAAAAAAAATACGAACTCATGATTCTCCATCTTATTTCTATCGTATTGACTACAATTTTCCCTTTATGTGCTAAATTAATCATTAATTTATTTAAATTTTCCAGGAAATTCGAGGCTGGTTCAGCAAAAATATACCTAAACAAATACTGGTGTAATGAGGCCTCCGGAAATTTGCGCCACTTTAGCTTCGCTCGTAAACGGTTAAATGAGCATGGAGTGATTGAGAATTTGTTTGTCCTAGTTGTTATCGCGCTGAAGTTTCGCGCCGAGGGCAAACACGCAGACAAGCAAGCCGAGCGAATGCATTGGGGGTCAGGAAAAAAAAGGACAAATGACACACAGGCACGGCTTAATGCATCGACCGCGCACGTGAACGATAACTTTTAAAAAGGGCGACGCAAAATCCATCCCCAAGCATATTTTCTGCATTAATTTTATGCAAAATCCCAGCAGTAAATGGAAAATTCTGCCTGTTTTAACTTTTCTTACCCTCAGTATTTGGACCCATTGCCTCAGGCTTGATTTAAAAAATCTCGGTGTAACTTTAAACTTCTCACAATACTGAAGTTTTGAATTACTCCATTTTAGCCCAAGGAATACATTTCAAACCTGTTTCTAATTTTTCTAATCCAAGAAAAATTGTGAATCGTTTGGATAGGAATGTAACAATCACCCTTTTTTGAAACAAGACAAATATTGGAAGGTAACTACAATTCGTTGCTGAATTATCTCACGATAACGTGAAGAAAATGCAATTTAAAATCATTCCTAACTCAAGATCGTAATTTCTTCTAATTTAGCAGAACGAGTTAAAAAAAACTGAAGTTAGCGCTGAGTAACTCTTAATGTACAATAATGAGCACTGGGAACTGATAAGGTGAGCACGCTAAAAAAATTACCGCGGGGCATGGGTTAGTTGTGAACAGTGATACCTAACCATGTGTGCAATATATTATCAGTAAACACCCCAAATAATTTAAACAGCATTCACTGCGTATGATTTAAACATTAAACCAAACAAAATTTGTTCGCCATATGCAAAATCTTGAACTCTCCGGAAATCCTTACGAGTTTAATAAACTATGTGATTTATCGGAAAGCATGGAGATATTCTCCGAACGTAGAATCTCCTCTCATGTGTTTTCAGATATTGCTGCCCCCATGTGGCAGCAATTTGAATGCGGGATCTCGCCTAAAACGTTGCAAGCGGGCTCAGCAAGGCTTTTGAGTCATTTCCGAGAAGCTGTCGATTTTTCCGGCCTCGCAAAAGATAAACACGAGGGTGGTCGCGGCGACAACAATTGACGACCGAACAACACACACACACAAACACTCGAAGACAAGCGACAAGCGAAAATACCCAGAGAGAGAGAGCGAAAATAACTCGTTTTAATCCGAAGGGCGAATCTGGAATCGGCAAATATGCATAACGCAGTCAGTTCGGGACGAATGAGGCAGAGCGCGAGTGTGTTTGTGCGTGCGTGTTGTTTGTGCGAGCGTTGCCGTGGGCGACGGGGGAAGCAGCAAACAGACGGCTCTCCCCGTCGCCGCGGTCATCAATTCAGGCGTTTTAAGCCCGCGGCGGCCGCCGAGAATTCCTAGGATAATCCGATTACACCACGAAGGGGATGAAGCACGGCGGACGATTTATAAAAATGCGATCAGAGCACCTATTTTGATGTCGGCAGTATAAATGGAGGGAGGCAGTCGAGTGGGGCGAGAGAATGGTTCAAATGGGGCGGAAAACATGACCCATTCGATGCGATGACACGAACACATTGCATTCTCAAGGATTTGTTCAGAGTAGGGAAATTCCTACGCGGGTCTCTGCACTCTTAATCCCACACTTTTCCCGACGGACTCCTCCGCAAATTAGGAGCGCTGCACGACTCTTGTAGAGGTGCACTAAGTGGCGGCGACATTAAACAATTCGTTTACAAAATGGCCGTCTTAAATAAAGAATGAATTCACAAGTTAACAATTCCGAAACGAACCTACAATGCCATGAAAAGCATTTTAGCGTCAGGAGGGCACAGTCGCCTTTCATTCACTTTCCTCCAGAAAAAATAACTGCTGCGACTTTTCCTCAAAAACTGCTACGAGCGTACATATAGTGTCTCACAACTTTTATAGGGATTAAGGTGGGAGCCCCTAGAGACTGGAGGCTACACGCTAGGCTTAGCTTGCTTGATAAATTCAGAACTGAAATTTTTCAAAGCAACATAGACAATATTATTATGACTCCTCACTACATCTTTAGGTCTGACAGATGCGATAAAATAAGAGAGATAGTACACTGCCGAACAGATAGGTACAAAAACTCGTTCTTTCCGCGAACAATAAGCGATCACAATAAAAATTGATCTCCACTAAATACACTCCTACAATACATGTCACCATTCCATCTCCAAAAAACTTACGCCTTTACACAGCTGGTGACCTAACACCCCCTGCCACACGCCCATGCGGCGGTTCGCAGGGTATTATGTAGATGTAGATGTAGGAAAGAGCCATCCCACTAATATTATCTCGCTCGCTTTAAGCTCACTTCAAATAACAATAAAAAACGAAGGGCATGAGTTGACTTCACACAAGGTGGCTCGTGCGCAGATACCCTTTTCTGGCCTGAAACTGTCAATTTCGCGAACTATTCCTGCACAGGGGTTTTGATGCATAAGTTACAGCTGTGTTGATCATGAGTGATTCGTTCCTTTTGAACGATTCATTGGCATGAACCAAATGAATTGAATCACGTTATCCGATCTAATCGTTCATGATGGAAATCAAATCAAGCTGTTCTCGTTCATAGGTCGAGTGGAGTGGTTTGTGAAGAATCACACGATTCATGAGTAATCGAGAACAACTTGATTTGGTTCAAATTGAATCAAACCACGCTGTCCATGAGTGGAGAGCAACGTGATTGGGACGAACCACATGCCAATATTCCAGTCTTTTAGTCGCGTAAAGAATTAACTGATAAAAACTGAGGAATAATTTTATAGAGGCAATCATAATTAGCTGATTGATAATAACACCGAACACAACCATTTTCACCCCAACATCGCAGGTTCATGAGTTTCTTAATATTTTGTCTCCAATCGCCAAGAAAGTATTGGCGAGTTTTTATGGTCACAACTCCAGACATCATGGTTGAAGATGTTCTAAGGATAGTCACTTTCAAGTCTCCCAATACTTCGATGAATAAACTAAATTTACCTGAAAATCTGATTCCATATCACACATAATCTCCGTGTACGCAGCTTCCCAACAGAAGGAATTGGTTGGATTTGCTTATTCACCATATTTTGGTTCCTTTGATTTTTGTTTCTACAAAGTGAAATAATTCATGGTCGTTAACTCACTCATCGCAGTCATTTGGTCCTTCTATGGTTTATTTCGTTCATTGTAAATGATTAAAAAGAACGAGTCATAGACATGAAACAATTCGCACGAATCGAATTACCGACATGAACCGAAATTCCCACCACTAGTATAAGTGTTCAGTCACACTTGGGTATTCACTCAGGTCTCCATTTTAAGTATTAGTATCATGTAGGTACTTTTCCGCACTTTATTTAATGCTGCAACCGATTTCACCATGGAAACGTATCAACACGTGTGGAAAAGTACCTTTTCCCATTATTCAAAATGGATATTATTCACTCCCGCTGATGTCAAGCCTCGCACAATTAAAATTTATTCATTCAGATCGCCTGCGTTCGCTGTAAATCCCAATACTTTCGATTTTTCCTTCTCCTCGGCTATTTCGCGCCTTTGCTACGGTTGTCTCGTTGTTTTATTTCGGATAGTATTAGCTCTGGAATAAGAGAGAGTTATGTTTTCTCAGAACTCTAATTTTCGTTTCACATTATCGCTTCTTCCTTTTTTCACTATGTTTTGTTCCTTCATTTTTAACTAAGCTTAAATCACTTGAGTGGGTCAACAAATTATTTATTTAAATCCTTTTCGAATTTTTCATTTTTTATCTTTTTTCATTCCGTCTACATGTTCTCAAGCATTAAGCTAGTGATACGATTTTTCATATTTTATTTTTTATTAAATCAAGCGCTTTTCAAGTACATCTTTCATTGCATAGTTTTTTCGTAGTTATTTTTTTACACAGTAGCCTTTATCATAGACTTTTCTGTTTTTGTTTTATAAAACGCAGGTGGGAGAGGGTATTAATTTATACATTTATGGACGGATAGATGGAGAGATAAAGAAACGTGCGAATACTGGAAGGAAAGTGGTAGGTAGCACATGGAGCATATCAAGGAATGAGTGCCTGTCTAAGGAAGCGAAAATCGACGTGTGCAAAAGTGTACTTCTCCCCACTTTGTTGTATGGTAGTGAAACATGGGTATGTCAGGATAGACATAAGAGTAGACTAAACACCGTATGAGCTTTTTGAGGAGTGTTTGCAGCAAAAGTAGGATCGGTAGGGTCACGAATGAGTGGATAATAAATGAATGTGGGTTAGATGCTCCTGTAATGGACATACATGAAAGGAGTGTGCTTCGTTGCTTTGGCCATGTTGAGAGAATGGATGAGAGTAGAATAACGAAACAGATATATGAGAGTAGAATGAATAGTGTGAGAGGTAGAGGTAGACCTTGTGGTTGAATGTGGTTGAGGAAATTCTTAGGAGGAATATGAGGAGTCTTAAAAACAGGAGTGAATCAGTGTATGGGGGTAAATGAGGCAAAAGATGTTTGCAGGGATAGGTCAGTATGGAGGATATTATTGAAGCAGAGTTGGATGTACAAAGATGTATTTATGAGTGAAACTTGGTGACTCTGCCAGCCCCGGAAGCGTGATTGGTATGTATGTATGCATGTAGACGAGTAGTTGCCTAGGTAGGTATGACTCAGTACAGACTTTGCGTCGAGTTCTCCACCGCTAGGTGCGTGAAATAGAGTGGAAGTTGTTCATCAATATAGAAGCAATAGAGTGTGAGTGAATCAAATCCTTAAAGAATGGACTTTGGCATGGGGCACGCAATCACGCAATGGCGAAAGAATAAGAGTCCTGTTGGAAAAGGCATAGGGCTCCCGGACAGGACACTCGTCCCTCAGCATATGCAACACGGTGGGCAAGGACATGAGACGTGTCGGAAGAAGAAATCGAAAGCGTAACAGACCGAACATTACGCTGCCGAGATCGATTTTGTTTGGGTCGCTGGAAATCGAGGGTTGCCAGATTCCTTCCAATCACCACCGCTACCACCAGACGAACCCTATCGATCCTGGAGTACCCTACCCTGCCCACTTACATTGCAATCTCGTTTCTAGGGGGCGCATATGTGTGTGACACGAGCGAATCCGCGAATCGGTCGAAAATCAACTCGCCTGATGCAGTAAAACCATTTGAGCAAATCTCATCATCGATGGTAATCGCGGCATTCGTGGATCATTGAATTGATATTTTGATTACAATTCAAGAAAGAAGAATTTAAATCAAAGAGCGCGTATTACGTGCCTAGTTATGCGATAGAACTCACCATATCAACATCTACATCTACATAATACCCCGCGAGCCGCCGCATGGGCGTGTGGCAGGGGGTGTTAGGTCACCAGCCGTGTGAAGGTGTAAGTTTTTGGAGATTAAATGGTGACATATATTGTAGGAGTGTATTTAGTGGAGCATAATTTTTATTATAAACGCTTACTGTTCGCGGGAAGAACGATTATTCGTACCTATCTGTTCGGCAGAGTATCTCTCTTATTTTATCGCATCTTTCACACCTAGAGAAGCAGTGAGGAGTCATGATAATATTCTCTATGTCTCTCTGAAAAATATCAGTTCTGAATTTATAAAGCAACCTAAGCCTAGCGCGTAGCCTCCGAGTCTGGAGGGGCTCCCGTTGTGTAACACTATCTGTTCGTTTGTAGCAGCCTTTAACGAAGCGCGCTGCTTTCCTTTGTATTTTATTAATTATTTTGGTTAAATCTTTATGACCAGTGTCCCAAATGCTCGCGGCGTATTCGAGGTGTGGCCTAAACAGAGCGAAGTAGCATCTCTCTTTGACTTTTTCATCCGAGGAACTTCCTGTTTTACGTTTAACAAAACCTAGTTTCTTTAATGCTGCGCCACATATGTTTTGTATGTGTAATCCCCGCGATATATCAGATGTGTAATCCCAAAGGCATATCTGAGCAATGGGAATGATTCAACGTTTTTTTTTACATTTTGTCGTTCACATTAAAGCAGCATTTCGGAACGGTATTCGAAATTTACTCGTTAATTCTATTTTAAACTGTTCATTTTCGAATCGGCGTGACGCCTGTATGTTTGACAAAAACCATTATAATATTATGAGATATGTTATTCTGCGTTCAGAAGAAAATGCTTGCAAATGTAATCGAATTTATACGAAGTAAATGTCGCGTGCCCCAAGACAGCGTGTTATAACAGGACTGAATAGCCAATATACTATGTGACATGATGCAAGTTTTTTCCGGAGATTGCCAGATATAAAAGCAGTTAGTAAGATGATAAATATTTTAGAGATACATACTTGAGGAATTCAAAACATGCCAGTCAGACGAAAACCCAAGTAAAGTTAAGCATCGAGAAATATCATCAACTCTCGGAAGCGATTATAATTGATCGGGTCACACACAGTTGGATTTTAGTGAAAAAAGGTAAAATATGAAATAAAAAAGTATGTCCATTACGGAATCATCACAAATTGTGGTGACAGAGTCGACTAATCAAGCCGATCATTACGATTCGATGTCGTGCCATTATATATTTTAAAACAAATACTCACATAAATCGCATAGTTTCAAACGCAAATATTTTTTTATATGCGCAGAAGAGAAATTGGCTATTCGAAAAATGAAAAGTGATTCGCCATTCACTGGTTTGGTTGACCAAAGACAGCAGGTGATTGTGCCACTACTGTTGTTGACAAATTGGAATTTTACTGTCCATATTACAGATATAATTAGGTACCTATTTACAGAATACAGGTTTATCTCATTTAAAACAGAATAGACAAAAATACGTTAACATGAAGGAGAATTGTTATGCCACTATTAAAGTCTCCACTGCCGTGTAGGTGCAACCATGAAAATTTCCTTCCTTTTCGGTTTTATCAAAACTCATCGTGAAATGAAGCTCTGGAAGGGACACGCACAGCATTTTATTTTGGTGAAATTAGTTAGAATATTACGAGTTACCACTACATCGCTTGATACGAGCAACTTTAGGCGTGCGACTTATTTCATTAGAGGAAAAAAAAATGTTCTAGAAAGAGAAAACCTCCCTCCGGTTATGGGTCCTTCATCGCCAATAAAAATACAAGATGATCAGTCAACAGAGAAAAAGATTTTACATGATGGATTCATATTACACCCGTGACTGGAGGCTATTTTCTCTGAGACGTTATAATAATCACCTTAATTTGTGTTAAATAATGTAATTTATATTGCAAAAGGTTGGCCAAATACACTATTACCAAATACCTTTCATTGTATGCCTAAGCACTTAGCACGCAATCCAAAAGGTGGGGCAGAAATTAAGATAAAGGTTACAGAATGGTTGATTAGCGAAATTAGAAATTTATTATCCCTTATAAATATGTGCTATACTTATGAATCTGTGATACTTAAGTAATCACTTATGCATTTATTGTACATATCTATAACCACTATAGTCTGTTATATTTTTGGCAAAGATTTTTTTTCTTTTTTTTTTCATTTTTCCTTATTTTTGCTTTACAAGTTTCGTAACTTTTTCAATGTCATTATATTGATTTTTTTGTCTCACATTTAAACATGAATAAATTATAATATAACTATTCTACTCTGTGTTTGTGTGACATGCCGCCATGTACGAATATAATGGAACCTTCTAACAAACCATGTGGCTTAGAAGGACCAAGAATTCCTATAGGCAATAAAGGAATTTATTCTTTAAAAAAAGAAAAGCACTCACATGGATGCATTGCTCGCGAAGGTAAAAATTCCACGCCAGACAAAGAGTGACCCACCTGCAAGTAATAAATGAAATACAAGATGAGAAAAGCGAAAAATATTTGCAAGGTAATTTTGATGTCAGCCAGTAATACGCCATTTTCACATAAATATACTCTCAACTATTCCAGACAAAGTCCCTTATGCATATAAGACCAGCGAAAGATACCCTTTTGAAACTGAACGGGTGTGAAAAACACTGAATTTATTAAATACGAAAGCCACAAAACCTGAAGAATACCGAGCGGTCTTCTTTGAGTCGTCTTCTGAGTGGATGAACTTGATCGCTTCCCTTGCGCACATACATATACTTGCATTCAATGACTTATTTCAGTCGCGATATTCATTTGTGATATGGGCGTTGAGTATCTTCAAACAGGATTGGAGGAGAGTAGGGGTCCAATCAAATCTAATACGTTTGTCTATTTTTAAAAATCATAACATCGCGTTTTAGAAACTGCATTCACCGATACAGCATTGTAAGCATGCATGAGATAAGCATGTAAATATGCATTGCATTTATCGATTGCCCACTTAAGCAATCCATCATGGGACTCTGGGCCCTTCTGATACAGATTAACTTTCAACGTAATATCATGGGTCTGCTGGAAAGCATGTTAATTACATGCTAGTGGCGTAAATCTATATATAATAATTTTGTAGCGTGGCAGTCATTTTGTAACCGTTTTGTTTCTTTCTCTGTCAATTTGTGAGCTAGAAAAGTGAGGTTTGGTGCGTTGAATGTGGAATATCTGTCTTCATGATTAGGTAGTAGTTTCGGATTTTTATAGCTTGGGCGTGTGGCAGGGGGTGTTAGGTCACCAGCCGTGCAAAGGTGTAAGATATTCGCCAATGAATGAATTAAAAGGAGTATATTTAGTTCAAATAAGATCCAAAAGAGCGGCTGCTTGGGCGTGTGGCAGGGGGTGTTAGGTCATCAGCCGTGCAAAGGCGTAAGTTATTTGGAGATGAAATGGAGACATGAATAAAAAGGAGTGTATTTATATAGTTTAAATAAGATCCAAAAGAACAGCTGCTTGGACGTGTGGCTAAGGGTGTTATGTTGCCATCTATGCAAAGGTGTAAGTTATAATTTTGGATTCTCCAGATGCTGGGAAGCACAGTGACAAGGGAGAAAGGCCAAAAGGTAGGGTGGAAGAGTGTAAAGGTTGAAACAAAAGAAACCCACAGGTCTCTCCTATTCAATTGGCTTTAAAAACAACAAAGGAGAACAGTGAATGAAAAAAATAAACGTTTTCACCAAGGAGCTATTTTTAGACTGGGACGCTGACTCCCTGCGGGTACACACCCCTGCTCACGTAGTGAGCAGGCTACTTGCCTGCTAGTATCTTTTGAAGATCAAATCTTTGGTTGCCAAGGAAGTATGATATTGTTGATTTCAGAGAAAATGTGAGATTTTTCAGCTAAAAACATGACTTTCACACGAATACGAAACGAAATAGAAAATCGATCGAAAGAAGTAGAATTTTCATTTATTCAGCCATCCGAAAAAAGTAATTCCAGCCCTCTGTCTTGAGTGTAAGTACTTTTAAAAAGCAAACTTTTAATATTAAATATACATATTATAATAGGATAAAACCAACAAAGAATCACTGAACAAAAGTGGACGAATTTTGATCGCTCAGGATAATAGAAAAGCGTTTTTACCTTCCAGGTATTTGAACCTTGTGTACTGTAATGTGCTAGTAAGCGTTGTATCTGAGAGGAAATATTTTGAAAAATTTTCTACAAACACCTCAGCACCTGATTTCTCATTAATTAATGGTAGATTTCCATTATAGATTGGGACTATTCTATGACTTAATTTTGATACCCACGTTAAGCGATAGCCCAACTGCATTTCCCGAAAGTTCTCGACGCCAGCCTCCATGTTACTCACGGTTAAAATAGACGTTTTTTGATGACGATATTTGACGAAACTGCATGCTTGATGAAGTGAATTTAGAAAATAATTTATGATTTTTTTATGAAATAAACGTAATATCCTGATTAATTCTACCATATCATATAATAATTTTAGATTCAAAGCCTAACATTATAAATGACTATATAACAAGTTTTTTCCATTGAACAGTTACCTTTTCGTCATAGGGTTCCGATTACCACAGAGTAGTGCTCTGTGAATCAGGGATTTTCATTTCGAATCGAATCTCCCAAAAGATATTTCGAATCGAATTGAAACGATTTTATTTTTATTATGGTAGTGAATCGAATCACTCAAAAAATTCACTTGCGAATCGAATTAGAATCTAAATAAATTGCAAAAGCTTTTGTGCAGTTAAATTAATAAAGATTTTTACAATATTTCAGTGCCTTACACTCGCTAATATATCTATAATGACACAAAGAATAGCACAGAATAACACGTGGTCGTTAAAATTTTCGTTTCGCGTGAGGAAAACATCGTCTAAACGGACGGCGCACCATTTTTGGAATGAGCGCCATGTTTGAATGCATGAAACGATTCGATAACGAATCTATCAGATTCGGTTTCGAAGTATCCCGATTCGCAGGCGAATCGAATCGAATTAAGCCTGATTCGAGTCGATTTGAATCGATTTCGAAGCATTCGCACAGCTCTACCACCTAGTAAGTAAGAACTGAATTTTTTTCCGCGAGTATTAAAATTTTACACTTACATAACATTCTGGTTCAACACGGTCTTTCAACATCCATTTTCAACTCTCATATTATAATAATGAATTTTCACGCATAATCCGATGGTGTGACGTAATGGTGCGTTCATCGTTTGTCACCAATCCGAGGACCGATGTCCATCAGCTCTCTCTCTCATCTCAGTCAACCGCTTCATCTCTGCATAGTTATTCAATTTGACGCTCTTCGTGAATTCCCTGATATATTGCATTCTTTGTCTTTCTCTGTCATTCTTTCTCTTTATTTTTCCTTCATTATTGTTTTCAATACGCCATATCGTGCGTAATGAGCCTAATATTTTTGTCTCTCCTTCTGAGCAGGAGGGACACTGGTGCGTTATGAATATTTAAAGTCTGCCAATAGAGTAGCAAATAACTCGCAGTATCGTTATTGAAAGATCATTGCTGTCGGGAGAAACCTTCCTTTTTTAGAGAAGCTAGGACACGCAATTAGAAACCCCCTGGAGAGTAATTCAAGGGCCAAACCCTGTCCGTCCGATGGGACGTCAATCTGAGGTCCCCTCGGCGTCACAACCGTCAGAAAAAGGGCAATTTTTTCCGGCGCGCACCTCGATTTATTCAGAGATGGCAATCAACCAACATCAACCAGCACACTTTATCCTCAATAACACATTCGACATCAGACGCCGGTCACCAGCATGTATTGAAACATGTTAAGATTCGTGAGGCGTCGATGGTGCGGCACGCAACTGTAAGATAGGGGAAACGCAAATTCTTCGGTGGTAATGGAATTTTCAACGGCGTTGATCGCTGCGTTAATGAGAACAAATAAACGCACTAATCACCGACCGATTGCAGGGACAGAAAAACAGGTTCCTGTAAAAGTCATTTTGAGAGGTTTGCTTTGAACAAACACCGTCATAAAACAACAGGAAGTTTCGAAGCAAGAAATAATCATTGAACGCCGTTGAAAGAAAAGAGTATTCCTTATAAAATAACCGAACAGTCATCAATAGTGTCAGGGGTGGAGTTGGATTTTTTGTGCATGTTCCATAGTGCTAAGTGTAGGCACTGAATGTAAATGCCTTGAATCGCACGGAGCGGATGGTTGCCATGCTATTGACGAACACGGCGAAAAATTGATGGTATTGGGATTGAAAACATTATTTTTAAATTAAAAACGAAGCGAGCAACAATAATAATAATTATAAGGCGTCTTTATTGGGGTGAGATTGAGACTAAAGCAGTCCCTTCTTCCATCTAACCCTTCTTCAGATAAGTTCATGGAATAAGTGTAAAGAAAGATGTATACATTTGTGGGAAAAACGTAAGGAAGTAGGATGAGAATATCATTGACGAAAAATCTCAATGCAAGAAAACACCCAAACATGAAGGGGAGCGTGGAAAACCTGCCAAAACCTACAGACAGATTAAGTTAATGTAACACAAAACAAAACAAAAAAATCCATGAAATACACATGAATGATAATAATAATGAAAAGGGTAATTTATACATAACTACAAAGTTAAAAATAACTAAATAAGTAATTAGAGAATAAAAATAAATAAATCATAAGAAAGTGAATAGGAAGAATTTAATACTTCATTTTTTCTGCCATTTCATACTAAAAATGTCAATCCTAGATCCAGGTTGCAAGTAATTTAAAAGGGCAAGAATGCAACCCTAATCGCTATTTTCTATACTTTTACTACGAGAATGAAATGTAGAGGGTCACTTTGGTGGCTGTAAGCGGCGGCATAAGGCTTTTTTAATGTAGCCTACAGTTCAAATTAGTAAGTGAATAAGCTAGAATCGTGCAAAATATCGGGCCAATGGGCTGGAGTATTTTCCGAGGAGAAGAGTAACGAACACTTTCCTAAACTGATAATAACTAGCGTCATGAGACGATGAATATACATTCGGTAACGGCCATTGCCATATTTTGCCAATTTTTGGCAATATCAGCCTTGGTTCGGTTCCAATGGAAGCGAGCCATGTTGAGCACCGGAGAAACTCAGTGGCGACGTGCACCGCTGCGCACCAGTCGACGGGAATCGTCACCCTCGTTGAGTTATGACGCGTCTGCACGGAATACTGGCACGACCGAGTAACGCAGTGTTACGTGCCCATATTGGCAACCGACCTTCTCTCCTTTTAACATGGACCTACTGTAAATGCACCGTCGCAAAGCAAGTACCAATCAAATTCCATCTAAATTAAAATATAAAACGTAATATCACTCATTTTATTGATTTCAACTGTGAAATAACCCTAGTGGAGATACATCGCCTTCCTTTAAGTTAGTCCGATCGAGATAGTTCCCTAGTCATAATAAAGACCGTATTCGAATTATACGTTTTAATTTCACCAGCTGTAAGACACATCAATTAAATATTGCATTATTAATGGTGCAATTATATAGTTTTATATGGCAGAAATTGTAAGCAATTAAATGAAAATATCTAAATAAGTCTTTAACATGACTCATTTTTTTCACGCGGTACGTTTAAAACTCCTTCAAAACGGAAGGTTTATTGTGATACCCAAGAACCTATTGCGGTGACAATATGATTAATTTTCAAATATAGTTGAGAAAACGTACAAACTACAAACTGTTAGTTTTATTGCGACATGTAAGTGTTAGAAATACCTCATTTTGTAAATAATATCTCTCTGGAGTGCATGTACATACCATTTCCCATGTAAAAGGGCTGGTATTTTTTGGCAAATATTTTCCGAGGTAATGTAGGAAGGGGTTGAAGTTTTGGTGTCATTGGATGGGTGAGATGCTTTTCTTTAAAACGAGACCGAAATCACTGATTTCTAATTAAAATTATATTTCGCTCAAACTACCTTAAACTCGATCTCACAAAATAAAATACTTCGTTCAGTTCCAAAATGATGACGCGAAGATTTTCCACTACCATTTTCTGTTCGTGAACATCAGATTTAAAAGCTTCTCCCGACATTGACGTCGAGTGATTAAAACGAGGAATTTATCCTTAACAATAACGCGAGCAAGAATCACTTATGTATTTGTTAAGTGATGATTTTATCGAGAACTGGATATACGCTTTCCACCCGATTATTCGCATTTAAATTTTGTTGCGGTGTAAGTGGAATCAATCGTCCCATATCGGTGAAAAATCTCCTTTATGCAGGGATAGAGGAACTATTCATCAAAATACGCAATTTAAATATGACTTCCAAATAATTTTTAATACTTTTTAAATGTTTTACATATTCTTCCTTGAACACACATTCCTCCATGACGTCTAATTGTCTGCCATACCTTGATCCAACTACTTTCCTCAATGTCACGCATCTCAAATCCACTCACCAACAGACTCTATCCAACCCAAAGGGATTCGGAACTGCGGAGATACGAAATGCTCCATCAAAACATTTCCTCAAATCCCTTAATAATATCCAATATTGAAATTAAACATCACTTCTAAAATATTTTTGATCATAAAGGGTAAAATCCTTCAGGAAGTATGAGCGAGATATCCCATCGAACAATATTCGATGAGTTTGGCCTCATTATTCATAATAGTTTTCATCTTGCTAATGATACCAAAAAAAATACGTTGTCCATGGGGAGTACACTCGGATGATATTATTAAACACAAGTTATGAAGCTCAGGTTGCGTCACAAATGTAACGGTTAGTTCGTTCGTTTTATCATGTATTTTTAAAAATGAATCAAATACTTACAGTAAAAAAAATCATAAAATTCCAAACAAAGCCTATGATTGTAAAAGTGATTCCAGTGAACAGCGTGGAAATTAATATGTTACAGCCCCCACGCATTAAATAAAGGAGTCAAGTTAAGCGATCGCTTTAAAGTAAAGGAAAAGTAACAAAGTTGTAATGTCAATATTAATAATACTTCACGCACTAAGAGTTTCTCACTGCTGCTCAAATCTATAGGAATAATATAGAGTAAGTATATATAGAGTGGAAAAGAAATAGGGAGATTCGGATATGAGTTTTTAAGTAATACTTTGGCCGATAGATGGAAGAGGTGTATCGAATTTGCATGACAAACCATAAGAAACGAGCTCTGTCACACACGGCCACTTCATTTAGTGTCGCATAATTCACATGATGTTCTTATGATGATTTCGGTGCCTGGATGTTTACTAATCGACCCATAGCAACGGAAACAAATCTTATTGAGTCGTCGAGACCAAATCAAACATGTATTTTAAGGTGCATTAATGAGCATCGTCTATAATGAATCGAATTCATGTCAATATGATAAGACACGCGATTACCAAACACGGAGTCAACTGTTTACCGATGTATCAATGAACGACAAAACAATTGATTCTCGATTAAGAGCACACAACAACCATGGTAAATCCACTCTTCTGTATGTTGATGGAAAAATCACCGAGTACCACTAGCGCCTCCAAGTGGTCATCTCCGTAAATTCCTCCTCCCCTAAGGTGGTGGCACCTGAGAAATTCTTCCCAAAGCTCTTAAAAATTTATGTTCAGTTTTTAGCATTGCTTTGCCACTCTATATATGCATACTTACTCTATGGTATTATTCGGACGTGTTTTTGATACGACTGGAAAAAATCTCGCACCATACAATTACGCTCAACTCCTCGAATGATTGAACCGAGCACTCTCCTTCTTTCTCCATTCGCCCTTCTTCAGTTTACTAATGATTAATCGTTCATACGCGCAACTCACGTCAAACGCTCAAAATGCGAAGAGCAATCCCATGTCAAGGAAATAATTCTGAATGTTAAATGAATGCCGATTACAGAGAAAGACCTTTCACAAGCTTCTCAACTAAGTCACAAGCCAACCCACATAACCTTTTTTAGCCTCGTACACGAAGCACTGAGTGCCCACACAATCATCCCCAGCTACTAAATATAGTTCGAGCGAAAAATAATTTTCCTTAGTAATCAAAGAATTTAGTCTCATTTTAAATAAAAATATCTCATCTATACAATGAAAGTAAAATTCTACCCCTTACCACATTACTTTCAGAGATATTTGCCAAAAAATACCAACCCTTTAACGTGGGAAATGGTACGTAATTGCACTCCAGAAAGACATTGTTTACAAAATGAGGTATTTCTAACATTTACATGTCGTAAAAAAACTAGCAGCGTGTAGTTTGTATGTTATCTCAATTATATTTGAAAATTAATCATATTGTCACCGCAGCAGGTTCTTGGGTATCACAAAAAACCTTCCGTTTTGAGGGATTTTCAAACGCACCGCGCGAAAAAAATGATTCAAGTTAAAGACTTATTTAGACATTATCATTTAATTACTTAAAATTTCTGTTACATAAAACTATAATATTACATTATTAATAGTGCAACATTTAATTGATGTGTCCTACGGCTGGTGAAATTAAAACGTGTAATTCGAATATGGTCTCTATTATGATTAGGGATCTATATCGATCGGACTACCTTAAACATTCTCATCGAGTATACGGTTCTTCCCAAAATCAATCAAACTGCTTAAAACCTTGCAGATTGGAGGAAGCGAAATGTAAGGAGTGCATCTCACTTTTTTCCTCCTTCACATGTTATCCCATCCGTCCTTTCTTCGTGGCATTTGACAAAACACACGCGGAAATGTGTAAATGCATTGGAACATATGGTAATGCGCATACGCTCATTTTGATGATAATAATAACTTTGCTGCTTCATGCTGCTTTTGATATGGAACTATGACTAACATATCCAACATCTACACCCACATGCTTTGCTGCGAGCCGGCATGGGAGTGTATGGCAGGGGGCGCTCGTCATCCAGCTATCAGTTGGTTGAGGGAATTGGAAAAAGGTATGTAGAAAGAAGGAAAGGGTAAAAGTGCATTGAGTGAAAACAGAGGTTCTTTATATATTTCCGCTGCTATCATTAACGGAGCGTGGGAGCGGAGTTTTGTTCCCATTAATGCATCAATTTCCAAGTGGTAATTAAGTGTGACAGATGCGTAGGAAGAGTGTGAGAGAACTGTTAATTTGGTGTAATTAAGAATGTGACAACATAAGCAACTCTGCAGTAAAAAGGATAGCCTTGGCAAAGAAGGAATATGAAAATACAAAAACGTATTCTAGGAAATAGCCACATTAAAGTAAAAATAAAGAAATATTTTGCGAAAACGTTTGTATGGAGAACACTGTTATATGGCTGTGAAAGCTGGACACTGAGAAAGATGTAAAAGTCGCGGTTGGTAACTATGGAAATGTGGATATGGAGGAGGATGACAAAAACAAGATGGACTGTAAGAAAGAGCAATGAAGAGGTGCTGAGGGAAAAAAAAAGAAGAATGAAGACTGATAAAAGAGATGGAGTAAAGGATGGATAAATTCATTGGTCATATTCTTCGACATGATAATTTTCTAGAAAATATAATGGAGGGAAATGTGCTCGGCAAGAGAAGCAGAGGAAGGCCAAGAAAGAAGTTCCTAGGTGATGATGTACGAAGTACGTTGGGATTAAAAACATACGCTGATTTGAAGAGAGCTGCAGTAAACAGGGACACATGGCTGCAGAGAAAAGGCTTAGCCTTTAGATGATGATGATGAAGAATGTCACAGGAGTGTGACTAGAGTGTGACAAGACGGTAAATAGCAAACACATGAAGGAACACCGGAGTATGCAGCGAGAGGACACATCCGTCACGCTCTTCCTCACGCTTTGGGCACACTTCACGTAGAATCCCAATGTACGTCCTTGTCACACCAGTCACACTCTCGTCACATTCAAAGCACGCCGAATACACACTCCTCTCGCGTTCTTGGCACTCTCGCGTCACGCAGCTTGTCGCGGTTTATTTCTTCCACTCTTCATACTTCTAATTTTATTGCTTCTCTCAGCACGTGAGATGTAGTGGAGCGGGTTTACCACAATGTCTACATCTGCATACTCGCCAATGAGCCGCCGCATGGCGTGGGACAAGGGTTTTTTATGAAGCAGCCGAGTAGAGGTTGCGAATGAAAATGTAAAGGGTAGGTGCATTGTATTTCTGGAGTGTTTAGAGTGGAACTCAGTTTCAATTATGGTCACTTATTGAGCATCGAAAGGAAGAATTTTATTCCCTATATGTTCGAAAATACGAGGCGTGTTTTTTAAGTAAGTACCGTTTTGAAATTCGGTCCCTGCAGTTCTGCGGTCAACATTTGGTGCATAAGCGCCGAGTACCTTCATCTGTTAGGAGGCCACAGATGCCATTACGAAAACATTTGAACGTGTTTACATTAATTTGTGAGTATTTAAAATTCCTCCACCGATTGAGAACTCCGCCGACGGTGAAATACGCGCTGCGATTCGTTTTCTTAGTGCTAAAGGCGTGAAAGCGGCTGAAATTCATCGTCAGTTCAGTAAATTTTATGGAAAGAACATAATGAACGCTGGAATGGTACGGAAATGGGTTAGAGCTTTTAGAGAATCCAAATCAAAAGGCATGGCGTGCCGAGTAAAGGGATCGTTTTGCTCCATGACAATGCCCGTCCACACACGGCTAATCAAACTCAAGATCTCATCGGATCAATTGGCTGGAAACAACTTAGTCATCCTCCGCACAGTCCCAATATATCGCCCAGTGACTACAACCTGTTTTTACATTTGCAGATGCTTCTATGGATGGTCAGCGCCACGACGACGATGATGAGGTCAAAACGACCGTGCTGCAGTGGTTTTCAAATCAGGCGGAGGACTTCTATGAGGATGGGAGTCAAAAGCTATTTATACTATGCGATGATTGCCTTAGTATTAGTGGAAATTATGTTGAAAAATAGATTAAGGTACAGGTTTTCATATAAAAATAATTTTTTTAGAAAAGTATACTTGTCTCTTATTTATTTTAAAACGTTACTTACTAAAAAAAACATGCCTCGTATATGTCTCATATTTTGTCACTTCTCCTGTCGAACCAAGGTATGTAATGCGGCTTTAAATTTATATTATCAGTGAGATACTGAAGCACACCTATTCCAAATTCCTCAAGGGAAATAAGCCTCACGAGAATCCTCATAATAATGGCGGCTCGAAACCTAATCCCTATAAACCCAGTAAAACATTCTTAGGAGAGTAATATATCGTGCGATAGAAAATCGTACGAGAAACTTTGAAACACTACATTAACACATACCTACCATTAATTTTTTAAAACTAACGTTTGCGAAAGATGGACGGATAGATGAGGAGATAAAGAGACGTGCAACTGCTGGAAGGAAAGTGGTAGGTACAATGTGGAGCATATCAAGGAATGAGTGCCAGTCTAAGGAAGCGAAAATCGCCATGCACAAAAGTGTACTTCTCCCGACTTTGTTGTATGGTAGTGAAACAAGGGTGTGTCAGGATAGACATAAGAATTAACTAAACACCGAGGGTATGAGTTATCTGAGGAGTGTTTGCGGCAAAAGTAGGATGGATAGGGTCAGGAATGAATGGGTAATGAATGAGTGTAGGTTAGATGCTCCAGTAATGGATATATATGAAAGGAGTGTGCTTTGTTGGTTTGGCCATGTTGAGAGAATGGATGAGAGTCGAATAACGAAACAGATATATAAGAGTGAAATGAATGGTGCGAGAAGTAGAGGTAGGCCGAGAAAGTTGTGGTTGAATGTGGTTGAGGAAATTCTTAGGAGGAGGAATATTAGGAGTTTAAAAAACAGGAGGGCGAGCATGAAGCAGTGGATGGGGGTAAATGAGGCAAAAGAGGTTTGCAAGGATTGGTAAGTATGAAGGAAATTATTGAAGCAGAGTTAGAGGTGTACAAATATGTATTTATGGGTGAAACTTTGTGACTGTGCCTACGCCTGAAGGAACGACGTGATTGGTATGTATGTATATATGTGTTTCTAATCTCAGCCTAGTGAACAACCTCTGAGTCTCAGTTAAATTCTGTGCTAACCGATCCCTAACCCTCGTTGTACTATTTGGTCACTCCAAGCAGTTGGAAATGAATTCTCCTGCACTGCTCCAAGGACTGAATCTTTCTGACAACAATCTCAATTAGTTGGGATGTGGTCTTTGATTAATGACAGATAAATAAGAGTAAAGGATAGCATTAAGCTATGTTTTAAAATAAAAGACGAATATGCTGACATCCGATTTAGATTCGGCCGGGAATTTTGTCGAGGAGGTGAGAGTGGCGCCACTAGTTTGGAGCGAGAAAAGGGAGAGTCATATCGAAGAACGCCCTGGTGCGAGAACCGCCGGAAACATCGATGTTGAGGGAGCTCGTGGGACGCGTGTTTTCTATGTTTTTTTGTTTCCGTCGCCCCGCCGTAACGGGCAGGAGAGTAATGCACCCTCCTCCTCCAGGAAATTTAATAATTTCACGCTCCGACCTCCTCCTCTCTCCGTCCGTGGAGAGACATCCATCCCGTTTTTATTTCGCAAAGCCATTCTTTTTCCATTCCATTCCTGAACTCCCTCCAATCTGGACCAAAATAATAATAACAAAAGCGACGGAGGTCCTCCATTTATTCGGGTGATCTGTCTTCTCGCCCGTCCTTCCGCCTCGAAATAACGGTCCATCACGCGGGCATACGCCGTCTTTTGTTTCCGCCGCAGGAGAATGTTTTTTTTTTCAACTGAGCGTATAAGTAATTTCAAGTGTTATTTTTTTAACAGAATAAATATTACGGCTCATATATCTCTCGACCAATTTACATCGTGCGCTCCTCATGATAACAGCCTCTCGACCCCCACCGACAGTGTCTCTCCTTTCCTTCCCGAGAGGCGAAAGTTTATGAAGTCGGAATGAAATGGGGATGATCGGTTGCCATGGAGTCGCCCTCTTGTTCGCCCCGCGATGCTCCGCTGTCTCCCTTCCCCCACTTCCGCCTCCCCCCCTCTTAAAAGCGCAATCACACGCGAAACCAAATCACCTTTCTCGTATTCCGCGGTAAAACTGGGGAAAAAAAATAATTAATGGCCGGGAGCGGCATCCATCACGCACCCACGCAAGCAAATTAGTTTTCTCGTTAACGGCGAGAGGGCGACCGCGAATACATACATGAATAAACGAACGCACAGGTGGTGGTCATCCTTCAAATCGGAGTATTTTTCGGGAAAAAACTGAGAGCCTGGAAAAGGCTGCCCTCACATTATGATGGTCTACTTCCTGGATGCATCAAATTCGAGAGGTAAATATGTAAGCATTGCGACCTTCAATTCCAGCGGTTAACAACTTTCTTTTTCTTTCTTTCTTTCCTTCATTCTTTCTTTCTAGCTTTCATGCTGTACACCTCAAAAATTTAACATGTTCTCGCACCCCTTTGAGCAATAATTTGTTTAAGAATAAAAGCGAAGGCAGCCTTAGCAATTTTTGATAATATATAAAGAAAAATGAAACATACGGAAAAAATATTATGACAGCCAAAAGTTGGATAAGCCAAATTAAATTTTCATCCACGAGTGAAATTTCTCTGTTACAGTAGGGTTTTATCGAATCGCCAGATTTTGTCGGATGGTCACCAAATTTAGGATTTATCACTTATTTCTCATTCTAAACAATACTAGATATGGACGAAAGCGTTGCGATAACAATTAAAATATGATAAATACGGTAATTATCTTGATTAGGGATGGGTACCTCGTCTGCTTCGGCAGACATAACAGACGACAATTGACGATCGTCTCAACAAGCGGTTAGGCGACATCTATCAGTTGGTTGCAATACAAATTATAAACTAGCGGGAAGTTTTTCTCTCCTTAATGAAGCAAAATAATTTAAAATAGAAGGGTGAATTCTTGTCGCCTAGCCCATTGTTAGCCCATTAGATCGTCTATTGTCGTCTGTTATGGCTGCCGAAGCAAACGAGGTACCCATCCCTAATCAAGATTAGTACCGTATTTATCACATTTAAATTGTCGTCACATCGCTTTCGCTCATATCTAGTATTCTTTAGAATGTGAAATAAGTGATAAATCCTAAATTTGGTGACCATTCGACAAAAACTGGCGAAATGATAAAAACCCTTCCAAAACCAATTTCTCTTTAAAAATCAAAATAGTTATAAATAAAATCGAAATGTTCAAATTTAATGTTGAAGGGTTTAATTGATATAAATGGAAAAAACTACATCTTTGTATATATATTTAACGCTAAGACACTGGTATAAAATGGTTGCGGTGCAATATAAAATTCAGACAATTAAAACGTGGACATAATTAGGTTCTTGGTTCATTTGAGCCACGTAAGCATGGTCGAGAGCCTTGTTAGTATACATGTACCATGCACATATAGTAATAATAAGGAGAGGGGAAGGTAAAGAGAAATGGACATGAGGGTGGCGGGAGGAACCCGGAGGAAGTTGGAAAAGCCATGCTGTGGGATTAAGGTAGTCCGAGTGAGATAGTTCCCCAGTCTTAATAGAGACCATATTCGAAGTATACGTTTTACTTTCGCCAGCTGTAGGACACATAAATAAAATATTGCATTATTAATGGTGCAATAATATTGTTCGTGCGCACCAGTGTGAGCCCCTTTCGTTATTTTTTGTTCTTTTAAACCTCCCGCCATCTCCTTTCCCTCGTTTTTCCTTTTTCCGTCCCTGTTTTGTTTGACAAATAAGAGGGCGCTCAAGAAGGTAGCGCCCAGGGGTGTTATATGCTCCGAGAGTGAGAGACTAGATCGCATCGGCAGCAGTGCACGTGGGCATCAAGAAAACGCGTTCTCTCCGGCGATGGTCAGTCGGAGGTGCAGCGGCGGAATTAAGCGTGGAGTGCCTCCTCCTGGGACCGGCGTTAACACGACGTGTTATCCTCTTTCATTATCAGGTGAGCGTCCTCTTATTCCCCATTCTTTTTCTTTCCCCCTGTTTTTTCATTCCGTATACCCCTTCCTTCCCTTCATCACGCGGTGCGTACGATACCTCCGTGGTCCCGTATGCGTGAGCATTCAAATATAGTTTTACATGAGAGAAATTGTGAGTAATCAAATGAAAATATCTAAATAAGTCTTCAACTTGACTCATTTTTTTTCGCGCGGTGCGTTTGAAACTCCTTCAAAACGGAAGGTTTTTTTTGTGATATCCAAGCACCTACTGCGGTGACAATATGATTAATTTTCAGATATTGTCGATAAAACATACAAACCACAAAAAGTTATCGGAAATCAAAACTTTCAAGTGATGGTCCACTAATATTTATATTGTTTAAGACCCGGGTTTCGTCACGTAATGACATCTTCAGGTACAAATATTATTCCACATGGGTATATATACAAAATCAGGTGCAGTGGAAGGAGGGGAAAGGAAGGGGGGGAGAAAGAAAAACCGTTGGAGTATGGTTTAATGGGTTAGGGGCAGGTAGGAGGGGTTCGGGAAGGGGGGGGGAGAAGTGGGAGGGGGAATATAGGAAGAACAAATATACTTTTTTCTTAGAAATTTAAAAATACCATATATACACAGGTCGACGGTGATTAGCAAGTCCAAGCTATTGATGAGAGTACGGTTCAAATCATTGAGCATCAACAAGGAACCATCCACTCCATTTGAACTGTACTCTCATCAATGGCCTGGACTTGCTAATCACCGTCGACCTGTGTATACATGGTATTTTTAAATTTCTAAGAAAAAAGTACGTTTGTTCTTCCTATTTTTCCACTCCCACTCCTTCCCCCTCCCCTTCCCGTCGCCCGATATTTCCTCCAACCAGCCCAACGCTTCCCCCTCCTCCCCGACCCCTTCCTACCTGCCCCTTACCCATTACACCATACTCCAACGGGTTTTCCTTCTCCTCCCCCATTCCTTTCCCCTCCTTCCGCTGCACCTGATTTTGTATATATATATACCCATGTGGAATAATATTTGTCCCTGAAGATGTCATTACGTGACGAAACCCGGGTCGTAAATAATAAAAATATTAGTGGACCATTACTTGAAAGTTTTGATTTCCGATATGGAGAGATTCCACAAAGTGAAGCCTGAATTTATTAGTTATACAAATTGTTAGTTTTTTTACGACATCTGAGTCTTAGAAATATCTCATTTTGAAAATAATGTCTCTCTGGAGTGCATACACGTACTTTTCCCATAATAAAAGGGCTGGTATTTTTTGGCAAATATCTCCGAAAGTAATTAGGTAAGGGGTGGAATATTTGGTGTCATTGGATAGATGAGACATTTTTATTTAAAATGAAACCAAATTCATCGATTTCTAAGTATAATGATATTTCGCTCAAACTACCTTAAGTTAGGGAGGATTACATTCTAAGAGGTCTTGTTCTTTATTACAGAGATCGAACTATTCCACAGAGTGACGCCTTCAGGTATAGCAGATATTATCCATAAGTCATTCATAAGGAATCTTCAACCTTTTTTGTCTACTGAATGCAGACAAAAATGATGTCAGGAGATCACAGTTCCACGTGCCGCTTAAACGGATGTTTCCCAACTACACCTATCACCTTCAAATCAGAGCGTGTCAATGAGTGCTATGCGAGAAACTATCGCTACACCAAAAGCGATAGATTGAAATACTTATTGATTAAATAAAAATTGTAATGCAGTTGGAGATGCAAGCTTCGTATTTACAAAAAAAATATACCCTATTCTAAATTGTCGAAGAACACGTTGAAGCGACACGCATCACTACAAATAATCAAGCATAATCGCAGTTTTCACTCTGGTATGACTATACGTTCCAACTTCTTTATGCTTACCGTACCTATATGATTTTCAACCGCGAGGGTGCCAGATGGGTACGTAGGAGGAGGTGATAATCACGAAAAATTCAGGATGAAATTTCATCATATTCTGACTTTCAGCTTCATGAATCCTAAATGGGGGGCAAGGCAATATTCCACAATGAACGGAGACTTTTGCTCAGAAGACCCCGAACCGATCACCTCACCTCTCTCCGCCTTAAGGTAGCTCGAGCGAAATACCATTATACTTAGCAATCAATGAATTTGGTCTCATTTTTAAGAAAAATATCTCATCTATACAATGAAACCAAAAACTCTACACCTTACCCCACTACTTTCGGAGATATTTGCCAAAAAATACCAGCCCTTTTACTATGGGAAATGGTACGTGTATGCACTCCAGAGAGACATCATTTACAAAATGAGGTATTTCTAACACTTAGATGTAGTAAAGAAACTAGCAGCGTGTAGTTTGTACGTTTTCTCAACTATTTATGAAAATTAATCACATTGTCACCGCAGCAGGTTCTTGGGTATCACAAAAAACCTTCCGCTTTGAAGGAGTTTCAAACGCACCGCGCGAAAGAATGAGTCAAGTTAAAGACTTATTTAGACATTTTCATTTGACTAATTAAGACTTCTGTCATATAAAACTATATAATTGCACGAAAATAATGCAATATTTAATAAATGCATTTAAAGCTTGTGAAATTAAAACGTATAATTCTAATATGGTCTCAATTATGACTAGGGAACTATCTCGCTCGGACTACCTTAAACCATCCCCTCCATAAGATTCAAGAAAGAGATATTCGAAAAGGAATGCGTCTCCTCATTCACTCGTTCGTTCAGAGACAACAAATTCCTCGGCAATCTGAGGCCGTCTTACATTCGAAGAAAGTCGACATTCTTGAGATGGAGCGAGGGGCAAATGTAGTGAAGACGGGAGGTCACGACGCCACAAAAGGGACACCTCGCACGGCTTCAATTCGACACGACCTGGCCATTCAACGAGGTTTTTTCATTTTTTTTCGCTGCCTGCGATCGATACAATGGCAAAGCACAGCAGGGAGATGAAAAGGGAGTGTGAACTTCGGACCATTCATTCGCTCAGAATCATTACATCTCACACCGCAGCTTGAACGACGGTTCGTGAGGGAATTATTTTTATGCGTTCGTCCATGTGGTGCGCAATATTACTCGCTCAAACAATCGCAGCTATAGCTCCGCAACGATTCAGTCCCCTCTGTTTATATTTTAAATTTGGTTGAAAATCTCTCGTCGATTCTACCGAAATATTGGAAAACAAATAGTAGTCTTGATGAGAATTACAATAAAACGCTATCCAGCAAGCAATTGAGCATTGGTCTAGGTGAAGTTATGTTTGTGAATCGTAAAATGAAAAGAGATCGGAGCAAAAGTTTTCCTATAAGAGGTTGCGAATTTATTTTGCAGAGGTTTGACACTCAAATACCAATGATTGAATAGAAGTAGACTCTGGCATTGGAGAATCGGCTATAAAGGCCACTTCAATAATCTCTAACCTGAAGAGTTTCATCCCATGACAAACAAGACGTCAATTACCTGGGCAGGATTTGAACTCGAAACTTTTGGCTCTCTAGGTCGACGTGTTATCCCTACTACTCCCAGACCCAAGGTGCAACCAAATCTACTCGTGACACAATACTTACAAGAATTATTCCACTTCCAACAACATCTACAAGTGGGATTACAGAACTGTATTGAATAGGTAAGAGCATTTGACCTATGGCTGGATGTCCCTGGTTCGATTCCCGCTGTGTAGAGTGCATGCTATTCGATCACTTACGGTTGTCCGAGCGAAAAATCATTTTACTTAGCAATCAATGAATTTGCTCTCATTTTAAAGAGAAATATCTCACCTAACCAATGACACCAAAAATTCTTCTCCAATACCACATTGCTTTCCGAGATATTTGCCAGAAAATACTTTTCACGGGAAATAGTACGTGTATGCACTCCAGAGAGACATTATTTAAAAAATGAGGCATTTCCTCAACGTAGATGTCAAAAAATCAACAGTGTGTAGTTTGTGTTTTCTCAACTATATTTGAAAAATAATCATATTGCCACCGCAGTAGCTTCTCGCTCGGACTACCTTAATCGAATGATTCCGGAGAATTTCTCCGACGATGAGTAAATTTCACAACTGCAAAGGTGTTTGGAACACTGTAATATTCGCCAAACTCATAAGCTACATCTTGCATTGAATACCGTTTCCTTCATATCTGTGAACAGAGAGTGCAACGAGAGGACGACGTTCAATCATTTCACTTTTTGGACTTCATTCATCTCGAAGCGTATATAAATCGTGCGTCAGATGGAAGCATTCAACGTGATGTGCGTGGTGAACCACCGGGCGTCTTGTAAGTCGATTAAAAAAAACATTTTTGATTTATGGTCTTTAAAATGGAGGCTTTTGAATAGTTTAATTGAATAGTACAGTAGTCATGTGAGATAGTTAGAGAGATGTAATGGATAAGTTACATAATTTACTCATGACGATCTCCTGGATAAAGTATATTTATATTATAATAATATGATCGTCATATACATATATTATTTCTCAAGGGTGTTTCTTGTCGCAACGCCATAACGCCCATAATTTTTCGTCAAAATTAATGATTCAAACATAGTTTGAAAGCTTATGTTCCCCGCTATTGATGAAAAATTGACAAATGGTTTAAAATTAAAGTTTTTGTTACAAAATTTTAAAAAATGATCAAAAATTATCAGTGCCATCTGTTGACAATATAATCAACTAATATATATTGGCTATGGTTACGTGCTTAAAAGACTGTAGGAGGCACCACATCGCTTAACACATCGTTTAGTAAGATAGTTTACATTCTACATACAATCAGTGTGACCGCTTACCGTTTACGTTATGAATCTTTAACACAAACATAAATAACATAAAATTGTCCATGGGAAGAAACGGGTAGAAGAATAGGAAGAAATAAGGAAGAAACAGGAAGAAGCTGCATATTGTGCGAAATATTCGACAGGTAGAAGAACGGGAAGAAAGAAGGAAGAAACAGGAAGAAGCTGCATACTGTGCGAAGAATTCGACAGGTAGAAAAACAGGAAGAAAGAAGGAAGAAACAGAAAGAAGCTGCATACTGTGCAAAATTTTCGACAGGTAGAAGAACAGGAAGAATGAAGGAGGAAACTGCATACTGTGCGAAATATGCGCACCAGTCAGCTGGTAATGTTTATTGCTCCAAAAGAATAAATACAGGAAAAAATACAAAGAATACAATATTAAGATATTTAGTGGAGCTTTAGATAGCCAATAAGGCGAACCTGTGTTTAGTTTGCCATCAATTTGTAACATGACCATACACTGATACAAATAGAACAAGAAAAAAATCATAACCGTTCCAGCATTTCAAAATAATTCCTTTTAACAAGTATGTTTACAAAAATAAATAATTTCATTTAGCAAAACATATCTTCGATTATTTCATAGGTAAATCGCCAGTTTTTAACGTCTTTAAAAAAAGAAGCAAGATTAGATGCACATTTGTACTCATAAGGTAATATGTTATACATTTTTGGCCAAATATATAAATAACTTGGCCTGTACAGAGACAATTTGGGCCTCGGCAAAGGTGTCAACATAATAATAATACAATAATATTGAAGTAAATCCATGCCAAACTTTTACAAACGCAGGCCCTTGACTCTTTAGAACGATTTGGTCAATCGGCTCTTAATACGTTATTGTACATCTCTTCATTCTATCCGTGAGGCCTGTTCTGTCTTTCTTCACGCAGCATTCTCCCATTCCATCGCTTCCCATCAGAATCCCTTCGAATCCCCATCAGCCACTCCGTCTCTGCCTCATCCGAATCTCTACCTGCAGTTCCCTTCCCTCACCCAACAGTCCGAGCACTTCCTTGTTCGTCTTTCTTTCCGTCTTTCTTCGTCCTCCTCCACACTCGCATTCCTGAAGACGTTTTGCGCTTTAAGGTAGTGCGAGCGAGATAGTTCCCTAATCATAATAGAGACTATATTCGATATATAAGTTTTAATTTCACCAACAGTGAGACGAACGAATTAAATATTGAATTATCAATGGTGCAATAACATGGTTTTACATGACAGGAATTGTAAGCAATCCAATGAAAATATCTAAATAAGTCTTTAACTTGACCCATTTTTTTCACGCGGTATGTTTGAAACTCCATCTAAACGGAAGGTTAATTGTGATCCCGATGAATTTACCGCAATGACAATATGATTAATTTTCAAACATAGCTGAGAAAACACAAACTACGCACTGTTGATTTTTTGACGAGATCTAAGTGTAGAAAATGCCTCATTTTTAATACAAGGTCTCTCTGGAGTGCATACACGTACCATTTCCCATATAAAAGGGCTGGTGTTTTTTGGAAAATATCTCGGAAAGTAATGTGGTAAGGGGTAGAATTTTTTATGTCAATGGAAGTGTGATACATATATTTTTCTTTAAAATGAGACCAAATTCATTAATTTCTGGGTGAAATGATATTTCGCTCAAACTACCTTAAATAAGACAAGCAAAAGAAATTCCGCAAAAGGTAGGAGTGGTGCAAATTGCATGAGATAAAATGAGTCGATCAAAAATGTGAAAGGAGGGCGTGATTCGATGTCAATAGTTCCGTCGTTTGATCAGTAAAAGTTTCATTGATTGATTACCATTCATTTTCAATTCGTTCATAGATCTATATGATACAACGAATACTTGTAATAACGACCGTCTGATTATATTCTGTCATCAAATAAGCCGGAATCCGAGAGCGTAGATAGAATCAATGGGTAGGCCCCCGACTTGTTTAAAGCGAATCACTCGTGTAATGACGAGAAACTATGGATATAGGCTAAGTAATTTGGCCTAATACACCATTGGATCCATTAACTTGATTAAGATTTTTTTGTTATTGAATGCACCCGTGACTCCTGATCAGTTGAAAGATATTGTGTGAAGAGATTTCGATCGCCATTTTAAATTTTGATTTCCATCCGGTCCCTTCACCCTCTCATTCTGTTCGCCACCTTCCCTAACGAGCAATTAGTAATGGCATTCGTGGATTCAGGCAGTATTTCTTGAACTTTTTTATGACAAATAACTTAGATAAGTGCACCCATTCAGTTTCAGTTATTGCCGTCGAAACTTATGAAAAAACCGGTAATATAAACTTTTGACAACGTATTTGTAAAGCCTACGTATTAACTTACCTAACTCTGTAGCTGTTTAACCCTTGAAGGACCAAGGGAGGATCAAAAAATGTCCACCACTTTCTATATTTAATTTTTCATTTATTTTTATCTTTCGCAAAATTCTGTACAAAATTGATACTGTCTATCTTTTAGTGTACTTTGTAATGCTTGCATTAGTATTTTGGCATCTTGTCACAAAATAATATTATATGGTGCGAAACTGGTGATGGACACAAAATGACCCTCCCTTGGTGCAACCTCACACCTTATTTTTCTGCTTGTCTTTTTTTTTCTTTTTGATTATATTTAGGATAATATCATCATATAGCTTTATTTGTTTGTTTTAACATAATTATATCTATCTATCATGATAAATTAACTCTTTCATTGTTTATTAAGTATTTTAAATTAATAAGATCAATTATATACATATATTCTTTTATGCAATTCATATATGTTTAAGTCGAATTAAAATTACAATTTGTTTGTCGGAGGCATTTTATTCACATGGATTGGAAAATGGAAATTATTTAAATATTAGGTAAATATTATTGAATAAATTTGGTTGAATATACTTTCTAATTTTTTATTCATGCTTTCCTGTCACTCTATTCTCTGAGAAACGATATTAATTTTGACGAAACTGTATTCACCTGGACTTCTCTTATATAATATATCTTGGAAGTTGATACATAAGATTCTGCTACCTACACTGAATCATGCCTCCAGCATGACGCATGAGAATCACGGATGTTGTCTACATGCTTTTAGAAAAAGGTTTGTGGGCAAATTAGCGACATACAACGAGTCATATTCTTTATCTATTCCACTTTCCTTGGAATGAGCAACTTACTCGATAGCAAAGATACTATAAGTCGTCACCCCGCTGAACTTGGCTTTTGAAGTTTTCTTCCAACAGCTCAAGAAACATGACCCTTGAAACGAATCATCGGTCTGCTGAAATAATGGCCCAGGAATGCTCTCCACTTTCACAACTTAGAAAAAAGAAATCATTGATCGAAAGAATCATATTATATCTTCCATTATTGAGAAAAGAGTTCCCCAAAGAGATCCGGATACAGTGACGTGTCGAGGAAAATGGCAATATTTAGACTCCCGCCTGGAGAAATTGAAATTTGTCGAACCAAATGGTGCTGGACTGAAGGGATCTAGTATTGGTCTCGGTGGTGCATGGCATATTATTCATGCTCCCCGTCATTTAGTGTTCTGGTGGCTGCTGCTAGATGTGGCGAGGGATTGACTGTGTAGTATGCGGTGCAACCGAAGGCGATGGAAATTCGTTGACACTCGAGTCGTGTACAAAAGTACTGTCTGCATTAATCAAAGTTATTCATCATTTAAATAGTTTTAAAAAAACCGTCGGAGAGAGGCATAAATGCTGGCGAAATTGCCAAAAAGGGATGAATTAAGAACGAAATGTACTGAAAATTAAAGTTTAGTCTTTATTTTTGGTGAAATATGTCTGTTACTCTCGTAAGCAACATACAATTGTCTAAATTTAAAATATTTCGCTGTAAACAACATATTCGTTGAAGCAGGCAGAGATGTCACTCAAATGGTTTCCCGGGTGATAAGAGTATATTGAAAACTACTTATACCCGTGTCATACATAAGTTAGTGGAGAACGTATTTGGGAACTCTCTTGCCATCTATTGGCGCACATTTTAATCAGTACTTCTAGCCACTAAATCATACGTACGTACGCATAGCGTTTAATATACTAGTAGATAGTGGCATTTTTTGTCATAAATGTCAAAAATTACTGATTTTACCAAGAGTTATTAGAGTCACGGCTACAGCTAGCGATGAAAATCAATCAATACACATGCATAGTTGAGGGCAGCTCTATTCATCTCACCTACCCGTCCAACCCACCGCCTTTCGCCTGTCACATTTCAGCCGCACGTCCCATGAAATGGAAGAGATTCACTGAGGCGCCATCTGCCCCCAGCCTTCTGTTTTTCTACTTCCGAGGGTCAGGACGGGTCGAAGGCGGGGATGATGAGGAGATGCCGGGCGATTTCCATCGGTTGCAGGATTATTACATCGGGACGTCGACGGTGGACTGCGAGCCGCTCCTTCATAGGGAGCCGTTTTTACCGCACGAAGGACAATGAGGGGTCAAATTAAAGCGATGATGAAAAATAAGTAATGAACATATCATTGCCTTTTGCACCTCTCCCATTATTCCCAGATTCCGAAAAAATCACTCCGTTCCACCTGCGAATGAACGATCATGAAAATACTTATTTGCAAAATATGAAGGAGAGGAAGAAATTTCGTTTTACTTCGCTAAACAAATTAATCAACGTTTATTCCACACAATGGTACTTTTCCATCGCTGGGATTAAGAGTGACTTTTAAAATTGGAACTGCCTCATTTTTCGACCAACATTTTGTACAAAAAAAAACAGAAATTGATTGTAATGTAATAAGTGAGAGGTTATGCGTAAACATTTGGATTCCCGCGGGTGTATTGAATTGTTCCCCTTTTATTTTTTCCCAACAAAAAACTGAAAAGGAAATTAGACATAGCTTGGAAATAATCTCTTACTTTTAATTTTTTGTCCCGATATCGACAGTATCCCCATGCTAATGATAAGCCAATAGATGCCACATACCTCGACTCATTTACTAAAAATAAGTCTAAGCTTGATATGTTTCACGGCTTATGAATTTTATATGAGCCCAGTAATATTCCCATTGAGCTTTGAGTTCTCTGTTGCTTAAGAATAATTTTCTGATATTTTCATCTTCGCAGACAGTTCTGGAGTATTACGTGATTGTCGCGGTAGAGAACTCATCTCTAGGATTTGATGAAGGCTTAGTCGCCTGATGTATTGGCTATATGTATTTCAGGGTGGCTACTGATATCAAATTTTTAAATTCCCTGATTATTCCCTGACTTTTCCCCGATGGATTTATCAATTTCCCTGACCAATCGCCAAAAGGTCACCTATTATTGGAATATTTTTTCTGCTGAATAAAATCTACAGCAGCTTTAAATTTTCTAACATTCTAATCATCGTTTCGTATTTTTAGTACTGCAAGCATGTATTTACTGTAAGCTAATGTGCTCCAGTAACCTGTAGACCTTCGGAAGTTAAAATAAAACGCGAGGCAAAATTTTCCGAACAACATTGCTTCGGATTCCTTGTGATGAGCGTAATACATTGTGATCATGAATTTCAACACTACTAAGCAAACATCGCAATAAAGATATACAAAAGGGATACGTTGTACGTCTGATTCACAACGAAAGAACGGAATCCACGAATCGATGGTGCTTATTCCATACACGTCAGCAACGGACGTTAGTTTTAGTTGGTGAAATAAAGGGCGGGAAAGACAGGCCGATAAACTTAATGGTAGACAAATAATCAGGATTCATATCCCAGTTTCTCCCTGACTGTTGCGAGAATTCCCTGACTTTTCCAGGAATTCCTAATTCCCTTACAATTCCAGGTTTTCCCGTTTTTCCCTGACGATCACCGTATTTGTATTAGTATTACGAAAAGCAAAATTTCCCTTTCTGTCCACTAATTTCCTTTCCAAAAGGAAATATACATACACACTGGGTTCATTTTATTGGATTGCAGACTCTTTTTCTTTTGCATTACTGAATTATAAATACTGCTTCTAAAAATACGTTATGAATGTCAAACGAAAGTAAATGAAACAAACACTTTTATTCTCTCGTGAAAAGTTTGTTACCCTTCTAACTCATGAAGGATTGGAAAAAAACATTTCTTACATAGAAAACAGTTCACTCACAAAATAAAGAAAAAAAATAAACGAAAGTTTGATATTCCAAATGATCATCATCAATGTAGATCTGTCTTAAGACTAGTTCCAGCTGAACTCCTCGTAACTTCTATATTTTGCGCCCACATTTTCATCTCTTGGTAACTCCTGTTCTCCCTCAAATCCGTCAACATATCAAATTTTCTTCGTCCTCTCTTGCATTTTCCTTTTCCTTCCATTATCTTACTCATGAGGCAGTCATACCTCATGACATGCCCAAACCAGTTTGCCATCCTTCTTATTGTATCCATGATTGATCTTTTCTCGTCAATCCTTTCCAAAACATGGTGATTCCTCACCTCGTCCGTCCACCTCACTCTCATCATCCTTCTCCATAACCACATTTTAAAACTTTCAAGATACTTCACTTCCTTTATCCTATAGGTCCAAGTTTCTGATCCGTAGAGGACCACGCTCCATATAATGCATTTAGCGAATCTTTTCCTTAGGTATTTTATTGGCAGTTAATAGAGCTTTTGTTTTTTCAAAGGCTTTATTTCCCATGGATATTCTACTCGTGATTTCCTGAGTAGAGTTTACATCAATATTTATCAGGCTGCCAAGGTATCTGAAAGATTCTACTTGTTCTAGTCTCTGGCCTTTCACTATGATATTGACATCGCCTTCTTCCTTCCCGATCCCCATAACCTTTGTTTTGCTAACATTTATTTTCATTCCATACATTTCTCCAATCATATATATATATATGCTTTCCATGTTTTTCTGTAGCTCTTTTTCTGTCTCTGCCACAATCGTTTGATCGTCAGCACATTTAATAGTTTTTATTTTTACTTCAAAATGATGGCAAACCAAAATGAGCAGTTGCCGGCAGGTGGGTTAGGGTGACATCCGAGGTCCCACAAGGAAGAGCAACTTTATCACTCCTTCTTTACATGCATGGAATTACAACTAGAGTTGGCATAAAATTTTGATTGCCAGCTGATGATTCAGTGTTCCATGATTGAATTGCCACAAAAGCGGACTCCTTAGAAAGGCAGGCGAAGCTCTCGCGTTAGATCTCATCTCAGTGACGTCAAATCGCAGTGCCCTCTGGAGAGGAAATGCGAACACAGTCTTTAAGAATGAACCACGGCACACGTTCACGAAAGAAATCTCAACAACTTCATGTGTTTAAAGTCGTGAGAGTAAATATATTCAATTATGTTTTGGGTGATGTAAAATGTCTGGGTATAAGCATAAATTTAGAGCTCCGGAGAAAAACACGCAGGACATATTTGCGTCGTTCAATTAGAGAGATCAGGATTCAAGAAGTAGAAGGTTTCTCCCATTAAAAAGAGGGACACTTTCATGAAATAACAGAATGGTGAGAGATGAATCGTTTAATGAGAAGTGCGACTATGTAATTCCACATACCATTATCTCAAAAATGACCTGGGTTTCGGCGTTGCACGTCATCATGAGGTGTTACGAGGGGACATTGTGAGATACCATCTGATGGAGAAAATCTACACAATGCTCCTAAATCGTGCATGAAATAAATTAACGTAGAATTGCGTAATCACTCTTCTCATTCAAAAAGCTACGCACATTTCATTAAAGCCCGTATTCATAGTCGTCTTCCTATGGGTTACCTGAGTATTCCCTAGCCGGGTAACACCTCGGGGTCCCCTACGCTGAGCGATTCATAGATCTTACCTGGGTAACATCCAGCCAGGGGACGCCTGGGTAAGAGATTTGGCAACAATCCCGCGGAAAAATACACATGAACGGTTCCGCTGAATGGTTCTCCATGTTTTCGATGCTCATTTTTCACCGTAACCAAGCACGCCATAAACAATAATATACTATACTGTTACACGATGTTGATGAAAAATGATGGATGGAATATGAGAGAATGTTTACAATATTACTTAAATATTTTTATAATATGAATGGTGAGGAATACGAGGGTAGTTCAATAAGTATCCGTGTTTGTAAACAGAAGAAATTACTATGGCAAGTTGTTGATATTATCGTGTACTGCCATTAGTACAGTAGTATCTATTTGTCCCACGCGGGGGCATCAGTACTGCGTTAGGGGAGCTTTGGGTAAGTTTCATGCTTAACCCAAGAAATCGACGGCCTGGGGGAGGGGGAGGGAACGCCAGTCCCTTGTGTAACGACTATGAATACTATTTCTGAGCCAAGGGGCTCCCCCACACCTGGGGGACACCCAGGTAACGACTATGAATACGGCCCCAAGTCTCGCCACACAAAACGGTTTTGACAAATTGATCTTCCTTCACACTTAAGGCAGCATCCAGAATGCTTAGGTATGATAACAACCAGATGAAATTTAAAAAAAGTGTTAAGCGAGGGATGAGAACACGATTGGACGTCCCGCTGAAAATGGCACCCTGGCACGTTAATTTCCATTCTGGCACCACAATTCAGAGTATATCACGGACAATGAGTGACCTTGACCCAGCACTCGCGCGAGTATATAAGCATCACGGAGTAGGACGTGATAAGCATGAAGAGGAGTAATCGGTTCGCCAAATCTTGAAAACGCGAACGTAAGCGAAAATCGAGTCCATCAACTACGTAAACCAATTTATATTACTTAATATGAGTCAGCATGTATGAACTAATAGAAATATTCAAAACTTTCATTTCATTTTACATAGGAATCACGCCGTTCTCTTCCGGGGTAGGCACAGTCACTAAGTTTCACCCATAAATACATATTTGTACACCTAACTGTGCTTCAATAATTTCCTCCATACTGACCTATCCTTGCAAACCTCTTTTGCCGCATTTACCCCCATACACTGCGTCATACACGCCCTCCTGTTTTTATGACTCCTAAAATTCCTCCTCCTAAGAATTTCCTCAACCACATTAAACCACAACATTCTCACCCTATTTCTACCTCTCGCACCATTCATTTCACTCTCATAAATTTGTTTCGTTTCATAATAAAAATAATACCTTGTATCTTGTGTCTTTATTATGAGCGAATTTATGTCTGTACCGTCTTCTCATACAGTTAACTCATTATCTGTCTGTCTATCCTGGGCATGTATGCATGGGCCATAACTATCCTGGGCAGTAAATATCAGTAATGTACTGGCTATATACCTGGGTGGGATTCGAACCCGCGACCCTCGATTTAGCAGGCGAGGACTTAACCCCGCCGCCACCAGGGACCGACATTTTTCGAACTACATTATCATTAATCGAATGCTTTGATATATAATTAAAATAGGCCTAATCACTACAGCAGTTTTCTTATGCTCAAGCAGTTATCTGAAAGACTTCATTTCACTTGCCTTTATCACGATCAGGCGATTCCCGTAAGTTTCATTGTCGATGAATTCCATGAAAACAGGCAAAGTAAATTCACCAAACCAGGAAATTGGTATTTTAGGTGTGATTATTTTAGGAAGCTACGTTTGCTTCTGGCGCACGAAATTTTTCACGCATGATAACTGTGCGCTTGTATTTGTATCCTAAATATCAATTAATACACTTTGAAAACAACACTAATAAGAGGAAAACTTCATTCTGTGTTTCCCAATCCCTGCCTTTTTTTCATGACTGGTGTCGTAACGCAACGTAATCCGAGTCACACGAAACGAGTCACGGAGGCTTGCAGGGTTGACATGTTAAACATTGGATTTTGAATGTCGAGAATACTAGAAGGATGCCTGGATGCTAATCATTTGAACTGGGATGAGCGCCGCGGGACTGGTGTGAAATAACCACGTGCCAATAATGCGCATAACGAGGTATAACCATCTTGCCCGCTTACGGGGCGGCGCCACTGGCGGGCGACATGGATTCACATTTGAACTCCTCCCGAGTTTATTTATCAACGTACGAACATATAATTGGAATAACTAGTACCATTAATAGTTTGTCAGCGTCTTTTACATTTAACAAATCCTTCTTCGACCGCTACGAAAAAAGTCATTTCGCCATGTATAGCATTTTCTTGTGGAAAGTAAACTCAAACTTAGAATTTGACACCAAACTCCGTAATTGCTACAGCACCATGGGAAAATAGCAGTATGTCTAAATGTTACCTTATATTTTCTAAACACGCTAACATAATTAGAGAAGCCGCATCCATAAAATTAATGGAGGAATTGTATTTAGAAAATTTAATGTTAGTTTCAATTGGACGCCATTTTGATGACGTGATCATTCGAGTCATAAGGAACATTTTTTTGGACACCAGATTGCAAAACGATCTAATTGGTCCAAAGATCATATGAACCAATCGAAACCTTCTCGTCATCGAATGCAACGTTTTTCGATTTTTCGTTGTGTAGGCCCTAGACTATAACCCCTGCACGGTAATCCGTATATGTACAGGAGGAGCAGTTCTCCACTGGAAGTGCTACACAAGTAAGGGAGTGCACCAGTCCCCGCCACTGCCGGGATTTGAACTCGAGCCCCTCAGGATGGGACGCCACCACACCAACCTGAACCCCGCCAAGATGAAAATGGCTGTGAGAGATGTGCGAGTGGATGGGGAACGAAGCACGCACAGGGGAATTGTGGGACGGGAACACCCTTAAGACGGTTTTACTAGGGGGCAAGTAATTGTACAATCTATTGTATGCACGACCGTGCATCTCAAATTCCTTCGAGTAAAGCGATCGACTTCGAGAATGCATGCACGAATGAATGCATGAAAGCGAGATGGCAATATACAACCGTCTTTTAAGTCAGTAATCATTGGACGCCAGAATTGAGAAAAATACGCACTTTAAGTTAGTATGCGAGCGAGATAGTTCCCTCATCATAATAGATACCATATTCGATGTATACGTTTTAATTTCACCAACTGTGAGACACAATAATTAAATATTGCATTATTAATGGTGCAATAATAGTTTTACATACCAAAAGTTGTAAGTACTTAAATGAAAATATGTAAATAAATCTTTAACTTGACTCATTTTTTCCTCCATCAAAAGGGAAGGTTTATTGTGATCCCGAAGTATTTACTGCGGTGACAATATGATTAATTTTCAAACAATAGTTGAGACACACAAACTACACACAGCTTATTTGAAGAGATCTAAGAGTAGGGAATGCCTCATTTTTTTAAATAATGTCTCTCTGGCGAGTACACACGCACCATTTCCAATATAAAGAGGGCTGGTATTTTTTGGCTAATATCTCGGAAAGTAGTAAAATAAGGGGTTGATTTTTTTGTCAATGGAAGGGTGTAAATATATTTTTCTTTAAAATGAGACCAAATTCATTGATTTATGGGAAAAATGACATTTCGCTCGAACTACCATAAAATCGTGCAATTTCGTGCCCCCCGCGTGAAACGGGGCTTTGCAAGGGGAAGTGGAAATGGAGAGGGAGGGAGAGGGGTGAGTGCTAAGGGAAGAGAGGGTGTTGTGAGCGTGGAAGGGGTGGAAATATTTTAGGTGGAGGGGGTGGGGAGGGTGTAGGAATGACGCACGAGCCTTCGCTATAAGGGATCGGCATTCGCCTCGGGGGCACTCGCTGTTTGGTTATTTGTAATTGGGTTGAACGGAGGTAATGGACATCATAGAGATAGGAAGAGGGAGGGAGGGATGTGGGATCGGGAGGAGAGGGAGGCGGGTTGGAATGGTTAAGGAAGGAGGGAATGGCCAGCCACAGGCCACCACCGCACAACGGGTGCGGGGCGGGGACTGGAGGGTTGATGGCAGTGGGTATGTGTATGAACCACCAGAGGGTGGGCTACTGAAGAGAGGAGATGCTGGGAACAATGGACCCCTCCCTGAGGAGTGGAGTGGGATGGAGGGATGGGTGGCCGATGGACGGCGGATCCAATGAAATTGATAGGAGGCGGTGCGGCTGCGAGGATAATGGTGCTCAGGCGGACCCACAAATGCGCATGCGCGCGTTAGAAACATCCGAAGAGAGCAGAGCCGGCAGCTGATGTGCGGGAGCTGGGACGGAAAGAGAATATCCCGCCACCTGTTAATTCTCCATTCTTAATCTCCTTTGCTCCTATGTTCGATTAAGCAAGTCGACGCGATATTCCTCGATTTCAATAGGGCATTCGACAAGGTGCCACACATAAAAACGCATATATTACATTGCAATCATGCGGAGTGAATAGAAAAATAGTGAATTGGAAAAGTGACTTTCTGAGTGATCGAAAACAAAGAGTAGTCATTACTGATGATTTTAGCTCTGATATGGTTGAAGTCACATCCGGTGTTCCTCAAGGAAGCGAGATTGGCCCTCTTTTATTCATTATTTATATAAATGACTAAGTTCTCGAGTTAGCAGTAAATTAAGACTATTTGCAGACGACACAGTAATCTACCATGAAACAAGCACAGACACGGACTTAAAAGTTATGTCATCCGACCTTAACAATATTCATTCGTGGTGCCAGGAGTGGGGGTTAGAATTAAATATTAGTAAATGCACCACAGTCCACTTCCTGCGAAAGGCATCACAAAAATGCCATACCTATACTGTTGGGGGAGTAAACATAAAATCTTCAGATACAGCAAAATACCTTGGAATTACCTTAACATCTGATATGTCGTGCGAATTGCACATACAAAACATAGGTGTCGCAGCATTAAAGAAACTAGATTTTGTTAAAAGTTTAATTGGAAGGTCCTCGGATGAAAAAGTCGGAGAGAGATGCTACTTCCCTCTGGTTAGGCCACACCTCGAATAGGCCGCGAGCATTTAGGACCCTGGTCAAAGAGATTTAAACAAAAAAAATAAAATACAAAAGAAATCAGCGGGGTTCGTTAAAAACTGCTACAAGCGTACATATAGTGTCTCACAACTAAGGATGGATTAAGGTGGGAGCCCCTAGAGACTCGGAGGCTACACGATAGGCTTAGGTTGCTTGATAAATTCAGAGCTGATATTTTTCAGGGCGACATAGAGAATATTATCATGACCCCTCACTACATCTCTAGGTCTGACAGACGCGATAAAATAAGAGATACACTGCCGAACAGATAGGTGCAAAAGACTTGTTCTTTCCGCCAACAATAAGCGATCACAATAAATATTAAGTTCACTAACTACACTCCTATAATTCATGTCACCATTTCATCTCGAAAAAACTTACATCTTTACATGGCTGGTGACCCTACACCCTCTGCCACACGCCCATGCGGCAGCTCGCGGGATATTATGTAGATGTAGATGTGCGGGAGCTGAGACGGGAAGAGAATATCCCATCACCTGTCACTTCTCCATTCTTAAGTGCGGATGAGTGTTCTTTAGCCTGCTCGTGTGCACTTGCCATTAAGTGTTACGAAAGGACGCGGGACAAGGTCAAGCATTACATTCTATTCCGCTTATAATTGCGTTTTGTCAGCTGTCACGGCCGCAAAAGACACAATGCGTGCTCAGACACATTGCATATCCAAATCGCTCCAAAATGTGCTCAAAATGTTTATAAATTCACGGCACTGTCATTTCATCCTCCCCTCCACAAGTTTTGGATATGTAATCATCGGTAGCGCCCCAATTATTGATGGTTAAGTATTAAAATTAAGATGATGGACAATAAATTATAAATGCTCAAGAATATATTAGAGAAAATACTGTGACGCGTTTAACCTATTTTCGCCATCTACAATACAGAATTTTAAATCCGCGAAAAACGTCGAGGAATAAGATACTGTAAAAAGTATTTTTTTTTATTATGCCAACATTAAAACTTTTGACGTCGAGAAGAAAGCCACAGACTAATTTAGAAATGCTCGAGTTTAATCAAATCTTTGAGAGCGTCATGACGTGATATCACGTCATGGTTGTCTTTACGCTGGTGCTGATGACGTGATGTCACGTCAAGGGAATCTTGAGTGTTCCAGATTTCACTAGGAGGCCCCTTAGTGAAAGCTCGAACACACTCACGGGCCCCTTGACGAGATATCACGTCATGCCACACTCAAAGAGTTAATGCACGTCACAGACGCAAAATAATAGAAAAACGAGATAACATAAGATTCCCTTCTCCGGAAACACCAATTAGAAAAAAATATTTTTCAGAGTATTCCCCACGAAAATTGAAAAAAGAACAAAAATTGTTTCCTCCCACTTCTGGTCCTTTGCTAGACGAGGAATTGATAAAATTTGTCGTTGGCGTGAAAATGAAGGTCGGAGAGGCCCTTTTTAATTTCCAGACCCTACTCAACAAACCCAAGAGATTGTCAAGGGATACGCTATTCAAACTACCTACTTACCCACCTACCGCCCTGAGCATCTACCTACTCTTGTTTTTGAGCCGGGCAGAGAAGAGAAGAGAAGATATCTGGCGAATCGATAACGAGGCACGGGCGAGCCTTCTAATAAGATTGCCTCTTCTGGGGGCACGTACGAATGCCGCCTGCCAATTTCTGCCCGCCCGCTCCCGTCCAATCCTTTCCACACCCGAGCCTCCCTCTCTCTCTCTCTCTCTCCGCACCCCCCTAGCATCCCCCATTCCTCGGCACCCGATACTCTCCGCTCATTTTTCGCCACCTGTCTCTCACGCGCCCGCGAGCCCGGAAAGTAAATAAACTTCTCACGTTAACTAAATTTCGAGCCGCGAAAATTCGACAAGAGGCGAATCAAACATTCATCGGAGATTGTGTATACGAGCTCACTTATTAAACCAGCCATATCCCTCTATCCTGCCCACCTCTTTTAAAACTCGTTATCTCAATAACGAATATCATATTCCTCGGGGTGAAATCTTAGCCTCAACCTGCTATAACCCCCCTCTATACCTGTTTTGGAATTATCGTGACGTCAAACTAATTAAGAGCGCTCCCCTCCGTTAGTAACCACAAACGATCAGGTGTGTGAAGTCGGGCATTGTTGACGGCACGCCGTTTCCCATTCATTTTTTCCCGGATGCCGTTCTAAATGCTGATTTACTTTTCTAAACACGGTGAAGACTGAGGGCAGTTGAGATTTTACTTCCATCGACCGGTTGCGGCGAATAAAGCGTCATTTTCAAAGACAAACAGAAGATATTTCGTCTCAAAAATGGAGCCATAGTCTTCGAAACCAGGCGACAGCAGTAATACAGGGTGGCTACCGATACCCAATTTTCAAATTCCCTGACCTTTCCCTGACTATTCCCTGATGGATTTACCAATTTCCTTAACCGATCGCCAAAAGGTCACCTATTATTGGAATATTTTTTTCTGCTAAATTAAATTTACGGCTAATTATTTACTAATTTATGGCTTATTAAACTACGGCAGCTTTAAATTTTTCAACCATTGTGTCTTATTTTTAGAACTGCAAGCATGTATTTACTATTTTTTAATTTTAAAGTAATTTTTTAATTTTAAATTTTCCGCACAACATAGCCTCGGATTCCATCTAATGAGCGAATATATTGTGATCATGAATTGGAACACTTCTAGGCAAATATCGCAATAAGGATATACAAAAGTGATACATTATACGTCTGATTCACAACTAAATACCTAAGATTCACCACTGAATACTCCATGAATTGATGGTGCTTTTCCTATGCACGACAGCGACGGACGTTAGTTTCAGTTGGTGAAATAAAGGGCGGGAAAGACTGGCCGATAATCGTAATGGTAGAAAAATAACGAGGATTCCCATTCCAGTTTCTCCGACTGTGACGAGAATTCTCTGACTTTTCCAGAAATGCAAAATTCCCTGACGATCGCCACCCTGTAAAATCTCAGTGGAGCTGCACAGTGTCTCAGTCAGGATTTAAATTTCCTCGTTTCAAAAAGTAATATAATCATCAATTAATAGGATTTGATTTACTTGTTCTCACCATTCATTGTTAACATTTAATTAAAGGGCATCGGGCTGTACAGGTGGGTAGAGACGTGAATTCCCGTCCAGAGGGCGCGAGTTCGGGTCTTGACCGTGGCGGATATTTTTAAGTGGAAATCCCAATGCCAACTTGGATGCTGCGGACATCAAACTATATTGGTCGCGGTCGAAATGGGTGGAAAATTTAAAATATGGGATCACTTTTATGTCTTCTCAAAGAAGCTGGGCAATCCCAACGCCTGGTTTCCTTCCACCCGTCATCCATTCCTAATCAAGCAACCATTTCCTCACCAACCAAACGTCGTTGGTCTCCTCCGCAGATAGGCATCCAGATGAACTTCAATATCACTTCGTTTCATGAGCCACGAAAAAGTAAATCTCAATCCAGAGTCCATCTCAGTCAAAATTTAAACTAATCTGATGCTGACAAGAAGGAGGCGCAAGACGTTAATTGTCCTAAGATACGGTTGAATACCATTTCTCACAGAGGGGGTTACATTTAGGTACCGTTCGCACACGACGCTAAAATCATAAGACTTTAGGCTAAACGAAACAGATATTGGAAGTTGATTGGAATCGAGTGCTTGGCTATTTATTCCACATGAATGGACTAAGTTACTTTAAGGCAGCTGCGACATGACCGATCGGTTATATTTATCGATAATAATTCTCTATTGAGGTCTGAGGCTACCCCGAACCTCTTACACGTTTGTGACAAGGGGGGGAAGTTGGACTACCCGGAAAATTTTGAGGTTCTGTCATATTACAATGTGCATGGTGATAAACTACTCAATGACATAATCCCTTCAACCGCCTCACCCTTGTTCTCTGTGCCAGTACCTCCACCTTCATCCCCATAGTCCTTGAACCTGGCGTCACCACCTGTCTGTTCCTTTTAACTGCAGTTTTGCCCAATCACCTCCTCAAAGCTTACTTAACTCTCATCACCCACCCCTCTTCTTTAGACCACCTCTCTCTCCTTGAGGTTTCAATATATAAACTGTGCTGTCTCATTCTATTTTACTCTATAATCTTGATAATGGCCTAGAAAGGCCGAAACTGGTCTAATTGTTTTTTTTTTAATATATTGGTGGAGAAAACTAAGTGGTTTCATTTTCAAGCTGAGGCTACCTTTCTATTGAATACGAGGAAGACAGTCTCAGCTAACTATGGAAAACCTCCACCGATCCAACCCTAGTCAGAAAGCCCCATTAAACCCTGCCAGTTATTAATCCGCCAGTCACATTTGGCTTTCGCCACAGTCAAAAGAATTCTGTATCGCCATCAGCGGTTAGAAACAGCGCAATCAGGGGAGCAACAGACATTTACTGGAAAGGGGAAAAGGCCACGAGGCTAAGCATTGTTTACGGCGAAACTCGAGCAGTCGATAATTACAGTCGCTTTTCATTTAAAAATGAAAATAAAAGTTTCATTTGGCGTCCGTGGATTAAAGAATTAAAGACGCCTCGAGCGTGCTGGATCAATCACTGACCATTCCCCTTTGTTTTCCCTGTTCTCCTGTTTCCGCAAGAGCGATTTCCATTTCCTAGAATTTCCAAAAATATAAATTATAAGCAAGGTCTATATCTAGCTAACTGCGCAATCAAAAGTAAACAGAATCAAATATGACAGCTATAGGTACACATCACGATTTTTGCAGTTTTGCACTCTCATCCATAAAAATCACCAGCTGGTGAGGCCACAAACATCCTATCTAAGGTGGAGTCGATTCCAAATTTCGATTCTCGATTCCACCGATTTTCAGGCATAGAAACGGTATCGAGAATCGATCGCCAAATGTCGATTCCATCGATTCCAGACTGATAAATATTCAAATCACATTTCATTTTGATCTTTTAAAGCTCATCGATTTGAAAAAGTTGTGCAGTTGTATCCTAAAACACCAATCAACTAATGTAATACACTTGGAAACTACCTATTTGTTTTTCAAATTCCTAAATAAAATATAGAATAGAATAGAAAAAAATTTTATTGTCCTGGGACAAAGTTCCTTAGGACATTGAATTAGTTTGCATGCCTTCATGAGGAGTGGAACACAAAGACAAAATACAAAGCCTTACAAAAAAAGGAAAACAAACAACTTTCAAGTCAGCAGAGAGATATAAAATGAGCGAGGTAAATGAAAATGAAAAAACAGTCTCAATATCAATAATCGAAATAGTATGTTAAAACAAAAATGTATTATCTGTAATATTAATAAGAAAAAATGAAAAGCAAACAAACGAATATTTTATAAGACAGAAAAACAGCAAATGATTATAGTGAACAAGTAATATGTAACAATATCATCTCATATCATTTTGTCTTCTCATATAGAGGCGAGAGAACATTTGGGAGACAAAAAGTCAGCCATACTCCTTTCATATTGCGAGGCATTCCTAGAAAATTTAATACAATCAGCCAATGAGTTCCATAATTTACAGGATGAGATGTGGAAAGTATTTTCATATTTTGTTGTGCGCTATTTGGGGATGTAAAATGTTTTTGTTATACGGGTCGATCTCTTGTTAGTTTGGGCATTAAAAATCAAGTTTTCATATAAATAAGAAGGGGTTTTCGAGTTCAGTACTTTGAACAACATTAAGGCCTTTTGAATTGTTCTTCTCTGATTCAATTTTAACCAACCCAGCTTTGCGTAATAGGGAGATACATGATCGTTGACACGAATATTAAACATGAATCGCATACATGAATTTTGCAGTCTTTGTAATTTATCGCTTAATTCATTAGTCATATGGGAGTATATAATTGAACAATAATCAAAATTAGGAAATATTAAACTCTCAACCAACCTCTGGCGCAGTGTTGTTGGGATTAAGTGCCTGAAATACTTCATTCTGCGGAGAGTTTTGTGAACTTTATTTGAGATGGCAGTAACTTGATCGCGCCAGGCTAAGGTACTGCTCAGGCAAACTCCAAGGCTTTTGACTGAGTTCGAGTAGTCAATTTGAATATTTAGAACACTAACTAATAAATATGGGTGATTAGTATCAAAAGTGATACCTATGTATTGAAACCCGGGTCGTACTTTATGTGCGTTTTTTGTGGCTAAGCAAAAGTTATCGTTAAATATGTCCATTGGAACACGAGGTCTAAAAGGAACGATACTATTGTAGACACATCCATCAGATGTTAAGAGAGCTATTGATCGATGTCACCAGCGAGGACCACATATATAATCAAGTCTCGCCCATATGAGGGATGCTCCCAAAGTAAAGACACAAATCTCCTGAAGTGGTAATGACAGTTATTTTTCAACTTTTACACTTCACTACTGCGTTTTTCTTAGAGTACTCAGAAATAATACGAGATGATTCACGTAGCAAAATAATTCACGCATTGAAAATTTCAAATGACAAATGCTATCGTATATCACGCAAAATGCCAGAATTCTACCGTGATTCGTTTTACATTTCTTAAAAGAGGTTTTTTGGATCTTTTCTATATGGGTACCCGTCGTGCACGTGAGAAAGATATTATAAAAGAGATGGGCTGTCAGGCATACGATTTCCATGAATTTTTCCTTCCCCACCCACCGTTCAAAGACATAAAAAACAACCAGACAATAAAATGGTTGGTCTTTAATCAATCAAATATTATGCAATTGCCTTAACATCTGATATACCGTGGGGATTACGCATACAGAACATATGTGGCGCAGCATCAAAGGAACTACGTATTGTTAAGCGTACAATAGGAAGGTCGTCGGATAAAAATGTCAGAGAGAGATGCTATACTTCGCTCTGGTTAGGCCACACCTCAAATACGTCACAAGCATTTTGGACCCTGGTCAAACAGATTTAACCACAAAAATTATTTAAATACAAAGGAAAGTAGCGCGCTTCGTTAAAAACTGCTGCGAACGAACATGTAGTGTCACATAACTTTTAGAGGGATTAAGGTGGGAGCCCCTAGAGACTCGGAGGCTACACTCTAGGCTTAGGTTGCTTTATAAATTCAGAACTGATATTTTTCAGAGCGACATAGAGAATATTATCATGATTCCTCACTGCATCTCTAGGTCTGACAGATGCGATAAAATAAGAGAGATACTCTGCCGAACAGATAGGTACGAATAATCGTTCTTCCTGCGAACAGTAAGCGTTTGCAATAAAAATTATGCACCACTAAATACACTCCTATAATGCATGTCACCATTTAATCTCCAAAAACCTAACCTAACACCCCCTGCTACACGCTCATGCGGCAGCTCGCGGGGTATTATGTAGATGTAGATATAATCTCATCTCCGACATCCCATCCTGTATCATTTCCGATTCAAATAATCCTCCCCGCCCTCTTTTCACGGTTTGGCAAGTAAGCAGCCCGTGCCATAATCCATCGCGGGCGGTAATGCATAAATGTCAGCCTATCAAGGAGCGAATGCGAGGGCTTAGGTCAGGGTTTGTGAGAAATGACCGATGAGAATCGATTTGCTTCACGGGTAAGTTGTTGTTGGGGGTGGCGAGAGGGGGTAAGAAATGAACGAGGGAGAGAGTGGGTGGGGGAGGAGGTGGAGTAGAATGGGGTGTGGCGAAGGATTGCCTCATCCTGGGGGCGGAGGGGCAAGGGGGGAGGGAACGGAGAGGGGGGTTAGAGCACTGGAGGATGAGTAGATGGACCCGAGGAAGAATCGAACACAATTCGTTCAGAAATAGACCGCAAACACATAAAAGTACAGTGTATATTATTAATGAAATTAATAAATACTTGCGGAAGGCACCCGTTGAAATTCAACGGGTGTGAAAAACGTTGAACTAATTTTATACTCTCGATAGCAATCGAAATATATCGTTACATATCGCACACAATGTATTTCTTATGGTTTGTATGGATTCTTCTATTTCAATTGATACGTTCTGGGCCTATATTCACCATGTATCCATATGAGTTCCGGCTTCAACAATTCTATCGGTCGTCAAGGGTATCATCATCATCATCTGGTGTTCTTCCTGCTCGCAGGTCCCGTACACCACTGCTGTCTCCATTCGCTTCTGTCCCGAGCTTCCTTATTTGCTTCATCATAGCTGATGTTCTTCACCTGATCCACCAATTTAATTCTTCTCCTTCCTCTCTTTTTCTCTCCTTCAATTGAACCCTCAAGTGCCACAGTTATTATGCTTTTCCCTCTCATCACATGGCGCAACCAGTTTCCTTTTCTTTTCCTTATTTCCTTTAGGAGCGATTTTCCTTCTTTTACTTCTGGCTGAAGGCCTCTTTTTCCATTGCTATCCTTGCTTTTATTTCTGCAATACTTCTCCAGTCCTCTGTCACCATCGTTCCTAGGTACCGGTAGCTTTTCACTTTTCCTTTTACACCTTCATTTATTTTCACATTCGTATGATTTTCACAGTTTGCTGGCATCACCTTTGTCTTTCCTAGGTTTATCTTTATCCCATATTCCTTCATCCCTTCTTCTAAAACCTTTATCAACCTTTGAAGTAATTACATAATATCTGCTAATACGTATTACCATGTCATATGCGAATCTTATACTTCTTATCTTCCTACCTCCAATGCTGACCCCTTCCTCTATCCCTTCAAAAGATTTATGGATCATGTCCTCAACATATATATTGAACAAGGTTGGCGACAGACAGCATCCCTGCCTTACTCCTCTACCAAGATCCACCCATTCTGTCATATCCTCATTTATTTTTAATGCAGCTTTTTGCCTTATATATGATTCTCTAACAAGTTTTCTCTCCTTCCATACCAACCCCTTCTCTTTTAGAATTTCGAACATTTTACTCCATTCAACCCGATCAAAAGCCTTTTCTAGATCAATAAAACAAAGTGCCATTCCTTTTCCTCTCCCTATATACCTTTCTCCAGTTATTCTTAACAGGCCAATGGCATCCCTTGTTCCTTTCCCTTTCCGGAAACCAAATTGTTGCTCATCTACATTTTCTTCCATTATTCTTATTAATCTCCTGTTCAAAACTCTCAACATTATTTTGCCTGCATGTGTAATTAGGCTTATCGTTCTATGTTCTGTACATTTCCGTGTACCAGGTTTCTTAGGAATCGGTACCATCACTGTTCTTACAAAATCTTGAGGCCATTCACCAGTGTGATATATTTTGTTACACATGTTAACAATTACCTGCACACCCTCTTCATTCAAGCACTTGAAAAATTCAATCGGGATCTCATCCATTCCTGTTGCCTTCCCTATTCTCATTTCTTCAATTGCTCTTTCCACTTCCCTCTTCAACACTGAATAACCTCTATCTCCCGGGGGCACCATTTCTTCTGCCTCCAAGTCCAAATCCACTGGCTTCTCCTTTGAGCAATACAGGTCTTCCAAAGAATCTGTCCATCTTTGTGTTATTTCTTTCCTCTCATGCATCATTCTGCCGTCTATACCCTCAATTTCTCTCATTTTACTCTTAATATTACTATTATCAGTTGTTACTGCCCTTACCTTCCTATAAATCAGGTCATAATTTCCGTTCTTTTCGAGGTTTTCTATGTCATCACATGCTTCCGCAAGCCAATTCTCTCTAGCCTTATGAGTTTCCCTCTTCAATTCATTATTCAACCTTCGATACATTTCTCTTTCTTGCTCGTCATTCTTGTTTTTATACTTCCTCCTTTCTTCCATCTTCTTCAACATCTCCTCTGTTACCCAGGGCTTCTTTTGCTATAATTCCTTCATAGTATCCTATTTCTTTTTCTGCTTTACTTACTATAGCACTTTTTATCCTCATTCAAATTTCTTCACTTCCCCCACCTTCCTTTCGACCTTCTGTAATTGCTTTAGACAGTTTTTCCCCTATATCTTCCCCACCCATTTCCTCCATCTTTACCAGGTTCCATTTCTTTACTACTTTGGCTTTTTCCACTCTCTTCAATAATAGTTGAATTTCCACCCTTATTAGGACATGGTCATTATTGATATCAGCTCCCGGCATCCCGTTTGATTTCTCAGTTGCATTCCTATATCTTTGTTCAACCAAGAAATAATCTATCTGATAACGATCTTCTGTTAGTGACATCCATGTATACCTTCTCCTTTTATGATTTTTGAACCATGTATTGGCTATAAACAACTTCATCTCTCTGCAAAATTCCATTAATCTTCCTCCTCTTTTATTTCTTACTCCCAAACCATATTTTCCCACAACAGTTCCCTCTTCATCTTCTCCAACCACAGCATTCCAGTCTCCCATAATCACAGTACAGCAGCCCTTTTCCTCTTCTAATATATTTTCTAGGGTATGTTGTACCAAAAACGCTTAATTTTCGTCAATTTTAATATTGATTTTTCAAAATTTAAAGTAAATTAATTAGGAAACAAAAATCGATTGCAAGAATAAGAATGCTTATTATTTTTTCTTTCCAATGGTTTTTGTTGCGACTTTTTCCGACCATTATTTTTAATTTAAATATGCAAAAGAAAAAAGGTCTGCATACGCCAGAAAAAACGAAATTTACATGTGTTTCTTATGGAGACGCTTTTACTCGTCTGGAGTCGAATCATTACGTAAACAAAAAGTAGCCAAAACCTTCCGAGTGACATAATGAGTCATTTTACCAAGTATTACGTCATTCCGTGTAGTGATTCGGTAATTATACGTGACCGCACAATCACAGTTTCTTTTTTATATATAAGAAGATTAGTTAAGAGTGAATAAACTTCGGGAAATGAGGAACCACAAGATCGAAGAATGGCCCATTTCACTCTCATCATCAAAGTGGACCCGAACTGGGTTTGTCTCAAAAGACAAGGAGGAAAGACTGATGAGCAAAACCATGTCCCATCAATTACTGTGAGATATAACCGGAATTGATAGTATTTCTCATTCACCAGCGGATGTGCAATGCACTAAAAATACACGAATGACACGGAACGAAGGTCGTGTTCCAATTCGATTACAGCCCTTAGTTAGTACCATGCACTATATACCAGATTTTTGGGGATGTACCAACGAATTGGAACGGAATATTGGATGCGTTCGCCGCCGAAGTAAAATAATAAACACATCCGTAAGTGATCACAAACATTATCGACGAAAGTACGCAGGCAAACTGAAATTTAAAATAAACAATGTCATAGAAAGGATTAAAACTTCCATCAAATAAATGTAAGCAGAGCTTAATCAGCACTAAAAGAATATGCAAAGGAAAAATAAAATGAACAATTGCTCACAACTAATGAAAAACGTAATATTTTTTGCAATTTGCCGTAAACAAGTGACTCACGAATAAGTTTTGAATGCGACATTAGTAACTTTATGAGTGAGTGTAGATAGTCACTCACAAAACTTGAAGGTAAAATTCACATTAAGTCGATTTAAGTATATTTAAAGCTAACTAAAATGTTTAGTGGACGCCTAATTCGCGTGGATGCCATGACGGATTAGAACTACTGGTACGGCCGGTTGCTAAGCCTTAACTCTTACTTGCCAATACCTACCGTTTAGCATTCGTTAAGTTGGTCCAACGGTTGACAACGCGGCCGAAGGATCATAGCCTGACAAAGCAATACGAAGGTGATTACGCGATACAATATTAGGTAACGCAAAGCTATTCACATTCATTATTCACACACAATTTAAGTGACCATGAAAAAATAAATGTCTTACCGGAATATAAATAATTATTTTACTTGAGAATCGAATATAAAAGACTCTAGGAATTACATTCGCAATTTCGAAGAAATAAAAACGTAAGAATACAGAACCCCTCCTCACAGCATCCAATCTTTGCTGCAGCCGATGCGAATGAGAAATTCACCTACATGGTACGTGGACCACGCACGCCACAGTCGGAATATGCGAATATCATTGACAAAGGCACAACAGTTTGCTCCTGAATTGAACCGTGGGAAGGGATGTTTTGCGGGACAGGAGGGAGGGGGAGGGATGTGAAATCGGAGGGGGTTGTAAAATTGGAAACAGCGGCGGCGGGATCGAAGTCCTCGAGAAGATGAAAGAGATTAGATCTGGAGCCGGAAACGACCGGGTAATCCGGTTTCCCGGAAACGCTCGATCCAATTCTCTTCCTCCTCAACTGGTAAACCGGTGGACTGAAAAGAGATGAGGATTAGCGACGTTCAGAGCTCTGTCAACGCAGAATGCCTGGGCGTCTCTGAGTGAATCGATTCCCCCAAAGTGCACTTGACGACGCCACAACCAAGGAACATATATGCAAATACCGATCACAATTCTCATGTACGAAAAACAAATGCTAGAATGTCCTTCTGTAAACCCTTTTGATACATTATTCAGCAATGATCCGTCATTCGAGAGCATTGGCATCCCTTTCATCGATTTTGTTTGGACAGCAGGATTCCGGTCACTTTATTTTATTACCGTTCATATGTTGAAGACTGTTTATAAATCGATTTTTTACTAGTAAATGGAATACCATACGTATATTTTCAGTTTTTCCGATTACACAATCACCTCCTGAGAAACCATTGGCTAAGTAGGACCCATATTGCTTCCAATTTACATGAAAAGATGTAGCGTAAAAGTCAACAACATTGCATTTAACATTGATGAAGTATTCATCGATTATACATTGATTACAATGGCGCTTGATCCAAACATCTTCACAGATAAAGACATGCCGAGTGCATTTCCTTGACAAATAATGCAAGGGAGTAAGGAAACAAGATAATGGCTGAAAATGACAGTTGTGACTTCAAAAACGCTCACTGCAAATAGGAATTGAGAGAAATCCATACAAATGAAACATATTCTAATAAAGAGCTTCACATTTATGGTCGAAGAATAGTATAATACGTTAAGTTTGAATTTGAAAGTGAACAATTACCCTGAAGAGATTGGTTAGGACACAAAAGGGGGCAAATCCAAGAAATGAAACCGGTATGCATTTGCTCATTGACGTGACAAGTGTGCGATTTTGCCTGTCTCCTCTCTACCAACACAAAAACCGATCCTTTGGCACAGAGGAAAAAACTTAACTCTAGTATATTTTTACTCAGAGACGAAACGTCTGGCTTAAGTCGTCCTTAAGTTCGTTAAGTCAATCTCAAGTTCAATGAAAGGAATAACGAGTTCACTGATGAATTTTTTAGCATTATGTTCTACCAAAAAATTTACCCACTGCATTTATGCAGGTAGAAGCGACACAGAAAATATTGACGAAATTCCTTCCTTCAAGGGAATCAAGCGGCAGTTTTGGCATAGAGACCGACTGATTGTTGCACTTGCATGCAACTGTCTTAACCTATAAAGTAGTCCGAGAGAGATAGTTTCCTAATCATAATAGACACCATATTCGATTTATACGTTTTAATTTCGCCAGCTGTAGGACACATCTATTAAATATTGCATCATTAATGGTGCAATAATATTTTTATATGACAGAAATTGTAAGTAATTAAATGAAAATATCTAAGTAAGTCTTTAGCCTGAATCATCTTTTTTTCGCGGTGCGTTTGAAACACCTTCAAAACGGAAGGTTTTTTGTGATCCCGAAGAATTTACTGCGGTGTCAATATGATTAATTTCAAAAATAGTTGAGAAGACATACAAACTGCACACTGTTAGTTTTTTTTACGACATCCAAGTGTTAGAAATACCTCATTTTATAAATAATGTCTCTCTGAAATGCATACACGTACCATTTCCTATGTAACAGAGGGCTTGTATTTTTTGGCAAATAACTCCAAAGTAAAGTGGTAAGGGGTTAAATAATTTGGTTTCATTGTATAGGTGATATATTTTTCTTTAAAATGAGATCTAATTCATTACTTTCTAAGAAAAATGATATTTCGCTCAAACTATCTTAATTCGTAATTTCATTCATCCGCTTAAAGATTTCTATATTGTCGCTCGAAATCGTCGATTATAAGGAGCTGCCTTAACCTTTAAACTATTGACTCTGAATGCTGGAAGTTGGTTATTGCCATTCTGTTTTTTTGCGGAGGCTAATATCACCACGAGATCCGCATTTGCATGCAATCAATCATTTTGAGCGCTGATGACTCTGCCTTGTGCTTATCAGCGTACGACGTGCAGCGAGCGGGCAAAGGAAGGACAGGGGTGAGGTGGTAGGGGGTGTTTACGGGGCGCGGGGGGAGGGAGGGGAGGGGGTGGAGGGGGAGAAGAAGGGGTGGGGAATAGAAAATCTCCAGCGAAGGCCACAAGCCATCGCCATGTCACACGAGAGCATCCTCAGTCGAAACCCTTTCAAACGCTCCGCGACGGACAACAGAAGCAGCTTGTTGCCAGTCTCTCCTCACTATTTGCACTCTATATGGCCGTGACGTCACCGGGAGTCGCTCCGATGATCCTCTACTCACTCACGCTGAGCACACATAGCGCATGCGCGATCGGAAAAGAACCATCGAGGATTTAAAAAAACATAAAACGCGAAAAAAATGAAGCATACAACGCGAAAAAAATGAACAGGTCGAGAACAAAAAGGAGAAACGCGAATGATGAAAAACTATTTTAAGCCACGAAATATGGGAGAACTCCAGTTGCGACAGAATTAGGAAAATATGATTTTTTTAAAATTAAACCGTCTGCAACGAAAGGTATCCAAACATTAGCATTAGTTTTGTCGTCGCCCGATCCCTTTACACATTTTTCCAGCGCGAGGTTCCAGTGTTCGACTCGTAAACTCGGGCGCCGCGGCCGCAGCCGCTGCAACTCGGCGATAACACGGCTGCAGACTTCGGACCGAGATTTAAGACTCGAATACTGCACGAGGAAGGGTTGTCCATTGCGTCGATTCCAATTTGCTCCGATGGCGGCGCGGCGGTCGTCGAATCCGAGCTCACGGGGCGAAGTGGGGAGGTCGCCCACTACGGCGTCCACTGCCTTGTGGAACCGGAGCGATTTTCGATATTTTTTAAATGATTTTTCTCCCTGTTCGGTGCGTCCCCGTCGATAAGCCCGATAAATAGGCTTCTCCGAGGACACGTCCAAGATGAAACCAAGCAGAAACCCAATTTTCCGAGCTGGGTCTCGAACAGAGGACCCACCGAGTGGTGGGACAGAGCTGGCCGCCACACGGTACGAGATCTGTTCGATTACTTGTGGAAATGGAGTTTGGAGCGTTGATTTGAACAAATGTGCGGTTTCAGTTCAGCTCAGAATAAAAATATATTGGGTGCCAGACTCGTCAAATCGCCCACCGTGCTTAAATAAATGCATCACCGCGATAATAAACCATTGGATAGCTGATTGTATCGTGAATTACTACTTACTCTTACTCCAGGGGCCACTCAAATCCAAGCAGATTTTTGGCCTCGCCTACAAGTTTCCTCCAGACTTATTTTGTTTTCCGCCATCTCAATGTCACCGCCCAGTTTTCTCACATCATTGGCTACTTGATCATCCCATCTTATTCTTTCTTCCTTCCTGGTCGGCGCCTTCCTTCTGGGTGTCACTATTCGTACGGCTGTATCCTCTTCTCTTCTTCTGACATGACCAAGCCATCTTATCCTTATGTTTCTAACCACGGCCACAATATAAGGTCTTCGGTATAAATCTCTGGGTTCTCTGTTTTTCTTGATTCTCCATGTTTCTGCTTCAAGAGTTGGTCCATATATTCTTCTAAATATCTTGTTTTCAAAAGTTAACAACTTTTTCTGTGTGTACTTTATCAGTGTCCACACTTCTGACCCATGCAAGAGAACAGATTGGATAATCGCTAGGTATATCCTAATTTTTGTATTTCTTGACAAAAGCCTGCTCTTCAACAGTTTTTAAAAACTCCAGTAACACCTACTGGCTGAATTTAATCTTACTTGTATTTCCTGGTCCATCTTATTTAGACTGGTGACAGTAACTCCCAGGTACTTGAATTCTTCAGTTACTGCAAATATATAGTGAATTAACAGGAAAATAAACGAAATACAGGTGGAATACTACACCATATCAATGCGCCCTTTTAAATCTCGAAACACATCTAAAATCACATTTTCAATAATTAAATCTCAATTTAATGTAACAGGCGGAGAATAAATTGAGTACCGCAGCATTGCTGAAACAAATCGTTAGACAACTTTTTACGTAGGTTCTCGCTTTTCATTTAAATTCGAATAAAAGTATCTTTTGGATTTACTGCGTTACCAGTAGTTGCTTGCTTGCTTGAAGCAATGAACAGTAGAGGAGTAAGGCAAGGATGTCTACTTTCACCATACTTAATCAACCTTTATATTGAAGAGGCTATAAAAACTATGAAGGAGAGAACTAAAGGTTCCAAATAAATGGAAGAAAAATTCACTGCATTAAGTTTGCTGATGATATTGTGACCCTGGCAGATTCAGCCAAAGATATGAATAAAATACTCAGAATCTTGTCCACAGTTTTGGCAAAATGGAAATTGAAAAAAACGTGAAGATAACCAAAGCTATTACAGTATCTAGACACGAAAACGAAACCAATGTAAATATAATGATACGGGGACCGATAATAAAACAGGTTGATGAGTTCAGCCATCTTGTGAGCATAATTTCAAGAGCTAACAGAAGCATCTCTGCAATTATAAGAAGGTTAGCCTTGGCAAAGAAGGCATATGACAATACAAAAACATGTTCTAGAAAATAGCCACATTAAAGTAGAAATAAGGAAATCTTTTGCAAAAACATTTGTATGGAGCACACTATTATATGGCTGTGAAAGCCGGACATTGAGAAAGACGGAAGAGTCGCAGTTGGTAGCTATGGAAATGTGGATAAGGAGGAGGATGACAAAAACAAGATGGACTGTAAGAAAGAGCAATGAAGAGGTGCTGAGAGAAATAGAAGAAGAAAGAAGACTGATGAAAGAGATGGAGCAAAGGAAGGTTAAATTCATTGGTCATATTCTTCGATATAATAATTGTTTTGAAAATATAATGGAAGGAAAGGTGCTCGGCAAGAGAAGCAGAGGAAGACCAAGAAAGAAGTTCCTAGATGAAGATGTACGAAGTACGTTGGGATTGAAAACATACGCTGATTTGAGGAGAGCTGCAGTACACAGGGACACATGGCTGCAGAGACAAGGCTTAGCCGTTAGAAGATGATGAATTACTAGTTCAAAATTTCGAGGAGCTATAGATCCATTATCTCCCACAATCTTCGAAGGCATATACGACATTTTCTGAAGTTGCGGAGAATCACATGTTGGCCAGACAAAGAGGGGGCCATAGGATGCAGACTAAAGGAACGTGAACGGGATATCATAAAGAAAGATTGGTATCACACTGCCGTGGATGAACACACACTTTTAGAAGGTCGCAGTATACACAAAAAAATGGCGAATGTTGTATGCAGAGAAAGCAGCTACCATCCGCGGGTCATCAGGGAAGCCATTGAAATAGAAAAAAGACCAAACAACTCAAGGCAGTCCGAGCTAGATAGTTCCCTAGTCATAATGAGACCATATACGAATTATACGTTTTAATTACACCAGCTGTGGGACACATCAATTAAATATTGCATTATTAATGGTGCAATTATATAGTTTTACATGACAGAAATTGTAAGTAATCAAACGAAAATATCTAAATAAGTCTTTAACTTGACTCATTTTCTTCGCACGGTGTGTTTGAAACACCTTCAAAACGGAATGCTTTTTATGATACCCAAGTACCTACTGCGGTGACAATGTGATTAATTTCCAAATATAGTTGAGAAAGCATACAAACTACACGCTGTTAGTTATTTTATGACATATAAGAGTTAGAAATACCTCATTTTGTAAATAGTGTCTCTCTGGAGTGCATAAACGTACCATTTCCCATTTAAAAGGGAGGGTAGATTTTGGAAAATATCTCGGAAAGAAATGTGGTAATGGGTATTGGTGTTATTGGATAATTGAGATATTTTTCTTTAAAATGAGACCAAATGTATTGATTTATAAGTAAAATGATTTTTCGCTCGGACTTCCTTCAACAGATAGGATGGCTACGAACTCCCTTACACATGGAAAAGACTAGCAAAATTCAAGTATAAGAAATTCTGGCTCATAATAACCGCCAAAGTTTGTTTGTTTATTTACTGTTGTCTCAGAAAGCCTGACGAAGCTGACAGAATATCCAGGCGAAACTGTTGATGAAATAGTAATTGTAACGCAGTAAATCCAAAAGACACTTCTATCCAAATCATCAAACAGCTTCACTCAAATGCCTGCTTAATGATATTAACTAAAGGCATGAAATAGCAGAAGTAGTTAAAGATAAAAATTATAAAGACTTAGGTTTTCAGCAATTTAAATAACACTTGGGTACCAATCTTCATACGAAAAACTTTAAAACAAATTGTCAGACAATAAAGAAGTAATTTTAATACAAAATATGGATCAACAACGCACATTTGTAGGCGAAGACCCCGAGGTATCTTTTTTCTTTGTCCATAAAAAGTTTCTTTTGTTTCAGAAATTTCACGAGAACAAAGCGCAATAAATAGGTATTAATATTTCACCTTAGAAATAATCCTCACTCCCGCGTACGTCCTCAAACCCGAAATTACTGAATATTTAGATGATTGGGGACATATTCAAAATGAACACGAGAAGACGTGCTTATCGTCCACTCCGCCATTAAGCGACTGCCACCCTCATTCGCTGCACCCTTCGGGCTTATTCAGTGACGACCCGACATGATGGAGCATCGGAATGTGTGTGGACGTGTCGACACAGCCCACGATAAATTTCTCATTTTGAATGACTACGTTTGAAATATTCATGTTGGTGATGTCATAACGAGTCATAACATAACAAAGTCATCACAAAAATGCCATACTTACACCGTGGGTGGAAATTACATAAAATCTTCAGATACAGTAAAATATCAAGGAATTACCTTAACTTCTGATGTATAGCGGGGATTACACATACAGAACATATGAGGGGCAGCATTAAAGAAATTAGGTTTTGTTAAACGTATAATAGGAAGATCCTCGGGTGAAAAAGTGAGAGAGATGTTGCTTCGCTCTGGTTAGGCCACACCTCGAATGCGCCGCGAGCATTTGGGACCCTAGTCAAATATATTCAATAAAAAAAATTAATAAAATACGAAGGAAAGCAGCGCGCTTCGTTAAAAACTGCTACGAGCGTACATACAGTGTCCCACAACTTTTAGAGGGATTAAGGTGGGAGCCCCTAGGGACTCGGAGGTTACAAACTAGGCTTAGTTTGCTTGAGAAATTCAGAACTGAAATTTTTCAGAGCGACAGAGAGAATATTATCATGGCTCCTCACTACATTTCTATGTCTGACACACGCGATAAAATAAGAAAGATACTCTTCCGAACAGATAGGTACAAGAACTCGTTGTTTCCGCAAACAATATGCGACCACAATAAAAATTGAGCACCACTAAATACACTCCCACAATTCATGTCACCATTTCATCTCCAAAAAAAACTTATACCTCTACACGGCTGGTGACCTAACACCCTCTGCCACACGCCAATGCGGCGGCTCGCGGGGTACTATGTAGATGTAGACGTAGATAACAGCGTCACCGTGTCGAATAGGAAATTGCGAAGCCAAACAGAAGAGCCCCCCCCAGACGGCTCGGCGCGGAAAATAACTGCAGAAGCAGAACAAAAGTTTTTGGCCCTGAGTCGTCACATATAAAAGCGATTTGAAAGCGCTCCTGCCAAACCAATAATCATTTGGGAACACCCAAATATGTAGTTTGGCTTAAAGCCACGTGTGCGGGTCGAATATAGGGCACAAAAATGATGGAACTCGCAATAAAAAAATCATTTGATTTGTCCGGAAAAGAGGTACTACATATACATATACCCTCATATACTTGCATATGCCCTCATAGCTCTTCAGATGTGTTTCAGGCAAATTCACTAGACCGGCAACTGGGAGATCCAAGTTTTAATTCCGGTAAGGTCGAATGATTTGTAGGTGATGAATTTTATCACATGAGTGTCCCTCGAAAATGCCATTCGGATGAATATTTTAAAACACATGACACTTATACCCTGTGCGTGTAAGCACTTCGCAGAAATATTTTGAGAAGCATGATACTTACAACTAACCTGGGTAACATCATAGAGTATAAGTATATATATATATATATATATATATATATATATATATATATATATATATATATATATATATATAGAGTGGCAAAGAGATAGGGAGATTCGGATATGAGTTTTTAAATATTATTTTGGCCGAAAGATGGAACAGGGGTATCGAAGTTGCACGACAAGCCATAACAAATGAGCTTCGGCACACGGCCACTTCATTTAGTGTCGCATATCTCGCATGATGTTCTTATGATGATTTCGGTGCCTGGATGTTTACTAATCGACCCATAGCAATGGAAACAAATCTTATTGAGTCGTCGAGACCAAATTAAACATGTATTTTAAGGTGCATTAATGAGCATCGTCTATAATGAGTCGTATTCACGTCCATATGATAAGACACGTGATTACCAAACACAAAGTTAACTCTTTACCGAAGTATCATAGGAACGACAAAACAATTGATACTCGATTAATAGCCCACAAGTGGTCTTCTCCGTAAGCCGACATTCTTCCCAAAGCCAACATTCTGAGAAATTATTCCTAAAGCTCTCAAAAATTTATTTCCAGTTTTGAGCAATGCTTTGCCACTCTATATATATATATATATATATATATATATATATATATATATATATATATATATATATATATATATATATACTTACTCTATGCTAACATTATCACGTGCTCACAGAGTACATTAAACAAGGATTATTCTTACAAACATAAAGATAGTACCGTTTTCGATGCAGCAGAGGCTAATCAGAAAGTATTCCACTGGCATTTCCTTTGCAGGTACCCCAGGTACAGGCAATCTCTTACCTGAAATAAAAGAATCAGAAGCTACAATCTTTTATAAATATAATGGTTTACATTTACACAGCATTTAACAAGCATTCGAGTGGTTTATCAATACTTAAATCAGTCCAGATTATATATTCCAACTGTAAAGGTTGTTACATAAGCATTAGGAACCAAAGGATATTTTAATGTAAAATGCGATTTTGCCATAAATTGTTTTTATCTCGATAATAGGCGGAAAAATACCCTGCATATGGAGAGAATACCAGTAACAAGCTGTCTAAATTCTGCTGAAAAGTTATCGGTAGCCATATTCTTTTCCTATATTGATTTGCTTTAACCTATATGAAAATGAGACACCGAAAGAAAAGTGGCGAACGTAATAACCGCGACAAGTGTCAAAATATATCCAATATAATGCGTTCTCGACCATAATTGGAAGGCAACGAGAGAGTAAACAACATAAAAATGAGCATTCTCCGTCATCATTTAAATAACTATTACTATACGTACTAAAAACAATACTTACCAAAACTTTTTCTATACGTACTAAAACATTTTCACGAAACAGATCGTATGCGTCTCAGCGATCTCCTGATTTACGACAAATTTACATCATTTTCGCGGACCAAATAATAGATGCAGAAAGCGGAAATAGTAAAAGCACTTATACTATTAAATATCCATTATTCTTAAGGCCTTCGCATATGGATTTGCTTTGAGTAGCACATCGGAGAGTTAAAATGAGAGTTCGTGGACGTCGGTGGAAGCGTTTTCGGCCCCTGTGGTGTATATGTACTACACACGGGATCGTACAGCCACAGAGCTTATGGTAGTCCGAGCGAATTATCATTTTACTCCTTTTAAAGAGAAATATCTCACCTATCCAAGGACACCAAAAATTCCACCCTTTACCACATTACTTTCGAAGATATTTGCCAAAAAATACATGGGAAACGGTACGTGTATGCACTCCAGAGAGACATTCTTTACAAAATGAGGTATTTCTAATACTTAGATCTCGTCAAAAAACTAACAGTGGTAGCATGTATGTTTTCTCAAATATATTTGAAAATTAACCATATTGTCACCGCAGTAGGTTCTTGGGTATCACAAAAAACCTTCCGTGTTGAAAGAGTTTCAAACGCATCGCGCGAATAAAATGAGTCAAGTTAAAGACTTTTTCAGATATTTTCTTTTATTTACTTACAATTTCAGCCATATATAACTATATAATTGCACCATAAATAATGCAATATTTAACTGATGTGTCCTAAAGCTGGTGTAATTAAAACGTATAATTGGAATATACTCTCTATTATGACTATGGTACTATCTCGTTCGGATTACCTTAAAGAGGCTACTTTTGAAGAGAAGCCAATAGCTTCGAGTTTTCCCGCATCGCAGCGGTGATAGTCACTTGTTGGGAAGAAAAAAATAAGCAGAGAGGGGATAAGGAGATGGATCGCGTCATCCAGCCTCTCATTGATTGGAGCCAAATTCCAGGAGACATTCTTTTTCCCTTCTTCCCTCGCCATTGACCTGGATAGGACGACGCGCTCTGCTGTAAGGGATGAGGATAGGCCGTCCTTTCCACAGACGGGGGAAAAGGAGATGAAATTGAAGGGGGGAGAGGTGGTCCAAATGGCCTCCCGCGTTCCTCCTACTTTAAGGGAAGTCTTCTAAATTGAACGACTCTAGAGAATCAGAATTTCACGATTCAAATAGGTCGGTTCATACTCCTCGAAATATAAAAAGGTCGCTTTAATTGGTCTCTTACTTTTAAAAGACTCACTCGGTTATAAAATAAATGCAGGTTTGAAAAAAGATGACGCTATTGCACTAAGAATTTGCTAAGATAAAAACATTTTACAGGAGTGCCACTTCAAATAACTTCTAGGATTCTCAAGCAACAGCTGAGAACATGGGCGAAGAAAATACAGGAGCAAAGCGCCATAATCATTGGTCGTGCATACCTAAGATTGTTTGACTGCAGCCCTCCTACCTTCCCCATCTAATGCTAGGTACTCTGGTAGTCCTTCTAATCTACTTTCCTCTTTATTTGGCCATGAACTTATTCCTGGGTCTTCCTCTGGAGTCTTTTCCCTCTATTTTAACTTCAAATATGTTCTTCACAAACTAATTGTGCCTCAGAGTGAGTCCAATCCATCTCATTCTTCTTTTCTTTATGGTGATCCATTAAATGGTCCTTTCCTCTTTTACTCCAATGGTATCTGTGTTATGTTTTATTTTGTCCGACCACTTTATCTTCAGCATCGTCCTCCAACACCAGGCTTCGATATACTACATAAAGTGTATAAACCATCTAAAAATTGCTAATTGAAGTTCTAACTTCTATGAGCTTTTACTAACAGACAACTACATCCACACCTACATAATACCCCGCGAACCGCCGCATGACGGTGTGGCAGGGGGTGTTAGGTCACCAGCCGTGTAAAGGTGTAAGTTTTTTTGGAGATTAAATGGTGATATGTATTATAGGAGTGTATTTAGTGGAGCTCAATTTTGATAGCGGCCGCTTATTGTTCGCGGAAAGAACAAGTTTTTGTACCTATCTGTTCGGCAGAGTATTTTTCTTATTTTATCGCATCTGTCAGGCCTAAAGATGTAGTGAGGAGTCAAGATAAATATTCTCTGTGTCGCTCTGAAAAATATCAGTTCTGAATTTATCAAGCAACTCAAGCCTAGCGTGTAGCCTCCGACTCTCTAGTGGCTCCCACCTTAATCCCTCTAAAAGTTGTGAAACACTATTTGTACGCTCGTAGCAGTTTCTAACGAAGCGTGCTGCTTTTCTTTGTATTTTATTAATTATTTTGGTTAAATCTTTATAAACAGGGTCCCAAATACTCGCGGCGTATTCGCGGTGTGGCCTAACCAGAGCGAAGTAGCATCTCTCTTTCACTTTTTCATCCGAGGACCTTCCTACTATACGCTTGACAAAAACCTAGTATCTTTAATGCTGCGCCACATATGTTTTGTATGTGTAATCCCCACGATATATCTGATGTTAAGGTAATTCCAAGATATTTTACTGCAAAATTGCTTTACTGTAAAATTAATGTAAAACAGACAAAGCAAATTGTTTCTGATCACTGATAAAATTAACTCTTTTTTACGCCATGCCGCAGTAGATAAGTTGGTACATTTCTAAGAGTCATGGTGACAAAATTGAAGGGTTGATCCCGCAAGCCTTATGAATTTTAACTGTGTCTAAGGATTACAGCAACATTTTAGGAGTAATCATGAAAAAACACGTTCAGACAATGAAGTTAAAAGCGAGAAAACGTGTAAGACGCTTTGAATCGAGAGCTTCCATGATTCAAATGCTTTGATGGAAAAACTGGTTATTCTTGTACTGTATGAAATACTGCCCGTTGCTTTAGCCGACGAGGGCATTGTTAACGAAACATGGTATGACCCGAAGGCAAAACGTGATGGCGCAGAGGGTTACACAAAGGGCCTTAAGATAAAAATTACTTATTCCAATAATTGGATAAACAAAGGATGTTGTACGAAGTCACTCGCACGGGTGTATATTCACCAGGGTTGAAATTCGCCATGAAACAATCATTTAACTTGACTGGGATTTGAACCCGGATCTCCCAATTGCCCGTCAGGTGTGTTAGCCAAATACACCACCAAGCCAATCTTCCTTCAAGGCGAATTTCGTCGTAATAATAACGTCAATGTTGGGTTTATCCACCGCGACCGTGGCTTTGTAAGCTCGACTTCGCCCCATGTGCTACAATGTAGACTTGAGGCGTGAGCATCTAGTTCGCATAAACACCCCTCGAAATTCGCTATGGAGGAAGATGGCTTGGTGGTGTAACTGGCTAACACACCTGACCAGCTCTTGGGAGATCCGGGTTCCCATCCCGGTCAAGTCTAATGATTTTTGTACCGCGAATTTCAACCCTGGTATAAAAATTACTCCCTAAATTGCATTTATATTGATTCGCTAGACGAAATTACAACTCGCAATCTGCCTGGATTCGGCTCCAATGCACCCCTTGAACCATCTCCCAATTGTGACCGCATTCTTTAACTCGACCCTCTCCCTGAAATACGAACTCTAAAAGTCTGGGTTGTATCGCCATCTGAGATTGAAATCTGACTTTATCAAAGGCAGCCAAAATCAATCAATCATTTTCCTCGAGGCAAATGAATGCAATGCGCGTGCGCGTCCAATGTGGAGTCTCTGAGAACTGTAAGAGGTAAAAAGAGAAGGGGAAAGGAGTGAGGAATGGAAAGAATCGGTCGTGAAAGGCATTGGATGGGATGTGATGGACACGACAGTAGCGAGTTTCGTCAAGGGTCAAGTTGAGACAATGGGAGAGATTCGAATAACCAGACGGATATACACGTACGGTACAGATAGAGAGTGACTGGGATGCGTGGGAGGGGAGGACCGAAGAAATCAATGGTGAATGTATCGGACGACACCTTCCCCAAGGAGGATGAAATGAAGAGTCTTGAGAAAAAGAAACCAAGTATGTAACAGTGCGTGAGTGTAAGGGAAACAAAAGAAGGATAGGAATGTGTGGTAATTAATTAAAGCACTTGTCAAGGTCTGATACCGAGAAATATGCGCTCTGTACATTGTCAGCCCCGAAATGGAACAATGTAATGGCATAGAGTAAGTATATATAGAGTGGCAAAGCAATGTTAAAAACTGGACATACATTTTTGAGAGCTTTGGGAAGAATTTCTCAGGTGCCACCACCTTAGGGGAGGAAGAATTTCGACTTACGGAGAAGGCCACTTGGAGGCGCTAGTGGTACTCGGTGATTTTCCATCAACATACAGAGGTGGATTTAACATGGCTGTTGTGTGCTATTAATCGAGTATCAATTGTTTTGTCGTTCCTATGATACTTCGGTAACGAGTTGACTCCGTGTTTGGTAATCGCGTGTCTTATCATATTGACGTGAATTCGATTCATTATAGACGATGCTCATTGAAGGCACCTTAAAATACATGTTTAATTTGGTTTCGACGACTCAATAAGATGGTTTTCGTTGCTATGGGTCGATAAGTAAACATCCAGGCACCGAAATCATCATGAGAACATCATGAGAGATATGCGACAATGAATGAATTGGCCGTGTGCCAAAGCTCATTTGTAATGGCTTGTCGTACAACTTCGATACACTTGTTCCATCCATCGGCCATAGTATTATTTAAAAACTCATATCCGAATCTCCCTATCTATTCGCCATTCTATATGTCCTTATACTCTATGCTGGAGTGCGTGGGAGGGGAGGACCGAAGAAATCAATGGTGAATGTGTCGGACGACACCTTCCCCAACGAGGATGAAATGAAGAGTCTTGAGAAAAAGAAACCAAGTATGTAACAGTGCGTGAGTGTAAGGGAAACAAAAGGAGGATAGGAATGTGTGGTAATTAATTAAAGCACTTGTCAAGGTCTGACACCGAGAAATATGCGCTCTGTACATTGTCAGCCCCGAAATGGAACAATGTAATGGGTAAACTTGTACGTATGCCATGCTCATGAGGAAAAAACGTGTCCCTGTGGAAGTCCCACCCAACAATCTCAGGATCGTATTCCTCCCCCCCCTTTCCCGGTCTCTCCGAAGATGGACCGAAGGACAATTTCGTTGCCCGGCAACGGATTCGCCGCCGCCGCAATCATGACGACTGGATTCCATCGGTCATCAGAGAGCGATAGTCATCCTCCCATAAATGTATATTGCCGGACATGCGTCATCCAATATCGGGGATTAGGATCCGTCAAATTTCCAATGTCCACCTCCCTTCTGGATCACCATTTGAACCGCGTAGGTGAATGCATTGCTCACTCGCATTATTGCAATGATCTACCATGGAATCGCTGAGGAAAAACGAAAGAAAAATAATAATTCGGGAGGATTTCGATTTGAGGAGAATAAACGAAGTTAAAAAAAGAGTTGCGGAAGTCGCAACAAAAATAGAATGACAGGTTGTCATGGAGGAAGTCGTACTATCGCCGGATTGGGGTCCGCGGGTCGCAACGGTGGCGGTGGCGGGTTCCATAAACGTTGGCGAGAAATAATTTCTGAACCTCTGATACGTTTCGGTTACCAATGAGAATCAACGAGCAGACAGGTAAGGGGGAATCACATCTATTGTTCACCTTTCCCGGTGACTTAATAAACTATGAACTCCAAGAAGTCGTTTGCGCATTGAGACAAGCATTCCGAAAGTTACGTGTCAGGATAATAAGCAATAAAACATTTATGAGAATGAGAATTTATGAGAATCACTATCAACCTTGTATTTTTAGTGTCTTTTCCCTTCAGTTCGCGGAAGAGGGCCACCTTGTGGCCGAAATACGCGTATACGACGCACACCCTCGTCTTTTCCTGTTTCATTCCTTTGATTAAGCTCATCTCGAGACTGATTCTCCCAGAAGCTGGGCCCTGTTGAATGTGTGAGTGAGTGATATTTGAGAGTGCTTGTGAGAGTGATTGCTCTGTGTGTTTGTGATCACAACTCAGGCTTCCTTAACGGGGTCTCTATAGCCCTGTGAAGGATCCCAATTGGGTTGAGTGTGCGTGTGTCTGTGAATGGTCACTGGCGAAGAATTAACCTTCCCGTAAACATTCACAAGGGTATTCTGGTTGAGAGGGTGTGGTCTGTCACTGACGCTACCGTCAAACCAACACAGTAAATATTTTCTGTACTATTTTTTGACGAGTGATGCCAATAGTTACGGCCATTGGAGAAATATTCTCACCCTATTATGTCAATCCTATAGTCAATCCGTAGAGCTCAAGTTTCCTTGATTTGGATAGAATAAATTCGAATGAGAATGCTTCAAGGTTCACGGTGTAGTGCTGCACGGAGCGAAAGGGACGAAAAGAGATAGTACGGGTCACGCTATCATAGATGCATTAACATTGCTCACATCTTGAATTCCGCAAGGTAGTGCTCTTTGACCGAATTCGTTCCTATATATTTGTTCAACTTGATCCCAAATTTATAAGTAGCAGTAGATTATTTTAAAAGGTTTTTCTTATCATGAGAAACAATGTTTTAAGAAAGATCGTGCATCACGGCCTTTCAAAAACTTTCGGGAATGACGAGAAGGTTGCTGAATTTTGGATCTGCTTCGGAGGTTATTGATTTTAAAATAATACCAAGGAGCAGAAAAAATGAGCCATACAATCATTTTGAAAACAGTTCACGAGTCAGATTTGGATCGCTAACAGCGAAGCAAGAAAATGAAAACACCTCGGGATGAATCAATGCGTGACCGATAAAGCTCAAAGAATGTACTGTAATTAGCTTCACGGATTGATGCGGGCGAAAGACTGGAACACCGTAACTTCCGACCTCTGCAGCCTAACGATAATGAGTTCAGGTAATGCATTACAGGCTTCCGATTCCGTCCAAATTCATCATTAGTGTTCCCAAACGGGCTCGCTTTCCCAATATCTCCTTTCGATTTCGAGGAAAAAACGGATATAAACGGAGCACGCGCCGGAAAAACAAAGTGCCGAGTTTGAGAACGACGGACGGAGCCCCGTGCAGAGGCAACGGTAATGGCCAGGAATGGCAAGTATTCTTCAGCTGTGGGTAACGGCCGATTTTCCAGTCGAGACGACACGCAATGGGACGAATTAAGATGTCGGTCCGCCATCACGACTTTCGAAGTAAATCGTGCAAGAAAGAAAATCTCTCCTCCCTTAAATGGCTTAAAGAGAAGTCGGGCAGACCTCCAAAAGATATGAATTATATAAAAGGATGGACGAGGATATTTTTTCTGGGTCCCAGGCTAAAAAACGCAGTAATTAATCGGTTGCAAAACGGCACCGCAACAATAATTAAGAGGTCAACCGAAGATGAATGGGCGCCATTTTGGGGAAGATGGGGATTGCTGGGAAAAGAGAAATGGGGGGAAATATAAAACGTGGTTGCAACGGACAGGAGAGATATTGCAAGAGCGAAAGAAAGGAAGAGAGACGTACGCAGTTCCGAACACGAAGAAAGTGAAAATAAAACACCGCGGTCATTTGGGAACAATTTCGAACAGACACGAGTTATTCGGCCTGTCGAAAGCATATCGTGGAACAGTAATGGAAGGAAGGAAATACGGACGGCACCACTTCAGAACAGACTGTGTTTTGAGGTGATGATTCGTAGAGCACAATTTTAAGCGGTAGTTGCCACAAAATATACTTTTTCAAGATTGATGTGAGAATTCTGTCACAACTCCGAAAAAGGAATGCGTGAAACAGAGCTAACTTAGTATGGAAAATAGAGATAATCAATGATGCGTGATTCGCATTATATCACAAATACACATGCAAATACTCTATAAATACATAGATGGTATTACCCACATATTTTCTGATGTATAGAGAATATCACAGTTCACTTCCTACGAAAGTCATCACAAAAATGTCATACCTATACTGTGGATGGAGTAAACATAAAATCTTCAGAGACAGTAAAAAATCTTGGAATAACCTTATCATCTGATATATACTGTGGGGATAACACAAACAGAACAAAAGTGGCGCAGCATTAACCATTTTGAGTGCGGAATGACGTGATATCACGTCATGGATATCTTTACGCCAGTGCTGATGACGTGACTGCACGTCAACGGTACCGTGAGATTTATAGCTTTCACTAGGGAACTTTACAACCATGACGTGATTTCACGTCATTCCGCACTGAAATATTTTAAGAAACTAGGTTTTGTTAAGCGTATAACAGGAAGATCCTCGGATGAAAAGGTCAAAGAGAGATTCAGGGTATTATGTAGATGGAGATTAGTAGTAGAGGAAAATGAATATTCACACTTTTCTTTGACGGGACGTATATTTGTACATTTCATCTGGTGATATGGGTCCTGGAGAGAAAAAAATGCGACCAAAGAGATTGAAATCTGCTCTCTGTATCACAACATAGTAACAGCGGAATACGCCGTAAATAATGAACAAAAGAAATTATTTTGCAGTTCATTATGCATACGAACAAGGCGTCGACATGGAACATCACCTACATGTGGTGACGACATCAAACGTAGTACCCTTATGCAAATGCATATAAATTTTTCAGTACAGAAAATAAATAACTGCCCTGGTTTAAATATTTTGCGTACTCAAGTCACTTATTCAGTTTACCCTTGGTGGCAGAGGATGCGTTGCGCAGCATCACTACTCAAGCAATTGGAAATCGATATATTTACACCAGCACTGTGTCACTCTTCTTTCGGATGCAAGGGAAGTTAAAGGGACACCAAACAACCCTTATATTCATCGAACTAACACTCTCTTTACAGTTTTGAGTAAACTTTTTGCAAATTTCAAAGAATTTCATCTCAAGGTAGTCAGAGCGAAAAATCATTTTTCTTAGAAATCAATGAATTTGGTCTCATTTTAAAGAAAAATATCTCACCTATCCAATCACACCAAGAATTCAACACCTTACCTCATTACTTCAGGAGATATTTTCCAAAAAACACCAGCCCTTTTACATGGGAAATGGTACGTGTATGCACTCCAGAGAGATATTATTTACAAAATGAGGTATTTCTAACACTTAGATGTCGTAAAAAAACTAACAGCGTGTACTTTGTATGTTTTCTCAACTATATTTGGAAATTAATCATATTGCCACCGCAGTAGGTTCTTGGGTATCACAAAAAAACCTGCCGTTTTGAAGGAGTTTCAAACGCACCGCGCGAAAAAATTAGTCAAGTAAAAGACTTATTTATATGTTTTCAATTAATTACCTAAAATTCCTGTCATATAAAACTATAATAGTGATTATTTCACCATTAATAATGCAATATTTAATAGACGTGCCCTACAGCAGTTGAAATTAAAACGTACAATTCGAATATGGTCTGTATAATGACTAGGGAACCATCCTGCTCGGATTACCTTAAACTGGCCTTCGATTGGAATACAGACTGACATTAACCTGAACTCTAAAGACTGATAACTCCTAATATACAAAGTGGTCCCAGAGAACCGCGACGTAAATACAGCGATATTATACTATTTAACGACTAAAATAGTTATTTTGGAATTAAAAAAGTGGTACAGCAAAACACAAATAAAACAAGATCACTGGTGACTTGGCGGTATGACATTTTATTGATAAAAAAAGTATAACTTTTAAGTTACCACGACATAAAGAAAACTGGCACGACCCGGGTTTCAGTGCATGGTGCTCCCCTGAAGATGGTGCTCATGCATTGAAACCCGGATCGTGCCAGTTTTCTTTATGTCGTGGTAACTTAAAAGTTAAACATTTTTTATTGATAAAGCAAAAAACAACTAAACAAGTCCTTTTGAGTAAATGTAAGCAACATAATCATTCCATTTCAAAGCATTCGCCCGTTCATAAAGTAGCTACGAATCTCTACAATCCGGCAGCCATCTTAGATTCCAACCATGAATATTTATTATGGATTGTGATGTCGTCGCCAAAAACTGTTGAGTAGAATTCCGTAAACAAACATCTTTTTGTAAAGTGGTGCTGCCTAGTGATGAATGGCGGAAGTTTAAATGTAACTACAGTCGATAGCTTATAAATAAACACGTTGTAGCGGTTTTACCATGAATATACATGAGTTTTACTTACAAGTAATAAAAAAAATAACAAATAATGCAGTGGATAAAAAATGTATTACTAAACGCGGGACGTAATTATGCACTTTTTATAAACTGTCCGGTCTACAGATATATTTAATTCCTTTACAAATTTAATCACACAAATGCACAATTAACTTCTTAGCACTTCGTGAATATCGCTATACGGAAATTTAATAATAATGCGAGGTGACTTCACGAGTATTCCCAAATGCCACCATTGCAGTGTACCTAGGTAAAAAGGAATGCACTTACCGCCACCTTGAACAGATTCTTATTTTTCAATCCAAGTCTCATATTTTGGGTCCTCGTACACGCATACCCTGTTTTTCAGCCTGGTACGAAGCAAGTTCTGTTTAAACAAGGCATTCTAAATTATTGAATTGAATTGATTATTGAAGCCGAACGGGGAGGAATGCATTCAAATTAGAATCAGAGTCTGGCAAACAACGTCGACGGAACACGATGGACGTTTCATAAACCTCTTACACATTTTTTGTAATAGATATTTCCTCTCTAGCATTTACAAAGTAACTTTTAGATCACAGAGATAGCAAGATATTATTCAAAGCATCAAGTAATTCATATCTCCTCGTTCGTTATTGTATATTCACTACAGTCTCACGTTAGCAACAATTAACTACGTCTATTTGCAATAACAACTGAAAAGACTCTAATCGAAGTGGCGCCAAGGACTGGGTGAACTTAAAGTGGAAATTTAGGCAACACGTAGCCTAGGCAACAAGTCCAAGCATCTAAATTCATAATATATAATCGTGATTCCAACAATTGGAAACAGAAGTGCCATATTGAATGTGTTCAAGAATACAGCAATCGCAACTCGAACTTAATTCGACCATGGTCCTATTTTTGCAGAACTGCGATAATGGGACCTCAGCTAGGACTTGTCTGAGGACCAGGCTGGGCATTAAAGTCGAGCCTAGAGTGATTTTTCCCTCTCTGCAGTAGGAGACGAAAGGAATAGGTGGATCCGTTATTATTCTGCATGGCCTAAAACGAAGATCCAGACATTGTCATGACTCTCCACCAGTATTTCAAAGCGTGCCAGCACATTTCTACGGATGATCGCTCATTCGTTTCACATCCCTTTACACTTCTTGAGGGGAGATCGAGAGATAAGTTTAAGGAAATTTATTTTCGAAGTGCTAATTTCCGCAGACGAGATCCCAAGGAAAGATTGTAAAAAATCTTTACGATATCGTCGTCACGTTGGATTTGCCTGCTAGGAGACGTAATATTCACATTCTTATCGGACCTTCGGAGCGTCGGCCTGAGCCAAAATATATCTGTCCGTTGAAGGCGCCTGCAACGCGTTCATATTCGATATTTTACGACGCAGCGATGGAAAGAATTTTACTATTCCCTAACGCGTAAACATATCTCCGATGTGTATCGCGGCGTGGAATATGATCTCAAATTCAATACGAAGATAACAATTATCATGATTATATGTTAACTGCTACATTGTTGGTTCTATTCTAAAAATACGTAAACAGTTTTCAGCCATTATATCGAAATATGTAATACTACCATTACAAAGTCCTATCCCCACAAGTCCTTTTTACTCATCTCCTGATAGTCTTCAGGAGAAATAAAAGCCGCTTCACAAAACCAACCGCATTAATTTCCCAAAAAATGCTGTTATAGTAGGGTATTATCATTTCGCCAGTTTTTGTCCGATGGTCACCAAATTTAGGATTTATCACTTTTTTCACAGTCAAAACAATACTAGATATGCACGAAAGCGCTGCGACGACAGTTAATATATGACAAATACGGTACTTATCTTAATTAGTGATGGGTACCTCGTTTTTTTTTCGGCAGCCATAACAGACGAAAATAGAGGATCGAATTAACAAGCGGATGGGCGTCATCTATCAGTTAGTTGCACTACTAACTATAAACAAGCGGGAATTTTAATTTTGAGTGATAAAAAAAACAATTATGAATATTAGTTATTCACAAATGATGTTAATTTCAATCATTGATTTTCTTTCCAGTTCAATGATATAAAATTTACGAAGTTTTTCCCTTCTAAATGAAGAAAAATAACTTAAAAAGGAATTCTTATAGATCGATCGTCCATTGTCGTCTGTAATGGCTGCCGAAGTATACGAGGTACCCAGGTTTAGTCAATTCTTATGTATATCCTGACATACCCATGCTTCACTACCATGCAACAAAGTGGGGAGAAGTACACTTTTGTACATGGCGATTTTCGCTTCCTAAGACAGACACTCATTCCTTGATATGTTCCACATGCTACCTACCACTTTCCTTCCAGCATTCGCACGTCTCTTTATCTCCTCATCTATCTGTCCATCTTTCGCATACATCTTACACAAAATCATTCACATGTTCAATCACTTCACCATTTGCCCTCATCATACAGATTTTCTCCCCCTTCTCCTTATAAAAACTACTACTTTAGTCTTGCATGCATTTATCCTCCATTCCATTCTCTCTGTTGATTCAAATAACTTATCTACGAGCTCCTGTAATCCCCGTTGGCTCTCTGAGATCCAAACGGCATCATCCGCATATATTAGAACTCGCACGTTTGCATTTCCAATCGAAACACTGTCGTTTTCACTACATGCATCTCTAATACATTTATCCATAAACACATTAAACATCCATGGTGACATCACGCATCCTTGCTATACGCCCTGTTTTATTGCAAACCAATCACTCAGAACCCCGTTTATTATAAACAAAAAGCCGAAATCTTAACTCGTATGCCCTCGAATGCTATCTCGCACCGTTAAGGGGCGCCAGGACTCTTGATTGGGAAATTCTGCCCAAAATTATATAAAAATACCCTGATAGCCCATAATTGTGGACACTACTCGAAATATAGGCTCCACAAATTTCCTGGAATATGAATTGGTGGGAAGTGGTGGAGGAGGGGGGGGATAGGGGCGTCCCAGGGTTATAAGATGACCATCCATAAAGGAATGCTTGACTATGACACCTCACAAGGCGACCGATAGTTTGTTAGCTATCAGCGGTCATAATTGAAACAGTTTTCTCTCCTTTTGTAAGTGATGAAAGGATATTCTGCTCTCGGTATCTGCACTGGCACACGTTCAATTCAAACTAAAATACATTTGCGATGTGAGATAAAGGACAACGCATGTTTTTTTTACTCTCCCAGGGTGAACTAATTACACTTGTCCAGATAATCCTCCGACCGGGTTGGGCAGACCAAAAGGCAGTGCAACAAAACTGGGGATCATCTGTCTAAATAGAAGTGAAACAGGATGGAGAGGCACAGCGATCTTCCAATGAACTCAATTGTACGCATATTCAAAGGGTGAACAAACTGGACATTCCACAGCAACCGACTGAAGAACAGCAGTGAATCACTCAAACTTGAGTATAACCGTTCCTCATTCCGACATTTTTTTCATTAATTTAGCAAAAGTAATCGTGCAGAAACATTTGATTACAAATCTATACTTAATTAGTCGTATTTTATCCCAAATCTGAAGTCAATAATTATTTTCATGTATTTTTAAAATTTTATTCAATGAAAGCAAAGTCCAATTAGTTAGCACAGCTAATGTCATTTGCGCCATAGGGGATAGCTTAGGGAGGAAGGGTGGATAGAAACCCGGCGTCGGCATTAGCCTGCTCTTAGCGATAGGCGCCAAGGGGATCACGGCTTAACGTCTCATCCGACAGACGGAGTACTGTACTTGAAGTGCACTCCACAAGACACTCCAGTAAGGATTACGGTTTCCTCTGAAAAACATTCACCTCTGCAGGGATTCGAACCCTGGCCGTCCGTATGGTTAGCCAGTACTCTATCCTCCACACCAACCCGATCTCCAAGTCCAATTAGTTAAAATTCTCATGATTAATAAGTCATAGAAATAGAAAATTGGGGGTCTTTGGGTGGCGTTACATTACAATGAGCGCTGACACGAATGCAGAAAAAATGTCGAGACAGTCATAGGACCAAATCAAAACGACTTCGATAACTCCGCTTGAGGTTTATTAGCACGACCCAGGTTTCGACACTCCGTATCATCTTCAGGTCCATAATGAATATCTTCCACAAAGTCAAGCTCTTCACGAAAGAGAAAGAAGCTCCTAAGTGTGATGCGTGCAGGTGCCCTCTTAGTATTCGGCATATCCTGACGGAGTGTGAGAAGTATCGTGACGCGCGAAGACGGTTCAATATGGGGGAGACCTAGAATGCATTCTAAGAGACGACCCTATTATTTTAAATCGTATAATTTTATTACTTAAAGAGATTGGACTTCCTAATAAAATTTTATCGTATCCGCCTGTTTTATTCTTCATTTAAATCTATGTAGTTGACGTGTACACTATTGTGAATGTTGTTATTTTATTCAACGGACTGTGTAGCGGAGCAAAATGACCTTGCCGTCGGCGCACCCCTCAACACCTAAACTACTAATACTCAAGCCTGCAACCATTTCCTTTGTGAACAGTCATAGGAATATATTTGAGCGATGCAGAAACAAACCAACACCGTATGATGCTCTTTCCGTGTTTGCTTGGTTATGGATATAGGAATGCTATGCGCTTTGTCAACACCGACACTGGAAACTGTAGTCACAAAATTACAATTAAAAATATCCCATGAGAGCTTAGGACACTGAAACAGAATGAGAGGATGGAGATAATTGAGACCTTCGAGAGCACTCAATGGCAGCACTGAGGACGCGGAAGATGCAATTGCCTTCGCAAACAATATTGCAAGCACACGCGACCTCTTCGTCGGCAGCCTTAACCTGGTTACGCGTAGTTGTACCTACGTGATACGAATGTTTAAATTAATGAAATCTTCATCAGCGGGCAACAACAACTAGACCCTTTCGCCTGCCGAGCGCCGTTGTAAAAACAAAAGAGAGAAATATAGCCAGTCGTAACTCTTCGTGAGCCAAATACGCGCGGACACTAGCGCCGGCGAGTCCTCCTCCTCCGGTGAGTAACTTAATAAGCTCCCCGGCTCAAAGGGACGATATGGGAGCGGATTCCGTTCCTTCGCTGTTTTTCGGAGTTTTTCAAACGAATCAATATTCCTCGCATCTCTGTTGCGTCACCGCTGATTCGTTTGGTCGAAGCGACGAATTTGCGAACGCAACGGGGAAGGAACGCACGAAGCAAAAAAAATACGAGGACTCCCTCGGCTCTTTTTCACAAAGTGCGAATGGTTTACGGGTCATCCTGACAGAGCCTCTCTTTCACCATGGCGACCAGAAAAGCAAAATCCGCTCCCTCCCTCCCTTTTATCTCACTCAGCCTCCAGCTGGGGTCCACTGAAACCCCACCGCCATCCAATCTGTATTTTCCGTAGTGTGCTTCCATATGGGCCACACTCGCTTTAAAAATTTAATAGTTCATTTATTTATTTCGTCTTTCTCCATTTAATTAACAACATTAGAAGTGCACACACAATAACTGGAAAATATTCAATAGTTAGCCGTATTTTTGTTCATATCTGAAGTCACAGGTTCATTTATTTCTATTTAGTTTAAGAAAATTACACAGAATTGAAAATTATCGAAAAAAAAAAACACTCCCAGAAATACATATTTTGGGCTTCTAGGTTTATTTTAAATTGCATCTATTCTTGAGCTGTGCGATGGCTTCTAAATCGATTCGAATCGACTCAAATCAGGCTAAATTCGATTCGGTTGGCCTGCGAATCGGGATGCTCTGAAAGCGAATGATTCGTAATATTCGAATCTGACAGATTCGCCCTCGAATCGTTACATGCATTCAAACATGGCGCTCGTTCCAAATATGGTGCACCGTCCGTTGGGAAGATGTTTTCCTCACGCGAAACGAAAATTTAAACGACCACACGTTATTCTGTGCTATTCTTTGTGCCACTATATAGATGTATTTGCTAATGTAAGGCCCTGAAACATAGTGGAAATCTATATTACTTTAACTCTGCATAAAATTTTGCATTTTATTCAGAATTCGTCTTTCGATTCCTAGGCGAATTTTTTTAGATTGATTTGATTCGCTAACGAATATTTTTTTAAAAATCGTTTCGATTCGATTCGAAATTTATGTGGGAGATTCGATTCGGTTCGATTCGAAATGAAAATCCCTGATTTGCACAGAACTAATCTATTCCCTTACACCAATCATCCCCACGTTTTCTTCTCCCTTCAACTAATCTCTCAACTCTTCTCGCATTCATTTTCGATCTACTTCCCTACGTACACAGTAATGACCACGCATAGAGCTTCCAAATTAGTATCTCAAAATAACCAATCCCCAATTTCATAACTCATGGTTAAATTATTCTTCAGTACTTAAACCAAGGCTAATGTGTTCCCAATAAATAAACCACAGGTAAAACAATCAAAGGGACGATATAGCAAACAAAAATCAGAACTATTACTCAAGAAAAGATATAATTTTCGGCATCTTATGGAATTGGTACACATCACCGGATAAATTTTCACCACGAATATTCCACACTTTTCCTATTTCCGATCATGATTAGGAAAAATCATTATCATTATCAAGGTGAGTAAAAAATTAAAGCAACGAACGAGGTATTATCGGAACCAGGACCGAAAGTAAAAAAGAGGAAAATGCAATGCAAATTCATTCAGTGACTGAGAGCCAACTTCAAGACTAAGTCATTCGGCGCTAAACGTTACCAAGTGATTATAACATCCGGCTAAAGTCACCCTTAAATAAATGTATCCACCACAATGATATGGGTCGCAAGGAAAAGAAATGAAAGCAAAACCGCATGATTGTATTCTTCCGCTTTCCGGGAGAAGAGTTATCCTGTTTCCTTCAGCGAATGTTCCGCAGAAAAAATTGATTCCCATGATGTCTGTAGATCAAAGAAGAAGGAAAATATCAGAATGCGGACAGATTTAGAGGGAAGAAAAATAAGGGGAGAAATAGATAGATAGAAGAAAGCAAGAAAGCGTATGTAAAAGCACCGCATTCACCTTGAAGCGGACTAGTTCATTAGAATGGTGAAATAGATAAATGAAATAGATACTGGACTCAGTTGAATATTAGGATGGGAGGGTAGATTCTGAGATGGGTAAGTTGATTCCGACGATTTACCTCGACGAAATAAAATTCATACCTCAGTAAAAGCACGCATTTAAGTAAGTCACAATTAAATGGCATGCTTCCTATGTTCTGGAGGATGTAGGTATAACTCTGTAGGTCCTCGGATGAAAAAGTCAAAGACAGATGCTACTTCGCTTTGGTTAGGCCACACCTCGAATACGCCGAAGCATTTGGGACCCTTATCATAAAGATTTAGCAAAAAGAATTAACAAAATACAAAGAAAAGCAGCACGCTTCGTTAAAACTGCTACAAACGAACAGATTGTGTTACACAACTGTTAGAGGGATTGAGGTGGGAGCCCCTAGAGACTCGGAGGCTGCACGCAAAGCTTAGGCTGCTTGAGATATTCAGAACTGGTATGTTTCAGAGCGACACAGAGAATATTATCATGACGCCTCACTACATTTCTAGATCTGACAGACGCGATAAAATAAGTGAGATACTCTGCCATACAGATAGGTACAAGAACTCGTTCTTTCCGCGCGCAATAAGCGACCACAATAAAAATTGATCTCATCCAAATACACTTCCATAGTACATGTCACCATTTCACCTCCAAAAATTTTACATCTATACACGGCTGGTGACCTACCAACCCCTGCCACACGCGCATACGGCGGCTCGCGGGGTATTATCTACATGTAGATGAACTCTGCCTGCGAGTTGAAAGTAAATGAGGAGGAACGGGGGTGCTAAAGAGAAAGAATGTTCAGAGCATCGGGAAGGAGAGATCAATGCACAAAGACGGAAAGAGGCAAGGAGGGTGGGCATGAAGAAAGAATTTTAGAAGACTTAATAAAGCATCGCCGGGTTAATACAGTCAGTAATCAAGCTTTAACTATATGACACCAGCCTCAAAATGGAAATGTCCGAATTCCACACACGAGCGAAATGCCCCATTGAATGGTGCGTGGAAAAATAAACAATCCGTGCCTGAGCTTTAGAAACCTGAAACATTTTACTAAAATGAAGCTTATGTGTGACAACAGACTCTCCCGGAAGATGATCTGAATTAAAAACTCTCGGGATACACACTGGAAGCTATGGAGAACAACGGCTGCTGTGAGACGCGAGGGCTCTTACTTCATAACAATAGAGTTCGTATATAAATTACAATTTGGCAAATTGATCATATCTATCCCAATAGATACTGTGATAAATCTGCCACTAGTCTACCAGCTTCGTAAACTAAGACTTAAGACCAGGAAAACAAGAGGATTATATGGATTGTCATCATAACCTTAAGACCCAACTTCTAAACCTGAAGTGGAAAAATATGAGAACCTCTGGGATAGAATTTTGTGTTACTATCATCATCAAAATTAATAGAACCATAACTTCATCGTTCCGCTGACATTTCCTTACCACATAATGAAGAAATCACAGGCGGAGTAGTAAATTGATACTTAAACATCTCCTAGAAAGGCAAAGTAGAATTTCGCAGGGCACTAGAAGAAGGTAAAGGAACATCTTTGTAGTTAATTTTTCATATCATTCTACGTGAATGATGGAATTCACTTCTCCAACGAGTGGTATTTCGTAAATGTTTCCAGAGGATTTATTTTTTTTCAAGACAGCGACACGAGCTCCCTCTTTTTTTTATTTCGTGGCCTCCGGCACACGCGTCCACATCTAAGCGCACCCTTTAAGGATATTCTCTCAATTTCTCCACGGTGACTGCAACCCTAACGTTCCATCGGCGCCTAGCGGGATGGATATTGGTGTAAAATGTCAATGCTCGTCTTTTTCCTCCTCTCCTCCTTCCACTCTCCTTCCACCACGCTCCCATCTCCGTTCCAACCCTTCCACATTCCTCGCATTCCTCTTCCACCCCCCATTCCACTTCCCACCCCCCCCAAACAACCTACCACACCCCACGACGACCTTCGGTCCCAAACCTACGCCACCTCAGCCTCTCCTCGCACGGCAAACAAATCGAATAGAAGCAATCCTTTCCCTATTTCCCTCCTCCTGCTCCTCCTTTCCCTATCTCCTCAAACTTCTTCACCTCCTCCTTCTCCTTCTCTTTTCCAGCTCCATTCTCCATTTCTCCTTCCTCTGACACAGAAGCTCAGTTCCTCCCCCCCTGCCCTCACCCCATCCCACCCCCCAGAGGGCCTTCCTCCCTTTATTTGTTTACCCAACCCTTTCATCCCTCTTCGACGACGTCCCCAAAGGCATTTCCCCCCACCCACCCCCACGACCTCCTCCTCCTCCTCCTCTCCAACCCCCCATACTCACACATACCTACACACACGACCCCTCCTCAATGCAACGCAGCAGACCCCCTTCCAACCCCCGCCCCCCGACCAACTCGAACACAAATCGATTCCTCGCCCTTTCACGCGCAACCCCGTCGACAGACAGACACTCACACACACATACAATGCAGTGCACACACGAAAGAGATCCGCGGTGTCTGGAGATCCCACCGTTCACTCACTCACTCAATCGTTCAACCCTTTGCACACTTCCTCTTCCTCACTCTCTCGTCCTTCTCTCACATCCATTCGCGCTCTCGCACCGTCGCGTCGCCAACCTCACTGCTCGCTGCTCCATCTCACTAACCCCATCCGCGCAGAAATGACAGCCAGTGAGTTCCGACACACTTCTTTAAGGCACTTCGAGCGAAATGTCATTTTACTTAGAAATCTATGAATTTGGTTTCATTTTAAAGAAAAATATGTCACCCTTCTAATGAAACCAAAAATTCAACCCCTTACCACATGACTTTCGGAGTTATTTGTCAAAAAAATTCCAACCCTTTTACATGGAAAACGGTACGCGTATGCACTCCAGGGAGACATTATTTTCAAAATGAGGTATTTCTAACTCATAGATGTCGTAAAAAACTAACAATGTGTAGTTTGTATGTCTTCTCAACTATTTTTGAAGTTAATCATATTGACACCGCAGTAAATTCTTCGGGATCACAAAAAACCTTCCGTTTTGATGCAGTTTCAAACGTGTCATATTAAAAAATTATTAAGTTATTTAACTTATTACGTTATTATTAACTTATTAAGTAAATTAAACAAAAGTGAGTCAAGTTAAAGACTGATTAAGATATTTTCATTTAATTACTTACAATTTCCGTCAGATGAAACTATATTATTACACCATTAATAATGCAATATTTAATTGATGTGTCCCACAGCTGGTGAAATGAAAACGTATAATTCGAATATGGTCTCCATTATGACTAGGGAACTATTTCGCACGGACTACCTTAAACCCCTGCACTCGTTTTTTTATGCATCAATATTACCACTGAGCAGCTGATTAAGAGAGAATTCTCAAGTCACAAATGAGCCACGACCACTAAAGTCTCGACAAAATATTCAATGGTGTAGGCTTTCCTAGTTCTTGACAGATGGCGGGCGGACACATGGCCCCCGATTGGATTGGGCGGCGATTGGACTCTTTGGTGCTCTTCGTTTCACTCGCTTAGGCAAAGTCGAGGCAAAGTTGCTCCAAACACACCACTACACGGAAGCTGCTTCACCATGCATGAGATATCCTTTCATTGTACGCCTAAAAGAGTAAAATTCGCCACGGAAAAATCATTTGACTTCACCGGTGTTCGATCCCGATTCTCCCAATTGCTGGTCAGGTGTGTTAGCCAGCGACACCATCGCAAACATATACGACCTCGCGGCTCAGTAGAGTATTTGGTTATCCTCATACCCCCATGAACACTTACTAGCATTGTAAACAATTACACATTGCTATTAAAAAGGAAGAGAAAATTTAAAAAAAAAATTTCTGGGGAATGAACTTCAGTCTGCAACTACTCTCTACTAGCCTCTTCGGCATAAAGACCGTCACCAAAATAGATATGATTCGACTGTTGGTTAGTTAGTTAGAGCATGAGTAATCCGAACCTTCCAAACAAAGTTTCTCATTTTGGACGTCAAGTAAGCACATTTGTACGGCTTATAATCGTTTCTTTTTCTACCCTGAAATTTTTCTGCGTCTCCTTTAAGGGTCCATATACTTTTCAACACCCTAAGAAGAACTTCAATCTCTCTTGATGAAGGCGCATCAATGGACCATTAACTCCATATGCACCGAAACAATTCAAGTTTCTGACGTACGTTTCCGCAACGTCCAGGTTCGCAGTTAGGCTGGCTTTTGGGTTTCCTCCGCGTAGGCATCATTGTTGATGGCGACGTTTTGCCTCCTACGCCTACGGCACAGGTGGTGAAACGTCGCCATAAACAGTGATGCCTACGCGGAGGAAACCCAAAAAAGAGCCTAACTGCGAACAAAATTCAATCTCCCAGAAGGACCGTATATGGCGCACCAGGGAACATACCAAGGAGCGGTTTTATTTACGCGCTATTAGGATTAATTATTTAGGCGATAGAGACGCCAGGTATTCAGTGCCTAAAAAGCACTTTACAGACCACGATCACTGTACTGCATAGTCAAAGTTCCAATTGCGCATCGACAGAGCGCATGCGTCGGGATATGAATTCCGACACAACATTAGAAAACGCCACCTAATGCAAAGTTCACTGGACGCAGGATCTGCCGCACAACGCAAACGCAACGAAACGCAAATTTCAATGCAGGAAGAGCATTTGAGAGCACAGAAATTCTATAACAAAACTCGTTTACATTTTCCAGCGCGTTATTCCAATAATCTTTAGACGGGATTTCCTAACAAGCAAAAAAATTAGATTTATATAACACAATAAAACAAAAAAATACGCGAATTGGGGTAAAACAATTGAAAGCATGTTGCACCATTTTCCAGTTCTTCCAATAAAAAGTACAGCAAAATAAATTGGACACGAATAAAAAATTATGCGGTCGTGACCGTGAATGAAGATGAAAAACCAGATTTGCTGGCACACAATGGGCAACCGAGAATCTTCATTTGATGAGCATTTTTTCTTGAAGGGAATGCGTCCTATCTACATTAATCTCAACGCATTCACGACCACTAGCAGATTATTCACAAGTGATGGCTGGATTTGACCTTAAATTCCTCGGGGATGGCTCAAAGCCAATATTTCTTTAAAAGAGTCACTGTAGCATAAAAAAATACAATTTATATTTCCTCCACAGTTAGCTATGTAATACAATTTTTCACACGTATCTCATAGCTAACTGTGGAGGTATTACATAGCTAACAGTTTTCACTTACGTGTATCATCACTAAGTACGAATACCATGAAAGCGGCGAGGCGTCTGACCTAAGTAGCCGTACTATGGTGAGTATTATTGGGAGTAAACACCGAGTTTTTACTCAACAGAAGTAATGGATTTCTGCATAGTTAAGACAGTCCGAGCGAGTTAGTAACCTAGTCATAATAGAGACCATATTCGAATTATACGTTATAATTTCACCAGCTGTAGGGCACATCCGTTAAATATTGCATTATTAATGGTGCAATTGTATAGTTTTATACGACAGAAATTGTAAGTAATTAAATGAAAATATCTAAATAAGTCTTTAACATGACAAATTGTTTTTGCGCGGTGCATTTGAAACTGCATCAAAACGGAAGGTTTTTTGTGATCCCGAAGAATTTACTGCGGTGTCAACATGATTAATTTCAAAAATAGTTGAGAAGACATACAGACTACACACTGTTAGTTTTTTACGACATCTATGTGTTAGAAATATCTCATTTTGAAAATAATGTCTCTTTGGAGTGCATACACGTAACCATTTCCCATGTAAAAGGGCTGGTGTTTATTGGCAAATATCTCGGAAAGTAATGCGGTAAGGGGTTAAATTTTTGATGTCATTAGAGGGGTGAGATATTTTTCTTAAAAATGAGACCAATTTCATTGATTTCTAAGTAAAATGATTTTTCGCTCGAAATACCTTAAGCCAGAGAACATTGAATATGTCTCAGAAAAAAAGGTTCTCTTTCGTAATGACCCCGGGGAGGAGAGTATAGTGGGGCACTCGCAAATACTGTCTCTTCCCTTCATATTTTCTTCTCTTTCTCCATTCCTTCCCTTTTCCCCCCTTTCCTTCTTGGGAGGCCCCATTTCTTCCTCACGAAACGCACATTGGAGCGAGCACAAATAGCCGAGAGAGATAGCCACCCCCTGCCACTCACCCTCAACCCCCCTCGCCCGCTTAACACACACACAGACAGACACTCATCGGAGGAGGAGGAGGAGAGGTCCTCAAATCGCCCGCAGGGAAGCGGGGGAGAGAGGGAGGGGAAGAGGGGGGTTGGGGGGGAGGGAGGTCTCTGCGAGGACCCGAGTCCACTCTGCGAGGGTCGGCCACCGCTGCTATTGCTACGTGCACGGACGCACATGATTAAGATAAGGAGCCCATCCCCTTCCAATGATGGAAAGGGGAGGGAGGAGGAAGATTAAGGGAAGCGGGGTGGAGCGGGGAGTATAGAGGAGGGAGCGAAGCGTACGAAAGGAGTGCAAGGAAGGAGAAGGAGAGAAATTAAGTGACGAATGAGAAGAAGAAGAAGAGATATGAAGTGACTTTATAGGCTGAACCTCTTAACTCAATTTCAGGAAAAACATTTCTCTGATGACCTAAAAAACATAATATTAACCCCCTCGTACTACGGCAGATAAGATTGCGCCAATAAAATTAGAGGGATAGATTGTAGAACCGATTGGTATAAATTTTCATTTTTCCGCGTACCATTCGGGACCATAACAGCTGTGATCGTCGTCATGAATGGTGCGAATAGTGACAATAGGTAGACAGCAGATCTTTTTCTTAATATTCTCTACGTTCTTATTTTTGCGTGATGTAAATATTGATGTTCTTATTTATGCATGATACTTTGAATCTGTAGTAGTAGTCCTTGTATCCCTTGCATGTTGGAACGATTGACGATATAATGTTTCTTGGTTAGTAGATTTTTAATTGGCGCGTTGCATGTGTGGTACGCTGGTTTCAATGTAGTTTCGGTGTTCTGCCGTATAATTCATGCATGCCTGGTGTGGAAGCACCCCCAGCCACACACCCTTTGGGTGGCTTGCAGGGTATGACATAGACGTAGATAGGAGGAGAAGTGAGGCTTCGGGAGCTTGCCGTTGAATGCGTTGACTTACTGCGCACATCGGAACACATGCACGCATTTCACAGCGCACACGAACGACATTGAACGGAACGATACGCACCGACGAAATTTTTGGTAACCAACAATACGTGGGTAAACAACAGTCGTGGCCGAGTTTTTCCGTAAAAAGCTGTTGAATTCACAATCAATGCATTTAACAAATGATGTGGTACGACGTCACTCGCACAGGTGCACATACACCAGGGTGTATATGTACCCCTGGTGTATATGCACCCGTGCACCCATATATATGCCAGGTGTATTGTACCCCTGGTGTATATGCACCCGTGCACCCATGTATATGCCAGGTGTATTGTACCCCTGGTGTATATGCACCCGTGCGAGTGACTTCGTACCACATTGTTAAATGCAATTTTTGGAAATTTGTCGATTCCGTCGTATATAATAACGACAATGTTGGGTTTATCCACCGCGACAGTGGCTTTTGGTAAGCACTACTTCGTCTCATGTGCTACAATGTAGACTTGAGGCCTGAACATCTACTTCCCATAAACCCCCCCCCCGCGAGCTCGACTTTGCCTTGGTGTAACTGGCTAACACACCTGACGACCGACAATTGGGATATCCGAGTTCGAATCCCGGTCAAGTCAATTGATTTTTTTCATGGCGAATTTCAACCCCGGTGCTGTTGAATTCGTTCATAATAAATTTAAATACGTTCATAATATATTTAAAAATGTAAGCGTTTGGTCACGGAGTAGTTAAAAACTTCATCATATGAATGCCCGACAAATGTACCGAAAATCAACGAACTTGACAACTAATCACGGGTGCTGCTGTCGAGATCAATTGTTATTCGCCGCGCATCACCTTTGCATCCCCTCATCTGATTTGAAGTGCGCTTCCGAATGCGCATTGCCGTTTAATAACATGAAAGACAAGTGCGCAGTAGCGTAGCAGAGTGATGAGCGATCTAGAAATGCGACTATTGGGCCCTCTGTTTCTTACTTGGAGGGAGATTTGATGTTCCTCCGGGAGGTTAAGGGGGGAGAGGGGGCAATGTAATATTTGAGCAAATGAGTAATTATGTGCGCACGCCGCTGTGGTAGTAGCAGCCCATCGTCAACCCAAAACCGTTTGGACCGAGGTCTATATCCCTTAAGGTAGTGCGAGCGAGATAGGTCGCTAGTCATAACACAGACCATTTTTTAATTATACGTTTGAATTTCACCAGATGGATTACGTTACTTAAGTAGCGCTTAGTAGGGCTGAGAAACTACAAAAGATGCAATCATCTGACAGCTCACCAATCCAGCTTTCGTCACATTTATGTTCTTTTGCTCATTACTCACGGGAAAAGACATCGATTTTTAACATGCCCAATCACCAGTCTATCTCCATACACCTACTTTTTCTTGAATTGTACGGAATACACCGAACAATAATGGAGTGTGCAATCGTTTCTCAGCGTCAAAGAGAGAAACTCTGGTTTAAAGTTCCCTTAAAAGAGAAGAGCAGAGTTTGTGATCAATATGAAGTTCCATTTAGCCATCCAACCGAAAATCAACCTTGAGGTCGTTAAGACATCAGTGCTGGAGACGGAATTAAAAACCTCTAAATAAGATTCATAAGGACGGAATGTCATCCCTTTGGCCACAAAGTCCGGCTTCATAAAACGTTATGAATAGCGTCGGATAGCGTTTTCTTTAAACTCCATGCAATATTGTAAACATCAGCTATTTGCAATGCAAAAGCCTCGCCGTAAAATTTAGGTTCATTAAGAGTGCAGAGAATAAGATGAACTTACTCTTATATTAGAATATACTAGTTTTTAAGGGTGGAGTATTTGAATGGGAACGCAGAAATGACAGGAGTAAGCCTCCACTATAAACGCTATTGTTGACGAACACGCAGAAGTCTCGAATATTCTTTGGCGGTAAGCCTAAATGGAAGATTACTCTTTATTATTTTTTTTTAAATTTATTGCTCCGTGGAAAAATATACATATTCTTAAGCGCATAGAAAACAAAACGGAGCCAGGTGTCCCCTGAGGCAATCGGCCTGTGGGTGGGGATACCATCAAAATTAAATAATGCAATACTTTACAGATAATTACTCATATTTAATGCCACATTCAATACCAGTACAATCAATAACTTATTTAAGAAAGAAAAAAACTGTTTACATTTCCTATATTCGATGAATATTGTGAATCACACACCTATAATTCAGTGTTCCATAGCCAGTATAATGAAGAATCAAATTAAGAAAAAGGAACAGACATTTTCCATATTCAATGGCCATGATTCTAATCAACTTACAAATCACACACATATATTTCAGTATTCAATGGCTATTAGGAGCAAGATTTAATTATGAAAAAAGAAACAAACATTTTCTATATACAATGGCCATGTTTCTAGAAAACTTAAGAACCACACACATGTATTTCAGTATTCAGTATCCAGTGCAATGAAGAACTTAGTTAACAAAAAATGAAACATGCATTTTCTATATTTAATAGCCAAGTTTTGATTCTATTTACAAATCCACTTAATATCTTTGCATTCTTGACATGAGAAGGTAACATATTGAATGCCTTTGGCCCTATACAAATGAAAGATCGTTTATACAGAGTAAGGTAGGGCTTCGGCAAAACAAAAAAATAATTTCACGCATAATTTCAATAACTTCAATTGTGAATAGAAGGATGAGATATCCCCGCATTAAGACTTATTTACGCCCAAATACGACTGTCTAATTGGAATTCGCGGAGTTCTGCAGACTTTCGACGATCTTCTTGTTTCCTAGATTAACTTCAGATAATCTCGTTAAAAAGCTGACAGTTGAAATGGTATCGTGGAATGCCCACGAGGCTTGAGATAAGCGTCAATCTCATCTTCCTTCGCTGCGATTCTTTGATCTCTTTCGTAATGTACGCAGCAAATGCTTTTTGTTATCAGCTCAGTTTGCTCGTCACAGCAAACCGCGAGCCACCGCAGGATATCCCACGGCTGCGTGGGACAGAGTCAAGTGGAGACGGACGCACGGTGCCAGGAGTGCCAGGTCGTCCGCTGGTGGAAAATGACCAAGCAGAACTTACATGCAGAGGCAGGCTATCAGATTTCAGGTGGTCAGAGCCGAGAAACATGGATAAATATAAAATGATCCTGAGCTGAAACATACTATGGACATAAAACTATTGGCATTTCTCACTCGTAAGGAGTTCCATCACAATAAGTGCAAAAAGTGGCAGATGGAACTGAACATAAAAAAGTGCGTAGCAGTCACCTTTTAGAAAAAGAAAAAGAGGCCAGGTAGGGCTTACAGGATTAATAATACGGAAATTATTCACGCCGAGTCTGTTAAGTACTTAGGGGTCACAATTACTCACGACATATCTTGGGGATAACATATTCGGGAAATATACGGTCAAGCTTACAGGAAGCTAGGCTTTATCAAGATAGTACTCGGAAAATGTGATGAGAAAGAGAAAGAACATTGTTATTTTTCAATCTTTAGGCCTCATCTGGAATATGCTGCCAGTGTATGGGATCCTTATGAAGCGGGGTTGATATCGGAATTAGATCGCGTGCAGCGAAGAGGAGCTAGGTTTGTGAAACGATGCTATGATAAGTTTAGTAGCGTGGCTGAATTGTTAGAAGAATTGGGATGGGGATCGCTATCACAGCGTAGATTAAATTATTGGCTTAACCTCCTAACTAAATTTCAGGAAAAACATTTCTCTGATGACCTAAAAAACATAATATTAACCCCCTCGTACTACGACAGATAAGATCGCGCCAATAAAATTAGAGAGGTATATTGCAGAACCGATTGGTATAAAATGTCATTTTTTTCCGCCTACCATTTGGGACCATAACAGCTGTGATTGTCGTCATGAATAGTGCGAATAGTGACAATAGGCAGACAGTAGATCTTTTTTTTATATTCTCTACGTTCTTATTTTTGCGTGATGTAAATATTGATGTTCTTATTTATGCATGATATTTTGAATCTGTAGTAGTAGCCCTTGTACCCCTTGCATGTTAGAACGATTGACGATAGAATGTTTCTTGGTTAGTCGATTTTTAATTGGCGCGTTGCATGCGTGGTATGCTGGTTTCAATGTAGTTTCGGTGTTCTGCCGCATAACTCATGCATGCCCGGTGTGGAAGCACCCCCTGCCACACACCCTTTAGGTGGCTTTCAGGGTATGACGTAGATGTAGATGTAGATGAATAAGTAGTCGTATTTAATATTATTAGACCTATTTACAGCATGAATCTGCCCACGCAGGTATGCGAGTCGTACAGACAGGCTTCAATTCCACCATCGTCTCAATAATGGGACATATATGAAATACTTATTCTTACCCTCTCATTATGTTCCAGTACTTAATCATGTACTCATCGCATCGCATGCAACTAAGATCTGTTAATTTGTTTTTCTTTGAAGAACTTGACTTAATTTTACGCTTGAAGCTCACAATTGTAATTTTCCGGTCAAGGATATTCAAATGTGACGTCTGGCAATTGTTTAAACTTATAACTGGAATAAAGGCCGTTTTACACGGGGCACGTAATTGCACAATCTAATGTATGTGCAATCGTGAATTTCAAAATTGCGTGTAAAGCGGCGAAATTCAAGAACGCATGCACGACTGCATGAATGCGAGACGTCAGAATAGCCCCTGCTCTAATTCGGTGGTCGCATTCTTGCAATTTGTATGAATAGCACTCCATCTAGCGGTCGCAGAATTAAAGACATCTAAGTTCACGGGAAGTTGACTGACGAAAAGGTTCGATAACCTGAGCGATGGGTGTTTACAGTTATTCGTCGTGTGGGAGGATATTTACAGTTACTTATATTGTTATTTATTTATATAGATAGTTAATAGCTCGTTAAATTGTTCCTCTGTCATCCGCATAAAATTGCGGTAGGCATTCCTGTCTTCTACAGCCAGCTCCTGTTGGACCATATTAAGAATGCCCGTTCCCTCCTCTCGCCTACGGATCCACTCCCGCATCCAAAGTGCTCTTCTCCTGCGGTTACGCTTTTCTATGAGTCCTGCGGCCCCGATCATAATTCCCACTACTGCTAGCTCTGCAGCAATCAATGCAGACTCCTCCTGATCCATCTTGAGTCTTCCTCTCACAGAGAGAGAGAGACTCAATGTCAATATCACAGAATCCCACAATCACCACAACCTTATTTTTCACTGAATGTCAACAACGTCGTGTACAGAATATCGTATATCTTCTGTTTGAACAAAACACTCGCTCTTAGCGTACTTATCATACGACTGGAATTCACGAATGAATGCATGCTTACGACCACCGTGTAAAGCAGTCACGCATTCGTTAACGCAATAAGTATTGCACGGCAGATTGCGGAATTAATGCAGTGTTAAGTTGTGCAATTTTGTGCCCCGTGTAAAACGGCCTTAATAGTTTGAGACATAAGAATAAGTCATGTAAAGAGTTCCAAACAATGGAAAGATGTCATTTTTTTAGCCTTAGTAATATAAAGAAACCAAAACATGACCCGCAGGTAAAATCATTTAATTATATGATGCAAATCATTTTCAGGAAAAGAAAAATAATCATAGTAAACACAAAATATAAGCGACCAACTGAAACAAAAACAATAATTCACTGAAATGATCATTATTTCATAATTTTAGCAGCCGAGTGGTAGGATTTTGGACAGCCCTTTGCATAACATTCCAGTTTCTGGCACATGGTCATGTTTTGCCCAATCAACATGTCTCGCCATTAGATGACTCTTGAATAACTCACGCTTTCTCACTACTCATCGCATTTCGTCCCGTGGAGAAAAATAACTAAACGGTATCGAGTTAACGGCATTAATACCTCCGTGTTATCTCCCCGGTGAGTGCTCTCTGATTGCGACCGACGGAGGACAAATGGACGCAGCCACACTGAGAACGAGTCCCGGGAGAACGTGTTGGCGAATGTCATGGAGATAAGAGATCGAGCGACTAACGGGAATGACATCCCAAGATGGCTCTTAAATGAAGAGGGGGAAAATGAAAACAAAAAATTATAAAAGAACGATCCCAGCGAGAACATTTTATTGAAACAACAGGTTGCCGGGGAGAACAGTGGATGAGAAAAAGCTGATGTATTTGAAAGTGGCAGCTGCAGTCGTTGATCCTTTAGTGCATGATGATGAGTCTCTGATGGAGTAATGGTTGATGCCCGTCGTCACGACAACAGACCCTGTGGTCATGACGAAAAAAAAACCGCGCTCGTGCGAAAGTGAAGTCAGAAACTTGTTCTGGCCATATTCCAGCGAAATGTATTTAAGGGCGACATTCGCGTATCCCTATAATTTTCATAGTTATAAGTATCAGAGAAGTTACAATCGTTTGGTGCAGAGAAACAAGGGTTTGAATACTGTAAATAAATTCCATGGAGGACGAGATTTTTTCATCTCCATCATTAGTAAAAAAGAAAAAGATGTTTCACTACCGAAGCAATTCATGGTCAAATCAATTTTTTTTCATTAACCAAGCATGAAGCGTATAAAGCTTATTTTTGCGTGCCTGAAACGGAAAGGAAAATCTGATACGGGGAAAGAATGACCGGAGGACGCAATGAACAATCTCCCCTTGGCCGGAATGGAAGGAGAAATCATTCTGATGCGTATTTCACCCTCCCTCCCGACATAGAGTAAGTATATATAGAGTGGCAAAGCAATGCTAAAAACTGGACATACATTTTTGAGAGATTTGGGAAGAATTTCTCAGGTGCCACCACCTTATGGGAGGAAGAATTTTGGCTTATGGAGAAGGCCACTAAGGAGGCGCTAATGGTACTCGGTGATTTTGCATCAACATACAGAAGAGTGGATTTACCGTGGCTGTTGTGTGCTTTTTATCGAGTATCAATTGTTCTGTCGTTTCTATGATGCATCAGTAAGCAGTTGACTCCGTGTTTGGTAATCGCGTGTCTAATCATATTGACGAGAATTAGATTTATTATAGACAGGCACATTCAAATACATGTTTAATTTGGTCTCGACGACTCAATAAGATTGGTTGTCGTTGCTATGGGTCGATTAGTAAACATCCAGGCACCGACATCATCATAAGAACATCATGAGAGATATGCGACACTAATGAAGTGGCCGTGTGCCAAAGCTCATTTTTTTACGGCTTGTCGTGCAACTTCGATACACCTGTTCCATTTATCGGCCAAAGTATTATTTAAAAACTCATATCCGAATCTCCCTATCTCTTTGCCACTCTTTATGATTGTACTTACTCTATGCCCCCGACCATCCCCTCCCCCTCATCCACTGAAAATATTCTCATACACACACACATAAAATTAAAACAATGCCCTCCCGCCCCAGTCAGAAACGACTCCGCCCCCTCATTCGAGATCCCCGCCCCCACAACCGTCTCCACGACAACTTCTTCCGCGATGGCAACAATTTCCCGAGGACGCAATGAGTCCGGAGATTTGGCCCACCACTTCCTTCACTCACCCCCTGCCCCCCCCCCCCTGCCATTCACCTCCTGCGGGGCGCGAGGAACCCATTTCCTCCTCCTCCTCCACCTCCTGACCCCCTTGAAGATGCTCTGACCTCACTCCCGAGAGGACACTGATCCACAAGCATCTTACGCGAGCAATCACAAGCGTGCATCCTCGTCACCAAATTAGGCGTAAATTGCGAATATGCACACAATTGTCAATTCGCACTCTCGCTGAGACCCGTGATTAATCAATCAAAGGATACGACGATTGTGACCTCTGAAAGTGGAAACATGGGGAGTTATTTTCGCTGTTCATTTAAGCACAAACACACACCTGCGAGAAATAAATGAAGGCATTTTTGTAACTAAATTATTATTGGTACTACCATGCTGGGAAATAGTTTGGGGCATTTGAATATTTAACTAATTGATATAAATAAGAAAGTGGACAATTCGTCGTTCAAAATATTGCATATGAAAAAGGGCGGGCACAAGCTTTGTGAAATCTCTTAATATGAATATTCAAAAGAGGAAAAAGAGGAGTACATAGTATCACTCCTGAACACTTTTATTTATACACCGACCATTGTTTCGGCAAGATATGCCATCGTTAGGGTCACAGCGTGCCGCATTATCGGTTGATCGGAGGTGTAATAGTGCCCTTATCTTTTGCCTCGTCTAAAGGTTGTATTTAATGCTATAATTGAAATTTTGGAAATTAATATCTGGAAAAAATTAACCCGGAAATTTCCCCATTTTCTCATTCACTTTCTTGTAATATGCAGGAACAATGGAAAATGAATTCCCCAAGTTCGCCAGCCAGTTGGCAGAATGCGGGCTAGGGCTAGGTGGTTTTCCTATATAATGGTTCCAACATCAATATTTTTTAAATATTGGGATTCTAAAATCACAATTTTGGAACGACCAATACCATAGAGTATGTACATACAGAGTGGCAAAGAGATAGAGAGATTCGGTTGAGTTTTTAAATAATACTTTGGCCGATAGATGGAACAGGTGTATTGAATTTGCACGACAAGCCATAACAAATGATCTTAGGCACACTTGAGAACTTCGAGCCAGGGCCGCCTCGAACCCTTTCCCATCGTCCTCAAGCACTTGCTTCTCATCCTTCAACAATCGTCGAACCCCGTCGAGAAAAACACCGAGAGAGGGGTAAGGAGGAAAAAAAACAAGAGAAGAATCTCGCGCGCAGCCGACTCGGAGAAGATGACCCAGCCCCGCATCATCACGCTGAGTACGCGAACGATTTCACGAGAGCAGATGGGGAGGAGGGTGTGGGGGATGGGGAGCTAAGATGAATTGGCAGTTGCCCTCCCCCAATCAAGAGAAGGGGGCTGTGGCGGAAAGACGCGCGACGCGAGGGACGCGAAGGGAAGCGCAATATCACAAAAAGAAAACGTTTAAAGAACAAAAACATTCCCACTCCACTTATCGAACTTAAATTCATTTCTTTTTTCAAGTTCTCCAGAGTAAAATATAAAACCGCTCCCTCATTTTTTTCTTTTTAATTTTCGGCTCCTTCCTGTTTACGTCCTGTCCTTTCAATATCCGCCGCTCCAGTATTACTTATGAGATTTCAATTTTATTATCGCTAAAGGTGGATCGAGTGGAGAGCGAGACGCGGGGGGAGGATGCTATAGGAAATTGAGCCCGTGGGGGTCGGAGAACATCAGAGGAGACGCGCTCAAAGGGGAAGCACTGTTTGCCATCTCGAGAAGAAGTCGATGGAAAATAGATGGAGATGAGGAGGGCAAAATGGGCAAAAAAACAGTAAAACACCACCGGAACAACACAAAGGGATATACGGAGATCAATCGAATGCCCCATTTTTTTCCCCAAAGAAGACCTCTTCGCCTCGAAATCTTCCCGCCGCTAGAGTGTCTTCATTTCCTTCGCTCCGACGATGGAATATTTTAAAAAAAAAGGGGGTTGCACGCGTCAAAACAGGCAGAACAAGAGTCCTCGCAAAATGCGCGAATATCGACGCGTGTACTTACTTCCCGCCTTGCTCATAAGGTCTGAAGAAGACTGCAAAGCCTTCGTCAGAAACCTAGTTTTAATACACCATGCCAACAGTCTGAGATAACGAGCGATTTCAACACCACATGAGGATCACGTCAATAGGTTTCGGTTGCGAAATGAGCTTCTGACAAAAAGGTGCAAGTTTGTTTTTGGTTACGTCGACGATGTAAGAGTGCCACAGTTCTTCTCGCGTTGCGGTCAGAAAGTTCACCCTATATTTTAAGTGATACCAGAGGACCAATCAATAGATCGCAGCTAAAGCGTGAGTCACACGATACTTGACCTTGTACAAGTCCGAGGATGCTAGCGAGTACTGGATTTATAATATGAAACCTAGAATGCTTGAAATCTTCCTAGGAGCTATCACACGATACTTGAACTTGCACAAGGTCTGTTTGGTAGATCTTTGATCTCGTACAGTCGCGGAAGGAGTTTTAAATAGATGATTTCGAACGAAGACGACGGCTTTTAGCCGCTGCAGCTGCCGTAATAGCAGGAGTAGGGGCAAGAATGCTTAAAAACGTTATTAGTATTATAAAGACACGAGTGCCTACCATAATTGTCGATTAAAACCTCAATTGCCTCAGGCACCCAAGCCATTGTGTAGTGTTGTGAGGTTTGAGTTGTTTATTTGATTGCGGGAAAATGTAATTGTCACGAGGGACTATGGAGGCGCTGACATAAAAAATTGACGACCGCATTGCAAAGAGCAAGGGTGATTGGCCGGCGGCTACTACGTCCATCTAGGAGCAAGTATCAAACTAGTACCGCACCAATTACGAAAACAAGGATACCAGCTAGTATGCTAGCGATCATGCAGGATTTCCAGTATGCTTGGTCTGTATCACACGATACTTGACCTTGCACAAGTCCTAGTATGCATCCTCAGATTTGTACAAGGTCAAGTATCACGTGATTCAGGCTTAAGCTATCACGTTCAGTCAAAACGTTTAAGTTGGCCATGGGAGTATAACTATTAGTACTGCGCACTCCACTGAGATAAGTAACCAATGAAAAATGTCTTCGCAATTGCGTCACCTTCACCTCGTCCACATTGGGGTCCTTGGAGGATGCAAGGAGGAAAGAAAACGCGACTACCGACACGAGGAAGGCCAACAAATCAAACAGAACGGTACCTAATAAACTCACCAAACCTGAAACAGCCGGAGGGAAGGGAAAGGATGGGAATAGGCCGCGGAAAAGAACCGCCGGCACCCGACCGAAAAATATAGCGGCCGGGCACGCTTGTGAAACCTCGTATTTAATTACACAAGAGACGATCAGCCAAACCTACAAAAAGAGTGACTCTTTACGCCTCTTGGAGTTCAAAGCCCCTTCAGTCACCGGAGAAGTGGCGCCCAGATCCAGGCACAACCCCATTCGGGGACGTGATAAAGCACCGAAGACCCCTCCGGAATCAAGCGTTAGCACCACGACAAGGCGGAGTTGGCGGCTGATACGCTCTTATCTAAAAGGGTTCCAACTGTGCTTAGAGCATCAATCTTTCCCGAAAAGGCAGTGGACGTACCTTTGCGAACTACCAGAAGACCAACAAGCAAAATGTGCGTGAATGATCAACAGAGACCTCTCTGAGATCTCTCGCAGAAAAAGGCTTATTACGTACATTCGTATACAAACCGCCAACCATTATCAACATCAGACAAAATGCACCGTTAAATGGCTAAGCCACGTTGCCAATTCATGGCGTTGGAGACTATAATGCTGAAAAAGACTTACTTTAGGTAATCAGGACTAATATTAGAATATAAACAGTAACTAGTATCCACATGTTTCAATACAGTCCTTCCAGGATGACACTATTCACACCATTATCCAAATTTATAGAACGTGAACTGCCCATAAGGATGATTACTCCCTATCGCCACAACAATCGTATGGATAAATCAATGAAAGATTGGTCAAATCTCACTACATGCTACCGTCACTGAAGTAAAAGGATCGTTACGTAGTGCCTCAGGCAAGATATTTCAGTCCGGGCACGCAACAAAAGAACCGGCGAAGTGCAAAATAATAACTCGATATGTTTCAAGGCGACCGTGCCCCGCGCAAGTTTTCATTCGACATGGGTGTCCCTCTGTGGTAGGCAACAGGATCGAAGAATTCAGAAAGAACCTCAAAAGGGTTTGGAATCCTGAAAAGTTAGGATCACGCAATAAGTTGGTATCGGATCGGAAATGACTTCCCCATAACAACCTCGGCACTCTTACGTCATATTAGGGAAATATGCGGTCAAGCATATAGGAAGCTAGGCTTTATCAAGAGAGTACTCGGAAAATGTGATGAGAAAGTGAAAAAACGTTGTTATTTTTCAATCGTTAGGCCTCATCTGGAATATACTGTTAGTGTATGGGATCCTTACGAAACGGGGTTGATATCAGAGTTAGATCGCGTACAGCGAAGAGGAGCTAGGTTTGAGAAACGATGCTACGATAAGTTGGCTAGTGTGTCTGGACTGTTAGAAGAATTAGGATGGGAATCGCTATCACAGCGTAGATTAAATTATAGGCTTAACCTCCTAAATAAATTTCAGGAAAATCATTTTACTGACGACATAAAAAACATACTATTAACCCCTTCATACTACGGCAGATTAGATCGCGCCAATAAAATTAGAGAGCTAGATTGTAGAACCGATAGGTATAAAATGTTATTTTTTCCGCGTACCATTCGGGACCATAACAGCTGTGATCGTCGTCATGAATAGTTCGAGTATTGACAATAGGCAGGCAGTAAATCTTTCTCATTATATTGTCTACTCTCTTATTTATGCATGATGTAAATATTGATGTTCTTATTTATGTATGATATTTTGAATATGTAGTAGTAGTCTTTGTATCCCTTGCATGTTGGAACGATTGAAGATAGAATGTTTCTTGGGTATTAGATTTTTAACTGGTGCTTTGCATGTGTAGTGCGCGGGTTTCAATGTAATGTCGGAGTTCTACCATATCATTCATGCATGCCTGGTGCGAAAGCACCCCCTGCCACACACTCTTTGGGTGGCTTCCAGGGTATGACGTAGATGTACATGTAGATGTGAGGTTGGTTGGAACGTGGGCGCACTTGACCATCATCCCCCGGCAAAAAAAAAAACACTGGAATTTTCTGGAGTTTGAGACATACAATTGATGAACAATCAATTTCCAAATTTGCAGCTTTTCACTGTTTTCTCATGAGATGAAACCCAAAAAAAATAACTGAGTGCAATGTGAACCACAAAGAAGTCAGAGTGGTCCAAGGTGAATTCATCAAATCCATTTATCCCAACCAGCAAGTTTTCATGGGTGAAGTCAATTGATACTTTTACTGTGAAAAGTAACATTGAAAGAAACTCAAAATTAAAACAGAAAATGAGGAAATTGAACAAGTGAAACAATTTTGCCATTTGGATAGTGTGCTTACAGAGGACAGCAGATGTTGTGCAGAGAAAAAGAGAACGGTGTCAATAACAAAAGAGGCCTATCAAAATAAGAGAAACCTTCTAACAGACAAGCATATGAATATCGAAACTCGGAAAATGTTTGCAAAAACATTCATTTGGAGTACATTGCTCTATGGAAGCGAGAGTTGGTCACTCCGGAAACGGGAAAAAGAGCAATTATAAGCAGCAGAGATGTGGATTTGGAGAAGGATGCTTAAGATAAGCTGGACGGAAAAGAAAAGTAATGAAGAGGTTTTAATGGAAATAAATGAAAAGAGAACCCTACTCAACACCATGGAAAAAAGAAATATAAAATTTTTAGGACATCTCCTGTGACACGATAGATCTTTTGTGAATGTGATGGAAGGGAAGGTGCTCGGATGAAGAAAGGTAGAGGGAGACCAAAGTTACAGTAACAGAACAGGGCACAAGAACTGATGGGGACGGAAAATTATCGGCAGTTTAAGAGATTAGCAAAATGCAGGACCATTTGGTTGCAGCAATAAGGTGGAGCCTTTAGTTAAACAGGAAGCAGACCAAAAACGATAAGACAAGACACAACCCGGCCACTTTGCTCGTGCTTGGCTGTTGAAGTGTGGCCGATGCAAAAAGGGGCGCTTTATTCATATAATGAGAGTCCCCGGTCATAATTTCGCCCATCTCCCTGATGATATACAATCCCGAGGAATTCTACCCTACGCTTTGAGGAAAAGGGGATGGGGACGATTAAGATGCCCCCTGCCGCCCGGAACACTTACAGCCGAAACATGGCCGCCACTGGCAGGCAATAAACCTGAGAGCAAGCAGACTGGCCATAAAATTCAATGCGCTATTACTTTAAGGAAACGATGAGATTTATGACCCTTGACGGCAGAGTTTATAAAGGAGTTACTCCTCGTATTATACGTCATTCGAAGCGTGATAAAACGTTTCGGTCTCTATACAACCTAACATCTCATTTTAAACTCGCCCTTCTTTTAATTTTGCACTTCTAAGAATGTATATACAACACACTCCTACTCATGGTCCGTAAAACTGTTTTCCTCCCGTGTACATTGCGAAATAATGGCACTCATAATTTCTAAGTTGTCTAAAATTTCCACATAATAGGGTGAAAACAACCGGAAATCATTTAGGTACGTATCCTACTTCTTCCTCGAATTTAAAAAGAGAGACTCCAGAGCAGAATAGAAATACTTTCAATTTGCCGAACCTAAAAAAATGTCCAACTAAAATCTTCACCAGATTTCTAAACGTATCTTTCTTAATTTATGATTTTCACACGCGGAATTATATATATTGGGGTTAACTAAGCGACTAAAAATGCCCATATTGTGCAGATTTTCGCAGCTCATGATGTATGGCAGGTAATCTTTGGGTTCTACGAGTAAAGAAATCAGTTACTTTCCGCGTTTTATAAGGGAGGCAATTGAAATAGGAAAGAGACCCCAAAACATAAATAGAGAGGATTGCTATAAACTCCCTTATATATATGGAAATCACTTCTTTGGAATGAATTTTTATTGTCATTAATTGTAAATTCATCAACTGCCGAATTCGTTAATTTATAAAAAAGAAGACCATTGTTGTTTAAAAAGCCCGACGAAGCCGGCAGCAGAGCACGGCGAAACTGTCGCAAGAATAATACAAAAAATACTCGCAGAACCCCAAGATTACCAGATATAAAAATGACCATTTTCATGAATTGTTAATTTCTTCCAAACAACACTAATCATATTTTGGAAATTTTGTTCCATTTTCACAGTCAATTGTGTTTCGCTGGAATAAGAATGTTACGTTCTCAATATTGTTAAGTAGGCATCACTCGTTCGAATCCTCACGCAAATAATCACCAGGCCAGATTTAATGACAAGTAGAAGCTCTGAAGATTAAGACTTAGAGATTCGTCGAAACGTCGCAAAAACACCAGGATGATCACCTTAGAAGCTTTTCTAAATTAGCAGGCGCTCCCCAATCATTAGTAAAGCAAGGCGGGATAGTATTTCCTTTCAAAAAAAGTCACTCATCCGTAACAACGGCTGATCTGGAATATAACAAGCATTATAGATCATAACTCTCTCTCACTCGTACGCAAACGCACGGCTAACTACTCCGCTCCAGTTCGGCATTCGCAATGTCATGTGCTGCACCGGCGAGGACAGAATTACGACCACCACGAAAAGCAGACCCTGGATCACCGCCGCGAAATTATTGGCCAAGTGATGAGGGGAATCGATCCTGACATGTACCCCCTTTCCAGGATACGATGAGACTGCGACAGGGAATCAACCGACGGGGAATAGTCAATTGCTCCCACGATATTTAACCTGGTTATCAATTGGCGAAGCAATCTGAAATGTTAAAGAGAGTAAGCATTCAATTCATTCTCTCTTCGAGTCATTCGCTATAGGAACGAGAAAATTAATATCCAACGAACTCTACAGGCATTGAAAATGGGTGATCTGAAGAGAAACGTTTTAGGGACGAAAGTGAAAGGAATTGAGCCCTAATTTAGATCCATATAATGCCCCGCGAGCCGCCGCATGGGCGTGTGACAGGGGATGTTAAGTCACCAGCCGTGTAAAGGTATACGTTTTTTGGAGATGAAATGGTGACATTTGTTATAGGAGTGTATTTAGTGGAGCCCAATTTTTATTGTGGTCGCTTATTGTTCGCGGAAAGAACGAGTTCTGGTACCTATCTGTTCGGCAGAGTATCTCTCTTATTTTATCGCATCTGTCAGACCTAGAGATGTAGTGAGGAGTCATGATAAAATTCTCTGTGTCGCTCTGAAACACACCAGATCTGAATATCTCAAGCAGCCTAGGCCTAGAGTGAATCCTCCGAGTCTCTTGGGGCTCCCACCTTGATCCCTATTAAAGTTGTGAGACAGTATATGTACGCTCGTAGAAGTTTTTAACGAAGCGTGCTGATTTTCTTTGTATTTTATTAATTTTTTTGGTTAAATCTATTTGACCAGGGTCCCAAATGCTCGCGGCGTATTCGAGGTGTGGCCTAATCAGAGCGAAGTAGCATCTCTCTTTGACTTTTTCATCCGAGGACCTTCCTATTATACGTTTAATCTAGTTTCTTTAATGCTGCGCCACATATGTTCTGTATGTGTAATCCCCGCGATATATCACATGTCAAGGTAATTCCAAGAAAACATTTAATTCATTATCACTCCTTATAGAGGCGTCAAAAGCCAGGAAAAAACGTGTTTTAGATTTAAAAGTGTTGCTAGTTAGACACATGTATGTTTACAAAATTTTAAGATCTTTCTATGTTCGAAGTGGTTACTCACCATTGTCTACTCCAGAAAGGTACTCGTGTGATATGAGGAAAAAATGTAATGTATATTTATGTAAACCAAAATTAACCCTATTTAAAAGATCATTTCTGTACGGGGGGGGTCTAAGGTATTCAATGTTTTGCCAGAAAACATAAAAATGGAGTGTAATTCCCGTAAATGTCTGTGTTATGTGAAATCATGGCCATTCACTCAGCGCAATATTGAAAACTTTTTTAAAAACAATGAATGAAAGATTTCCGTACTTGTATAGATTGTTTTGTATTTCCTTGTTTAACACTTCCAACGTTATTGTTGACTTCACTAGTTTGTAATTCGGGGTTTCAAGGTTAATTTCTTTGACATTTGCATGTTTTTAGTTTTTCTCTTTTCGAGAGCAATGTGTGTTTTTGTTTGTTTAAGAAGGTAATATTTAAACAGGCAATAACCTTTTAAGGTTATCTAAGTATCCCAATTCATGTCGTTGCCAATATTTTTGTACCACCTTTGGATGCAATGCATGTTTATCTATCTGTCTTTTAAGTTTCCCTGTCGTTTGAGAGGCACATAATTCATGTAAAGTGATATTCAATCTAGCATTACTCTCATTCAAGAGGAGAATTAATAATTATATCGAAGGTGTCTTATTTTGCCTCTCCAATTTGGTCAAATCTAAAGGTCAGAAGTCCGGATTTCTTCGCGTGGGTTCGCTTATGTTGGCGTAGAGTCGCGTCGCCCGAGATGAAATATTTTCAACTATCGACGCGTGGAACGCGTAGAATCACAACCATGGCTGACCGGCGGAGGGTAGGTTCTACGGATGAAATAATCTTCTCCGAAATTCGAGAGGAGTACATGTTCCTGCACTACTACAAGGACTATCGATACAGGGATAGAAAACCTAAGGGAAGAAGGCGTGGAGGGAAAAGGGATTCAATGGTGCGGCTGCATCCAGTTCTTCCTTTAAAAAACTGCACGTTAATTAGCTCTCAGCAATTTGGCGTGCGGATGAGAGGAATTTAGTTGTAGAGGAAATCGAAGAACAATAGCTATTGCACTTGGATGGAGAGAGATAACTATAAAGACTATAATTATCAACAATAGTTTGTAGAGCTATAAGGACACGCGGTCGTCACCTTTTTTTTACCATTTCTTCTCTCCTGTAGATGGTGTGTGTAGGTACCACCTACGCGTAGGTTCGCTTACATGCGAACGGTTCACGCGAAGAAATGACGCGTCTCGTTGCGCGCGTGCGCGTCTGACGCGTCCATGAAAACGTACCTTAATGCGACGGAATAGGTGGGGTGGGCGTGACACAAAGGGGACACAAAGAAATGTAGACAAGGGGATAGAATGGCGCGGCGCGGACTTATACAGTCCACAGTTCATTGAAGACCACGCGTGGGGAATAGCATAGCTCGCGGGTATAACCTCTTCGAGTAACTTACGTTTCCGCCCGTCGCGATCGGCGACAGTAAACGAACGCGGGGAGCGCAAGGACTCTCATTTCAGCGAATACAGGAGGTGACGTTTTATCACTGATATCGCCAGCTACATGCTAATCATCCGTTCCTCCAACAAAAAAATGATTAGGATCAATTTTGAAGGTAATTTTGTCCACTATCCAATTTTTAATTGGTGCTTCCATAACTCATGCCAAAAAATAGTGATGTCAAATAAAGTCGATAATTTTCAAATATTTACCAATAAAAAAGGTTTTCCAGCGGGAATTTTTGTCGGAAAGCATCATATTCGTGTTCAGCAGCCCAAAAAACTGAAAGATACCAAAAATCATCTCTCCATCACATGTTCACAGCTAAACCCTTTTTGAACTCGGACTTCTACATCTAAATCTACATAATACCCCGCGAGCCGCTGCATGGGTGTGTGGCAGGGGGTGTTAGGTCACCAGCCGTTTAAAGATGTAAGTTTTTTGGAGATGAATTGGTGACATGAATTGTAGGAGTGTATTTAGTGGAGCTCAATTTTTATTGCGGTCGCTTATTGTTTGCGGAAATCACTAGTTATTATACCTATCTCTTCGGCAGTGTATCTCTCTTATTTAATAGCATGTGTCCTAGACCTAGAGATGTAGTGAGAAGTCATTAAAATATATTCTCTGTGTCGCTCTGAAACACACCAGTTCTTAATATCTCAAGCAGCCTAAACCTAGCCTCCGAGTCTCTAAGGGCTCCCACCTTAATCCCTCTAAAAGTAATGAAACACTATATGTTCGTTCGTAGCAGTTTTTACCGAAGCGCTCTGGTTTTCTTTGTATTTTGTCAATTTTTTTGTTTAAATCTTTATGACCAGGGTCCCAAATGCTCGCGGCGTATTCGAGGTGTGGCCTAACCAGAGCGAAGTAGCATCTCTCTTTGACTTTTTCATCCGAGGACCTTCCTATTATACGTTTCCTGGACTATTATGTATTACAATCACACAGGTTGTTTTAGATTTTATTTAAATATAATGCTTCAGAAGATATCGAGTTAATGTAACAACTAAACCATATGAAGCTCCGAGCCCGCACCTGCACTGCAAATAGACGTCAATAAATGTTGATAAGGATAACACTCTCCATTGGCTCAGAGTCAACTTTGAGCAAAAATGTGAAATCTTTTTCGCCAAAAGCTTGTAATCAATATTATATAATCAAGGGTCGAAGAAGACATATAATCACTATAGAGGATAATGTCAGAGGATAGTATATCCCCACCAGCATCTCAATAGAAGAGAATATTATAGAAATCATAAGAAAATGACAACCATTTCATAACATGTTCTGACAACGCTTGGAGACAGTCCATCTCCTGTTATCGCGGCAGCCGATAAAAAGCATTAACCAAAGTAAGGTTTAGTTTCCTCAATGTCAAAGAAAACAGTTAATCCAAAAAAAGATAACACTGTCTCGATAAGAAATCTCTGAAAATACTGCTGAAGTATGAGAGAAAAGCGAATCCTTCAAATAATAATTCGTTCGAATGTCGGAATACAAAGTGCGCAGCGAGTTCATCGTTTTCCGGGCTCGTGTAACATCAGAAAATGACATCACAAAATAATTGACAAAGGGACGTGAAAATCAAACGGTGTGGTGAAGCAAAGGGTCAATCCCTTCAGCATATCAAACACTTGAATGGGACTGTTCGAAAAACCCTGTGCCATTCGAAGTAATGCCCTTGATAGCGTATTCCCTCCCGCTTGATCTTTGTGAGATGTAGATTTCAAACCTGTTTACATAATCGCCCGTTCCGTCCTCCAAAAACTCCCTTTTATGATCCTGATGAACCTGCATCTACAGTGTGTTGCCAACAGGTACCCTGGAGGGCATCCTGGAGGGCATCCTGGAGGGCATGTGGCAGGGGCCGACACCAAAATATGTACGAACTAACCGTCAGACATGACTAAACTATTATAGTTCGAAGTTCCACAAAGGAAAAAGCACTCGCCATTACCGGGGCTCGAACCCAGATCCCATGAAATCGTGCCGTGTACTTTATCCAGTTAAGCTAACGGAGCCTCCTATTCCACTGGGATTTTATTTGAGGGCTTAAGAAGGTTTGAGTGAAATGCCATTTTACCTAGAAATCATTAAATTTGGTCTCATTTCAAAGAAATATATATATATCTCTCTTCCATTGAGATGAAAAATTCAACCCCTTACCACATTACTTTCCGAGATATTAGCCAGTGAATATCAGTCCTTTTACATGGAAAATGGTGCGTGCATGCATTCCGGAGAGACCTTGTATTAAAAATGAGGCATTTACTACACTTAGCTCTCGTCAAAAAATCAATAGTGTATAGTTTGTGTTTTCTCAACTATTTTTGAAAATTAATTATATTGTCACCGAAGGAAATTCCTCGGGAATCACAATAAACCTTCCGTTTTGATGGAGTTTGAAACGTACCGCGTGAAAAAAAATCAAGTTAAAGACTTATCTCTGTATTTTTATTTGATTACTTACAATTTCTCTCATGTAAAACTATATTATTGAATCATTAATAATGCAATATTTAATTCGTTTGTCACAGTTGGTGAAATTAAAACTTATGATTCGAATGTGGTTCAAAGTATATGTTGAGTATGGTATGAACAAAGATTTATCGAACAGTGATTAGACCTGTGGTCATATATGGTTCAGAAACGAGGACCATCACCACGGAAGAAGAAGAATTACTTAAAAAATGGGAAAAGAAAGTACTAAGAAAGATTTTTGGTGCTACAAAGGAAGGTGGACAGTGGAAAATACGGAGAAACAGAGAACTCGAGGAACTCCACAAACACCCTAACATAGTGACAGAAATTAAGAGCAATAGATTAAGGTGGTTAGGACATGTCGAGTGAATGCCTGAGGATAGGATGGTGAGAAAGATATTTCATGGTCATTCTAGTGGTCAAAGATTGAGAGGGAGACCCCGGAAAAGATAATTGGATGATGTAAAGGATAATCTGAGAAAGATGAGAATTATAAGATGGAGATCGCATGCCGGGAATCGTGATGTATGGGCTAACATCGTCGGAGAGGCCAATGAGGCCCTACGAGGGCTGTAGCGCCGAGGAGCAGGTAAGTATATCGAATATGGTCTCTATTATCATTAGGGAACGATCTCGCTCGCACTACCTAAATAGAAATAAGTTGCTCGGGATTGCCGCTCACATGATGTCACAGAAGCAGTCCAGAGAGTCCGTGCGCTTGGCGCCCCAGTCTGCGGGGATGGAGTCACAAATGGAAGGCAGAGAGGTGTTCGATTGTTCACCATATCCACGTCACCCTCGATCCAGCCCAAGTCGACTCCTCGGGTGTCGGTTTGGCGAGATTCGCAATGCAGATATGTCCCTGTGAATTTTGAGTCTGTTGTAGTAGTCTTTGTATCCATTGCATGTCGGAACGATTGACGATGAAATGTTTCTTGGTTAGTAGATTGTTAATTGGTGCATGTGTGGTACGCTGGTTTCAATGTAGTTTCGGTGTTCTGCCGTACAATTCGCATGCCTGGTGTGGAAGCACCCCCTGCCACACACCCTTTGGGTGGCTTGCAGGGTATGACGTAGATGTAGATGTCCCTCAAAGTCATCCATCACACACCTTGAAGGACACCGTCTAACGCGCACATATTGAGCACGGACAAGCGCATTTGACGCATCTTTTGATACACTGTGCGATGAGAGACGATGCTGAGACACGGCAGCCGCACAACATGATACGATTAACGGAGAGATAAAGAGCACACGAGCACCGCATGACGCGAGGATTATTTAATTCATATTGCACAACACTACGTCCACATAACCAGTCGTCCTTACAAGTACGAGGGTTGTTTTTTAAGTAAGTACCGCTTTAAATTATAAAAAAATGCAAGTACCTATACTTTTCGTTACAATTTTATTGTTGCACGAACACTGTACCTTAATGTACTTACCTACATGATTTCCACTAATATTAAGGCACTTATCGCATCGTGGAACCAGCTTTTGAATCCCACCCTCACAGCAGTCTTCCGCCTGATTTGACTACCGCTGTAAAACGGTCGTTTTGACCTCGTCGTCGTCGTGGCGCTGACAACCACCAGATGCATCTTCAAATGCAGAATCAGGCGGTAGTCACTGGACGCTAGATCGGCATAGTACGAAGAGTGATCCAGTTGTTCCCAACCAAATGATCCAATGAGATCTTGAGTTTGATCAGCCGTGTGTGGACGGGCATTGTCATGGAGCAAAACGATCCCCTTACTCAGCGTGCCAGGCATTGTGTTTTGGATTCCCTAAAATCTCTAACCCATTTCTGTTCTATTCCATTGTTCATTATGTTCTTTCCATAATCTTCGCTGATCTGATGATGAATCTCAGCCGCTTTCGTGCCTTTAGCAGCGAGAAAACGAATCATAGAGCGTATTTCACAGTCGGCGGGATTCTCAATCGGCGGAGGCATTTCAAATACTCACAAACAAACATAAACTCGGTCGAATGTTTCCTTAATGGCGTATAAGACTTCCCAACAGATGTAGGTGTACTACAGCACGAATGCACCAAATGTCGACCGCAGCACTGTTGTGACCGAATTTCAAAACGGTACTTACTTAAAAAAACACGACTCGTATATTTTCAGATATTAGGCACATAAAATAGGGTTAGAGTAAACGACACGGGCCAAGCATTCAAACTGACCAGTTTCCAACTTAAAACGTAATTTTGAAAATCGAAAGAGGAAACGAATGACATGGGACGCTTGATAAAAGAACATATCACTCTATGGGATGTGCGTATTTAATCTGATAGACAAACGGAGAAATGTGAAGAGATTTCATGAAATAATACAAAGAGTTTGAAGAAATAAGTTTATAAAGAATTCAGATAGATAAGCTGGATTAAAATTATTTGGAATCGGCCACTTTATCATCCCAAAATATTTCTCCATTGCAAAATAAGTTACAAATACACATCGAAACAACTTAAGATGAACAATTAGTGATTCGATTTATTCACCCACTGACCTGCGCGGTAAGACAAATATTCAGGTACCGAGTTCTGTGCGTCGACGGCAGATTTGATTCTGAGATGCGCGAAAAGTTTTATCTATCCTCGAATGGAGTGGTTCAAAAGTATGTTTGGCTCTTCTTTGCATAACGCACTGGTGAACTCATACCCAAAGAATTCGCTGGACCCACAAATCTCTCTTTATTTCACCTGAGGAAACACTATAAAGGATAAACCAATGACATCCATCCAGTTCTTTTACCAAGTGCAACCATTGATCTAGAGTGATCCTCAGAAGTATTATTTTGCTGTGCGAGAGACAGAATTACCAGACAAAGTTTAACGAAAAGCAGCAGGAAACTATTATCAACATGGTCTAGAAAACACGGTTCATATTGTATTGAGTATCTAAGTTCGATCTAATTTTAGCCTTTATTTAAACCGTTTAATTATGCACGGCATTATCCAAATCGATGCAGCAATGACCCAGGGGGATTTTCAGCATTTTCCCATAGCACCATACTTCAAATGCCTCCATTCTTTCCTTCTCTCTCTTTCCAATTGTCCAGGTCTCACTACCATAGAGCAGAACGCTCCATACAAAAGTCCTCAATACCAATTTCCTAATCCTTAATGTTGCTGGCGGTGAAGAGTCACGAACGAGGAGGTGTTTAATGGGATAGGGGAAAGACGGTGTACACTCAAAATGCTAAATAAGGGAAGGAACACCTGGATTGGTTGGCCATATTCTCCGACACGAAAGCTTGGTTAAGACCATACTAGAAGGTACAGTAGAGGGAAAAAGCCAGAGGGGCAGACCTAAACTGGACTATATGGGACAGTTGATGAAGGAACTAGGTTGCAAATCGTACATTGAAGTGAAAAGATTGGCCCAAGATCGGATAAAGTAAAAGACTGTTGCATACCAACCCTAGGATTGGAACCAGAGAAGACAGCAATGACTGAGAAGTGAATTCCTGTTAGATAAACTGGAAATAATTATCAATCGCTGTCTATTAAGCACCGCACATTCACATAGTAGTCAGAGCATTACCAGATGACTAAGTGTAAATACCGTTGAGTTCCTTTGTTCCTTATTCCGGTGGGCGGACAACAAAAAAGGGAAATACGTGAACCTCAATGAGTGAACGAGTTCTACGAAGTAATTCTATTATTTTTCAGGACACCTTTGACGCAAATGCCGAATGGGGAAAGGAAGCAGATATAGATGCTGGAATAAATCCGTCTGGATTTGTTTAAGGTAGTCCGAGCGAGATAGTTCCCTAGTCATAATAGAGACCATATTCAAATTATACGTTTTAATGTCACCAGCTGTGAGACACACGAATTAAATATTGCAATTTTATGGTGCAATGATATAGTTTCTTTTATGACAGAAATTGTGAGTAATTAAATGAAAATATCTACATAAGTCTTTAACTTAGCTCAATTTTTCGCGTGCGTTTGAAACTCATTCAAAACGGAAGGTTTTTTGTAATACCCGAGAACCTACTATCATGATAATATGATTAATTTTCAAATATAGGTTAGAAAACATACAAACTTCACGCTTTTAGTTTTTTACGACATCTATGTATTAGAAATATCTCATTTTGTAAAAACTGTCTCTCTGGAATTCATTAACGTACCATTTCCCATGTAAAATGGATGGTATCTTTTGGCGAAATCTCAGAAAGTAATGTTATAAGGGGTTAAATTTTTGGTGTCATTAGAAGGGTGAGATATTTTTCTTTAAAATGAGACCAAATTCATTGATTTCTAAGTAAAATGATTTTTCGCTCAAACTGCCTTAAAAGACAACTTTTCTACTTTCAAGCTGGCAGACAATCAACCAATTGTTTTTTATGGAGAGAGGGGAAGAGAGAGAGGGGGGTAAGAGGGGTTGCCAGGGCAACCGCGCTTTCCTGCGAGACACTAAAGAGGGTATAATGGAAAGAGGCGTTGGGAGGGTTGGGGGCATGAGACTCGCGATCAGAGAAGAAAAAAGATTAAACAGAGGCGAGCGCCCTCTCTCGCCGCTCGAAAATGTAAAATAAAAGAAGAACGGAAGCGCGTTCACCGTTTGCGAAAGCACAAGACGGAGCGCGGCTCGTCAGAGCATCATCGCGGATGCATCATGGGAAATGAGCGGTTTTCTCCTATCTCCACGGCGGCGGTCTCCATATCCGTTCATTTTTTTTGTTCGGGTTTCCATTTTGTTCCGCGGGGGCGCTTTACCGATGTTTCCCGCCCCAGTGTGAGTGTTTCCTCCGCGTTTCACCCCATCGCACACATCGCCCCGCGCTCCGTTTGGGAAATTAATCAAGCTAATATCTTTCGCCTTTCCATCCATTCATTCAAAAACCCTCTCTCGTGAGGAGCGTTTCCATGGAAGCGCGCGCGATTTGTTCGTGCTGCACACGAGAGCAAAAGGGTATTCATACGCGCGCGCGGAAGGATACCCATCGCGATTCGGATTCGTGCTCGTTGTCTGCAACGCGTGGTTCGAAAAATTCATCCATCCCATCGCTCTCTCTCTCCTTCCACATAAAAAAAAACCACGCGCACGAGATGAAGGAAAACAATTACGCCTTTTATGTAAAAACGGATAACATTAAGTCGGCACGTCGTAGATATCCAATCGACTGATTTCACCTTTTCGATATCTAGCTCATGGGAAAACATTGAACGAGTGCGAAAGAGGCGCGAGATTATTCCTATTTCATTACAATACCTATATAATTTTCTCTCGTGATTTCCCCTGCACCGACGATATTTTTTGGTAACTGGAGAATTGAATGCAAACATATATCAACAGTAGGTTACACGGAAAAACGTAAAAAAACATTTTTAGCCATGTAGTCTCGATTCTAAGAATTTTGCAACGCCAAGAGAGTTTAATAATAATAATTATTATAACGATGGAATCAAGGGCTCGCTGATACAGAGGATCAAGTGTATTCCTGCTTGCGTGGCACAGGCGGAATCACCTGCAGCCCGCATGCAGAAGGCCGTCCTCTTGGGGTGGCTCCGTCTGCTTCGTGCGCACGACCCGAACGCAGTGTAGCCACTGATCCGATGGGTTTTGGAAGTGGCTACGAACTCTGCACCGCCCCTCTCGAGTTCTCGGCTATTATGACGGCAACGAAACCCGATGTTAGCCGGGGACTCGGAAGGGGAAAGTTACAGAAGTAACAAGATAATAATAATATTTTATTACTCAACACAGTTAGACGTACATTAATCTTTACAAACATGAGTAATATTAGGCGGCCTAAAAGGAAGACCTGTATTAAGACTGCCATCATTTGGTCAATAGTTATGCGTTAGTATTTTACATGATTTAACACGGAAAATAGATGCACAATATTACATGAGGTTATCAGTACTTTAAGCGGAACCAGAAAGTATATCACATACAATTATAACAAGGTATCCTCTATTCTTCCTTGAGTAAATAACCAAGATTATATATTTCTCAATACTGCATTAACAGATTGGGATTTAATACATGAAGTAGGCAATAGATTGTACACTTTAGGTCCGACATTCAAAAAACATCGTTTAAATAACGTTAGGTTTGTTTTGGGCAAGGTTACACGAGGTTTTCGAAGGTTGAAGGGAGAAGGCAAACACATTAGTAACCCAGCATTTCCACATCTTACATTTTAAACGTCGCAGGACCTTATAAATGCATAAATGTCTCAATGGGAGCAATCGTAGCTGAAGAAATAGCGGAAAGGAGCTTTCGAAACGGCGCTTTTTCAAAATTACTCTAATAATTTTCTTTTGAAGAAATACGGCTGGTTTTGAAGGAGTTTAAATAAGATCCACCCCAACAGAAAATACCATAGTTTAGTCTGGATTGGACTAAAGCATTATATATTAGCCTCAAAAAATACAATGGACATTTATTGAAATGGTTAATGTGGCTGAAGCGAGTATATATTTTTATGTAATTTCGTCGAAATTTCGAATGTCGCACTGAAAACTTGTTACGCAGCGCACTTGGATGGAGGGGAAAAATTTTATTTTACAATTGCTCAGTCATTTCTTTCACAGCCTACATGATACTTCAAAGCATTATTACGATAACTTAAATAAAATATGGGCCAAATTTTCTAAAACTAATTTCTAAAAATCATTAAAATAAGTCCTAAATGAACCATATATACCCCTCAGCTGCCTTAACGTATAATTCGAATACGGTCTCTATTATGACTCGGGAACTATCTCGCTCGGACTACCTTAAGCGGTAACCTTTCTCCAAATATCTTAGCGGCAGCGTTCGTTTTGGAAGTGTGACGATGAAATATTTTAACAGTGAGGGACTAGAGAACTGGAAAGTCTAAAAGAGAGAGGTAACCGTCGTCGTCGTAATTTTTTTTTAAATCTGGGATTCCATTTCCCGGTCGTCGAAACACATTCCAATCCACAGAACTCGGTGGTGAGAGAGAGAGAGATAGAGAGAGAAAGAGAGATATATAAAGGAGGAGGAGTCCATTTGACGAAACCGCCTTTCCCGGCTGAGGATGGATGGATTGGAAAAGGGGGTGGGGATGAATTGTTGGGTTTGGTCGCGAAGAGGGAGTGACTGACTGTGTTTGGCATTCGCGATTGCCGCAAACGGTATTTTCCCGGCTGCCTGGAACACTCAATAACGAAGGAGATTGTCGAAAATCAGGCGTGCCAACAGAATTTCATGGTGTCGTGCGAATGCGATCGGACAAAGGACTCGCGTCGACGGTTGGCAGAAAATAATCGGCTGTGCGGAGCCAAGTGAACATATTTGTGGACCCCAGAAGTCAAGGGGTCTAAGTGACATTTTTGAAAAAAATTAGTTAGGTACAGGAATGGGATGTGAAAATATTAATCTTTTAGGTGGTAAAGGGATCCGAGTGATTTTCTTGACAGGTGCTACTATCTAGGGTAATGCCTCTTAACTATTTAGTGGGTTGTACCAAACATTTCCAACTTTGAATTAAGTTTTCTCTAAACAATGGTTATGTTGCTTAGACCCCTTGACTTATGGAGTTCTCATTTCGCCTTTTGCTGTTTCAGCAGTGAATCGATATCGCGTGAAACACTCCGCGGGCGATCCAATGAAGGCTTTAGATGAAAAGGATTAAAACATCTACTCGCCGCTTTTCGCATTTAAGGTGGTCCGACAGAAATATCCTTGTACTTAGAAATCAACGAATTTGGTCTCATTTATATGTCACCTATCCAATGACATCAACAATTCAACCCCTTACCACATTACTTTCGGAGATGTTTGCCAAAAAATTCCAGCCCTTTTACATGGGAAACGGTACGTGAATGCACTCCAGAGAGACATTATTAACAAAATGAGGAATTTCTAACACATAGATGTTTAAGAAAAACCAACAGTGGGTAGTTAGTATGTTTTCTCAACTATATTTGGAAATTATTCATATTTTCACCAAAGTATGTTCTTCGGTATCACAAAAAACCTTCCGTTTTGAAGGATTTTAAACGCCCCGCGCGAAAAACATACGCCAAGACTTATTTAGATATTTTCATTTAATTACTTATAATTTCTATCGCATAAAACTATATTATTGCACCATCAATAAAGAAATATTTTATTGATGTGTCGTACAGCTTGTGAAATTAAAACTTACAATTGGAATATTGTCTCTATTATGACTAGGGAACTATCTCGCTTGGACTAAGTCAAAGAGAGCGCTTTTTTCGAAAGCGGCAACAAACCGCCACTTTTTTTGTTCTCATCGGAATAAAAAATCGAGAGTGTAATGTAAAAATAATCGGCAACTACTGCTAAACGCAAAATAAATTTGGTGTAACTCGCATTCATATAAGTATCACGGTTCATTTTTAATCAGTGTTCTAACACGAGCCAACATAATGTTTGCACCGACAGTAGGCTTTAGTGCAGAGGATATCATTGAAATAGAGGCCAGTTTAGTGGCCCTGCATTTGAATGAAACCCTTCTTACAACTTCACAATCCGAAAGGGTGTTGATACACGATAGACGCATTTTATTTACGTGTGAAATTTCCATAATGAATCACATCCTCAGTTTTCAACCTCCGACATTTCACTGCGATAAGTGAAATTTAAAAAAAAAGGCTACCATGCTTAAATAATCGCATGTTCTTGATTAATTCCTCATTCCTCAACAAACGAATAAACGGATTGATAAAACTCAAACGGCGGCAGGAAATCACTGGCAAATCGAGCGAGAAGTTGGCTTTTTCAGAGGAAAAAAAAGATTGGATTTAGCTGTTTCCAATTGGGTCCCCATTTACAGTGGCGCCACACACACACAGCTCACACAGTTCCAATCCCAGCCCCTCGTCCTTTGGAGGGAATGAAGAATTAGTCGACGGAGAAGGAGTTGAAAGTAAGGAAAAAAAGTGGAGAGTCACTTCCATTCAATATTTCCCTGCCATCCGAGCCGTTTTCCTTTTCGAGGGGAAAGAGGGGAGTTTTACAGGAGGGTGGAGGGGAGGAAGGGAAGGAATGAGAGGTGGGGTGGGGCGGAGATGGATTCATTGTCAATAAGAATGTCGCTTTTTCGTGCGAAAATTTTTAAAGGAAAACATTCGCTCCGAGGAAAATGCAACTTTTTCTTTCTCAGTAAAGACCTGCGATAAACAAAAAAAGATATCGTCTGCAATATGGGATCAAAGCTTCAAAGGCATTGGGAGAAGTTTTACGCATCGACACCAGAATGTGATTGTCGATTCGAAAGTCGATTACCACTCAGGCGTATTATGGCGTGTCGCCGAAATGGCGCTCATTGTCGCGTCAAGAGTCGCCATTGTTGCGTCGCCGCCGTTCGCTTCGTAATCAATGCGCGCGAGAGAGAATGAGAGAGGGACAGACAGACAGACAGACACCATCTCACCGAAATTTGTTTGCTTTCAAGTTAAGGGGCTTGTTGATTCCCTCCCCATCCTCTTTTTTGCGTCGCGATTCCTGCGATCCACGCGGCGACAAAAACACGCTCGTCAACAGGAGACAAATGACGATCACATTGCCCTCAACGCGAGGAACCCGCAACATTCACCACTGCGGAGGTAATTTCGCCACAACCACGCCGGGAATTCCCAAAGGGTGGACTCAATCATTCTACGCTCCATCGCAATCCTGCGTTTGAGGCACTCATCCTCTTCAATAATAGCAAGAGAAAATTGAAACCTACAGAGAGTACGAATACGCAGACAGAAATATTTAAGTCACCGTAAAGATTCGGTATCCATCTGATAACCGTGCGATGATCCTCCATTCGCGATTTCAAGGGCAAAAAAATGGCCAAATGAAATGCTGGATAATATAGAACGTGAGGAAGGGGTAAAGTTGCCTCGGTCTAAAGTTAAGTCATCCGCTTATATCTCTTGTAATTCTGCACTAATCTCTAATAATTCTGAAGGTTTAAAATTAAGTAAAAAAGAAGAAACTTAGAGAAACTTGTACGAATAAATATTTATGCATAAGGGTGGACTTCGTTCATTGAAACAAGAAGTGAAGTTCTCTACAGCCCTCTTTGCATAACGCGTACATTAAGATGGACAAAACACACATATCACGACGGGATGACACGATTGCTTACAGAAGAGTTCAAAATATTTTATTTTAACGTCGCATATCCTTCTTCAGCCGTCCGCATTTCAGAAAGCTACACTACCTCCACACATCAAAATTGTAGCACATTTGGATTCATTTATAATTTCAGAGCCCTCGCATATTTATTTATAAGCAAATTTGTTGTGAATGTTTAAGATGGGTGTTCAAGAAATTGTTTTGTTGCTTTCAAGCTGGGGGCCATATCCCAAGTGCTAAAAATATTTGAAAATATTGTACCGCAAACTTTTTGACTATTATACAACCCGTCAGATTCCTTTTCTTTCCTAGGCCCCGTTTCCGCAAAACCTACTCAAAGATAGCCACCAGATGACGTGGACCTCTCATTGAGTACGAGCTAAGAGGGTTCGTAAATTAATTCAGAATTCCGGTTATTGAACGCGATCATCAGCGACGCTTATTCATCGAATTCGGTTAGCATAGAAAGATAATTTCAATCAGCGATAAAACAAAAGCTGAACGTCAGTAAAATAAAATGATTAGCAAGAAAAAATGACGAGCTCCAGTGACACAGAGCGGCAACACTACAGAAAAACCTTTAAAAGACCGCATGCAAGACAGAATAATCTAAAGAGAAGGCCATAAAAACTTGTTTCCTTCAACGAGGGACGCCGATTCCTCGTTTCTCATTTGACATGAAAGAAATAATTACAATGGAAATAGGATGCAGCGACCAAAGAAGTCGCGGAAGTAATCCCATCGGCCATTAGTTTTTTCGGTGAAATTCGACATTCCCTGCCCTCTTCGACAGTCAGCCACATCAGTTAGTCATCAATTCAGGTAGTTTGAGCGAAATATCATTTTATCTAGGAATCAAATAATTTGGTCTCATTTCAAAGATAAATATCTCACCCTTCTAATGACACCAAAAATTCAACCCCTTACCACATTACTTTTGGAGATATTTGCCAGAGAATACCAGTCCTTTTACATGGGAAATGGTACGTGTATGCTGCACTCTTGAGAGACCTTATTTAAAAAAATGAGGAATTTCTAACACTTAAATGTCGTAAAAAAACTAACAGCGTATAGTTTGTATGTTTTCTCAACTATTTTTGAAAATAAATCATATTGTCACCGCAGTATCGCCTTGGGAATCACAAAAAACCTTCCGTTTTGAAGGGGTTTTAAACGCACCGCGCGAAAAAAAATGAGTCAAGTTGAACACTTAATTACATATTTTCATTTAATAACTTACCATTTCTGTCACATAAAACTGTATAATTGCACCATAATAATAATAATGCGATATTTAATTGATGTGTCCTACAGCTGGCGAAATTAAAACATATAATTCGAATAATTTCTCTATTATGACCAGGGAACCATCTCGCTCGGATAACCTTAAACCCTTTCCATTAAGTTTGACTGGAAGGGCGGAGTGTCCTGCCTGTTGATTTCCGCTCGCTCGACGTCACAGTGAGTCCAAACGCTCGCGGTTTCATTTATGGCACGTCCTGAGAGTAAGAAGTGCGATGGTGTGGTTTGGGGGGGGGAGGGAGGAATGGGGAGGAGGAAGAGGAGAAGGAGGGGGGGGTCAACCCAGAGAGAGAGAGAAAGAGAGAGAGATAAACGGGTCTTGAAAATTATGTTCCTTGAATGGCCGCATATATTCCGCATAGTTATATAAGATTTCGCAAACGAGATATGATATAACAGAGGCGACGGCGGCGGCGCACAGTGGTCGGAAAGACCCGCTTTTCCGGACAAAATAATATTTTGTGAAATATCTCAGATCTTTTCAAGACGGATTGCAGGTTAAAGTACGATATCCAAACTATTATAAACAATTATGTTTCTCTCACCGAAGCGATTGTACCCACACACAAGAGAGTTTATTTGCGAGATAATTCGCTCGGCGCGGTTCCTCCAGCGTCAATCTTCGGAATTTCTCCTGCAGACATCAGTGGCTTTAAAGAAACCGTGATTATCATTTTTATTATGACTAATTCCTTGTGTTTGAATTTGACCTTAATTAATCTAACAGACTTTTCAAATAGCGATTCAGGGCAAGAAATACCAGCAAGCAGTGAAAAAGTTAGTACTCACATCTTTGATTTGATTTATCTTCTGTGCACTAGAGTGCACTGCTATCAGACCTATATTACCTTGTACAGAGCACATTTATAAATATCATCCAACAATATTTAGCTGCGTCCAGCCGCACTTCTTTGACTAAGAAGAGAAAATGTAATGACGTGCCGCGGCGCTGACCGCAATCGCCAGCCCGCCACGCCGGACGGCCGGAGCTACACCATCGCGGCGGTCCCCTCTTCCTCACATTCCCGCCCCTCCCCATTATCCCCCATTATATATGTATTTCATATCCCTCCTGCGTGTCGTGTGCCTCCTTTCACTCCTCACGGTGTCCGCAATAAACACGAGGAGGAGGGAAATCTGTGCCTGATTCCCGAACATGCATGTATTCTCGCGGCGCTCCGCTGGGAGTTGTCGAGTTTATGTGTCTGTGTATGTGGACACGAAGCATGCCATTCCCCCTCCCCCACTCCAAAGGGTACATACACAACAATCAACAAGGAAGCGAGCGGAGGGTGGCGGGTGGGGGCAATCCGCCCGAGCCGCCCGATTGTTGTCGTCTCCATGGTTAAGTGGGCGCGCCGGGGGGAGGGGGGGGGGGTAGGTGATGGTTTTAGGGGGTGGGGGAGGAGGGGTGGTAGGTGGCTGTTGATGTGTTCGTGGGTGTGGAGACGGATGCGGCGCCGCACCCGATTGTTGTCGTCTCCATTTGGGTGATGATATCGGGGAGGAGGAGGAGGAGGAGACCGAGTGGAGAGGGATGAAGGGGAGGTGAAGGGAGAAAAAGTGTTCCGTTGGTGGGGGTGTGGGGGGGGGGCCTCTCGCTGCCCCGATTGTCGTCGTCACCATGGTTACCGCGTGCACCGTACTCATCCCCCACGGACGGCCCAACGGACGAACGGAGAGAGCAGTGGAAGGGGGTGGGGGTGGAGGTCGTCTCCACGGATTAATGAATGAATTCCATTATGCGCTACTCTTCGGGGGGGTGGAAGGCAGCGTGATGGGGGAGGAGGAGGTGAAGAGAGGGAGAGAGAGGAGGGTGAGGAGTCAATCCTGGAACCCTATTCAGTATGGACTCGTAACGGTGAAACCTCGGAAAATCCGTGGATGTGACGTAAAAACTCGATGAAGGACAAATTTTTAACGGCCCCAATAAATACGAAATAAATGAGCTACAAGACTAATTCTTTCACAAATATGAGGCTGAATGTTTGAAAAATCTTATTCTTGAAATTGATTCTCTCCTACTTACCGTTAAACTCACATTTTTAAACTTTTATCTGGCATTTTAGAAATTTTTTCACTTTCGTTGCTATGGATATATTTCTCCATTGTCGCCGGGCCGAGTGTCGATTCGAGGTTTGAAACTCAGTGAGGCGGGCCAGTTTCAGGGGAGGGTTAGATTTATGCGTCGATTTGGGGTAAAATCGGAAAAGTTAAAAAGTCGATTAGGATTCGAGATATTGCAATCGATAGCTTTACATTAGGTAGAGTTAGGTATCCTAAGTGCATGTTATTTAGTCTTCCTTATACCATTTTTCGCACTGTTAAATACTGGGTATATTTTCTTCAACTTTTTCCTGGCCTCTACCGTAGCTTTAAAGGTCAATTTCAACGAACCAAGCTTCACAATATTGTAGTTTTCATGAAAAAACATGCAGTCCATGTACAAGATCGGAAGAGAAAAATTGAATATGAAAATTTGTATATTAAAAATATCGATTCCGATCGAATTTATATAGTAAATTTCTTCATGTGAGCTCTCATTAAGTATGCTGTACTGAAATGAAATATCTAACATAGAAGAGCGTCCTATATGCCGTCGAATGAGGTTATGATGATCTTCCAGTGGTTCCACGTTCGTTTCGGTATACTGATTATAGTATTTTGAAAAGTCGTTAATAACCGGATGACATACAAAGTAAGTTTGTACTAGAACTGTCTGGTATCCATACCTCATGGGGCGCGTATTTCATTTTCGAGAATTATACTTTTCTTTGCTTGCATGTATCACGCAGACTTGAGAGCTTTCATTGTTTTTTTTCCTTATTTAAAGAGTATCATCATATAACACTCCCCCCCCCCCCTGCTTACATATTTCAAGCACCCATTTACTCGTTATCTTATACATCTATATAGTGGCGCAAAAGAATAGCACAGAATAACGTGTGGTCGTTTAAATTTTCGTTTCGCGAGTGGAAAACAGTTTCTGAGCGGACGGCGATTTGGGGATGTTTGAATGCATGTAAACGATTCGAAGACGAATCTTATCAGATTCGAATATTTCGAATCGTTCGGCTTCGAAGCATCACGATTCGCACAGGCGAATCAAATCGAATTAAGCCCGATTCGAGTCGATTATAATTCGATGTATAATAATAATAATAAATAAATCTTACTCGCACGCAGAAGGCCGTTATACTTGGGTCCCTCCGTCTACTCCGCACGCCCCAACGACCCAACGGCAGCGTAGCCACCGATCCGATGGGCGTCGGACGCAAGCTGCGAGAACTGCCAAACCCATACCGAGTCCTCGGCCATTATGACGGCAATGAAACCCCCTAGGCTTGCCGAGGACTCGGAGGGGAACGTTACCAAAGTAACGAATAATACATAATTAATTCATTTTATTATTCTAGGGTGCACTCCTTTAGAACAAAGTAGTACATAGTGTGATGTTACTAGGACAAGTAATGAGAAAATAAATCATACACTCCATCGCATTCGCATCCGCACGGCTCTAGGCTGGAGGAGTGTTCCTGGAGTATGGATGGGGTGTAAATGGGGAGGAGTGGGAGGAGTAGAAGGAGAGACAAAGGGCCCCCTACCCCCACAGGTCTCTGTGAATCGTTCCTGCGGTTGATTTGCGCGGTTTGAAGGGCCTGTGTCCGCGCTGACCGCAGCGGTGGCGGCGACGGCGAGGTGGGATGAGGTGGCTGGAGAGAGAGAGAGGGAGAGATGAGAGAGGCTGCCATTTCCCATCGCACAGAATCGGACTCGCGAAAACGGCAAAACCTGAAAACATAAACGACACGAAAACCGCACGTCCGCCCGTGAAAGGAGGTGGGGAGAGAATGCGGTTAAGAGCCTTCGGAGAATGGGAAGGGCGGTCATTGTTGCGGCGTAACGCTTCGCGGTATTGTTGGGAGGGTGGGGGACGGGAAGAAGGATAAAAGAGGGGATGAAAGAATGTAAGAGAAGGAAAGTCTCAGACAGCAGAGGTTCCCGACCTCTTTAGATCGACACAACCCAGTTCACAGAAATCATGCCTAACCTACTCGAAAACGTTTGTCATTTATTTTCTCGCTGCTATTTAAACGTTAAGTAAGTTCCACCCCGAATTAAGTCTCCATAACAAACATCAATTTCAGCTCATTTGTTTCCTTTCCTCCCATGTCATGCCTTCGGCATCGGGAAACAAAGACATGTCAGAAAACATGCGGCCATTCAAGGAACATATTTTTCAAGAACCTTTATTTCCAGCTTTTGAGATCGACAATAAGAGCCACTTCCATCAAGGTACCGCATTTTGACCTTAATTTTTTAAAGGTGATTCGTAGGAGCTAAATAAATAAAATAGTAAGGAATCAAAATATTCCTTTCATCGATTACGCAAACGTTTCTTTTTCTTGCTCACAGTTATTGTTCGCGAAAATGACATTTATATTACACGGAAAAATTCTGGAATTCCCCAAATTTATCGGAAAATGACAAAGAAAACAACGAAATTTCAAGCTCATTTTGTGAAAAAGATAGTGTTGAAAGGCAGGAATTGATCGTCCATATAAATAAACGCATATATGTCGTTTTATGAGAAGCCAGAACAGGCCACCAGCCGTGTAAAGGTGTAAGTTTTTGGAGATGAAATGGTGATATGTTTTATAGGAGTGTATTTAGTGGAGCTCAATTTTTATTACGGTCGCTTAATTGTTCGCAAAAAGAACGAGTTTTTGTACCTATCTGTTCGGCAGTGTATCTCTCTTACTTTATTGCATCAGTCAGACCTAGAGATGTAGTGAGGAGTCATGATAATATTCTCTATATCACTCTGAAAAATATCAGTTCTGAATTTATAAAGCAATCTAAGCCTATCGTGTAGCCTACGAGTCTATAGGGGCTCCTTCTTTCATCCCTCTTAAAGTTGTGAGACACTATATGTACACTCGTAGCAGTTTTTAACGAAGCGCGCTGCTTTCCTTTGTATTTTGTTAATGTTTTTGGTTAAATCTATTTGACCAGGGTCCCAAATGCTCGCGGCGTATTCGAGGTGTGGCCTAACCAGAGCTAAGTGGCATCTCTCTTTGACTTTTTCATCCGAGGACCTTCCTTATTATAAGTTGGACAAAACCTAGTTTTATTAATGTTACGCCACATTTGTTCTATATTTATAATCCCCACGCTATATCAGACGTTAAGGTAATTCCAAGATATTTTACTGTATCTGAAGATTTTATGTTTACTCCACCCACAGTATACAGTAAACAGAGTTCAAACGTTCATCACCCTCTCTCGTGAAGACGGACGCCTCAAAGCTGGCTTGGGCCCGCTAAAATACTCGGTTGTTCATTAACTCATTAAAAATCGATATCACGTGGATTTACGATAATAATTGTTATAAAATATTGCTGTTAAGAGCTTCAAAAGAAGACTTTCTTCTACTAATTTTCATAACCAAGATAAAGTTGTTTCATAGACTAAGTAATTACTTTTTTATGGCAAAATAGAAAGAAGCGAATGCTTAACGATGCATTTAAATATGTTTTTCCTACACTATATACAGGTTCATTACGATTACACCTCAATTGTATTCACTATTAAATGTCAAAGAGAGCGTTACGTTCGAAAACCTCAAAAAACATGCACTTTTTTGGTTCTCTTCGCAATATAAAATCTAGAGTGTCTTGTAAAAATAATTGACAACCACAGTTAAACGCAAAATAAAACAAGCTAAAGTTTGGTGTAACTTTTATGCATATAGATACCACGGTTCATTGTTGACCAGGGTCCAAACTCGAGTTTACATAATTTTTGCACCGAGAGTAGGTATGGCATTTTTGTGATGATTTTCGCAGGAAATGAACTGTGGTGCATTAACTGGTATTTAGTTCTAATCTCCACTCCATGTGGCACCATATTCTGGCTTCCTAGGCGAAGGGGGAATAGGGGATGGGAGGCCGCAGATTCTGTTCATATCGCGCGGGATGGGTGAGGGCGACCGTTTCCAAGGGGACGCGACGGTGGGGAGGTTGGGGGGGGGGGGAAAGAAGATGTACCTCCGTGTTCGTGGGGGATGACGGGAATAGCAGCCACCCACCCCTTTTGCCACAGGGGGGGCGAGACATGTCCGCGTCACGAACACCTGTTTCCCACTCCAACACTCAAGACACCCCCAACCCTCTCGCAACGACAACCGCCCCCAAACAGTCCTGCACACACTAAGTGAGTAAGTTAGTGGATGCAGTGCAGCGCATCCACCCCCACCCCTCCCCTATACCTCCTGTGCGAGTGGGTGTGTTAGAGGAATGAGCACACTTGTGTGTTTTTGCCGGTGTGTCTGAGTTCAGCGCGCGAGTGTTCAATTAATTCAGAACCACATGCACGAGAGGGAGAGGGCATAGCAGAAGGGAGATGTGGTTCCCCTTTCCATTCGAGAGGTGTCGCTGGAATCGGGTCGATGAGGAAACGGACTCTTCTGTTTAGGAAGTCCCGCTCGCTCTCTCGTGGCAACCAACATGTTTCCCTCGATGGGAAATTAAGGAGAGAGACATCTGGTGGCGAAGGTGGCGAACTCTGCAATATCGTAACATGGAGATAAAGACCATTGTTGTGATCGCCGGGGAGGGACGTTGGAATGGGGTTGGAAAAGGAGGAGGGGAGACATGGAAGGGAAGGGGGGGGAGGGTAAGTGGGGAATGGGATGCATGGAAACAATGACGTAATAATCGGGTGCCGCCCCTCGCGATCGAGCGAGACTGTCCCCCGACCCAATTACACAGCGCCCGCTTTCATTGACGGGTCACGTGACTGGCAGAGACGGATGGAACCTATGTTTTAATTCTGCTTTGCATTTACAAACATTTGAAAAAAAACTAATAACCAGCAAAGCACTGAATTGTGCCCTGAAAAAAAACGATGATCGCGTGAACGATGCCAATAGTTTCAAAAGCCTCCGCCGCTGCCAAAGAGTCTAAACCGACATCCACTGATTATGACGGGGGAACTTCTACTTTTCCGAAAGATTTTCTCCAAGAAATTCAATGTCGAATTGCTTCATAATTTGCTAAAACGTTGAAAATGGAAGAAATTGCACATTTTTTGCATATCATTTTATGCCAACCTTTTCAGCCAAAAAGGTCTATTTATATATATGCATATTAAGCAAACCAATCATAAAAAAAATCTTCTTATGTATAAAAAAGAAACTGTGATTGAGCGGTCACTGATAACTACCATATTAAGAATATTGTAAAACATTGTAAAATGACTCAATATGTCATTCGGAAGGTTTATGACTACTTATTGTTTACCTAATGGTCTCCGGTTCGACTCCAGACGAAAGCGTTTCCATAGGAAATACATGTAAAGTTAGTTTTTCTGGCATATGCAGACCTTTTTTTCTTTTGCATATTTAAATTAGTAATAATGGTTGCACAAAGTCGCAACAAAGACCATTGAAAAGAAAAGTGAATAAATATTCTTATTCTTGCAATTGTTTTTTCTTTTCCAACTGATTTACTTTTAATTCTGAAAAAACGATCATAAAATTGCTAAAACCTCAGCGTTTTTGGTACGCTGTCAATTTGACGACCGATAGCATTGTTAAAGCCGAATCTCATATGGATATATTGGTACGATAGGCCCAGAACGTATCAATTGATATAGACAAATCCATAAAATCCATATAAAAGACATTTCGCACGATATATATCGATATATTTCGATTGCTATTATTTGTTAGTGTGTTTGTTTTTCATACCCCTTGAATTTCAACGGGTACCTTCCGCTTGTAACAAATACACAAAAAATCAATCCACATCAACGATCTAAGGACTAAATTTAAAGAAACGAACATCCATTTTTTTCCCTAAGTACGAGATACTTTCGCATAAAAAAAAAGCTAACTATGATGCATAGACATGCAGTAAGAAAAATGCAAGGAATTTTGACTCTTCCGCGTCCCACATAGGTGAGACAGGCGCCAGAATCCTCTTTTGAACGACTCGAGAGGAACGAGAGATTGAAATGATTCGAAACTAATTTTTTACTGCGAATTTGACTTCGAATCTTGGAAGACACGATCATTCACCATCTTAAAAGGCTGCGGTAGGGTGTGAGACGCCACCTCAAAGCAATTCATATCCCCAGTGGTATGCCCACGAAAGAATGTTATGAGGCAACGATACCTCCCAAGTACTTCGTTGGATTCATGTTAATTCATTTTTGATTCATGTCAAGAATAAATCAATTGTAACTCCCACACAAGATTTATTTAAACCGACCCATAGCCGTGACTCCGAGGCGGCGGGAGGGTGGGGGGAGAAGGATGGGAGAAACCGGAGTGGGGAGAGGGGGATGTTTGAAAGGGACAATGAAAAGGGTATGAGTCACTTAGGAAGGCGAATATTGAGGAGAGGAGAATGGGTTGGGAACACAATGACATTGCATAAGGGCATATTTATATATATTAAGGGCATATAGAGCTGTTCAAGAAAGTCCAATTTTATACCTTTGTCACAAACATGTAAAATATTCACTTCAAATCACTAAATAAAAAAAAATCACTTAGTTGGAACTTTCTAAGTTCTTTCACTGCTATTCCTATGCCACCGAAGCCACCGAACGGTGACGGCTTCATTTATCAATTCTTCCCCACGGAGCGCGAAAATCTTTTCCCACAGTGGCACATTTGAAATATTCGGTAAAACAGAAAAATATCAAAACCTTATCCTAGCAGTGAGAACTGCGTTTTAAATGTCCCGGGATGTTTCGTGCGAGGGGAAGAAGCGACACCTGCGCAGGATATCGCTTCGTGAGGAGTATGAGAGAGGAATTTGTCGTTGAGGACGGAGCATGTGCATATATATGATTGATTGGCGAGAAATTGTTTGGAAATTAAATTAAAATTGCAGGCGGGAAAGGATTCCAGCTGGGAGACACGAAAGAGAGAGATACAATGGCCGTTCATCATCCCTCTCATATCACCAGACTTTTCGCAAGCCAACGGATGACTTCCTCCCCATGAATGGGAAGAAAAAGGATTTTCTCCTTGATGTATTTCCCCCCTTCCATTCGCAATCTCCAACCTTCCACCCTTTGCTTTCTATTTTCCCCATTCCCTTTTGGACCTTAGCCTCCCTCTCAACCACGTGGACGCACATACACACTCGCTAAAACAAAAGAAAGCAATTCGGAGCGCAAATTCTTCGCGACCAATCCCAACAACAGCCAACCCAATTCCATTCCATATCCATCCTCTCACTGTGACTTTTCTCCGAGGAGATGATTTCCGGATGGGGACCACTCATGACTCGCGAGGTCATTACCCTCCCTCAAACCCTCACTGTTAAGCGTATAATAGGAAGGTCCTCAGATGAAAGAGTCAAAGAGAGATGCAACTACGCTCTGGTTAGGCCACAGCTCGAATACGCCGCGAGCATTTGGGACCCTGGTCAAATAGATTTAACAAAAAAATTAATAAAATACAATGGAAAGCAGCACGCTTCGTTAAAAACTGCTACGAGTGTACATATAGTGTCTCACAACTTTTAGAGGGATGAAAGAAGGAGCCCTTAGAGACTAGAAGGCTGCACGCTAGGCTTAGGCTGCTGGAGATATTCAGAACTGATACTTTTAAGAGCGACATAGAGAATATTATGACTCCTCACTACATCTCTAGGTATGATAGATGCGATAAAATAAGAGAGATACACTGCCGAACAGATAGGAACAAAAACTCGCTCTTTCCACGCACAATAAGCTAACACAATAAAAATTGAACTCCACAAAATACACTCCTATAATACATGTCGCCATATCATCCCCAAAAAACTTACACCATAACACGGCGGGTGGAGTAACACCCCCTTCCACACACCGATGCGGCGGCTCACAGGGTATTACGTAGATGTAGATGTAGACTCAGCTTAAGCACTGGCTAGCAGAATACGAACCGGAGGAAAAATGGAAGGAGCTCCTCAGAAGAATCTAATGAAAAACTGAAAAATTAAATTTGACACAAATGACGTCGGACCACGAATTTCTTTATCTGACGAGCTCGCATAATTTGATGTTCCAGCAAATGACTTTTAAGTATTACGAAGTATTACGACAGTCACTGCCAAGATTTTTCCAGCTTCGGAAATATGTTTAAACGTTCCTTCACACTATTATTGGCTCTCGGTAAACGCTCTCAGTGGGAACGCCTGACTCGTGAGAGTGAATGGTGTGTCCTTCGAGCAAGATAGCTCCCTAAGTCATAATAGAGACCATATTCGAATTATACGTCTAAATTTCACCAGCTGTGAGACGTACGAATTAAATATTGCATTATTAATGGTGCAATAATATAGTTTTACATGACAGAAATTGTAAGTAATCAAATGATAATATTCAAATAGGTCTTTAACTTGACTCATGTTTTTCATGCGGTACGTTTGAAACTCCTTCAAAACGGAAGGTTCATTGTGATCCCGAAGAATTTACTGCGGGTTACAGTTTGATTAATTTTCAAAAATAGTTGAGAAAACACACAAACTACACACTTGATTTTTTGACGAGATATTGGTGTTAGAAATTCCTCACGTTTTAAATAAGGTATCACTGGAGTGCATTCACGTATTATTTCCCACATAAAAGGGCTGGTATTTTCCTGCAAATGTCTCGGAAAGTAATGCGGTAAGGGGTTCAATTTTTTATCTCAATGGGAAGGTGATAGTTATATCAAATTCATTGATTCCTAGGTAAAATGATATTTCGCTCAAACTGCCTTAAGTGCGGATGATTCACACGCTATGAGTCAAGCATCGTGCTGTACATAATGGCCTTCAAACATTCCGGCCACCAAAAATATTATAGAAAATTAATTTGGTACTTAATGCGTTAAAGTTCCATTGAGTTTTTCTCCCCTTGTACCCACGATGGAACGCATGCGGTTCAAATGTTATCAAAAACCCTCTCAAAAGATGCCTGTTTCAATATCAGGCTGATATTCTTGTTCTACGTCCGCTCACGTGTCTTAAGAATGACTCAATTCCAACCGGGGAAAAATGTTCAAGCAAGTCTTAGCAGTCCTCAACCTCTTGATCTGCTTACTCATGGTCAATTATTTCCAAGAACTGTGCCTTCCACACCAGAAAAATTATCGTTACATATATTAATACTGCTAAATAAGCTATATTTTCGCCATTTTAGAACATTTTCCGCTTCACCCTCAGAACACACGTACAACAGGTTGAGAATAACTCCGATAGTTAACACCCGGAATTACCCAGAAAAAAAACAAAATTCTTGGCACTGTTCCAGTAATAAGCATGAAGCGGATTACCGCGCCTTAAAAATGGAATCTCGAGCCTCAATGGAACGATAAGATTCAAGGGGAATACAAAAACTTATTCGGCGACTTTATATTATAAAACAGGGTGTTGACATGAGATTACTACTTTCATCGGATGCTAAATTTGCCATGGGCTAATATTTTTCCACAAAAAAGTCATCGACGATCTTTTAGGGATCCAATTTCCCCTTTTTATTATCATTTCTATTACGTCAGCATAAAAAACCTCTCTTCAGTTCAGTGGACCGCCCGGGGGTCTTTCATGGTTGCCACGGTGAAATAAAAACCCCTGGACGACTGTGAAAAACATTACGGTCCTTTTTTTGTGATCCCCATCCATCAAATAAAAACCTTGATCATGAAAGAGCCTTGATTCCCAAAATAATATCGCCTAAAAAAAATGATTTTTTTTCCCTCCGCAAAGCGACCTTCTCCCTCGAAGCGGGAAAACGGCGCCGGCGGTGGAAAAGTAACGGAGGGAAGCGATAAGAATTATCGTGAAATGAAATGCGAACATCGAAGGAAAATAGTCTCTAATGAAAGCGGGCGATAATTTCAAAAGGGCCCCGCATTCTGAGGCCAAGATGGGACGAGTTCTTCCACTTCGCCGCAGCGCTTTTCGCTTGTTTGTTTGTAATGTTTGCATCCTTCGTCGCCCCGGAAACGAAAATCAGCATCCCCCTCAACCTCTGTCGATGCCCGGATATCTGCCAATTAAAATGAAGCCCGCTTCCGCGATTTCTCATTTCTTTTCCTCTTGGCGGCGCTCATATCGCTCCCTACATTCCCCCGAAATAAAACTCATCGTCAATCGTGAGTCGACCGCTAATGCCCTGTTTACATCACTAGCTTTTAACTAGGTTAACTCTTAACCCTAGTAAAAGTTCGCCGTGTGAACGCAGGTTGGCGCTGACCATAGTCAACTTTTTAACCACGCTGGAGTTACTAGGGTTGGCGCGGGTTGCCAACATTTATAACGCGTTTAAACGCAAATTAGTTATAATAGTAGTTAACTGATTCAGTCCACATTCAGCTTTCACTTGAAGCGTACAATGTATTAAGCGAGTTTCTACTGTCATATTCCGTATCCATGCATCCGTGCCAAGTCGCTTGATATATTTTAATGCATTAGCGAATGATGAGCCGTCTATTAAGTTCAAAATTTACCTTAAAAGCGCAATCGAGGTCGGATCATGGGCAGAACTTGCCAGAAAAAGTCGTTAATTCCGCTGCATATCTTGAGGCAAGGACTCGAAATGGAAGTTGTTTAAAAATAATGAATATCAAAATAACATCTTGAATTGTTTTATCTGTTATAATAGAGTAAAAACGACATAATAACGTATTATTCCCGGGGTATCTTCATAGTAAAGTATAGCATAGTGAGGCGTCGTTCCAATAAGGAAATTTACTCTCTCAATTTTCAACTTTCGATGCATGAAGTGATGTTTAGACATGAAATGATATGTGTGCAGTTAAGTACTAATGAATGAGAAGTCTAAATGCGAAACATTTTCATATTCAATCCTTTTTCTCGCCCATACAAGTTCCGTGAATAAAGCTGAACATAGCCCAGGAAACAAATGAAACGCGACTTGCGATGTTTATTGTGCTGTAGGCCAGGTGGGCTACATCACCTTCTTGACTCTCCATCAGAGGCCACCAGCATGTTAACAAGGGTTAAATTATGCCGCGTAAATGCAAGTTAGTTAAGCCGCCATATTAACTAAAATTCTAACCCCAGTAATGTGAACGGGGCATAAGGGAGGAAAGAACACGAAGCAACGCTCGCGGTTTTTTGGTTTGTTTTTTTGATTGGCTGATGACGCGATGATGCGACGTTGCCGTCACTCTCGCTACGGCACACTAGGGACCTCCGCAGTGCAATTATAATCGCCCACATAAATGAGGGGGTGGAAATCGACTACTTTGTGTTTTTTTTAATCGCTGGAAAAATGAGCACTAAATCAGGAATTTTCTGTGGTATCAATGTATAAAACAGCAACGGAAGGAATGTGCCTTTTTCGGCTAGTTGCTAAGTCAAATTTCCCTTGCGTTGTCGCATTTTGCATTCCTGTAATCACCGAAAGTAGATACAATGGTTTCTATATAGGCACATTGTGGTCTTATTGGTCATAGTCTGTAAATCAGTGGCGTAAAGAATGTGCCCTTATCGGCAAGTCGCGAAGTCGAATTTCCCTTTCGTTGTGGCATTGAGCAAAATAAGGAAAAATTTAATTCCTTCATTTTTTAAGTTGTTGATCATATTATGTCAATGCTATTCATAGCAAAGTCTTGCTTTAGTATAACCTTGTTCCTTGAGCAACAGAATGACAATGTTTAAATCTAAGAAAGAGTGGTGATGTAATTTCCTCTCAAACTATTTTAAAGTTTTTAGTTTATTTTCCTCCAAATTTGCAAGTTTAGAAATAATCCGTACGTTTAATATCCCAAAAAACATACCGAACATTCTCTTATAATCAACGAGAAATAAATCAATATTTCCTCTGGAAAAATAAAAATTATGTCTGGAAAACCTGAAAATCTCAGGGAATTTTCAAATGCGCAGCTGCTGAACACCTTGAAAGCGCAGTTGACAGAAATGCAGCCAAAAAGTAAACACGTCCAATGGCGTTTCGGGAAGGGAATCACGTGACCGAAGAACTCACGACGCGTGGTATGGATCCACTGTGTCGCCAAGTCACGATGTCGTAAAAAATTTGTTTATCTTTCAATTCTTTCAAAGCCAAATCTGTACGGTTCAACTGCACTCTTATCTTGAACGGGCTTTACATAAGGAATTTCTATATTTCACCGATTGCGACGAACATCGCGGAAAAACGAGTTGACACGGTGGGAAGGGAGTCAAAATGACCAATACGGAATGATTTCCAACAGTCACACTATATTTAACATAGTAAATTACAATTAGGATTACACAACAACGCCCGCAGGCTAGCGGCCGAAACTTGACGAACGACGGGTGCTGTCGAGGTTCACACTCCGGTAGCTGGCAAGAGAGGGGCCCGCTGCGACGAAGCGCCCGGTCACCGTCGTCAAAGGAGGGGAGGTAGCTCTGGATCAGTGGAGAAGGAGGAAGTAGGGGAACTGTTCGTCCAGCCATTGGTTGGGACGGCGGCGTAGAGGACCACTCTTGCCATAAAGTTCCGAAAAGAGGCCGCTAGATGCGAGTTCACTATAAAAGTAGGGCACCTTGTTCTTGTCGCGCAATATCGCCGACAACGCGCAATATCGCCGACAGTGCGCACTTTGAAATCTCCCTACCGCACTTAGAACATCTCGCGTTATGTCCGGCTCGCGACGATGTCCGCGAGCGAAAATGTCCGCGGCGAAATTATAGCCAAATTTGTGCAGAAAATTCGGCACACGATCTATAAGAGTCTCCAATGAAAACATCAAGACTCAAGGAACTCCAAATAAAATGATATTCACAGATGTTACTTTACTCTTCCAACTCTTTCTCTGAATTTTCTCACTCATTTATAGCAGATATATATAGATGATAACAAACCAGCATGGGTTCAGAAAGGGACGGTCTTGCGAAACTCAATTAGGTATTTTTGTTCATGATATTTTAGTTTCCGGAGAAGGTAACGCACAGGTAGACGCAGCGTTTCTTGACTTTAGAAAAGCGTTTGACAAGGTTCCCCACTGTAAGTTACTCGCGAAGTTAGCATCATACGGGATAGACAGTAATATAGTAGGCTGGATAGGAGACTTCTTACATGAACGCGTTCAAAGGGTGGTATTAGATGGTGTCAGCTCAGGCGAAGTAAAAGTTACATCGGGTGTTCCCCAGGGAAGCGTGATAGGTCCAATTTTATTTCTTCTGTACGTAAATGACTTGAATACAGCAGTAAAAAATATAAAGCTCCGTCTTTTTGCCGATGATGCAGTAGTGTATAAGGAAATTAGAAATGAAGAGGACAGACAGTTTTTAGCTAAGGATTTAGATGCGATTGATGATTGGTGTGATAGATGGCAACTAGAATTAAATTTGAAGAAATGCGCGATAATGAACTTTTGGAAAAAGAATGGCTTTCCCAGGAATAATTATTGCATCAAGGAAAACAAAATATGTAACGTAGATTCAATTAAATACTTAGGCGTCACCATCACTGAAGACATGTCATGGGGGAAACACATCAGGGAATTAACTAGTGTAGCAAACCGTAGATTAGGATTCGTAAAAAGGGTTCTAGGCAAATGCGATGAGAGAGTACGAGAAAGAAGCTATTTTACACTTGTCAGGCCTCATTTAGAATATACCGCTAGTATATGGGATCCGTACGAGGAAGGTATGATAAAAGAATTAGAGTGTAAGCAAAGGATATCCGCTAGATTTGTTAAAGGCCGTTATGATAATTAATAAGTGTTACGAATTTAATAGAAGAAGTAGGATGGGAATTAATATCAGAACGCAGGTTAAAATTTAGGTTAAACCTTTTAAGTAAATTCAAAACCGATTTGTTCACAGATGACGTTAGATATATATTAAGAACCCCTGCGTATTACGCTAGGTTTGATCAGATTAACAAGATTAGAGAGATAGATTGTCGTACCGATAGATTTAAAATGTCATTATTCCCACGTACCATAAGAGAGAACAATAGGCAGCGTAGCAAAGGGATAGGTAGGTGAAATATAGTTAGAGTAGTCTGTAGTGCATGATACATCTGATAAAAACCAATAATCCCTTTCTTATTATGTAGATACTAACCATCTAGCTGCATGTGACCCTGTTCTCTAGCAGGTCTCCCTTAAATATCCTAGTTGCATGGCAATAGTGCATGTTTGGTGATCTTCACCCCCTGCCACACACCCTCGTGGTGGCTCGCAGGGTATTACGCAGATGTAGATGTATAGCATGGCAGAATTAAAACGAGTACTTACTTGTTGGTGAAATTATAAGCGCATTCCAATACTAGTACTTGAAAAACTCGCGAAATTACATACATACATGCATCATAATTTATTCATGCATCATAATTATTCATGAATCATAATTACACATACAAATATTACTAGTTAACCGTACAAAAACTTAATACCTACAGAGTCATAAATGATAACATTCCTAAACATAAATTACATCACTCATAATTTATAACACATATTTTTCATATTATCCCCGCTAATTCCATTGAACTTGTCAGCAAGTGTCTATCGTTTAAAAACTTGGTTCATTTGGAAATCTACTAAATTTATTTTTTTCTCATTAGATAATTTTTCTTCATCAATTAGCCAATTTTCAATATTTACTTTAACCTCTCTGATATTTGTTAGTTCACTTATATAATGTGGTAAAACAAGGAGTGTGGTAAAACAAGAGTTCTTTTGGCACAACAACTTCAAATGTACTACTACCGTACTTTGTATAGTGCAGTAGTACCATATAATTTCTTTTTTGTCTAAAAATTTCAATCTTTTTCGATGCACGTGTTTTATTATAGTTATTACAAAATTAGTTATCTAATATTATGCTATACCTGTGTAATTTATCCTACCTTAGAATGCATAACTGTTAATACTGTTCTGATTTGATACGCAAAAAATAATATTTTTTCCATCCATTTGGTCATCAGCTTTCTCTTCCAGACCAGGTTTAGAAGACGAGAGTCCATTCAGAGCATTATTTCCAAAGGTCTAAGCCTCAAATGTCGTCAACAAATACGTATCAGTGAAAAAAATAACTCATGTAAGGTCTTGTACTCATTATCACCGTCGATTTTGGAAAAATTGTTCTCCATCCGCCATTTTTCTCCGGAAAATACTCTCGAGGGAAACGAGACTAATGAAATGATGGGTCGCAGTGGTTACATGGTGGAGTAGAAAAAATAATGAGGAAGGCCTCCCTCCGCGGTGAATTTTTCTCACCACGAGACACCGGACGCGCGTCTCGCACCTCCATGCCCGGAGAGCGACGCCAAAGAGGACTTCCATTGAAAGTTTGTCAAACGCGGGAAATGGAGCAGCCGAGAGTACCCACCAAGACACTCTGTTAAGAAATACATACCAATCAACGACAACTCCACAAGTCGAATGGCTGAAATGGGATCCCTCTCAATTCAACAGTGATGGAAGTATAATTGAACTTGGGTTGGATTGGATATATGTGGGAGGCGACCGACAGCTAAGGTCATTTGCGCCAGAGGGGGATAGGTTAGGGAGGAAGGGTGGATAGAAACCCGGCGTCGGCACTAGCCTGCTCTTAACGAAAGGCGCCAAGGGGACCACGGTTTAACGTCTCAGCCGACAGACGGAGTACTGTACTTGAAGTGCCCTCCACAAGACACTGAAGTAGGGATCGGGTTCCCTCTGGAAAACATCCTCCTTTGCAGGAAATTGAACCCAGGCCGCCCGTATGGTTAGCCAGTACTCTAGCCACCACGCCAACCCGATCCCCAAAATTGATCTTGATTGAACGAAAATCAAGGATATTTGCAATCAAACAGTGCAGGGGCGTGTCAGCGATAGCAACCTCTACAATTTGATTTTGAATTTCATTGTCAGTCTATATTTAAAATGTAAATTCATCCCATACAACCAAGGATTTGCCACATACTCAACAACACTTTAATAAGAAAAAAAAATTGTGAGTACATATCATTTTTTTCAAATGAGATTAAAAGTGAACACTGCTGACATCTCTGATAAAACTCCAGGCATTAAGGGCCAGAAAACGCAATAAAACCTTTTATTTGAAGCATGGACGTGTCGTAAGAGCTGATCGCTTGGGAAAGAAAGATGGATATCCAATCACACTTTCGTTATTACTTCCAATGTGTACGACGATGTTATGGATACGTGTATCGTATTAAGGTCGAGTGGAAATATTGAGAAAAGAGGCGACGCAAAGGCAATAACGGGAGGAGGGCGGCCATTTGGAAGGGTTTTGGAGAAAGGGATGGACTGGGAACGAGGATGAGAATAAACGGGAGATCTTCCGCGGGATTAGCAAGAGGGGAGACTTCTCCCCACCGCTGAAAACCGGGCGCTAGTGAAAGGAATACCCTTGGCCGTCATGTCCCTTTCTCGGCGTTATCATTGTCCAGTTTCATTCACCGAGGAATTGACGGGGAAGGCCCGCACAAAAACTATCCAAAATAAGTAAAATTATAGAGTAAGTACATATAGAGTGGCAAAGAGATAGGGTGATTCGGATCACCCTATCTCAGATAGGATTCCCGAACATCACTCACTTTCGTCAGCATCACTTGGTGATATTCCATCGTTAAATATGAAAGAGGACAACAATTACTAAAACCATAAATTTTAGCGACCCAGATTTCGATGTGCATTCACATCATCTTCGCTAAATGAAAGCATAGAGAAAGTACATATAGAGTGACAAAGAGATAGGGAGATTCGGATGTGAGTTTTTAAATAATACTTTGGCCGATAGGTGGAACAGGTGTATCGAAGTTGCACGACAAGCCATAGCAAATGAGCTTTGGCACACGGCCACTTCATTTAGTGTCGCATAACTCACGTGATGTTCTTACGATGATTTCGGTGCCTATATGTTTACCCATAGCAACGGAAACAAATCTTATTGAGTCGTCGAGACCAAGTTAAACACGAATTTTAATGTGCCTTCGATGAGCATCGTCTACAATGAATCGAATTCACGTCAATATGATAAGACACATGATTACTAAACATGTAGTCAACTGTTTACCGATGTATAATAGCAGCGAAAAAACCATTGATACTCGATGAAAATCACACAATAGCCATGGTAAATCCACCTCTGTATGTTATTGCAAAATCACCAAGTACCTGTAACATTCTCCGTAGGCCAAAATTCTTCCTCCTCAACGGTAATGGCACCTGAGAAATTCTTCCCAAAGCTCTCAAAAGCTTATGTTCAGTTTTTAGCATTGGTTTGCCACTCTGTATATGTTTATTCTATGGTAAAATAAATTTCCAAGCTATTGAGCAGACAAAATTGTAATGCGATTCCACTGAAGTGCCTAAATATAAGTAACAACCGCAAGAATAAATATTAATTAAAACATTACCAGTCAGCTAAAAAAATACGAGTGGTTTTAGCACTGAAAACCACAAATTTGCCCAATCATCGATTCCATATAATTGTCGAAATCCCAAGCGATTACGCTGACGAAAGGAAAGAAGCAAATGCTAATCTCTTGTCTCCGTCTGTCCTCCCTTTTCTCGCGACTTCATTCATTTCTACTTGAGTGGGTGGCCATCGTAACACTTCACGAGGAAAGACCAAAGGATGGCCGGAAGCCAATACAGATAACATGTTTATCGACCATTTCGCGAGTATCGCGGTGCCTCCGGGCACTCATGGCGCGCATGGTCCACGGTACTCGCGCTGAAAGGGGTGTAGGGGCCAAATGATAAAATGCGCAGGGTTCTCGAGTCTCCACGGCGACGACCGGAAAAATAAACATGTTATCCCTTATCACGCGCGTACCATCTCACCCACTTCCACCCCATTCAACTCAATATTCGAGAACTTTCCAAATAACAATGACACCCTCGTCGGCGGTCTCTCAACAATGGCCTTTGCTTTCCCTCGCATTGTTCTCGCGGCATCGGATCCAAATAGACTCAATGATAAGCGGCTGATGAGTGTCCGGACAACCTTCCCCCGAGCATTCCGACGCGTCAGAGAAACATTAAAAGCATCGTGCTTAGTTTCATCACTCAATGAAGAACATGAAATAAATAGGAATTGCGTATCGCATCAAATTAACTGTTCAAGTGCATTGATAAAACTTCATTATGGAATACGCAGAGAAGGGGTGAAAGTTTCCAATAGTAGATATTTTCCAGAGGGAGTTTCACTGGAAATTTTGGATTCCAAACTAACATAAACCCTCGCCGTACCAACACAGAAATCTTTAGGAAAACAACGTTCGGGTCAATAAATAAGAAAAAGGACAACTTTTACTAAAACCACTAATTTCATTACACAACGACCTGGGTTTCGATGTGCATTCACATCATCTTCAGGTAAATGAAAGCCTAAGGGCAGGCCTTAAATATTATAGAAGAGGGGGGGGAGAAGAAGACAAACAGGAGGAGGGTGGTCGAGGGGTGTGGTCTAGGAGGACGAAGCTTTCATCATAGAGTAAGTAAATATATAGAGTGGCAAAGCAATTCTAAAAACTGGACGTAAATTTTTGAGAGCTTTGGGAAGAATTTCTCAGGTGCCACCACCGTAGGGGAGGAAGAATTTTGACTTACGGAGAAGACCACTTGGAGGCGCTAGTGGTACTCGGTGATTTTGCATCAACATACAGAAGAGTGGGTTTACTATGGCTGTTGTGTGCTTTTAATCGAGTATCAATTGTTTCGTCGTTCCTATGATACATCGGTAAACAGTTGACTACATGTTTATTAATCACGTGTCTTATCATATTGACGTGAATTCGATTCATTATAGACGATGCTCATTGAAGGCACATTAAAATACATGTTCAATTTGGTCTCGACGACTGAATGAGATTTGTTTCCGTTGCTATGGGTCGATTAGTAAACATCCAGGCACCGAAATCATCATAAGAACATCATGTGAGTTATGCGACACTAAATGAAGTGGCCGTGTGCCAAAGCTCATTTGCTATGGCTTGTCGTGCAACTTCGATACACCTGTTCCATCTATCGGCCAAAGTATTATTTAAAAACTCATATCCGAATCTCCCTATCTCTTTGTTACTCTATATGTACTTTCTCTATGCTTTCATTTAGCGAAGATGATGTGAATGCACATCGAAATCTGGGTCGCTAAAATTAATGGTTTTAGTAATTGTTGTCCTCTTTCATATTTAACGATGGAATATCAACAAGTGATGCAGACGAAAGTAAGTGATGTTCGGGACAATAGTTTGTTTCTGGAAATCATAGGCGATGGTATGAGGGTATGAGAAATGTCTCAAACGAAAGAAACAATTCCACGCACCAGTGAGACTTGAGCGCACAGGCAAGCAAGACCTTCTTCATCACTCATATCGCATGAATAAGCAGATCCCAAACATTTTCACATGGCTTGGAATGTCCCCTCATAATCCCGATTCCCCGCAATCATTCCATCCAACTCTAGTGTGGAGAGAGAGAAAGAGGAGGTCACGCCACTTTCAATTTTCCTATCATTTAAGGCGGATGCAAGCGAGAGTGAAAAAAGTTGTCTCTCGCCGATTTGTTTTTTTTTTTCAAATCGAAGCTTTTTCTATATGTATCCTTGCGACACATATTGCGTGCGCATTGTGTGCGTGCGTGCATTCTGCAACAATGTATTTCGTAATAACAAAATTAAATGTACTAAGATATTCCGCTGAAATCTAAATCGCCAACTATCATTCTGATTGCTAACAAGTATCAACGAGTAACAACGAGTCCTACATTCGAAAACGAAACAGTTTCCGTTTAGTTTCGTCTGAATTTCAAATACCGCGACGAGAATTCGAGTCGAAACGCGATTTAAGGTAGTGCGAGCGAAAAATCATTTTACTTAGAAATCAATGAATTTGGTCTCATTTTAAATAAAAACATCTTACCTATCCAATGACATAAAAATTTCAACCCCTTACCACATTACTTTCGGTGATATTTGCCAAACAATACCAGACTTTTTCCATGGGAAATGGTACATGTATACGCTCCGGAGATGCATTATTTACAAAATGAGGTATTTTTAACACTTAGATGTCGTTAAAAAAGCTAACAGCGTGTCTTTTTTTATTTTTTCTTGACTATATTTGAAAAATAATCCTATTGTCACCACAATAGGTTCTTGGGTATCACAAAAAACCATCCGTTTTGATGAAGTTTCAAACGCACCGCGTGAAAAAAAATGAGTCAAGTTATAGACTTAGATATTTTTCATTTGATTACCTACAATTTCGGTCATATAAAACTATATAATTGCACCATTAATAATGAAATATTTAATTGATGTGTCATACAGCTGGTGAAATTAAAACGTATAAATCGAATATGGTCTCTATTATGACTGGGGAACTATCTCGCTCGGACTAGCTTAAATGAAGAAATTTTAAAATATAATTCTCCAATCTCCTCTCCATATCTGTCATTAACTGAGTTCGCCTGAAGGGAGAGTGATAGAGAGAATTCGTTCCCATAACAGAAATCAGATCACTCGCATCTAGTTCTCCATTCAAGGTTGCTTGCCTTGAATGTCAAGTGTGCAAGCACTCCGCGTTGCCTTTCGAAAGTGAAAGTTTAGCAATCCAAGATTTTTCGCCTCGCATAACATTTTCCTTGCCCGAGAAAATATTTTCGCGGGGAAGAGAGACGGAAAATGAAAAACAATGAGATCGCTTTAACAGTCTGAGGCCGCATCGCACCGCCGCCATATCCCGAATATTATTTTTTTAACCCCATGCCACCTGTTGCTTCGCTCTCCAGCGAAGCACTCGTGGGATACGATTTCCACGCGAAGAGAATAGAAGAGAAAAAAAAAGAAAAACAGAAGAGGCCACTTAAAGAGACCATGAAGACCCCTTCCGGGAATAGTCGAAAATAGTTAAGGTAAGGAAAACAGAGTTGTGTGAGAATGAGGATTTTTGGATCGAGAGTAAAAGGAGACAAAGGGTTACATCTGAATAGTCTGCAAGATGCAGAGTGCTCATTCAGGGAGGCTACTGATATCCAGTTTTGAAATTCTCTGACCTTTCCCTGGCTTTTCCCTGACGGATTTACCAATTTCCCTGACCGATCTTCAAAAGGTCACCTATTATTGGAATTTTTTTTCTGCAGAGTAAAATTTTTCTGCGGCAGCTTAAAATTTTCTAATCATCGTCTCGCATTTTTAGAGCTATTTGCAGGCATGCATTTACTTAGTGTGCTCCAGCAACCTCTCGACCTGAGTTTCGGGAGTGGAAAAAAAACGCGAGGTAAAATTTTCCGAACAACATAGCCTCGGATTCCTTGTGATGAGCGTAATACATTGTGATCATGATGTTTAACACAACTAGGAAATATATCGCAATAAGGATATACAAAAGGGATACATTGTACGTCTAATTCTCCACATAATAACTAAGATTCACAACTAACAAGGTTCGCAACTGAATACTCAACGCAATGATGCTACTTATCTCATGCACGTCAGCAACGGACGTTTGTTTTATTTGGTGAAATAAAGGGCGGGAAAGACTGGCCGATAAACGTAATGGTAGAAAAATAACGAGGATTCTTATTCCAGTTTCTCCCTGACTGTTAAGAGAATTCTCTGACTTTTCTCTGACAACTCCAGGTTCTCCCGGTTTTCCCTGACGATCGTCACCCTGTCATTCCAACGGGCTGGAAACTTCTCATTTCGCTTTCAACGTCCTGGTGAAAGTATTACACGATAATAAATTGGCAGCTCGGAGAATATATCGGATCATTAACGTTATTCTAACGAAAATCGATCAGTTGCAACATTGGGAAGCTTTTCGACGTTTCCGATGGAAGGAAATGTGCGTTGACTTTCCGTTTCTTTTGCTAGAAAATAATAATTTTTATAATTTATTTAACACTTACAGATTTCCCCAACGACAAGTGTTTTAATATATCACTTGACGGACACAAACACCCATGTCCTGGGCATTGAATAATCTTACCCAGGTGGGACTCGAACCCGCGACCCTCGGGTTAGAAGGCGAGGACTTTACTCCGCCTTCTAACCCTTCTTCCAATCCAAATCTTATCCAGCGACATCATAAACAACAAGTGCCGGTGAATCCCGGAATCACACGCCCTGATATTGTGTCCCTGAAGTAGCTTGGAAGGCCATTTGTACAACAAATGACAGTCAGAGGTGGCCACATCAGCCAATGTACACAAACGAATGGGAAATGAGCGGAGCGGGTGCAAGCCAAGAAATCTCAAGACCTCATCGAAATGTCAACCGATGCAATTCAAGCAACCTGGTGAGAGTCAAATTTTATGAGACTTAAAGTGACCTTGCCTACCTCTATTCGTCACCAGCAGATTAGAATCAAAATTGAAGTTTCCAGGCATAATGTACCCTGCTAAAAAAATTCTGTATAGTTCCTCATTCCTTATAAATACTTCTACAGAATTTCTGAAAACTTTCTGTAGATAATCCTTAAAGTATTGAAACGCCATTTTACGGAATTCCCTACGACTTTCTGCAGAATACCTTAGGACGTTCTGCGGAATTCCTTAGGACGTTCTACAGAAGCCTCTGTACGCTCTGTAGAACTCCTTACAAGCTCAAGGAAACCTCACATATTTCCGTAGAGTTTCTGAAGTTCTACAGAACATCTTGTAAGGAGTTATTTTGCTGTGCAGAAAATAACTCTGCAGAACATTTGTTCTATAGAGTCAGGCTCTCATGTTTCGTACAGATCCTTAGAAAAGGAACTGGTTCTGAAGAAAAAGAGTCAATTTCTGTAGAATTCCTTACGTTCTACAGAACAGCTTCTAAGGATTTTTAGCAGGGTAGAGAATTAAGTACATTCACATACGTGGCACACAAGGGTGAAAAAGCGTACGCAGGAGAGACGGGGGAACGATATCTCCCAGAGTTGAAAGGACATCAAAGGCATTTCAGACTACGTCAGCCCGAAAAATTTGCTGAGGCCGAGCACAGCATTCCCTTCGACCGTGCCATTTGTTGGTACAAGAAAAAGGTTCTTTGACACGTGGACTAGTTCAGGGAGATACTGACAAGGGAGGAGGTCGAAATCAGGCTATACTATCAAACCCTGACACCGGATGGGTACACTCTTAGCAACGCTGGGAATTCCGCGCTCATCCAGGAGTACCCATGATGGCGGGAGAAGGCCTGACCCCGGGAAAAGAGAATCATAAAAAAGCGGTCCAGGTGAAAATTACGACATGGATTGATGAAGAGAAACTATTCGTTCGTCGATACGACGGAGGAAGCGCAGGGTTGAACTCGTAAGACAATCCAAATAGTCTTCACAAGCAAAAGGAATCTTACTCACTCATGAGCAGCTTAGAACTTTAAAAACTTTAAATGATTTGAGGGATTATCCTCGCATGGACTTATAATTTCAGAGCAAATAGTTAGACACAGAAGTAGGACGTAATTTTGGTCATCTGAGTCACCATGTATGCGCATTTATTCCATTGGCAATCACATGTTTATAATGGTTTTCCGAAGAAATACAGAAAACAAAATAGCCATCAAACTTGGACAGCATAAGTTCGAGCATAAAGGAAGAATTCTGTTATCATAGAGGCAGGATCACCAGCGATGGAATGAGTATGAATGACATAAGAAGTATGAATGACCCAAGCAAATTAGTCTTACAGGAGTTTACTGACAGCTAGTTGCGAAAGTCTGGAAGTTAGATATCATTTTATTCAAGCAGTCATGCATTGGTAGTATGATCGTAAATAATATTGAAGCCAGGACAAAGACAGCTACATAGAATGACATAATGGAATCAATGAAGATGTGGCGTTATCGAATAATAACGACGAAGAAATGGACGGAGAGATTTACAGATGAAGAATTCCTGCGAAGATTCGAAGAGCTGCAGCAAATCAATCTCCGAAGATATGGCTGAAGATGATGAGGACACAACAGACTCACCATATTATGTTCACATTTGTACGTCTATCTCTGTCTTGACAACCAATTTGCTCATTGTTTCCCAGAGAAATAACGTAATTTACGTCTGAACTTGGAATATTGTGTGTAAAACAAAGTGATATTTACAAACCTGCTTTATTGAAAGAAGTAATTTGAAATGCAGTACTTCAGTAATTTCCATCAGTATCCGGGAGGTGATTTCCACCGCAAAAGAAATTTCTTAAATAATGAGCGGTCGTAGAATTTTTTTCTTCGACTTGCTTCGCACATTATTAAAAGACGCACTTAATGATCCAACATTACCCCTAGAGTCACCGCATGTTCGGACCCATCGTGAGCAAGAGAGGTTAAAACCCATTTGCAGAAATTGATAAATGAAATCGGGATTCATTACGCGTGCAGAGGGAATTTTCTCGAGCACATAAATTGAAAAAGGGAGTTAAGTTCATCCTGTCGTATTTCGGCGACACCTTGAGTGAGCCGCGAGCGACTGGAGTCCAAAAAGGAAAAGAATGGATTCGCGAGTTGAGTGTAACACAAAGGATTCACGCGCGTTTCACTAAAAGCTCACGACAAACGGGAAGTGCCTCTCAGAACCGTGGAACAGACAAGTAATGGGCTTCACTAGAGGCCTAGAGATCACACGCAGGCTCATAGTACTGCATAGTACGATTCAAAGGGTGCGATTTTTAGATTTAAAAGTAGGGAATGATTTTATTCTATGCTACACATGCAGATTAGATGAAAAATAAATCAGAACGATAAAGTTCTGAACAGTTGGGAGCGAGAATGCCTCATTTCCTTGCTTGGTTCAAGATACGCTGCACTATTGAAGGTAATTTCCCAAAGGACTAGAGCAAATATCCCTCGTCGCACCTTTTCCTTGTGATTTGATATTCCTTTTCTCAATCATTTTCTTCCCTCACAGTTTCCCGCTAAACGTCATTACACTGCGGCTTACAAAACGCATTGGACGGATGTACTTGTACATACGGCAGAGCAGAACATCAAACTACAGCGTCTCCTAAAGCCTTCGAGCGTTCGGTATATTTTTAATCTTCGTAAAGATGAGCACCTCGTCCCCTATTACAAGAAACTTGGCTGTTTGAATACCAGATCCCCTCGCAAATACCAGCTTGGAACAATTCTTTTTTCTATCTTTGGCATTAACGAACCGTCATACCTAATTGATATGTTTTCTAAAAGGACTTCCAATCATACCATGGTTACTAGAACAGAACCAAGTGACCTTCAATTTCCGACTCACCGAACCAATGCATTTCATACAAGTCGTTTGTCGTCGTGGCCGCCGCCTCACAACTTTGGAATTCCATTCCAATTGATGTGAGGGAATCTCGCTCGTTTGAAATTTTTAAATCTAAATTGTATGAAATTTTATTAAATGAATGTTTTCCAGAATAGTTTAGTTTCTTTATATATATATATATATATATATTGTATTTTATTAAGCTCTATTTATTTTTGGACTTGAGCTAAATAATATGTTAATTAGTTTATCACCTCGCTGCTATATTATTAAATTATTATATTGTATTCTTGCTCTAAGGGACTTGTCCCAGAGTAAAATAAATGATTATTCTATTCTATTCTACTTGGGTATACAATTGGGGTGAGAACTACATTCGGTGGTTTCATAGAGTGTATGCAACTTAATAACAAAAAAACACCGAATGCAACGTGATAAAAGGGCGAACGAACGTATCCATAAAAATTTATCCAACTTTTTCGAGGAGAAGGGCCCAATGCTGCTGAACAGGAAATATTTATTCTTCCGCGTTTTGACAGATGTAGGTAATACGTGAGTCTTTTATAAGATGATCATCAGGAAAGAAAAGATATGTGAACCTCACTCAATCTGGGTTCCATTCCCAGTCCAGGCGAATGATTTTTCAACTGTGAATTTCACAAAATTGTGTGATCACTAGCGGGTGACTCCGTTGAAGTAACTGCGCGGCTAGTTCCGTGGTTCTTTGAAAAGATTAGATTTAAGTATTGAGATTTTCACAAACTTAATTCCATGCTGCAATTTTTAAGTTAAAAATACATTGATGTCGCCACGAATCTGTGGGTGGACAGTAATATCTACATAGGTATTGCTGCAGCTACAGATCACCAATTCACGCCCGTTTGGATGTCGAGTCCGCCAAAGGTCTAAAACGTGCAAACGTCGCGTTCGAAGGATTTCTGGTTCGTTGAATGAGCCAACCGTTTTCGTTCTTCGCTGTACTCATTGGTTTGAATCAATATTATGATTCAAATAATCCAACCTATAATTTTACAGTAATACTCAAAGTGGATGTTTTCTCACAAGGCAACCGTCCTCATGACCTTAAAGTTAAGAGCTGAGAAAATGTCTGACGCAGATTCCCTCCCAACATTAATGAAACATCTTTTCAACTCTTTTTAAACAATGCATATGAAGAGGGATTCATTGGAAGAGCAATCAAACCCGAACAAAAACGGCCGGATGATGAAAAATCAAAGGAAGAACCATCTGCCTTCTTCACATTGCCGTTCGCCAAAGGGACAAACGAAAAAAAAACCAGGTCCTAAAAAGAAAAATATCGCAACCTACTTCGGCACCGTGAGAAAACTCGGCCGAATACTTCCCTCGTCAAAAACACTCCCTGCTGTCCGAAGGAGTCTACGAGATTCCGTTCATCTGCGGTGGCAGTTATGCTGGGCAAACCTACCGCCCAATCAAGACCACCTAGTTCGAGTCACCTCGCTGGGTTAAAAACCTACTAGTCTACTAGGCTGGGTCTAGATGCTTCTCGCCGATCGCCTGGGAATGGGTAAGTAGTAGTGAAAAAGGGTAAAAAGAGTGGGAAGAGTTAACGAAAACGCAGCCAATACGAGGCCAACACCATGAGGCGGATTGCCGTCAAAAGGACGACAACGGACCCCCGCCTCCCCCTAGTTCTCGTAGTTGTTGGGTTCCCCTAACAACGTTAGACGAATCACCGCCAGTCTCGCTTGTGCGAAGACTTCCCACACATCTGTTGAGAGCCGGCGAAACCCATTGCCCAAATTCTTGGGATTGGGTGTCCTCCGACTCCCTTTCTGGGTACACGTCGTGTGGTCTGCCGGAGTACGTCATCGGATCGGGGTCCAATCAAGACCAGAATACAGGAGCACAGGAGAGACGTGAGGAATAGTCAATAGCAAATAAGCCGTTGCCAAACACTTTACGTCCGAATCCGGTCACGCCATCGAGTTTGAAAAGACAAAAGTGATAGCAAAAAAAGAATTTTATTAGCCCCGCTTGATCCGCGAATCGATACAGATCGCAAAAAGAACAATGATCTTTAACCGCGACTATGGTTACCAGCTTTCCCCCTCTCGTGGAAACGCCTCTTAGCGGGACAATCAGACGCAGCGAACTCCACCGTGACCCACAGTGACTCTTCGACGAAGAGATGATCAAATGAGACCTCTCAGCTTCCCTATACATAAGATGCAACAATTTATCAGCAAAAATCACTTCACCCCTGAAGACACTAGCTGAAACGCGAGTGAAACGTTGGGCCTCAAATCCTCGAGACGCAGTCAAACTCGAAAACTTCGTCAACATTTTCTCATAAAGACTGGATCGACAGATCTGCCACATTAATTAAGTTTTTCTGCTTTAAAAAATTAAAAATTTCAGTGAAATACAATACTTAGATTCATAGTTAAGAGACCAAACGAGAAAATGCCACTTAGTTAAAAAAATGCATCACTATGCGACTTAATGGTCAAATCGAATTTCTAGGCTTTATTGAAGGGAAACCAACCCTGCTTCATCAAAAGTCTTACCGACGACAATACAGAAAGGTACAACAGCAAATAGCCTGTATAGAAACAGATAGCATGGAAAATATGACGATAGAGATGCGAAAAAGAGAGAGAAAGGAGGTGGAGAATGTCCTTGACTTCAGTCGACTCAATGATAAGATAAGGCCGAACCAGCCACGCGTATCGCGGCCTACCGAAATAAGACCTTTTCTCAGAGGTGCCCGAGTACGATTTCTTATGGCAGTGCGTGCGAGATAGTTCCCTAATCATAATAGAGACCATATACAAATTACACATTTTAATTTCACCAGCTGTGAGACACACGAATTAAATATTGCATTATTAATGGTGCAATAAAATAGTTTTACGTGACATAAATTGTTAGTAATCAAATGAAAATATCTAAATAAGTCTTTAACTCGACTCATTTTTCTCACGCGGTGCGTATGAAACTCCATCAAAACGGAAGAATTATTGTGATCCCGAAGAATTTACTGCGGTGACAATATGATTCATTTCCAAAAATAGCTGAGTAAACTTACAAACTACAAACTGTTGAATTTTTTATGAGATCTAAGAGTAGGAAATACCTCAATTTTAATATGAGGTGTCTCTGGAGTGCATACACGTACCATTTCCCATGAAAAAGAGCTAGTATTCTCTGGCAAATATTTCCGAACGTAATGTGGCAGGGGGTTAAATTTTTTATGACAATGGAAGGGTGATAAATTTTTCTTTAAAATGAGACCGAATTCATTGATTTCTAGGCAATATGATATTTTGCTCAAACTACCTTGAGGTCGGAGGCCTTCGCTAATGAGAGATGTCTAGGGGGGGGGGCGCCAATGAGAATAGCAGTCCCTATCGGAGTTGAGCAGTAAGAGCCCTCCATGGAGCCACGAAAATGAACTCTAGTCACCTACGGGATACTGTGAATATATCGCAGGAACAAGCCCATGATTTTATCCCTGTGGTGCAATATTTTTGCCTCAATAAAACGGACGGGAATGCAATCGAAGGAATGGAGCCCTCTTTCTTTCCTAGACGTGAGAATTTCGAACATCCGTCAGCTTAGTAAGAGATGTACTTAACATTCGTTTACTCTACCAAACGAAGCGAACGATGACCGAAGGAAATGCCATTTTCAATCTTCATTCTATTTTTTTGCTGCAAAAAATTGGCTTGGCATCTCTCTTTTTATGTCTGTTCCCAAACGATAACAGGCATGCCATGCGCCACAGTCGGCGAGGAGCGAAAGAACTTTGCACAGCGAGAACGAGAAGGCACAGAAACGCGAAGCAGGAGTACACCCTCATTGCATGCACATTTCATGAAGAGCTTTGATCGCCTCAGTTGACTGAGAGCTCCGGCGCTGCGAGAGGTCAAACAACTGAGACGAACGGTCAACGATAGCCACGGGAGAGAGTATTTGCATGGGCTCCAGTCTCCAAGGTAGAAGGGATGAGGTAAAGGCAGGGGGCTCGTCACGTGACTTAAAGCTGGAGATCGCTAGACTCCGTCTCCTTGAGGAAAATAAAAGCAAGATTAAGTATATAAATATAGGTTAAATCTTTTACGAAAGTTAGAGCTTGACTATTTTTTGCCAGACGTTCAAAATATTTTGTTAGAGCCAAACTATTATTGTAGGAACGATCACAGGAATAAGATTAAGGAAATAGACAATAGAGCCGATAGATTTAAAATTTCATTTTCCCCACGCACAATAAAGGACCATTATAGTTGCGATAGATCAGTTCTAGGAACCTGAATAGGTTTTTTCATTAGTGCTAAATATCTTAACATGAATTGTAGATACTAACCTCGCATGCGATCTCCAGCATGATATACTATTGCATGTCTTAGAACCTTGTAGTGCTATTTATCTGTCGTATTATTAAACTAACCAGTAGTTTATCTTGAGTAGTGTATTGCATGGTAGTATGTTCATCTACGTATCACTCTCCTGGTTTGCGGTCCGACTGCGTATTGTTGCCCTGACTGCTTATGGCCTGCGCCTGGCATCCGGGGGAACGTGCGAGGTTCTGATTTGAACTGGGATGAGTGCTGCATGCCTGGTGTGGAATCACCCCGTGCCACACACCCTAGTGGCGGCTTGCACGGTATTTCGTAGATGTAGATGTATGATAATCCTTGATAACACTTGCGATCCGTGTTCCAGTTGCATCCAGCATCCCCCGTTATGCCTCCTTACATCTACTTCAAAAATAACACCCTGCGAGCCATTTCTTAAGTGCGTGGCAGGGGGTGAGTGTTCAACAACATGCAACACACTAATCCCTACAAAACATTGAATTTAACTACGAATACTGATGCATTTGCTAATGCCTCTAAAACTTGTCCAAGAAGGAAATTTCACAAATGGGCGCCTCATATAAAGCAATCTACCAATTTAAGACGGTTTATATTGACGTTTTTTATAACCACACAAATGCTAAGGGATACAAGAGTTATAAAACAAATAGACACCGAGTGCTGTCAGTACTAAGTACCTAGCAGATAATCATATAAACATTAGGAAGCAAATCAATTAAACAGCTACGCTACCAGTTGACTGACGTAGGTTAAACGTCTCATTGGCAGCAGCTGTGGTCTATTATCGCTCGCGGTGAAAATATATATCACTCTGTTCCGCAGTCGACTTCCCTAATTCTGTCATCGGGGATCGGGTTGGTGTGGTGGCTTGAACGACCGCCTACCACACGGGCGGCCAGGGTTCAAATCCCTGCAGAGGCCGATATTTTCACATGAAACCTGATCCCTACTTAAGTGTCTTGTGGAGGGCACTTCAAGTGAAGTACTCCGTCTGTCGGATGAGACGTTAAACCGTGGTACCCTTGGCGCCTTTCGTTAAAAGCAGATCCTAAAGCCGACGCCGAGTTTCCATCCACCCTTCATCCCTTACCTGTCCCCGAAGGCGCAAATGATCTTTGCTGTCGGTCGCCTCCCCAAATATCCAATCCAATTCTATCATCATGATATAATATACCGCGGTACGTCGAAGTTATTTACGTAAGCTGTTATTAACATTTACATGCATACATAAACACGCATAAAACAGTATTACATTTACATGCATACATAAACACGCATAAAACAGTATTAACATTCACAGGCATACATAAACACGCACAAAACAGTGTTTTAAAATCGGTCGCTCCAGGCGGACCGTTATCCCTTCGCTCTACGTCACACATGGAGCTCCATTCAACTTAGAGAACTCCATCAAAGGATTGCAGCTTAAATATGACAACAATGGGACCCTATTTCACTCGACTGAGAACGTCACACGTCCTAGATTCGAAACCTTTGACCGATTAGGCCAGCTCACGAGGTTCAGCGGAAGAGAGAGAGATTCGTGGGATATATATATATATACTTGTATACATATATATACATATATACGCACGCCGAAACGAGAGAAACGCGGACAGACACGCTAATCGCTGCCCACGATTCTTCACTGACCTTTTCCTCTCTCCTATATATACCACTCGGAACTCCACGGAGAGTGGATGGATACTCTGAGAACCCTCAAAAGGTCCTCAGTATTTTCATTTAGGCTTTACTTTTGTTTCCCTTCACTAAACTTCCATCCGTTTGTCCCTCGCTTGTTTTTCACCGGTCCTCTCGGTCCAAAGCGTTATCATCCCTGCAGCGACCTCCCGATCCTCCTCCTCCTCCTCCCCCCCACCCCCTCTGAAACCCAGTCGCGCACGGAGATCACGCATTGTTCGCCTTTCAAAAAGAAAATTAAAAAAGTATAACAATCACGTTCCACCTTCGATCGGTCCAAAAAAACCGTAAACAATTCCATTGCGCTTTGTTGTTTTGTTTTATTATTTTTTCGTCTTTTCCTCCCTCTCGGAATGTTTCAACATCGCGTGCAAAACGCATTTGGTCGCCGCACAGACATTTGCCAGCATCTGCTTCCTCTCCTGTTGTTTTTCTATATCACAGGGGCGATTTAAAAATACCCCACCCGGTAGAAATTCCACGCTTTTCACGCAACGCCGGTCTTCGCACTAGACCACGGTACTTAAACCACAGACGCTGACTATTAAGGTGGTACGAGCAAGATAGTTCCCATTGTCATAATAGAGACCATATTCGAATGACACGGTTTAATTTTGCCAGCTGTAGGACACATGAATTAAATATTGCATTATTAATGGTGCAATAAAATAGTTTTATATGACGGGAATTGTAAGTAATTTAATGAAAATATCTAAATAAGTCTTTAACTTGACTCATTTTTCAGCGCAGTGCGTTTGAAACTCCTTCAAAACTTACATACATGCCCATCACGCCGTTCCCTTACGGGGTAGGCACAGTCAAAATGTTTCACTCATTAACACATAATTGTACACTTAACTCTGCTTCAATAATTTCCTCCATACTGACCTATCCTTGCAAACCTCTTTTGCCTCATTTACCCCCAATACACTGTTTCACGCACGCTCTCCTGCTTTTAAGACTCCTAATATTCCTCATTCTAAGAATTTCCTCGACCGCATTCAACCACAACTTTCTCGGCCTACCCCTATCTCTCACACATGGAGACATTACGCATTCCTGCTTTACACCCCGACTTATTACAAACCAATCACTCAGAACCCCGTTAACTCTTACACTTGCCTTACTATTGTCATACATGGCCATCATAACATTCAATAACTGCCCATTCACTCCATAGTCTCTCAAAACCTTCCACAACATCTTTCTATTTACTCTGTCGCACAGTACACTTTCTTTCGGACTTTCATACATATTTCTATCACTTGCTGAAGTGAAAAAAGATAGTCACTACATCCTCTCCCAGGCATAAACCCACACTGCACACCTCATATTCTGTCGGAAGTAATATTCTTCACTCTTTCTATTAATATTTTACTGAACACTTTTAAGTAAAATGATATTTCGCTCGAACTACCTTGAAATAAAAACGATCAGGTGGAAATTCATCGGAAGAATTTCATCCATCGCGATGATGAGTGAATAATATCCACAAATCATCGCCTACTAACGATGTCGTGCTTCACATTGTTGCAGCGAAGGCGATGCGCGAGCGAGATGGTAGGCAGAAAGGGGAAGAAGGGTCGAGGATGCGGGTGATAGGAAGGGCAATGGGAAGAAAAAAAACGAGTATTTGTAAAAATAAAATACACGAAAGAATAAAAAGACATGGGCTTCATGGAGAGGAAGGGAGTGGGGTTCAAAGGAAGGCATTCGCAAGAGAAATACGGGGGAAAATTACGATATAAAAAGCTACGTGTATATACGTATTAGTCATTTGCTAATCGTAGTGATTTACGTGTGTGCCACCAGATGGCAAGCGAGCTACGTTCTCCATTAACAGAGAAACGGCGCGCGCCTAAGGCTTTTTTTTCTCGAAATACAGGTATTCATACGAGTGTTGATCCACCTGATTGGTAGGTTTTTGGACAGTTTTAATCCTAACGTCCCGATTTGTCTCATCGATCAGTTTTCCCTGCAATGGTTTACCAGCTCCCTCCAGCTCGCTCCTGAATTCCTCATATCGTGTCCCTCTTCTTACTTCGTCCAAAATTCCGATCCACTTTCTTCCGATTCCTCTCCTTCCCAGTGTTCTCCTGTCTATTATCATCTTTATACGCGTGATTATCCTTCAAAAATATTAATGAATATTAAATAATTCCAACGAACTGTCAAAAAGATCTTTAAGTTATTTTTTCAGAACTGTAAAGCCAGACATTACTTGTTATATACTCGTGGTAACTTCTCCACCTGTTCCAACATAAATTCAGTATATAAGGTGACCTTTTACATTCAAATACCACATATTATTAACTTTTAGATAGTGCAAAAATTGTAAAGTGACATATTTCAGATGTTACAAATATTGTTTCTATTAAAAATAAAAATACCAACAAATAATGATTTTACATGAGTTTCTACATAATTACTACTTCATTCATAACATTTTGGATATTCTATCGATATAATAGCCTGTTTCTACACTGATATCAACAAGGTAAATACAACACCATAAAACTCTTTCTGCCCCCTTAGATGGAGCCCATTCTATTTCCTCCCTACATTTATATACAGGGTGATTCAATTATCTTGTTATGATCACGGAAAATCAGAACTTTCTCCTTCGATGGAAACACGGTGAATGGCGACGCCTACCTACGAATGCTATAGAATTGGCTCTTTCACAGCTACAAGCCGACAGTGAAAATTTTACCTTTCAGTAAGACGGAGCACCACCGCATTGGCGTTTGTCAGTCCGTAGATTCCTCAATGAACAGCTAGCCCAACGTTGGGTTGGTCGCGGTGCTACAGATCTGGCGCTTCACCTCAAGCCTCCATGTTTCCCAAACTAAACTGCGTGGGGTTTCTTTTTGTGGGGGTCTGTTACGGAGGCAGTTTATGTCCCTCCCTTATCTACTGATGTTCAAGAATTAAAAGAACGCATCACAACTGCACTGATCACGGTTACTCGGGACATGCTACACAACGTCTTGGGTGAATTCTCCTATCATGCAGACATGTACCGTACTTCAAACGGAGGTCACGTTGAACATTTGTAGCGATAACAAATAAAACTTGATGTATTCAGTAACATTTTCACCTTTGTTTCATGGATCTATGTTAAAAAATAAAAAAGTTCAAATTTTCCGTAATCATAAAAAGACTTTTCAACCAGCCTGTATATAAACTTTCCCCTTCACTCTCAAAATCCATGGAAGCACACAGACGAGGGTGAACGCGAGAGGTGCATCTCACGTCACCGAGGTAGCGCGCAAGCACGAGGGGGTGAGAGGGCGGAGGGAGAGGGGCGGAAGGGGGCCCAGCGAGCGGAGAGCGCGAGCGAGATCGCGAGTCACGACGAAAACAAAAGAGGGCGGCTTTCCGAAGCGAGGCGGGAGAGTAGTCGTAGGAATCCAACCCCACCGCCTCTCTCTCTCTCTCTCTCTTCAAAAGGTTATCCATTCCATCGTCGATTCGCGGAGAAGTAAGGAGACGAAAGAGGAGGAAAGAGGAATTAAAGGATTAAAGCTACGTTTTCATGGACGCGTCATTTCTTCGCATGAACCGTTCGCATGCAAGCGAACCTACGCGTAGACGAACCTACGAGTAGGAGTTACCTACACGCCATCTACACCAGAGAAGAAATGGTGAAAAAAGAAACGTGACGAGCGTGTGTGCTTATCGCTCTACAACCTATTGTTGATAATTGTGTATTGATAGTTATGTAGCTCCATCCAAGTGCAATAGCTATAGTTAGTCTGTTTACTCTACAACTTAATTCCTCTCATCCGCACGTCAACTTGCCGAGAGATAATTAACGTGCAGTTTTTTTAAAGAAAGAAATGGAAATACTGTGGCTATCTTCAATTAAGGATTATTCATTTTTGGGCTAGCTCATTCCGAAGATAGCTAATTAATTCAGAAAATACAAGGGGAAATTTAAGCTATGGCGACTGAAAATTGACTCTCATAGAGCTCTTACTTTTCGCAGTTCATTAATAAACAAGCGGGTATTTAGCAATTCGCATTCTTTCATTCGGTCAACAAACCGTTGGAAAAGCAGAACAAAGTCCTTTGTCTCAAATGATTTTTTCATTGAACCTCTTAACTAAAGGCAATTAACGGAAAGAAACGACAAATGTTATCCAGTTAAAGACATAAAAAGTCACGTAATGTTTCTAGGGATGCAATAAATTCTAGTTTTTCCAAGTAGTCGTACAATTTTTACCGTCATTTCCAGACAAAGTCCTTGAAAGATGGAAGGCATTTCACTTCCCGCTAATAATAGCAAGAAGAAAGTCATCCGAGACAAGGCACATGTACAATTTGGGTAAAAAATGTTTAAACACCCAGAGATACAATGGGAAAGCGGACAATAACTTCGCATCATTAATCAATATTCATTGCCATAGCGATCTGCCGCTAACTATCAGCATTGTTAGGGCACGAGCCATTTATTTTCCAATTGCTCCCATGCGGTTCAAATCGGCTGTATTGGATAGAATAGAATAAATGGTGTCAAAACGTATGAAAAGACTTGGCGGGCGTTGACGGTTACGGAACTAACCTCAGAAGTTTCAACGTCAAGACTTCCCTTCAACGGCTGTTTACATTACATCCGCTGCCATACACCCTTGCAGAGGTAATATTCCCATGGAGAATACTTCTTCCTCTCCATCAGAAAATCACGCTTGATTTGCATCACTCCTAAGCTTTGAAAGGCACGGAAAATAAAGGAAGGAAGCGACCTTTATCGTACGCGACAATTCACGTAGTTATCTACATCTACGTAATACCCTGCGAGCCGCTGGATAGGCGTGTGGCAGGGGGGGTTAGGTCACCAGCCATGTAAAGGTGTAAGTTTATGGAGATAGAATGGTGACATGAATTATAGGAGTGTATTTAGTGGAGCTCAATTTTTATTTTGATCGCTTATTGTTCGCGGAAAGAACGAGTTCTTGTACCTATCTGTTCGGCAAGTGTATCTCTCTTATTTTATCGCATCTGCCAGACCTCGAGATGTAGTTAGGAGTCATGCTAATATTCTCTATATCGCTCTGAAAAATATCAGTTCTGAATTTATCAAGCAACCTAAACCTAGAATGTAGCCTCCGAGTCTCCAGAGGCTCCCACCTAAATCCCTCTAAAAGCTGAGAGACACTATATGTTATTCTGCGGGATCTGCAACAGTCCATTCCGGACAACCACGATGCAGATCAACTGCGATTGATTCAGCGGTGAAATCCTTGACATTCGCTCCAAGACAAGATCATTGCGATTAACGGTGAATCTCAACTGCTGAGCCCCGGCGAGAGTGTCACTCAAGGCGATGTGCCCCTTTTCAATATCCCGCCACGGGACTCTTCTTCCGTGAAATCAATCTCACTGGTTTATAATTATTCAGAAAACTAGAGAGAACAATTGCGTGAGTTTCGGGGACCAACTATTTGCTCTCCGTCGTCACTAAAATCCAAAGGAAGAAGTAATTCTAACGCTGCTTCGTGGAGGTACCGTATTTCACCGCAAAATCGTCGCAGATTTTACGCCAATTTTTTTTGCTAAAAAGTAGGGTCCGACCGTTATGAGGGGAAATAAAAAAAATAAAATTGCGCCGGTATTAGCTATACATAGGTCATATATTACGTACTTAACTACCTTTATTGCGCATGCTGCCTTTGTTTCAATGCGCTATCATAGTTATTTCATTGAAAACGTTAATAGATAACAATATAAAATTGATAAGACAAAAGTGTACCCAACTAGCCCCGGTCTCCCCTTATCTGTATTTGTGAAGGGCAGGTAAAAAGTTATGCCGGGTAGAGTGGAAAATTAGAGACAAATTGTTCCTTTTACAGCAAGTGTCGTGACGATCAGAATTAACATGCGACAATTATGCGACGGAAAGTTGTGAACCAATTTTTGGACTGAAAAAGTAGGGTGCGACGATTTATGCGATGAAACACGGTATGTTCCGGCAAGGTGGAAGGTTAATGCCTTGAAATGAATAAGGGGAGGGTAATGGTGACGAGGGTCCTATGGACGGGGACCCTCAAAGGCCCCCTTGCGTTGTTCTCCGAGCAAACGCTCACCCACTCATTGCCCTCAGCCCTTCATCAGTGGACCTGGCGATATCAGAGTCATTTTCCCGCGCGATTGAAAATGGAGAACCTGTCCATCCCGTGTTCTAAGGTCACCTTAAGGTAGTCCGAACGAGATAGTTCCCCAGTCATTTTAGAGACCATATTCGAATTATACTTTTTAATTTCACCAGCTATAGGACGCATCAATAAAATATTGTATTATTAATGGTGCAATTACATAGTTTTCCATACCAGCAATGGTAAGTAATCAAATAGAAATATCTAAAAGGAAATGGTTCCAGGATTGACTTTGTGGAAGTAATTCATAGTAACTTAAAATAAAGAAGAAAACTGAAGATGAGAGGAAGTGTCGAAACCCGGGTCGTGTTATTAAACCCATAGTGGAGTATACAAATTTTTATTTAAGTTACTAAAAATATCTAAATAAGTCTTTAACTAGACTCATTTTTTTCGCTCGGTGCGTTTGTAACTCCATCAAAACGGAATGTTTTTTGTGATATCCAAGAACCTACTATGGTGACAATATGATTAATTTTCAAATATAGTTGAGAAAACATAAAAACTACACACTGTTAGTTTCTTTGAGACATCTAAGTGTTAGAAATACCTCATTTTGTAAATTATGTCTCTTTGGAATGCACAAACGTACCATTTCCCATGTACAAGGGTTGCTATACTTTGGCAATTATCTCGGAAAGTAATGTGGTAAGGCATTGAATTTTTGGCGTCATTAGGAGGGTGAAATATTTTTTTTTAATGAGACCTAATTCATTGTTTTTTAGGCAAAATGATATTTCGCTCCGACTACCTTAACAGCGAAAAGGAGAGTGGTTCAGGGAGGAATGGAAGACAGTCATGAATTACGCGAGAGATATCCCAACAAAATAAGGTACGCAGGGATACAGTAAGAAAAAGAAAAATATTACAAGCAAGATTTCTGATAAGTGATGTTCAGCACAAGTGCAACCAATTGATTTTGCATCTCTTCATTTCTGTTCCAAACATTTCGACCGAGGTATACTTAAGGATTGCTTTCACCAATTGACACTCGAATAACTACTTTCACTAGCTGAAGTGCCGAATAAAATGATTGACAGAGGCAAAAATTGCACCTGTTTAAAACGGTTGAAGTCACAATTATCAACCGCTTGGTATTCTCTTGAGGAAAATATTTTGTAAAAAAAATTGTAACGGGAAAGCAATTACACTGCTCGATTTGCCGCCCGATGCCCGAAACATTATCATGCATGAACTGTATTTTGCATTCATGATGAGCTTTGGGGGGTCTGCTTTCACATTTGGATGCTGCCGAGCCACATAAAAGAGAGTCCGGTTGGAAAGATAATAAACCTCAACATGGACCTCACGAGGAATTTCCTTCGCTCTCCACACGAGTGCAGAGGGTTGGGGGGGGGGGGAGGGTGAGAGGGGGAGGGGTGGGGGAGGGTGGAAGGCGAGGAGAGAGTGGGAGGGGAGGTGGATGGGTGGGGGAGGGATGAAGGGAGGGGGAGCAGAAGACCCCACCACCCCTAACCTCCTTGCTTCCCCTCAGCATCCCGTCAGGCGCCGTGCATCACTGTCATCTTCACTACAATCACATTTTCAAATGAAATTAATAAATATTTTACTAATTTTTATAATAAGGAGACTAGCCACGGTTTAACACTAGAACAGCCGAAAATGTAAAAGGAGCCATTTTTGGGTTTTTCAAGGCATTTTCAAGAGATGTTTTTTTTGTTCTTTATGCCTTGATAACAATTATTTTTTCTGACTTGTAATTAATTTTCATGAAAATGCCACTGGAAACATATCTGCGGTTCTTTGCGAGTACTTCTTCAGAAAAAAGGTACGATCAGGGTAATGCATGCTAATACATTCTAGTCTAGCAGCCGGGCATTTGCAAATTCCCTGAGATTTCCAAGTTTTCCAGACATGAAGACATGATTTTTATTTTTCCAGATGGAATATTGATTTTTTCTCGTTAATTATAAGAAAATATTTGGTATGTTTTTTGGGCGATTAAACGTAAGGAATATTTTTCAACTTGCATATTTGGAGGAAAATAAAGACAAAACTTTAAAATAGTTTGAGAGAAAATCACATCACCCCCCTTCCTTAGATTTGAACATTGGCATGCTGGTGCTCAAGGAACAAGGTTCATATTACAGCCACACTTTGCTATGAATAGCATTGATATAAAACGATCAACAACTTAAAACACTAAAGGAATTGACTGTTTTCCTTATTTTGCTAAAAGCGACAACGCAAGGGAAATTATAACTTAGCAACTTGCCGATAAACGCACATTCCTTCCGTTGCTGTTTTATATATTGACACCACAGACATTTCCAGAGTCCTTTCGATATTTCCCTGAAAATTCCCTGATATTTCCAGTGAAAATCAAATTCCCTGAGATTTCCCGGTTTTCCAGAGCGCTGGACACCCTGAAATAATTATTTATATCATTTCTTGTGTGTGAAAATCTATTTTATTCGTCCGTTGCGTACGTTGCGCACTAGTGTGCGACGGAACGTGAGAGCCAAAAATGGCCGGCTCTCCATGAGGAAGAGAATGTACGGGAGTTATGACGGAATGAGGAGTGGGGTGAAGGGGTGGAACACTAAAAGGGAGAGAGATACGTGGTCTATATTATCGGAAGGGTAGAGGAACCTCTTAGGGATGGGAGGACGAGAGTAGTAACTGCTGAGTGAGTGGGTGTGTGTGTGTGCGTAAGGGTATAAAGAAAAGGGTAATAATAACACGAGGGGGGGGGGGCCGGCGGGCAGGCGGAAGGGCGAGCAGGGGCAGTTCGGGGGTCTTTTCTGAAAGGGGGCGGTCCCTTTCTCCCGTATAGTCACCGTCATCATATGCCCTCGTCATCCCGAAGAAGCTTCCGATCTGATAATTTGCATACCAGAAGCACTGGGTGTATCCATCTCATTTCGGCCTCCACCCCACCCCACCCCTCATCCCCCCTTCACAACCAACTCGCCCTCCCTCTCCTCGGAGCCGTAAACTTTGAGAGCATGAGAACGCTTGCTTACCGCGAGGAGGGAGGTTGGGCAGCACAGGGGGGCGGGGGAAGGAGAGAGGACGGGGGTGGAAGGAAGGAAGAAAGGGAGGAAGGGGAGATGGAGGACCACACAGCTTCCCCCCACCACCCCCGTTGCTAACGGAAATTATTTAAGGAAGTTTTGAGTCCGCAAAGACGAAGCACACTCTTTCAACGGTCCGAGAGCGCATGCGCCACCTCTCTTACACACCCCCCCCCACCCCCGTCCCTCTTCAGGTAGTCCGAGCGAGATAGTTCCCAAATCATAATAGAGACCATATCCGAATTACACGTTTTAATTACACCAGCTGTGAGACACACGAATTAAATATTGCATTATTAATGGTGCGATAATTTAGTATTATATGACATAAATTATAATTAATAAAATGAAAATATCTAAATATGTCTTTAACTTGACTCATTTTTTTCGCGCGGTGCGTTTGAAACTCCTTCTGAACGGAAGGAGTTTCAAATGCACGCAAGTTTTTGTGATCCCGACAAATTTACTGCGGTTACAATAGGACTGATTTTCAAATATAGTTGAGAAAACATACAAAGTACATGCTGTTACTTTTTTTACGACATCAAAGTGTTATAAATACCTCATTTTGTGTCTGTTTTTGTCTCTCTGGAGTGCATACACGTACCATTTCCTATGTAACAGAGGGCTTGTATTTTTTGGCAAATATCTCCGTAAGAAATGAGGTAAGGAGCTAATTTTTTGGTGTCATTAGCAGGGTGATATATTTTTATTTAAATTGAGATCGAATTCATTGATTCCTGAGTAAATTGATATTTCGCTCAAACTACACTAAGGCGGTCGAAGCGATTTTTTAATGAACGGGTATTCGTCAAATTTTGCATTTGCGATGTAATTAGCGATATGTAAGGATGAAAGTGAAAAACATTGCATTATCCCAATCTTTTTTTTATTATTATTTCCATGCTATTATAACATGAAGCCTCATAGCTGCATAATGGTATTTTTTTCGTAATAATTCAACTACACACGCACCAGTTTTCTTCTACACTCGAAGTGGGCAATGAATTTCTTATTATTAATACCGTTGCTAACAATAAAAAGATGTCAAGCCGATTCGAATACTCGGAAAATATTCGGACATGATAGCGACTATATTTGAAATACCGCGCCGAAATCTCGATTCCATCCTAACACTCAGTTAGAGGCGAGAGGCAGTTACCGTGCCATCTCTAGCCACCCATAATCCCTTAGGTTAAGATGTGCATCACTCCCCCTTTCAGGAAGACGATGACGAACCGAAGGCAATAAAATCTAACACCTCCCAAAAGCCATACGCGTCCCAAAATTCGTCACCCTCTCAACTGATAACAGAAAATGGTTCTGTTTTCGCGGGCATCGGATTAATGTTTGAGAAACCTTGGGACGAATAATTAAAGGAGTTTCATCACCCACACTAGCAACACCTATTCCTATCAGGAGTATATCTAGCGCAATCGCAGCGGGCAATCACTGGCGCATCAAGGGTCCGCATCAAATGGTCTTGGTGATGCGAGCGCGGACGGAGCATCAATAAAGGTACGTTTTCATGGACGCGTTTCAGACGAAGAGACGCGATAACGAGATTCTCTGCCAATCAGAAGCCCGGATTTCTTCGCGTGAGTTCGCGTATCCTCGCGTAGAGTCGCGTCGCCCGAGTTGAAATATTTTCAACTTTCGACTCGTGGAACGCGTATAATCACAAACATGGCTGACCAGCGAAGTGTAGGCTGAAATGGATGAAATGATCATCTCCGAAATTCGAGAGAAGTACACGTGCCTGTACTATTATAAGGACTATCGCTACAGGGATAGAAATTTACTACTAGCAAGGGAGTAGGCGTGGAGGGAAATGGGATTCAATGGTGCCCCTGCATCCATTTCTTTCTTTAAAAAAACCGCACGTTAATTAGCTCTCGGGAAGTTGGTGTGCGGATGAGAGGACTTAAGTGGTAGAAAAAATCTAAGAACAATAGCTATTGCACTTGGATGGAGCTAAAAAACTATCAACACACAATTATCAACAATAGGTTGTAGAGTGATGAGCACACAAGGTCGTCACGGTTCTTTTTTTTACCATATCTCCTCTGCTGTAGATGGCTCTTACGTACCTCCTACGCGTAGGTTCGCATGCATTAAAACGGTACACGCGAAGAAATGACGCGTCTCATCGCGCGCGTGCGCGTCTGACGCGTCCATGAAAACGTAGCTTAAGTCCGTTACAGGGACGTCAGTTACTTCCGACGTCATAAGACGGGCCATCGTCCGCAGACGAACTCATCTTGACGAGCAGGAGGAATAGTTGTGTTCTCAGGGCGTTAATTGAATGTCAACTTCATAGGAAACAAGAGTTCGCGATTCATCAACACCACAACGGAAAGTACTAAGAACTTCCTCTTTGCGAACGGCGTTTCCCCTTCGATCAGTCTTGTACTCGTGTGATACGAGGAGAAAATGTAATGTATATTTATGTAAACCAAATTTAACCATATTTAAAAGATAAACGTTACGTAAAAAAGACGTTACATGGGGGACTTAAGGTATTCAATGTTTTGCCAGAAAACATAAAAATGGAGTGTAATTCCCGAAAATATCTGTGTTCTGTGAAATCATGGCTATTCACTCAGCGCAATATTGAAAACGTTTTTAAAAACAATGAATGAAAGGTTGTAGTACTTGTGTTGATTTTTTATTGCATTGATTGTTTTTTATTTCCTTGTTTAACACTTCCAAGGTTATCTTAGACCAATACATGTCTTTAGTTTTACTCTTGTCGAGAGCAATGTGTGTTTTTTTTGTTAAAGAAGGTAATATTTAAGCAGGTAATAACCTTTTAGGGTAACATACGCATCCCAAATCATTTTGTTGCCAATATTTTTGTACCATTTTTGGATGCAATACAAGTTAAACTATCTATATCTATCTGTCTTTTAAGTTTTTCTGTCGTTTGAGAGGCACATAATTCATTAAAAGTGATATTCAATCTAGCATTACTCTCATTCAAGAGGAGAATTAATAATTATATCGAAGGTGCCTTATTATGCCTCTCCAATTTGGACAAAAATCTAAAGGTCAGAAGTCCGGATTTCTTCGCGTAGGTTCGCTTATGTTGGCGTAGAGTCGCGTCGCCCGAGTTGAAATATTTTCAACTATCGACGCGTGGAACGCGTAGAATCACAAACATTGCTGGCCGGTGAAGTGTAGGTTCTACGGATGAAATAATCGTCTCCGAAATTCGAGAGAAGTACACGTTCCTGCACAATTATGAGGACCATCGATACAGGGATAGAAACCTAAGGGCAGAAGGCGTGGAAGGAATAGGGATTCATATTAAATATCTATCTATCTACTTATAATCAGTCTGAAGCCCAACTTCTAAATTCACCATGCAATACTGCCTTTCGTCATCATCAACGATTTCATGGCATGAAACCCCCTTCGAAATATTTCCCACGATTAAGCAACTGGCGTTGAAAAGACTTCAGAATGCGCAACTTCCCGACGATTTTCTTGGAGTTTTTTTTACTTCAAATAAATTAATTTTACCCAGCTGGCTTCAGAACATAAATCCTCTCTCTTTTGAGGCATTGCCATTCAATCGCATGCCAACAGAACTTTCGAATCTCAAAAACCACGAAATTCTTTGAAATGTGATGATAATACGCAACAATATCAGATTCTGAAGCCACAAACTTTGAAAATTATAAAAATCTCGATCATTTTATATCTACCATATTTCCCAGATATCTGTATACACGTGTATAGTGGAAAAATGCATGCATATAAAGAGTCTCTTTAACTTCGGTGACATTCCAATAGGGAATGCATGTCGCAGAAAAGTCACATCCTGAGAAGCATTAGCATTCTTTTTTCCAGTGCACCGATTGTAGCGGCTACATCAGCTTTATTGTGTTGCAGAGAAGTGCATGCTTCAGATAATTCATCGTCTGCCATACACCGTCGAGGTGCCAAGCATAGAATTTTTTAGATGTAGATGCACCGAATGTAGAATAAATACGTAGGGGAATGCATATATGTATGTACATTACAGAGCACCGAGCCAATGAAGAATTTGACCAGCCTTCAGGCAACATTTCGCAAGCAGCGACAAGGAATGTGAAGCACAAACCTTTTCACCCAACCAGCCCTGATTGGTCAATCTTTCTCCCTTCACCCTCGATTTTATGACGTATATTTGAATATCTATTCTGAAAGCTTCACTTGAAAATGATACAGTAAAGATGAAATCAGTACAATCAAACCTTTAATCAGAGGAAAACTGTCAGTGTATTTATTATGTCATCATGGAACGGTTCTGCCGCATCACACCTGAATCTGTACTTCATATGACACCAATACCATAAACTACTAATAGATAATCATATCGAAGACAGGCTAAAGCTACGTTTTCATGGACGCGTCAGACGCGCACGCGCGCGACGAGACGCGTCATTTCTTCGCGTCGAGACGACCGCGTGTGCTTGCCGCTCTACAACCTATTTGTTGATAATTGTGTGTTAATAGTTTTTTAGCTCCATCCAAGTGCAATAGCTATTGTTCTTCGATTTTTCTACAACTTAAGTCCTCTCATCCGCACGCCAACTTCCCGAGAGCTAATTAACGTGCAGCTTTTTTTAAAGAAAGAAATGGATGCAGGGGCACCATTAAATCCCTTTTCCCTCCACGCCTACTCCCTTACTAGTAGTAAATTTCTATCCCTGTATCGATAGTCCTCATAATTGTACAGGAACGTGTACTTCTCTCGAATTTCGGAGATGATTATTTCATCCATTTCAACCTACACTTCGCCGGTCGGCCATGTTTGCGATTCTACGCGTTCCACGCATCGAAAGATGAAAATATTTCAACTCGGGCGACGCGACTCTACGCGAGGATACGCGAACTCACGCGAAGAAATCCGAGCTTCTGATTGGCAGAGAATCTCGTTTTCGCGTCTCTTCGTATGAAACTCGATCATGATCACGTATACCTTGATAGTTCATGGCCTCTCTTCTCACAATCGCACCTCGAGAGTCGATAAGCAGCGAGTGCGACTGCGAGTTAATCGCGGAGGTGGTCTCATTTTCCACTGCGCATTGTGCGCGCGAAGTGTACGGTGCCGTCTGCTGCGCGGAATGAAGGGACTTCTCCTTCACCCTTCTAAAGGAGGAACCCGTCTCGCATTAACCTTGGCTAGCAATTCCGGAGACCCTTCTGGACCACTCACTCGAGGGAGGCTGCGCCTGCTGGGAAAGGAGCCATTGTCCCTCGTCGTCTTCCGCGCGATCCCAAACCCCTCCCACCCTCTGTCCTCCACCGAAACACTCCATCCCCAAGCACACCCACCAACGGCGAGTCTGGACGCGAATCGCAATTGAATTGGCGACCGACGACGCGGTTTTGGAATGTGTGTGGACAAGCCTCGGGAGAGTAAGAGGATAGGGGTGGGTGGAGGAAGGGAGGGAGGGGGATGGAGAGAAAAAGAGAGAGACGGCCACTATTGTAGTTTGAGCGAAATATCATTTTACTTATAAATCAATGAATTTGGTTTCATTTTAAAGAGAAATATCTCACCCTTCTACTGACACAAAAATTCATCCCCTTACCTCATTACTTCCGGAGATATTTGCCAAAAAATACAAGCCCTTTAACATGGGAAATGGTACGTGTATGCACTCCAGAGAGACATAATTCACAAAATGAGGCATTTCTAACACTCAGATGTCGCAAAAACTAACAGCGTGTAGTTTGCATGTTTTTTCAACTACATTTGAAAATTAATCATATTGTCACCGCAGTAGATTCTTGGGTAGGTATCACAAAAAACCTTCCGTTTTGAAGGAGTTTCAAACGCACCGCGCGAAAAAATAAGTCAAGTTCAAGACTTATTAAGATATTTTCATTTGATTACTTTCAATTTTTGTCATGTAAAACTAAATTATTGCACCATTAATAATGCAATGTTTAATTGATGTGTCGTACAGCTAGTGAAATTAAAACGTATATTTCGAATATGGTCTCTATAATGACTAGGGAACTATCTCGCTCGGACTACCTTAATATCTCTTTCGTCTCCTTACTTTCCGCGAATGGACGGGTGTCTGAATCTTGGACGCCGCGCGAACAAAAGAAGGAGCGACTCGATGTGACTTGAAGAGGATCCAGAAGGTCGCGGTCCCCGAGGCATTCCGAGGTAGTCCGAGCGAGATAGTTCTCTACCTGAGAGTGTGTTTGAAAACCTCCCGAAACTATTTCTTAGCACGTAACTAATGAGTCAATCGTGACGGGATCGAGACTTTGACGTGTTCAAACCACTCATAAAAATCTCAGGCAACACACCCATTCCAGTTTTCCCAGCGAGAATATTGTTTGTGGAGCTAAATTCTGCGATTAAAGGCACCATAAGCATCATATCAAGTACCTAAGTTATCCATTCGTGTAAGTAAAACTCACAAAAATCTCCAATCAATCGTTGTTGTGTCACGTGACACACAAGTTTCGAACTCTGAATCATTCCGAGCGATCTCAAACAATCCCCTCCGAAGTTGCGTTTGATATTCCCGATATGATCGCGCCAAAAATAATAATTTTACACCAACAAAAAACCACAACATTGGTTTAATTGGTAGTATCAGAGGCGAAACTTTGTGGAATCTATTAACATTGTAATGATAACTCTTAACTTTGTTTTTCCACACATATTTATTTGCTGCGTCCCCGGTTTCGACGTTCGACGTCATCTTCAGGTAATGTCTCTACAATTCAATATCACATATATGTATACAAGGTCAACTCAGATGGGGGCGGTAATGTGGGATGGGTGGGGAAGGAATGTGGAAGTTGTGGTTATATGTGATGGAATTTTAGAGGCATTACCTGAAGATGACGTCGAACGTCGATACCCGGGTCGTAGCAAATAAAAATACGTGGAAAAACAAAGTTGAGTGTAAAAAACAAAGTTAAGTGATAAGTTAAGAGTTACAACTAAAACATTGTTGAAGAGGCAGATCCTCAATCATAATTCTTTAATTTTGCCAGGCTAATACTCGAAACAGATGGAAAAATGTGGATGGATACCTTAGCTTCAGATGCCAACCGAGCAACACCAGACGGTCAGTGATGTATTGGCTGCCCCACCCGCGATTAGCTTACAGCGATAACGGGAGTTGTACCAACCTGAAACGAGAAATAAATGAGCACAAGTTTAGCATTACTAAACGACGTTCTTGGATTATTTTCACTTCAGTTAACATAAAAATTAGACGTAAAGAGTACTTAAATACCAGAACGGTGGAAGGGAAATAAAGCTACTGATGTGAACACTCCATAAATCTGTATGATACCTTATGGTAACATGAAGATCACAGCACCATGTCAACGATTACGATTACGAAAGTCTTCTAAATGGGAGCACAGAACACGAATTTCAGTCAGTTCGTTCTTAAGACGGGTGAAGAATCCCTCGAGCAGCGATGAATCCCTTCACCCAACCCAAAATCTAGACATGCCGAACAGACCGCATGGCCTAAAATAAAACGCTAACTACGAAATATAAAGACGAGCAATATTAAGAGAGATCGCCCAAATCATAGATTCATAATCCCTTCGGAGCTTCTGCAAGCGGTAGACAGCGCACTAAACCGTATATATTGGACAATAATCGAACTAATAGACACGCTCCATAGCACAAGCGAAATTTCTCTCACGCTCTTAAGGTAGTCCCAGCGAAATGGTTCCCTTGTCATAATAGAGACCATATTTGAATCACACTTTTTAATTTCACCAGCTGTGAGACACACAAATTAAATATTGCATTATTAATGGAGCAATTACATAGTTTTACATGACAAATTGTAAGTAATTATATGAAAAAATCTAAATAAGCCTTTTAATTGACTCATTTTTTCACGCGGTGCGTTTGAAACTCCTTCAAAACGGAAGGTTTTTTTTGTGATACCCAAGAACCTATTGCGGTGACGATATGCTTTTTGTAAAATATAGTTGAGAAAACATACAAACTACACACTGTTAGTTTTTTTACGACATCTAAGTGTTGGAAATACCTCATTTTGTAAATAATGTCTCTCAGGAGTGCATACACGTACCACTTCCCATGTAAAAGGGCTGGTATTTTTTGGCAAATATCTCAGAATGTGACGAGGAAAGGGGTAGAATTTTTGGTGTTATAACATAGGTGAAATGTTTTTCTTTAAAATGAGACCAAATTCATTGATTTCTAACTAAAATGATATTTCGCTCGGACTACCTTAATCCAAGGCTTTAATGGCATCAAAACCTTGGCATTTGAATCCACAATGACACAAGTGCTACACTTTCTGAGCGAGTGTTAAATATGCTGAGCCACACATTTCCAATGCAACTCACATGATCATTAACTGGACCCACACCCTAAAATAGAAGTTTTGGTAGACTTCAGATGGACAGTTTCTTTCTTGAATGGATCATGTCGCTCACAAAATAATGAAAGCATATGGAAATGCAATCCTTACACTGAGGCTGCAAAAAATCGTACTTTCAATGTAAGCACGCTTAATGCCGTGTGGGAGAAAAGCGAGGGACTAAATGTACAGTTCAACGGAAGAATTCATTCGCGTTTCAATTTATTCGCGAAGAGCTCAAGCGCAAAAACGTTCCGGTACCTTCATGTCTTCGGCATAAAATTCCTTCGAACGAAATGTACATTTTCAATCTCTTTACAATAATAAGGTTTTACGCCGTTAATACCAGTGTCTTACTGAACGCCCATTCTAATTGTTAAGCACTTGGCGATGCCCAGAGTTGTTTTCTGGACACGTAGTGAAAGTAATGGTAAATATCCGTGTAAGCATAGCTAAATGAAAAAAAAAACTTTTATTTCTATGCGTCAAGCGTTTTCCCCCTTCAATGGACCTTAAATGACATTGACAATACGTAACACGTTTTGGCGCCGCCATATTTCTATGCCATTCATTCATTCAAGCACTTAATAGGCTGTCAATAGTTTTGGTTAAATGTAGAAGGTACGAGCGGGTTAAAAAGCCGTAATCCTACACATAATTCACAGTAATAATTTCCAATATTTACTTAATACATGCATGATGTAGGTATATTCAGAAAGAGATAAGGAATACGACCAAAAAATAATTAGTATAGTGGTGTCGTGAGGCAATAATTCACACCTACTGTGTGGCACTCCAGGAAATGGGACAGGATGCAGAAAAATCTCCACTAGGGATGGGCAAACAAATACTGGCAATCGATTCTACTGGATAACATGTTTTTTGTATTTCGGTACTGCCGAGTGATATTAAAAATTCGGTACTAGGTACGATACATTTGGTTTTACTTCACATCAATATTAAGTCAAGAAACCGAATTTGAACATACATAACCATACGATGTTGTATTACAAACTTCCAGACGATATAATGAAAAGAATTATCATGCAACTGCCGGCTCCAGAATTCGCTACTATTTAATAATACAGAACTATTAAATCGAACGATTGGTCGAACAGTACCATACAATACTAAATGCGACGTATCCTACGACCAATCGTACGCTTAGTAAATGGCAGCCAACCCATGAAATATACAGTCAAAAATACTGATAAATAGATAATACTGCGTCAATGGTACCGGTTCGGAAGAGGTAGCGCTTTAAAATGGTACTCGTCCGTTGAATACCGGAACGTTTCGTAAGACTATGTCCATGACTACTGTCGGTGCAAAAATTATGAAGAATCGAGTTTGAATACTGATTAAAAATGAACCACGGTACCAATATGAATGCATGTTACACCAAACTTTAGCTTGTTTCATTTTGCGTTTAACCGTGGGTTGCCGATTATTTTCACAATACACTTTTGACTTTTTGATTGCGGTGAGAACAAAAAAAGTGCCGGGATTTTGGCGTTTTCGAACGGAACGCTCTCTTCGACATTTAATAGTGAAGAAACTTAAGTTTAATCTAAATGAATCTGTAGTATTGTGTGGGAAAAACCTATGTCAATGTATCTGTAAACGATTGATTCTTTATTATTTGCCATAAAAAGGTTATAATCAAGTTTATGAAACAACGTTTTCTTGGTTATGAAAAATAGTAAAAGCAAGATCTTAGTCTTGTTTTGAAGCTCTTTACAGCAGTATTTAATAACATTTACTATAGTAAACCAACACCGTGATATCGATTTTTAACGAGTGAATAAACAAACGAGTATTTGAGCGGGCTCGAGCTAGCGACAAGGCGGCCCTCTTCGCTGGAGGGCTGGTGAAAGTTTGAGCGCTGTTGCCATTAGTGTCCACCACTGCCTGATCACGAATCTGAGCGTTCGAAGGGTTGGAAGTCAAGTGCCTCCACAGCAGTCCTTTCTCCTCCGATCGGGGGTTGCAAACCCACCCGTAAAGGTAGTTTGAGCGATATATCATTTCACCTAGAAATCAATGAATTTGGTCTCATTTTAAAGAAAAATATATATTCCTTGCATTCACACCGAAAATTTAACCCCCTAACTACATTACTTTCCAAGATATTTGCCAAAATATACGAGCCCTTTTACATGGGCAATGGTACGTGTATGCACTTCATAGACACCTTATATTAAAAATGAGGTATTTTCTACACTTAGATCTCGTCAAAAAATGGACAGTGAGCAGTTTGTGTGTCTCAACTATTTTTGAAAATTAATTATATTGTCACCGCAGTAAATTCTTCGGGATAACAATAAACCTTCCCTTTTACTAGAGTTTCAAACGAACCGCGTGAAAAAATGAGTCAAGTTAAAGACTAATTTAGATATTTTCATTTGATTACGTAGAATTTCTGTCATTTAAAACTATATGATCACACCATTAATAATGCAACATTATATTCATGCGTCCAACAGATGGAGAAATTAAAACATGTAATTTGAATATAGTCTATTGTATTATGATTAGGGAACTATCTCGCTCGGACTAACTTAAGTGTTTATGGCCTGGCGGATGAGAATCAACTCGCGCATGAATAAAGGAGACGCGAAGGCAGAAGAGAGAGATATGCAGAGGAGAGGAAGAGAGGGAGATAGAGATGGACGGAGAATGTTTGGAAGGGAGTGGTGGGAGGGGGGAGGGGAGCGAAGGAATGTGCAAGTGGATGGATCTCGAAGGAGACGAGAGGGTTGAACGTCAGAGGGCGATGAGGATCGCGACGGGAAAGGGGTGCGAGTAACTGAGCGTGGGAAGGGTCTGTTTAAAGGGTTCCGACTCGAAGGGTGTGCAGGCGGGTGGGTGGGTGGGTCGGTCGCCTAGCAGCCAGCATCAGGAGATGGGGGGGAGAGGGAGCGGAGATAGAGAGAGAGAGAGAGAAGAGCGGGGTGGGGGACATGCAACATGGAGGGGGGCAGGGAGTTGAAGAAGGAGAAGTGGGAATGAGACGTGTGTATCATTGGGAGGGATGGGGGTAGTGGATGCCGTTCGGAGAGGGGTTGTGCCGGTTCGCAAGAAGACAACGAACGGAGGGAACAGACGGACCACCGACTCTCAGACCCTCTTCTCATCTGTGCGCTTCATGTCATGTCAGAATGGAAGACCTCGGTTAGATAGATGGCATCTCTTATCCCGTCGCAGCTGTCCGCTTCCGTCACGCTCCACGCGGAGAAACCCACAACTCCTCGATACCCAACCTGCCACATGCGTACACGATCGGATGTGAATATGTATACATGAGCACACGAACACACTTGGAGCCACTTGCCTGTTCCATGATTGAGTACGTTGCCCTCCTCAATCAAAACACCCTATATCAACACACATGTATATCCCTCACAATCATGACTCACTCCACCGGACCGAAGGCCAAAATCAGTTCTTTGACAGCCAATGGACATACATTTCAAGCATGCAATCCAGAATGAATCCTGTGCGTTTCCATCGCGAGTGGCATCTATTTAAAAAGGACTTTGTTGCACGTTGTTCGTTATCGCGGAGACTGCTATCGACTAAACAGTGCGGAAAAGGCAACTTATAGAACCATCAGTCACCCAAATGTCGCTTTGTTTCTGACGCTCTTTGGTTTCCGACATAATCCTTCAAATTCCATCGGACACCGGGATCGGGTCGGTGTTGTGGCTAGAGTACTGGCTAACCATATGGACGGCTAGGGTTCAAATCTCTGCAGAGGAAGAAGTTTTTCAGAGGAAATCCGATCCCTACTTAAGCGTGTTGTGGAGGGCACTTCAAGTACACTCCGTCTGTCGGATGAGACGTTAAACCGTGGTCCCCTTGGCGAATTTCGTTAAGAGCAGCCTAATGCCGACGCCGGGTTTCTATCCACCCTTCCTCCCTTACCTATCCCCTATGGCGCAAATGACCTTAGCTGTAGGTCGCCTCCACAAAATCCAATCCATCTGTAACCGGATTTTCTGCACGATTCCGCCCCTTTTGTTACCATTTCCGGTTGATTTTAAACGGTTAATCTCGCTTTTTAGAAAGTCGGAAATTGCAGATTTGCAACAATTTAAACATAGAAAGTTGATGGATATTTCCAATAAGAGTTTATTTTGGCAGCATTGACGCAACTTTCACATCCCTCAACTAACCCCTGGATTTACTCAAAACGAATCGAACGCATCCAAAGGAATCCAACGAGATCTCCGACTGAAGGGTGACCGATATGGTTACTCCATTTGTGTGTCACCCATTTAGAAAAATTCTGAATTAAATTGTTACCGATATGCGACGCCCAGGAAATCCCGAAACGAGATTTTTAACCAATGCAATGGCTGCTGAAGGTCGCCTTATCAGAAAATTGAACACTTGTCACATCATGCTCACAGTCAAAACATATCATGGTATTATTTTCTATTGGACGAAACAGAATTGTCAGATTCATGAGCCTTTCAAAACAATTCAGAGATCTTACCATCAATTGCCCAAAAGAAATCCATATTCAAGCACGACACAAAAAATTAATTGCGTACGTATATTAAAAAACTAAGTGACTTCAGCTGAGGAGCATTATGAACTAATCGCGGAAAACTTCCTCCTAGAGTGAATATAAATGTTTTCCTTTTCCAGGTAGATCTATATATAAACACCAGCTACGAATAGTAAAACTTGGAAAACTTACGATAGTTCTCAATAGATGGATTCAATTAGAGTGACGACAAAGAAGTGCATTCTTTGAGCTTCAGGGAATATTAAGTAGAAAACTTCTTCGACTTCAGATAAGAAACTGAAAATCTTCAAAATTGCAATTGAGTTCAAAATTAGAAGTGAAGTAATGAAATTTTGGAGATTGAAATTTGAAAATTAGGATCTTAATTAACACGCATCAAAACGAATACCCTCCGCAAATTTTTCAAGCCCCGGAGTTTCCGTAGAATTATGAAGTCATTCCATAATACCTATTCCTTTTCTATGCACGGAGCCAATGATATTCATCTCCACTGTAATTCAGTATCACTGGCCACAGTTAACTTCAACTTCATTACTTTGGCAACTCCTATTCATTTGAATTCCTCGATAATTTGTGATATGCATATATTTCTCCATGTTTGACTAACATAAAAAAGATAACGCTTCTTTTATTTTAGGACAGAACATAGATTCAGGTTCCATGAGGAGGAATTGTTCCATATTGACAAAGGAAACTCACTTGGAGTTTTCCAGTGATAAATGATTTAATATGGCTGATTTGATGTTACTAAATTACCTAAAAGGGAAAGAACTTGAAGATGACGAAGTGAAATCAAACACGCATACAAAACATATGCGGCACAGCGTTAAAGATACTAGGTTTTGTTAGGCGTACAATAGGAAGGTGCTCGGATTAAAAAGTCAAAGAGAGATGCTACTTCGATCTGGTTAGGCCACGCCTCGAATACGCCGCTAGCATTTGGGACCCTGGTCATAACGATTTAACCAAAATAATTAACAAAATACAAAGAAAAGCAGCACGCTTCGTTAGAAACTGCTACGAGCGAACATGTAGTGTTACACAACTGTTTGAGGGATTAAGGTGGGAGCCCCCAGAGACTCGGGAGGCCGTACGCTAGGCTTAGACTACTTGATAAATTCAGAACTGATATTTTTCAGAGAGAGACAGAGAATATTATCATGACGCCTCACTTCATCTTTAGGTCTGACTGATGCGATAAAATAAGAGAGATACTCTGCCGAACAGATAGGTACAAAAACTCGTTCTTTCCGCGCACAATAAGCGACCACAATAAAACTGAGCTCCTCCAAATAGACTCTCATAGGACATGTCATCATTTCACCTCCAAAACTTTTAAATCCTTACACGGCTGGTGACCAACCACCCCCTGCCACACGCCCAAGCGGCGGCTCTCGGGGTAGTATGTAGATATGTAGATGTAGATGTAGACGTAGAAAACTAGTAAAAAATATTTTATTGAATGAAAACTGCAAGTTTGTTGCCCCCATCATTATTTCCGGAGGAGTTCATCTTTGTTCCGCCTTCTCTGAAGTCCAAAGTATAAAAGCAAGGGTTTCCAGATAGAAATCAGAATTCAAAGCAAGAATTACATTGATCGCAACTTACTTTTGAGAGCATGAATTCCGTCACAATGGCTGCTGTGAGTAGAAGGGGGGACCATGGGAGGGAAGCCTCAGCGCAGCTTGTTGATATTTTAACGACCTCCTCGCTGCCACGAGACCATTGTTACCGAGCAGATCTCTCGGCACAATAAACCCACCCATCCAAGATTAGGGTCTGTCTGTAAACCCTCGCCGTTTCCCTTCTAATCCTCCGCTCCATCCACAGCGAGAAGGAATGGATCCACAGCCCACAAAACGACCACCCGACACGGACGGAACCTTGCCCAGCATCCGACCGCCCGTCGGCAACGTGAAATGATCTCCACTCACTCACTCTAACACACATCCTCCTCCCGACGACCAATGCACACCCGTCCCTAAATTGTATGTGTGTATGTGGACCACCCCAGACGTCACCTCGGCTGAAGACTCCCTTCCCGCCCTGAACCGTCACTTCTCGCCCTCACCTCCTCCTCCTCAACCCGCAGTGTTCCATCAATTACTAATAGACGCCTCCTCCTCGCGGCTGAATCGCCTTCCAATCCTCGACCATCCCCTTACAGAACACCTGAGGCACACCCGGACACACTCCGCGGTTGACCCGTTGCTGCACGGCGATGAGTTCAACCATAGAGTAAGTATATATAGGGTGTCAAAGCTATGATAAAAACTGGACATAAATTTTTGAGAGCTTCGGGAAGAATTTCTCAGATGTAACCACCTTAGGGGAGGAAGAATTTTGGCTTATGGAGAAAGCCACTTGGAGGCGCTAGTGGTGCTCGGTGATTTTGCATCAACATACAGAATAGTGGATTTACTATGGCTGTTGTGTGCTTTGAATCGAGTATCCATTGTTTTGTCGTTGCTATGATACATCGGTAAACAGTTTACTTCGTGTTTGGTAATCTCGAGTCTTATCATATTGGCGTGAATTCGATTCATTATAGACGATGCTCATTGAAAATTTGGTCTCGACGACTCAATAAGATTTGTTTCCGTTGCTATGGGTCGATTAGTAAACGTCCAGGCACCGAAATCATCATAAGAACATCATGCTGAGTTATGCGATACTAAATGAAGTGGCCGCGTGCCAAAGCTCATTTTTATGGATTGTCGTGCAACTTCGATACACCTGTTCCATCTATCGGTCAAAGTATTATTTTAAAACTTATATCCGAATCTCCCTATCTCTTTGCCACTCTATATGTACTTACTCTATGGTTCAACTCCTCGATAATGTCACAGCCAGAAGCCAAACGCGATGCTAGTTGGAGCGCACAGTACACCGAAAGGCTGGCACCCGGGAACTTCCGGAACTGGGATAAACTTGCCTAATTGCGAGATTGGCAGTCCTCGGTGCGGATGACGTAAGATGAGGGGTGACTCAGAAAAGAACACGTTTCCACACCAAGTAGTTGTGTGCTTAAATCTTCCCCTGAGAATAGATAGAGCACTTGTCACGGCAGATACAAGCTGAGACACCCCCATATTATGGATAAAAATATTCGTATGTCCTTTACTAAGGGTGATCAGGTTCACCGACCGATAAAAAAGATTAAGGGATTCATTCAAATCAAAATGATTAATCCGAGCGCCAAAAACCAGCAGAACTTTCTCTAGATAGTAGCGTAAACGCACGGGTTGCTTAGTAATGAAGGAGTAAGGAAGATGGATTTGAAGACCAACTGAAACACTTCATTTTCCCGTAGCAGGATTGGTGACTGTTACCTAACACACGGTGGATCGCAAAAACACTTTCGATATAACACAAGGACACTTCCGAAACTAATATTTTTTCATTAAAAAATGAAAAAAGTAAAGATGTGTTCAAATTACTCAGTCACATGCCACAGTGACATTTTGAAGGGCCGAGTAACTGCTCCCTACGACCTCGCAATGTATACCAAGCAGGAGGACAGCATTTCTTCAGTCGAATTTTCACTTCGTCGTAAATTTGGGGGTCTGTTCTCCACTAATTTTATCAATTCATTGATTTAGTAAGCCTGAGTCGTCCATTTGGATCCACACGCATCGTACGAGGCATGTTTTTTAAGTACCGTTTTGAAATTCGGCCACTTCAGTGTTGCGGTCGGCACGAGGCGCATGGGTGCTTTGTACTTACATCTGTTAGGTAGCCACAGACACCATTACGGAAACATTCGACCGTGTTTACGTTTGTCTGTGAGTATTTGAAATGCCTCCCCCGATTGAGAATCCTGCCGACCTATAGGCTGTGATTCGTTTTCTCAGCGATAAAGTGGTTAAATCGTCAGAAATTCATCGTCAGATCAGTGAAGATTATGGAAAGAACATTATGAGCGATGGAATGGAACGAAAATGGCTTAGAGCTTTTAGAGAATCCAAAACAAAAGGCGTGGCACGCTGAGCAAGGTGGTCGTTTTGACCCAAGACAATACCCGTCTACACACGGCTAATCAAATTCAAGATCTCATCGGATCATTTGGCCGGAAACAACTTGATCACCATCCGTACAGTCCCAATCTGGAGCCCAATGACTACCGCTTGTTTTTTTACATTTGAAGATGCATCTGGGTGGTCAGCGCCACGACGACGATAATAATCTTACGAATATATAAAAATCTAGTGGTGTCTGTCAGTCTGTTACTCAATCACTCATAAACCACTGATCAATTGAAACAAAATTTTGCAGGAAGGTACTTGATATATCTAGTTCACGCATAGGCTCTTGAACGAGGGCTTTGGGGCCCTAGAATGTCCACAAGTGGGCCCTTTCATCGCCAAAAATTGGCCCGGAAAGATAATTGTTGCCTGTATTAGAAACACGTAAAATATACCTATACTGAATGTACAACAATCATGGGGTTGTAAGTCACGCTGGGGCCCCAGAGGGGCCAAGGCCCCAAAAGAATGCTTTCTTAAAAGCCTCATAAGTATTGAACAAGTGAACCGATTTTAGTGAAATTTTCAGACATAGGATCAGTAAAGCTTTTTTAAGAAAATTGGGACCGTCAAAACTCGGTAAGCATAATATAATGTTGTTATCGCCTGCTGAATTAAAAAATAAAACTAAAATTATAGCTGATTCGCCTGGAACAAAAATTAACCTCATGAGCGACTCGAAACTACAACCTATATGCCCTGTCTTTCTTTCATCCCCCGTTGAATTTCAACGGGTATCTTTGCTAGTAATGATAATAAGGATGAGGATGGGATTGAAAAGCTGATTCTATGCTGCGATAATTGCCTTAATATTAAGAAAAACTATGTAGAACAGTAGATTAAGGTACATGTTTTCTTTTAAAAATAAAATTATACTTGTTTTGTTTTTATTTCAAAACGGTACCTACTAAAAAACACATCTTATATAAGGAATGATTGGAGGGCATCAAGATGTTGCTTATCATGCGATGTCACACGAAAGTTCACTATTTTTGCATGCAATAATTATCACTGAATTTCGCAAATAGAGTCCACTGGATCTTTCCTTAGGCGGGAGGAGAAGGATCGTACACAAGGGCTGTAGCACTGAATAGATGGAGTAGGAGAGGTTCTCTCCGTTCCGACATAAATGAACAAAGGAATTTTCCAGTCTATATAACTTTTCTTCCCATTATGTGAGAAAATGACGAAAAGGAATGACAATAAAATGAGAAGGTATTTCGACATAAATTGCGAGAGCCGAAAGTTTCCAACAATTTCACATTCGACAATCAGTTATGTATTATAAATTAGAAAAAAAGATAATTGGTATTTGTTTGAGTGGTTGTTGTGGTTTCCAAAGGGCTTAGTATGAGCATAGAGTAAGTATATGTAGAGAGGCAAAGCAATGTTAAAATCTGGAAATAAATTTTTGAGAGCTTTGGGAAGAATTTCTCAGGTGCCACCACCTTAGGGGAGGAAGAATTTTGGCTTATGGAGAAAGCCACTTGGAGGCGCTAGTGGTACTCGGTGATTTTGCATCAACATACAGAAGAGTGGATTTACCATGGCTGTTGTGTGCTTTGAATCGAGTATCAATTGTTTTGTCGTTGATATGATACATCGGTAAACATTTGACTCCCTGTTTGGTAATCGCGTGTCTTATCATATTGACGTGAATTTGATTCATTGTACATTGTAGACGATGCCCATTGAATGCACATAAAAATACATGTTTAATTTGGTCTCGACGACTCAATAAGATTTGTTTCCGTTGCTATGGGTCTATTAGTAAACGTCCAGGCACCGAAATCATTATAAGAACATCATACTGAGTTATTCGACACAAAATGAAGTGGCCGCGAGCCAAAGCTCATTTGTTATCGCTTGTCGTGCAAATTCGATACACCTGTTCCATCTATCGGCCAAAGCATTATTAAAATACTCATATCCGAATCTCCCTATCTCTTTGCCACTCTATATGTACTAATATGTACTATGGTATGAGTAATAATTTAGATAACACTCAAGTACACGAAAGATTCCAATCTTTCAAGCAACCATTCCCCGGGCACGCAGGCACATGAAGTTGTCGCGTCGTGGCCAGAAGGATGACTTTGAAAGGCGTTTGAATAAAAAAGAACGAGAAAGCAGCCACATACACATGCTAGCACACGCAACATACAACATATATTTTATGCTTGCATATACATATGGTATATGTGCTCGTACACATAAGGATACAGAATCCAAGGAAAAAACTTCTCACTCTCGCAATCTGATCACGTCCGGGCAATAACAGCCAGCGATGGAGGGTTGAGAGGGAGGGTAAGGTGAGGGGCCCTAAATCTTTCAGGGTCCCTGCCGCCCATTATTCCCCTTATCTCCTTCCGACTGCCCCCCCTTAATGGCTCAATCCCTCCCCTAGGGGTCAGCGGCGGCAGAGAAAAATGTGGGATGGGGGCTTCCAATTCCCACGAAAGGGGTCAACACACTCTAATTCCATATGATAAGATTGACGCGACTTTAATGGGCCGTAATGCACGAGGGGCGATTCGCGATAGCTAAGGGATGATGAAAGAAAGACTCCTGCTCCTAGTTATGCGGTGCCACGAATCCCTCATAACCATTTTGAGTGCGGCATGACGTGATATCACGTCTTGTTTTTTTTACGCTGGTGATGATGACGTGATACCACGTCATAGGTACAGTGGGTGTTCCAGCTTTCACTAATAGGGGGACTAATAGTGAAAGTTCCCTAGTGAAAGCTGGAACACTCACGGGACCCTTGACGTGATATCACGTCATCGGTACCAGCGTAAAGACAACCACGACGTAATATCACGTCATGCGGCATTTAAAGGGTTAAGTGGCCCTCCCATGCACAGCCACTTCGTCTGCTTCCCTTTTCCCCTGGAATCCGCGCCTCAAAATCAAAGGCCTCCGAAATAGAGAGCGCACTCTATGATTGAATCAAAGAGAGAGAGAGAGACTGCGAAATTGAGATCGCATCGCCCATTTCATTTTCAACAAGCCACTCGCCAGAGTTACATCCGAAAAACCAATTCTATGATAATTCTGATATGGCACTCGAGTTTTGTTGCGATTTGCAAGTATTTTAGGCAAAGCGATACTTTGGCGCCGCACCGAGCGTATTCGGGACCGAAGTCACTGTGACTGTAATATTGGCTGTCTTACAGAAGAGAGTGTTGAAAATGCAGAATACCCTCGACTCTTTTTCCGTAGCGACTGTCAAGGATACGTAATTTTATAAACGGTTACGACAGCTCGACAATCACTTCGCTCCACCACCTGCCACACACATGCAGCGCGAGGGAAATGCTGATCCAAAAAAGCTCCAATCGCAGAAAAAATCGAAAGTCACATCAAAACCTATCAAAAGCCACGAATTTCTGTACTGAAGACAAATTTATAATAACCTTAACAAACTAAGGAACACAATAAAAATATTAAAACCTACAGACAGATCCACTTGATACTTAAACAGTGCGAGACATATATTGTACACGAGCGGGAATAACTTGAGGATGACACTCTGTCATCCTTAAATAAAAAAACGGTGAAAAAGAGAAGGCTACAGTAAGGAGGAGGCTGTGGAAAGCAATGGAAGAGAGTTAAGTCTTTTGAACACAGATGAAGGAAGCGTTAGTAGGCTGGCTACTGATATCCAATTTTCAAATTCCCTGATCTTTCCCTGACTTTTCCCTGATGGATTTACCGATTTCCCTGACCGATCGCCAAAAGGTCACCTATTTTTGGAATATTTTTTTCCGCTGAATTAAATTTTCTACGATAGCTTTAAATTTTCTAACCATCGTCTCTTATTTTTAGAACTGCAAGCATGTGTTTATTATAAACTAGTTTGCTCCAGCTACCTTTCGACCTGAGTTTCAGAAGTAAAAAAAAGCGAGGTAAAATTTCCCAAACAACATAGCCTTGTATTCCTTGTGATGAGTGTAATACATTGTGATCATGATTTTTAACACAACTAGGCAAATATTGCAATGAGGATATACAAAAGGGATACATTGTGCGTCTGATTCACAACTAAAAAACAAAGATTAACAACTGAATACTCCACGAATTGATGGTGATTATTCCTTGCACGTCTGCGACGGACGCTTACTTTCAGTTGGTGAAATGAAGGGAAAGAAAGACTGGCCGATAAACTCCATGCACGTCAACGACGGACGTAGGTTTTAGTTGGTGAAATGAAGGTCAAGAAAGACTGGCCGATAAACGTAATGGTATATAAATAACGAGGATTCATATCCCAGTTTCTCCCTGACTGTAACGAGAATTCCCTGACTTTTCCAGAATTTCAAAATTCCCTGACAATTCCAGGTTTTCCCTGACGATCGCCATCCTGGTTCGATAAAAAAAGCGAATTACAATGTGAAGGATATTACGAGAGTAATCCTCAAAAATAAAGTGCGAATAATAGGTAGACGGTTACAGAATAAATAAATCAAATTAACGAGGCCACAAAGACTGATACTATGTAAATGTGGAATTAAATGCACGATTAAAGTGGAAATTAACGTAAATAACTCACAGGCCTGCAAGTTTTCAGGGTCCCGAATGCTTTTTTGATTTTGTATTCGCTGAATTAAGAATTCCACTCTCCTGAAACTTGGCTATTACGTCGGGAGATCCAGGTATTCTGATCTTAAGGTAGTCCGAGCGAGATAGTTCAATAGTCATACTAGAGACCATATTCAAACTATACGTATTAATTTCACCAGCTGTGAGAGACACCAATAAAATATTACATTATTAATGGCGCAATAATATAGTTTTATATGAAAGAAACAGTACGTAATTAAATAAAAATATCAGCATAAGTCTCGAATTTGATTCATTTTTTTTGACAAGCTGCGTTTGAAACTCCTTCAAATCAGAAAGTTTTTCAATGACACCCAAGAACTTATTGCTGTGACAATATGATTTGCAAAAATAGTTAAGGAAACATACAAACTACACGCTGCTAGTTTTTAAAGACATCTAAGTGTTAGAAATATCTCATTTTGTAAATAATGTCTCTCAGGAGTCCATACACGTACCATTTCCCATGTAAAAGGGCTGGTATTTTTTGGCAAATATCTCCAAAAGTAATGAGGTAAGGGGTTGAATTTTTGGTGTCATTGGGTAGGTAAGATAATTTTCTTTAAATGAGACCGAATTCATTGATTTCTAAGTAAAACTACACTTAAGGGTGAGTTTGCAACCCCCCGATCGGAGGAGAATAGACTGCTAAGGAGGCACTTAACTTCCCACCCCTTGAATGCTCGGATTCGTGGCTCGTTGATTTGTAAGTAAAACGATATTTCGCTCGGACTACCTTAAATGCACGATTAAAGTGGAGATTAACGTAAATAACTCACAGGTCTGAAAGTTTTAGGGTCCCGAATGCTTTATTGATTCGAAAAGCCATTTATCCGATGGAATTTTGTATTCACTGAATTACGAAATCCACTCGCCTGAAACTTGGCTATCTTCTTGTCAGGAGTTTCAGATATTCAAATCTTAATGAATCAAAATGGCAATAATAGATCATTATGAGCTTGAATATCTCAGAAGCCAAGGGTGATAAGAGTGATTCTGCACACGGATTCAATTTGTACGTTAGAAAATGCAAGGAATACGTCCATAAAATCCAGAAAATCTATTCTCAACATAACCTATATTGACTTGGCAATTTAATTTATATCTGCGTTATGGTTGTACGATATATAAAGGAATTTTTGTGATAATTACATACATTAATTCATATATGTTTAAATTTCATTGATGTGTAACGACTTATATTGCTTGTGATAACTTGTATATACTAACTTTGATGCTCTGTTGTTCACCAAAAAAACTGAACATCATTTGACTTAATGTTGATTATATCCACCCATAGAGGTCTCTTTTATTAGACTTTCGAGACAATGCACATCATGGTGATGTTCTTTGACTTTTATTATTGCATTTATTCAAAGTTCTGTGACTATAGCAGGTTTTACCGCAACATGTATTAGTAATGATTCAGCAACCTTACATAAAAATTCGAAGGTAATTATCCTTTTGTAAATTATATTGATGTAGATGTGTCGAAATGAGATTGTTGTACCCTCACATTTTGCTTCTTATGTAGCCCTGATGATGGAATTCATTAAATTTCGAAACGTTGGTAAAGAATGATTTTTTAATTAACTAACACTGGCCTATACTCGATATTTTGAATTGGATTTATAAAGCAAGAGGTCAATAGAAGAATACTGCATAACTATAATTAAGAGTGCACAAACTTGAAATATAGATAAGATACAGGTAATGGAAACGATAGCTTCCCTAGGCGTCACGGTTGTATTCCATTTATTTTAAACGCAGACTTCGAATCCGTCTGCAGAGCTACTCTATCAAATTTGGTTTACGGGAAATTCAAGCATAAAAAGAACCAAAAAAAATTGCCATTTTGATTCTTCAACATTAGAATATTTCAAAATCCTGACGTGATGGCAAATTTTCGCGACTCTTGACCTTGTACAAGTCCGAGGATGCTAGCGAGTACTGGATTTATAGTACGAAACCTAGCATGCTTGAAATCTTCCTAGGAGCTATCACACGATACTTGAACTTGCACAAGGTCTGTTTAGTAGATCTTTGATCCAATATAGTCGCGGAAGGAGTTTGACGACCGAAATGGATGATTTTGAACGAAGATGACGGCTTTCAGCCGCTGCAGCTCCTCAACCTCAATTGCCTCAGGTAGCCAAGCCATTGTGTATTGTTGTGAGGTTTGAGTTGTTTATTTGATCGCGGCCAATTGTAATTGTCACGAGGGACTATGGAGGCGCTGACATAAAAAATTGACGACCGCATTGCGAAGAGCAAACAAGATTGGCCGGCGGATACTATGTCCTACTAGGGGCAAGTATCAAATTAGTACCGCACCAATTACGAAAACAAGGATACCAGCTAGTATGCTAGCGGTCATGCAGGATTTCCAGTATGCTTGGTCTGTATCACACGATACTTGACCTTGCAAAAGTCCTAGGATGCTAGCTAACATACTCGGACTTGTACAAGGTCAAGTATCGTGTGATTCAGGCTTTAGCATCAAAAAATCATACCCTTGTTGGTCTGTGATAATTAATGAAAATTATTACGCAGAAGAAAAAAATATTGTACTTTTTTAAGAGGTATTTTTGAAAATGGGTAATGAATGGAAAAGCTAATTTAGGTATTTTCACAGAAAAGGGACTGGAAGAGGAAGAATGGGAGAGCTGCAAGAGGGGGGGGGGTTCCTGTGCCAACTTATAAATAATCACTCTCACCCGCGTCCTCCTCACCCTTCCTCCCCCCCTCCCTCGCCACACCCCTCCACTTCCCTTCCCGATTCTCTTTTTACGATACGGCACGTCCCCCAGGCGATGAAAAAAGAATTATAGCCGCAACGTCTCTTTACGAGTTTTCGACTCCGAATCCAATCGCGAGAGAAGGTGCGGCCGTTCATTGTCAAATATTCCTCCCCAAGAAAGGATAGGAATTCTCCCTTTTCCTCTTCCCTTCTGATCCACCTGAAGCGAAAAAACCCTCGGTTGCGAAGAAGGCCCGGAGACCACCGAAGGAAGACGACTGCTTCAACGCGTCTGTTAAAACACTACGAGATTCGAAAATTACTCATATATACGAGGCATGTTTTTTTATTAAGCACCGTTATGAAATTTAAAAAATACAATTATTGTTTTCTTCATAATTTTGCAACACGGTCGTTATGACCTCATCATCGCCGTCGTGGCGCTGACCACCCATAGATGCATCTTAAAATGCAAATACAGGTGGTAGTCACTGGGCGCTAGATCGGGACTGAACGGGGGGTGATCTAGTTGTTCCCAGCCAAATGATTCGATGAAATCTTGAGTTTGATTAGCCGTGTGTTGACGGGCATTGTCATGGAGCAAAACGATCCTCATAATGCCACGCCTTTTGTTTTGGATTATCAAAAAGCTCCAACCCATTTTCGTACCTTTCCATCACTTATAACGTTCTTTTTCATAAACTTCACTGATTTGACGGTGGATTTAAGATGTTTAACCACTTAAGAATTGAAAAACTATTCGCAGCGCGTATTTCACAGTCGGCGGGATTCTCAATCGGCGTAGGCATTTCAAATACTCACAAGCAAACGTAAATATGGTCAAATGTTTCGGTAATGGCGTCTGTAACTTTCTAACAGATGTAGATACACAGCGCCCATGCACCGAATGCCGTCCGCAGCACATGTTGTGGCCGGATTCCAAAACGGTACTTACTTAAAAAACATGCCTCGTACTTGGTGAGATATGATTGTGAACTAGTTGTTTCTCCGTTGCAAATTAAGGTTCTAAAGTGAAATCTGGCTTCTGGTCACTGAGCCCGGCGTCGGTATTGCAAAGCCCATCAAACATTTCGCAGGGCGTAAAAAATAGTAACGTATTTACCTGAATATAAGACTCCCATTTTTATCCCGAAAAATATGTTTCGTATACGGGGAGGATAATCCAGAGGGGGTATTCATACTGATATTTAGGTAGTTACCCTTTAGATATATGTACCCTTAATTAAAGTGTTCTATTCAAACTTTGAATGATTTATTCCCTTTACCATTCAAACAACGTTTAGAAACAATTACTGCTCAATTACAAAATATGCAGAGCATCACACATTCTTTCAAAACTGGCACTGGGTACTTCCCTGAGGGAAGTACCTAGTGTACCCAGAGGGAAGTACCCTTCCCTTCCCACCTGTTTATATTTTTCCTGGAATTTGAGCCTCAAAAGCGGGGGGTGGGGTCTTATATGTAAGGGGTAGGGGTAGGTAAATACGGTAATACCTTCCCAAAATATACACGCTCAGAAAAGAGGATGTTGCGTCACATTGTTAACATTTTGTAGCACATATAACCTTGCAATATTAAGTTCGAAGCTTCGTTGTTTTCCGCACAGTGGCGCCACACCCAAAGCTTTATTTCACAAAACATCTTTTTGGACGTGAACTTTCAATTGTTTTAAACGTTTAACTTTCAATTCAAACTTTAAATAAATACTCGAAGTAGAATCAAACCCGTTGGATCACTTTATCTAACGTGTCGCTTCTATTAATCGACTGGTCAACCTCATGTCGTAGCAGACCCACGAAGCCAAGTATTACACCTTAACACATGACTCTCATGCACTTCTCTCATGAGAAAGAAAACTTTTAATATGTTTCTACCAGTTTGAGGTCAAGTAGAAAATGCGAGAAATGAGGACAAATGCAGAAGAGAACAAACAAGAAAAGAAACAAGATGAGAATAGGAAGGAAGACGAAAGCGAAGTGGATGTGACGCCTTCTGTGAAAAGAATGCCTTGTTATGAAAAGAATGCCAAACTGGACGACAATCCCGGATGCCATAATCGACGTCCTTTTCTTGTTCAGCGCTCTCCAACATTGCCTTCCCGAGATGTTTTGATCTGCGCTAGAGTGCGCATGTTGAATGGAAGGTTGCGTAACTCAAAGGTCTTTTATACATCTACATATCTACATACTACCCCGCGAGCCGCCGCTTGGGCGTGTGGCAGGGGGTGGTTGGTCACCAGCCGTGTAAGGATTTAAAAGTTTTGGAGGAGAAATGCTGACATGTCCTATGAGAGTGCATTTGGAGGAGCTCAGTTTTATTGTGGTCGCTTATTGTGCGCGGAAAGAACGAGTTTTTGTACCCATCTGCTCGACAGTGTATCTCTCTAATTTCATCACATCAGTCAGACCTAAACATGAAGTGAGGCGTCATGATAATATTCTATGTCTCTCTCTGAAAAATATCAGTTCTGAATTTATCAAGTAGTCTAAGCCTAGCGTACGGCCTCCGAGTATCTAGGGGCTCCCACCTTAATCCCTCTAACAGTTGTGTAAAGCTACATGTTCGCTGGTAGCAGTTCTTAACGAAGCGCGCTGCTTTCCTTTGTATTTTATTAATGCTTTTGGTTAAATCTTTATGATTAGGGTCCCAAATGCTCGCGGCGTATTCGAGGTGTGGCCTAACCAGAGCGAAGTAGCATCTCTCTTTTACTTTTTCATCCGAGGACCTTCCTATTATACGATTAACAAACCCAAGTTTCTTTAATGCTGTGACGCATATGTTTTGTATGTGTGTTCCCCACGATATATCTGAAGTTAAGGTAATTCCAAGATATTTTACTGTACTTGAATATTTTATGTCTACTCCACCCACGATGTACTTTTTCCTGATTCGCGAGGGGAGAGAGCACGGAGTCGACTCAAACCCTTCACAAACGCACGCGGTGTATTTCGCAAAGAACAATGAAGACGCAGATGAAGGGTTAAGCGAGAGATTCCCCTTGGACCACAGTGTTTGCAGGTATCTGGTGCGGTTTCGGCGAGGTTGGAATGAACACATGGGACGGATGAATGAATCAATGAAAGGACGGAGAGAGAAATGACGGAGAGGGCGCGTACAGTACGAGGGGCCTCTTAACCCTATCCTCCGACCCCTTCCCTCCGCCGCTCTCCCAATCGCCCTCTGTCGAGGAGAAACTGGTTTCGTGAAACTGGTCGCATGCCATTGCCCACCACCCGCTCGCTCTCTCGCCCTTCAACCACCGCTTCAACGGCGATGTCCGACCTGCGGATGTCCTCGGGCTCTATCGAGGCGATGCACTCGGGGTGACCCGCCTCGGGCAAGGAAACGACGCGAGGTCACGGACTCCTCTCCTCCAATTGCAGCGAACAGCCCAACCGGTGTTGTTCACACGCACCCACTGGAGATACTGTACTACCCTATAGAGGGCCACCCCACGCACGGATTCACTCGAAGTTGAAAATGACGCCGAATTAGATTCGTCGCGAAGTCAGCGAAGCGAAATGACCTTCTCCTTTCGTTTTCTCTCTCTCTCTCTGCATGTCCTTCCATTCCACCGATGGGGCATCGAATCCGCCCTCGCATCACCTCAAACCGGGTAAGAATTTCACAGCCCTGCTAAAAAATTCCTTAGAAGATGTTCTGTAGAACCTAAGGAATTCTACAGAAATTGACTCTTTTTCTTCAGAACTAGTTCCTTTTCTAAGGATTTGTACGGAACATGAGAGCCTCACTCTACAGAACGTACCTATGTTCTGTAGAGTTATTTTCTGCAGAGCAAAATAACTCCTTACAAGCTGTTCTGTAGAACTTCAGCAACACTACGGAAATATGTGAGGTTTCCGTTGACCCAGTTCCTTTTCTAAGGACCTATATGGAGAGTCGTAGGGAATTCTACAGAACATCCTAAGGAATTCTGCAGAACATCCTAAGGTATTCTGCAGAACGTCGTAGGGAATTCCGTAAAATGGCGTTTCAATACTTTAAGAAGTATCTACAGATTTTTTAAAGAAATTCTGTAGAAGTATTTATAAAGAAAGTATACAAAATATTTTAGCAGGGAGTGGGAACGCAAGTTAGCGTCAACCCCAGTAAACTTTTTTACCATGCTAGAAACAACAGAGTTGGTACTGGTGACCGGACTGGTGAGGTACGCTGTTATATTGTTTTAAATACGAGTGTGTAAAACGGAGGGTCAAGTAGAGAGACGCCAGCAATACAATGAATGGTGATCTGAAGTTCTCCAAAATGAATACAGCGATCAAATCCATCCATCCGAAGGAGGAATCGTTGATTGAATTAAAAGTCTAGACAGATATAGATTGTGAATACTGTTCAGTACTTCTGCAGGCCTGCGAGTTGCTTTCCATTATTCTTTTAGGCATTCCTTACCCTTCACCAGAGGCCATCAGAATTTCTGCCACGGTAAGCTGGAAATCGTGTCAACTCAGGTAAGCTGGGCCGCAATATTAACCATCGTGCAACCGAGTAATGTGAAATGGAAGGCACTGCGTCATAATCGAAAATCAATGACGTCACTTATGAAGCTAAGATAACCAAGAATTTCTGAGGAAACGAGAAAATTCTGCGAGAACGTCCAAATCAATCAATTACACGTATACAGTTTGTACACTTGTAAGACTTCGATGGCACACGACAAAACGAAAGTGAGATCAGCATTCTATAGTCGTAAACTAATTTCCGGTTTAAGGTTGGTTTTATTGAAAGACGGAGAAAATCCTACAGACATTCACGGGTCCTATCTACCCCTAGGATTTATATCTTTATTTCAGCAAAAGAGTCATCCCATTTAGAAGTTCCCTTTCCGCGCTCACCATACCGAGCACTTCATTCGTCTGTTTGTCTTCCTTTCCAGTTGAAACAGCCAATTTTCCCCAGACGCAGGACACAATGAAGAGTCGCCAGGTTTCGCTCCACTCTTCGAATGCCGACCACCCGACCAATCTCAAATGTCCCAAATGTGACCTCCACACTCGGTTGTCAACCCTAATGACTGAAACGAACGAAAAGTTTTAAGTATAAGATATTCCGCATAACCGGTTCCCGAACTCAGACAGGCTGAAAGATATCATTATTTTTCAGAGAAATTCAAGCGGTTGCTATCGCATTGTTTTTTTCTGTGATAAGAAACCTGAATGGTATATCTTTTTGTGTTTCTTTCTCGTATAATTCACGATGGCCGTCGCTCTTACATGAAGAGGAATTAAATATTTCGTTCATTAAACTTGAGTGCCCCACGAAGCCATATCATTTACTTATATTCGTTGTGCTTGAGTGTTAAGTTTTGCGAAATAAGGCACGGCCTCAGCAGTAGTCCCTTGATCACAAAATATTTCTTTCGGATATCATAAAAAATCATCTCTTCCGCCCAGTTGCAACGAACCCCATTTCATTTTGAAGCAAAATTTGAAATCTGATGAGGAGAAAACGCAATCGATTGAACCCTTCTCGTTGCCAAGAGGGAAACTTTTCTCGCGAACAGAAAACCCATTGAAAAATTTGGAAATTGACCGATGTAAGCATGCTCCACTTCAATCGAATGTCGGATCGCAAATTCGGCTTTGACTATTTTTTTTCATTATTAGCTAAATGGTGGACTGAAATTAATATTTCACATGAAAACAATTTATTGCATGGTTAACTCATATTCAAATCAGTAAACTTGCGTCGGTTTGCAGCGATTTTTTTTCCCCGTTGGGCAAAACGAACATATAGGCGAAATTAAGATAGTCCGAGCGAAATAGTTCCCTAGTCATAATAGAGACCATATTCGAAGTATATGTTTTAATTTCACCAGCTGTAGGACACATCAATTAAATATTAAATTATTAATGGCGAAAATATATAGTTTTATATGACAAAAATTGTAAGTAATTAAATAAAAATATCTAAATAAGTCTATAGCTTGACTCATTTATTTCGCGCGGCGCGTTTGAAACTCTTTCAAACGGAAGGTTTTTTGTGATACCCAAGAACCTACTGTGGTGACAATATGATGAATTTTCAAATATAGTTGAGAAAACATTCAAACTATACGCTGTTAGTTTTTTTACGACATCAAATTGTTAGAAATGCCTCATTTTGCAAATATTATCCCTCTGGAGTGCAAACACGTACCAATTCCCATGTAAAAGGGCTGGTATATTTTGGCAAATATCTCCAAATATAATGCGGTAAGGGGCAAAATTTTTGGTATCATTAGAAGGGCCCGATGTTTGTCTTTAAAATGAAACCAAACTCATTGATTTCTATGGAAAATTATATGTCGCTCGGAGTGTCTTAACCAGTTTCGTCCGAAAAATTAATCTTTCTTTGAAGCACAGAACACTAACATAAATTGAAACAAAACTACTGAACATTCTTTTTAGCATAATATTACGAGCATTACAATGAACCACATCGAATCTTATGCCATAATTTTGCACCTCAGGGAATATTTTCATCAGTCTTACGTGCAGATCGAACGAGTACTAAAGCTTGGAATTGACGGCCAGAGATGATCTCCAAAATTATTGCATAATATTTTCTCTTTTGATTACAAAGAGTTAGGTCAAGGTGCCTTTGTCAACTTTTCGATTTCCGGTAATTAGAGCGAAATACCATTTAACCTAGATATCAATGAATTTGGTTTCATTATAAAGACACATATCTCACCCTTCTAATGACACCAAAAATTTGACGAAGAATAACAGCCCTTTTACACGGAAAGTGTTACGTGTATGCACTCCAGAGAGACATTATTTGCCAAATGAGTCATTTTTAACACTTAGATGTCGTAAAAAAACTAAAAGCGTGTAGTTTGTATGTTTTCTCAACTATATTTGAAAATTAATCTTATTGTCACCGCAATAGGTTCTTCGGGATCACAAAAAACCTCCAGTTTTGAAAGAGTTTCAAACGCACCGCGCGAAAAAAATGAGTCAAGTTAAAGACTTATTTAGATATTTTAATTTGATTACTTTCAATTTTTGTCATGTAAAACTATATTATTGTATAATACCATTATCGTCATCTGATTTAAAGTTAAAAATCTAATAACCAAGAAACATTCCAACGTCAATCATTCCAACATGCAAGGAATACAAAGACTACAACTACAGATTCAAAATATCATGCATATATAAGAACATCAATATATATATATTTATAATTACATCAATATATATGATAACATAAAAAAAATACGTGTGTGTGTATGTACAAAACTTATCATGCAAAAATAATAACGTAGAGAATATAAAGAAGAAGATCTACTGTCTGCCTATTGTCACTATTCGCACCATTCATGACGCCGATCACAGCTGTTATGGTCCCAAATGGTACGCGGAAAAAAATGACATTTTATACCTATCGCTTCTACAATCTATCTAATTTTATTGGTGCAATCTAATCTCCCGTAGTACGAGGGGGTTAATAGTATATTTTTTACGTCGTCAGAGAAATGTTTTTCCTGAAATTTAGTTAAGAGGTAAAGTCTATAAGTTAATCTACGGTGTGATAGCGATTCCCATCCCAATTCTTCTAATAATCCAGACACACAACTAAACTTATCGTAGCATCGGTTTACAAACCCAGCTCCTCTTCGCTGCAAGCGATCTAATTCCGATATCAACCCCGCTAAATACGGATCCCATACACTGGCAGCATATTCCAGATGAGGCCTAACGGTTGAAAATTAACAATGTCCTTTCACTTTATCATCACGTTTTCCGAGTGTTCTCTTGATAAAGCCTAGTATCCTCTTGATATAAGAATGAGCCAAAAAACCTTCTCGCTATCCTTCACCCGAGGAGGCCAGCTGGATAGCTGGCGAAACTGTTGTGATACCCAACTACATAAGCGGACGCAACCCGGAAAAATGTTGACATCATCCGATCAACGCCGCGGAAACTTGCAAACAAACAAATCGATCACGGACCAACAGATGAGAAAGGAAGATAAAAAAGAGGAAGAGTCATAAAGGAAGGACATCGAGTAAAGGGGATTGCGTGACAGTGGTGATTCCGGCTTCATGGAGGAAGTGCTCGCCATGACTTTCACGGCTGTAAGTAAAATGTAGGTGGGTTACGATATGTTTACCGAGGAGACGGAGTTGACAGAATGGCAGACGAGAAAATGTTCCAGGACACCGTGAAAGAGACGTAAAATGAACTTTTTATGAATCAACATCCATATTTTAAGGGAGGGGCGGGGGGGGCTGCCCCTTGGGACGCGTGACACGGGACTCCGGGTCGTCAGCGACTGCATTAAGGGAACGATAAGGAAATGGATAAGAGAAGGCCGGGTGGGTCATGAGGTGCGCATTAGACCCCTCGCACTCGCGTAAGTGGCCGTAAATAACCAACTTAATACACCTCTACGTCGCACATCTTTTCGCTAGAGAATCTGTCAAAAACTCGCTTGATTCATCGCAAGTTTTCATTCTTACGGCAGTGAATGCTATAAAATTGGGTGTTTAGAAGAATCAGGCAAAATATAACACAACTTCCTTCGGCTTTTAAGGTAGTCCAAGCAAAATATCATTGTACTTAGAAATCGATGAATTTATTCTCATTTTAGAGAAAAATATATCACCCTTCAAATGACACCAAAAATTCAACCTCATACCACATTACTTTCCCAGATACATATTTGCCAAAATACACCAGCCCTTTTACACGGGAAATGGTACGTGCATTCATTCCAAAGAGATATTATTTACAAAATGAGGTATTTCTAGCACTTAAACGTCGTAAAAAAACTAACAGCCTGTAGTTTGTATGTTTTCTCAAATATATTTGAAAATTAATCTTATTGTCACCGCAGTAGGTTCTTGGGTATCACAAAAAACCTTCCGTTTTGAGAGAGTTTCAAACGCACCGCGCGAAAAAAAATTACTGAAATTGAAGACTTATTTAGATATTTTCATTTGATTGCTTAATATTTCCGTCATATAAAACTACATTATTGTACCATTAATAATGCAATATTTAATTGATGTGTCCTACAGCTGGTGAAATTAAAACGTATAATTTGAATATGGTCTCTATTATGACTAGGGAACTATCTCGCTGGGACTACCTTAAAGCGTGCACATATTTGGCGGGAAAAAAATAGCACAAGTGCGGAAAGAATCTCCACTTCAAGTCTTCTAGCTGTACAGACCAACTGCCATGTGAGCTTCCACAAGATTGTTAGAAATCGAGAGGTAATAGGTAAGGTAATTAGAGAGGAAAAGGGTGCTATGTGTCATTAAGCGAACGTAACGTTCCGTCTTTGTTGCAAACTAGGAGAGAAGGTGTTGAAGTGAATGCACATCGGAACACTTTAGTGCATACCATGGCACGCAAGAACGACCTTGAATTAAACGATGTGCGCTAGTGAAATGTTTTGCGAGCAGACGGTAATTATTGATGACAGTATTTTATAGATGACCAATAGTCACGGCTCAAATAGTTTTAGAGAAGTTGTTGAATTCGTTCAAAATATGCATTGAAAATGCATTCTTTTAACACTAATTAATAAAAAGCCTCACTATACGCATATTTAACGCCTTCACAGAAAATCAAATAACTCAACAACAATCACGGATGTCATCATCAACGTTCTTTTATTGATCAGATCACATTCATCTCGGCTCTCGATCTGTTTTTAAGTGCACATGTACGAAAGTTCCGTAATGGCTGAGCTATACTGTTGCGAAGTGATCAGCGAACTGTTAAGCAAATGGAAGGCCTCCTATAGCTAATTAGCGGTGTGTAGAATGAAGGAATATTCTATATCAACGAGCTCGGCAATGTTCTTTCTTATTTTGTCAGTTGTAACAACTGAAGATGCACGTACAGAGAGGAGTTGAAAATAACACCCTCCGTCTGTCATTCTCAAATTCGCCCGTTCTGAATTTTTCAAGCAACCCAACTCATAACCGTGCGAAAGTTATCACAAAAATGCCACACCTAGACTGTGGGTGGAGTAAACATGAAGTCTTCAGATACAGTAAAATATCTAGGAATTGCCTCAACTTCTGATATATCGTGGGGATTATATATACAGAACATATGTGGCGCAGCATTTAAGAAACTAGGTTTTGTTAAACGTATAATAGGAAGGTCTTCGGATGAAAAAAGTTAAAGAGAGATGCTACTTCGCTCTGGTTAGGCCACACCTCGAATACGCCGCGAGCATTTGGGACCCTGGTCATATAGATTTAACCAAAAAATTTAATAAAATACAAAGGAAAGCAGCGCGCTTCGTTAAAAACTGCTACGAGAGTACATATAGTATCTCACAACTTTTAGAGGGATTAAGGTAGGAGCCCCTAGAGACTCGGAGGCTACACGCTAGGCTTAGTTTGCATGATAAATTCAGAACTGATATTTTTCAGAGCGACAAATAGAATATTATCATGACTCCTCACTACATCTCTAGGTCTGACAGATGCGATAAAATAAGAGAGATACACTGCCGAACAGATAGGTACAAATGCTCGTTCTTTCCGCGGACATTAAGCGATCACAATAAAAACTGAGCTCCACTAAATACACTCCTATAATACATGCCACCATTCCATCTCCAAAAAAACTTACACCTTTACACGGCTGGTGACCTAACACCCCATGCCACACGCCTATGCGGCGGCTCGCTGAGTATTATGTAGGTGGAGATGCGGATGTAGATCCTAAACAGCGAAGCATTCGAAACTGAGAGGCAGACAGTAAATATTTAGTATAGAGATGAATGTTGAGTGATATATGTATTTTTTTTCAACACATATTTGAGACCTCTATTCGGTTAACTACAGCAAAAAATATTATCAAAAGCTGTAGCAGCACTAGTCTTAAGGAACCTTAAAAAAAGGAGGGGTAAAATCTTTCACAACATGATACCTCCTGCTTCTGTCACTAATTTAAGCCTCATCTAATCATATAAGTTTATAAGTGTCAAAGAATGTCCAACCACACGCCTCACCTGACACTACAGGCAAATGGCAAGAAGATGTGTCACGTGATTGACGGGGACTTTGAATATGCACAGGAATAGCTATCAATGACGTAGTGTAACATTCCAAGTTTTCCACTTATAATTTGTACTACTTTCCATACGTCAGCGGAAAACTACGAGTAATTCACCAATTATCATTGAAAGATTTCATCACATCACACATGCATCTGTAATTTAGACGTTAATTGAATATACAATTGAGAAATTGACGTAATAAAAATGTTAAACGAAAATAAAACGAATTGTCAGACGGCAGATCAGTAGGACATGAGGAAGGAAGTTGCATTAGCGATCAAAACCCGTGTCATTTCAAGTTACAATTTTATTTCATAACGTAAATGAGTTTAAAATATTAACATAAAAGCAATTAAGTGATTATTTTCAATTAAATTAATCTAAAATAGGTGTTATTTCTGATGAATGGAATTTATTTATTCTAGCAAGAAATATGCATTCAATATTGAAAAATCAAACCGCGACGCGATGAAGTCGTCACCCATTCAGCACCAAAGCAAAAGAGCGACCTGCGAAAATAGATATGAACATTTTTTTAAATTCATGTTTCAAAATCTGGTTTTTAAATTACCTTAATTCGCTTTCAGATTATTGGAAATCAAAATGTTCAATCTTAAGTTCCTCATCGATCGTAACGAAGGGTGAGAAAATGATTCGCACGTCGCCAGAAACATCAAAGATGTGGTTCGCAGCAAATTCGATTATAAAATTGGATTTGTGACAGTCTCCAGATTTTCAGGCACAAAAGAAAATCAAATTCAAAATTTCGAGTATAGGTCAGTGTTAGTTAATAAAAAAATCATCCTTTGCCAACGTTTCGGAATTTAATGAATTCCATCATCAGGGCTGCAGAAGAAGAAGAAAACATGTGAGTGTACAACAATCACATTTCAACACATCTACATCAATATAATTTACAAAAGGATAATTACCTTCGAATTTCTATATAAAGGTGCTGAATCATTACTAATGCACATTGCGGTGAAACCTGCTTTAGTCACAGAACTTTGAATTAATGCAATAATAAAAGTTAAAGAACATCATCATGATCATAACGAATAGTCTCGAAAGAGTCATTAAGAAAAAAATCATGGTCTCGAAAGTCTAATTAAAGAGACCTCCATGGGTGGTTATATACAACATATGTTTACTCGCCCTAGTAAATCGCCCACATGACAAGTAATGGCAGTTTGTGGAATCATCGAAATTTATATCTGCGAAAATCGAAGCCAAATATTCTTCATTTCCACTCGAGCGCTTCCCTTATCAGATGCGAGAGAAAATGTTGAGATTCACGTCAGAAATTCATGCGGAGTCATTTTCGAATCAATGGAGAGGAAAAAAAATCGCAAAGCATGAAAAAATGAATGTGCACGTACGAGATCATTCAAATAACACTCTTCTAATTAACGAGCGACGAAATATGAATTACGCCGGAGATCAAATGGCGGCTTATCAACACGAACGCCCGGCAAACAAATTTGTGGGTCAACGAGTGATAATTTATGTAATTTGATCCATCGCTCCATAATTCACGTAACCGATCAATAAGGAAATAAATTAGCCTCAGATGGTGCGAATGACTATTGACGAAGGGCGATTGGTATAAATACCAAGGGACAGGTTCCGCTTCTCTGATTTGCCAACAGATGGCAATGCTCCCCAGAGACATGAGGTGTATTAGAAAGTGGACGATAATGAGTAATATTAACGAGTTTAGTTCATTTAAATAGTTTCAACTGTACGCGGCCTTTGGAAACATTAACATCGGTACACGAGTACGATCATTGTAGAGGAAGTCAAAAACGGATTTTGAGCTTTTCAACATTATTCGGGGCTGCACCGCCTGATAAGAATTATTAAAGATATTTTTTTAAACATATTTCAGATGGATAAATTTGAAATACTTCATCAATAAGTGTTTCTAGAGATTATCGGATGTCTTATAGCACCAAACGTCAAATTATATGCAATAGCGGCATTTCACTACATTTTGAAATGAACTATTATTGAAAATAACGGCATTACAAGGCTGCAGAAGTTACAGAGGTTTAAATTAGGGATGAGTCGATTCCACTTTTTTTTCTATTCCGATTCTTTCAAATCGACTCCCGATTTCGATTCAATCGATTCTTATTCCTAATAACAGACGGTGGGATATTGATATACCAGTAGCGTACGACTATTATTTAAATTCAATTATTGGCTGAAATAAAATAACAAAGACAATAAAGTTGCTCTAAAAGTATATTCATTAACAAATGGCAAATATATTCTCAGTTTATTGAGGTTGTATATAAAAAGTACAAATTGATAGCCTACACCCAAAATTACTGAGACAAATATGATGTGATACATGAAATTTGATTTGAATATTTATCCATCTGGAATCGATGGGATCGGCATCGACTTTAGGCGATCGATTCTCGATACAGAATCTAATCCTGAGAATCGGTGGAATCGAGAATCGACATTTAGATTTGACTCATCCTTAGTTTAAATACCGAGAGTAATATTACATAATCTTGGAGCACTATTTCACGTTTCATTCTACCTTCACGTTAGACACGATTGCTTTAAAAATGGGCGAGTTAACGTTTAATGAATCGGAAGCAGCGAACGCTTCCTTTGAATATCCAGAGTCAATACTATGAAACGGCGGCTCGCAAACATTAAAATTCTATCAAAAGTAAATAATAAATCGACAGATTTGCAAATTTCGATTTCTACGCGGCCAAAATGAGTTAATATCAACAAACGGCACATTGCGCTCACATGTAACCTATTGCCATAGAGACTGCTGAGAGGAGCAAACAGTGCCGTAAATAAAACTCTCCGCATTTTCAATCTGGGATTGCGGCCGGCATCAGCCATGAATAATTATATGCGCCTGTATGCCATCGAATTAAACATTCGCCGCAGCAATTTGCGATGCAACTCCACCTGGCGATAGGTTTCCCCCTTTCCATCCATACCCTCCCTCCAAAATCCCCCTCCCCACTCACCTCTCTGCTCCTCGGTGATGCGCTATCGCGATGTTCGTTTGTTCGGAACCGAGAAGGCCGCGACGATTCGGGACGGTGGCGGCGCGTGGCGGACAGCGCGCGCGCGCGTGCGCGCGAAAAAGCCGCGTCGGATTTCTCGTCGACTCGGATTTGAGCGAGAAACATCAATTAGTCTCGTCATTCACGAGTCTTTCTTTTTTCTACTCGAGGGAATATCGCAAAAAAGGAAAACTGTCAGGATGTGTTGTCTCCCCCCCCCCCAATTATACGTCCCTATTTTTTTTTCTTTTTTTTTCTTTTTATTTTCGCTTTAGAGGATTAAGCCCGCTTCACGCGACACTTCTCCGAGCATGAATATTTCTCTTAGAGGATGGCTATATGATGATGCTTATGTGGCACGCTTATTTAATTACGTTTGCCTATAAACAGCTTCAGTGTTTGAGTGCTTTTCCATCCCACGAATGGTGGTTGTTCTCGCTGAGATAGTTTGAATAGCGCAAGTGAAAATATACATTCGTTATTAAAATGGATAAACTACAATAAATTGTAAATTTCTGCTTGAATGTTTCTCAAAATTTATGGATTTTATTAAAATAAAAATGCAGAGCGTTCGCTGCAGCTCAGATCCAGCACAAGTGAACGACTTTGGCGGATTCATTACGAAGCTTTCCGCACAACATCACGTCGCATAACGTCTCTCAGCTGTCTCCACATAAGTATGAAGTCTCTAAATCCTTCCCGGCGAGCAATCAAACATTTCTAAGTGACAATTTCCCGCAACAATTCGAAGCAGAGATTGACAAAGTTGACCAGAAAAAATTCCGGGATGAGTCACTTGGAGATGACTGAGGCTTGCATCTCAAACATCGCCGCGGCCTCAAACAAGCTGTTTGTGAGATTGATTTTCACCTAAGTCAAGCCAACGCGTGCAATATCGAACATTTTAAAACACACCGCCCCTCTATTTCAAGAGCCACATTCTCGAAAATAGTTCAGGCCGTTTCACACGATAGTTGAGTCATCATAAATTCGGGGCAACAAGGAAGGATGGTAGATTTCCAGCATCGTGTGATTTAGAGCTAGCATGCCAGCAAAAACGCCTCGGCAACTGCGGCGCACGACTCTGAATTCGTAGTCACTGAATAGAACTGGCAAGACCATAGTAAAATTAAGACTGACACAGCCTTTGAAATGGAGAATTTCTCCCACAATGGAGTATGTACGAGGCGCATCCAGAAAGTAAGTTCTCCAATTTTTTTAAAGAAATCATAGTTACAAGAAAAACTTTATTGGCAACAGGTAGAGCAGTGTTTCAGTTGTTTTTAGACATAGCCACCACCAGAATTGAGACACATTTCGTATCGTGGGATCAACATTTGTATTCCTGCGTCGCAGAAGTCTGCCGCCTGTGAATGGAACCAGCGTGTGACAGACGTCTTCAGCTCTTCTTCATTATCAAAACGCTGACAAAAGGACAGGATTTCTTGACGTGCAAGAAAAAATGAAAATCGCTGAGAGCAAGATCAGGACTGTATGGTGGAAGATGAAACAGCTCCCAGCCAAACTCCTGCAGAACAGTTGCTGTGCGCCGAGCCGCATGTGGAGGAGTACGTTCGGATGGGAGCTGTTTCTTCTACCCCTTCTACCCCGTTTTTCTACCCCTTACCACATTACTTTCGGAGATATTTGCCAAAATATACCAGCCCTTTCACATGGGAAATGGTACGTGCATGTAATCCAGAGAGACATTATTTACAAAATGAGTTATTTATAATACTTAGATGTCGTAAAAAACACTAAGTGCGTAGTTTGTATGTTTTTTAACTATTTTTGAAAATTATTCATATTGTCACCGCACTAGGTTCTTGGTTCTCACAAAAAACCTTCCGCTTTGAAGGAGTTTCAGACGTACCGCGGTAAAATAATGAATCAAGTTTAACACTTATTTAGATATTTTCATTTGATTACTTACAATTTCTGTCATATAAAACTATATAACTGCACCAGGATTAATGCAATATTTTATTGATGCGTCCCACAGCTGGTGTAATTAAAACGTACAATTCGAATATGGTCTCTATTATGACTAGGGTATGACCATCTCGCTCGGACCGCCTTAAGCCAGCCCACGAGCGTTTTGGACGCGAAGTGTATCGCGCTGGTGGCGTCCTAAAGGTTAAGAGAAATTCACATCGGTGGAGCGAATGCCGTCAACAGAAAGGAATAATGCATTATGGTGGCTAAAGTCATTTCCTTTTATGAACAGATTTGCGAAGCACTTTCCATACGTTTACTAATTGGTAATATGTTTGGATAAAAGCAAAAAATAGCATTATACCGCACATGTTTCTGGGAAAGTTAATCCTATTCCCTGTTAAAAACTTCTGTATAGTTTCCTTATAAATACTTCCACAGAATTTCTTAAAAAGTTGGTGATATTCCTTAAAGTATTGAAACACCATTCTGCAGAATTCCTTAGGACGTTCTGTGGAATTCCCTACGACTCTCCATATAGGTCCTTAGAAAAGGAACTGGGTCAACGGAAACCTCACATATATCCGTTGAATCGCTGAAGTTCAACAGAACAGCTTGTAAGGAGTAATTTCACTCTGCAGAAAAAAACTTTGCAGTACATATTTTCAGTATCGGCATCGGTTATTTGTTTAAAATGTTTTTATTTACCCATGAAAAACGAGAATTATAGCATTCAAGAGATACGTAATACGTGCGCAAAAGTCTTGTAAAAATGTCGCAATGATCTAAATTTTCAATTTCATGTTATTCGTCGCAATTGAAGATACATAATATTTATTTTTTTAGGAGAAATTTTCAAATTAAATAGTGTATTTATCTATTTGAAATAACTAATATTTCAAGAATATTTCACATAGTTTAGAAATCATATTTTTGGCTCAAATCAGTGATTGTGAGACTTATTTTTGAGAAATATTAATGTGACAGCTGTCCTTTCATTCTTTAAATAATTGAGGTGGAAAGCCCGTACCTACTTCTTAATTTATTAAACCCCCTGATCAAGGTTGAAAGCATTGTCAGGCCTAACTGTAATAGCTGCCAACAAGTCGAGTTGTTGTTTACAGAAAAATTTTAAGCCTTAAAGTGAAATGTTGAATATATGATGGGTACCTTTGATACGTCCAAACACTTGACAACAGAAAAAGGTTTCCGTTACACTCTCATGACAGAATTCCGTAATCTTAATTAAATTTATCAACTGCTTAAATAAAATATCCAGCTTTATCTCAGTTGTGATCATTTTTCCGTGATTCACACCATACATCCAGCCTTTGGAATATTAGTTGAACAGCTGTTATGGGTGAAAATTAGGTGGAAATGAATGTAAGCATTTAAGAGCCCCAACCTTTGATTATCCATGAAAGTAAGCAGGGATCAATCATTCTTGTCTGAGTTCTTTTGCTATGATTATATACCTATGACCGTGTTCTAATACATGATCTCATGAGGTATCTTGTAAGTAGCTATTCCTGAGTTACAAAAGCCCAGGCAGTGTGATCTTGGCAACTAATGCAAGCTGACTAGTTGATCATACAATTACCAGCAATTCTTTCTTAGAAACTCTGAATTTAGTCAGTATAATACTGACAGATCACTAATTACATACTCAGCCATGAGCACTGAGCCACTGAGAGCTCCTGTCAGTGGATTACTGTATAAACTGCTGTCTAATGTGTATAGTCTCATACTGTACACTGTCATATTGTATTTAATTAGCGACATGACTGTTGGTAGTTTATCAACTGATACCTTACTGGCTACTTAACATACTAACGTTGTTTTTTGACAATAATCAAATGAATAGATTATTACTGCACCTTGACACGGGTAATCACCAAAACAAAGATGAGAACCATGTCAGAAAACCTACAAACAGAAGTTTTGGTCTTACTTGCATTTTCTGAGTCATGACAATTTAACTTATAAAACAATACGAAATTTGTCCAAGAATTGCTTCCATTAAAAGTGCAAAAAACCTACGAGAAACCTTTAAACGAGTTGTATAAGATCGAATCAAAAACTATCACAGTCATTCGATCGAAGATAACACTTAAAATATCTTTGTCCGATTGTATTCATAGTTCTACAGCAGTTTCTGCCATATTCGCATTACTAGTAAAACATGGGATCACCGAGAAAGGGCCATACTTTCCGTTTTCGATACATCATGAATTTTCCGAGGAATCTGAATTCCCGCCGATCTCCAGGCGCTCAGAGGAGGTAGTGACCCAAAAGACCGCTCCGAAAGATGGTCGATCGCTCCAACTGAGCCGCTACATAGCGATCGCATTCAGGGGGAAATTGCCTGAGCGCTCACGGAGCATCTCCTGAATGCGCCCAATGATTCGATGTAGCCGAAACTTGCAAAATGTAATTCTTGGGTCATTCATATTACTACGCGAATAGTTATTTCCACCGTATCAACAGACGTACTTAAGTGAAGCGTTATCCCAGAATTTTATATCGGTTTACTTAAATAAGAAATTAAAATGTGCGCTCAACATCTCACGATTGCCGACCTTCAGTCACCTTGAGGTAGTCCGAGCGAAATATCATTTTCCCTAGAAATCAAGGAATTCGGTCTCATTTTAGAGAAAAATACATCACCCTTCAAATGACACCAAAAATTCAACCTCATACCACATTACTTTCCCAGATACATATTTGCCAAAATACACCAGCCCTTTTACACGGGAAATGGTACGTGCATTCATTCCAAAGAGATATTATTTACAAAATGAGGTATTTCTAGCACTTAAACGTCGTAAAAAAACTAACAGCCTGTAGTTTGTATGTTTTCTCAAATATATTTGAAAATTAATCATATTGTCACCACAGTAGGTTCTTGAGTATCACAAAAAACCTTCCGTTTTGAAGGAGTTTCAAACGCACCGCGCGAAAAAAAATTAATCAATTTGAAGACTTATTTAGATATTTTCATTTAATTACTTACAATTTCTGTCATATAAAAATATATTATTGCACTATTAATAATGCAATATTTAATTCGTGTGTCTCACAGCTGGTGAAATTAAAAAGTGTGATTCGAATATGGTCTCTATTATGACTAGGGAAATATCTCGCTCGCACTACCTTAAAAACAAATGAGAACTAGAAACAATATGAAAGACGAGAGAGTGTATGTGAGAGAGAGAGAGATGGTGAGAGAATGAAAGACGATATAGAGAGACAAATAGCATTTTTATGTCTCAAGGACGAATAGGAGTCTGCCATTGCCCGTGGCTGAATAACAACCGTCCCCTAACTCTTTCTGACCGCGTTACAATCTCAGCGCTCGAGTATCAAGACAAATCCGCTCCAAACAGCCAGCACCTGGTGGCCTTAGATTCGTGTAATTACTACGTCGTCCCCTTCACTGCCCCTTTTCCCCATCATCAATTTACGGAGAGGGAAATAAAAAAACTCGCGAGTACTCACCACTCAATGTAATGGACGTGAGAAAATGTAATTCGAATGTCCGCGCTCTCCCGTGCTTGTTTTTTTAATTTACCGTGGAATAATTCGCGAAGAGGGCAAGATCGTGCATCGGGATTAGAGTGAAAACAATCACGTTGTGAGCACCGCGCGAGGCGAGCACGAGTGGCTGGATTCCAAACTATAATAATTCGGGAAAAAAAGGTGCTCCTATATGCACGGGAAATAATTTTACTTTCTAAAAACGGAGAATCCATCGATTTAGACGGGGATAATCAAGAACTTGAGGCATAAATTGCAAACAATTGTTTTCATTATAAATCCATGGGTGGCTTATGCGACGCTTATGCGTCGACACAGATAAGAGCTTCGCGGTAAGTCGCTATAAACAAGATCGTTCCATATCGATTGTGTCCTTCCTTCGATACAGGTCTCTGCAACGTATCAGCAAAGATTAGGTTGTTCAACGTTGTTTTTGATTTGGCAGTGCTTATGTCGCCATCAAACCGTCGATTGAAAATTAGTCTCAATCTTTTAAGTAAATTCAAAACCGATTTATTTGCAGAAGAAGTATTCAATATCATATGTACTCCAACATACTACGGTAGATCAGATCGTGAAAATAATATGAGGGCAATAGATTGTAGAACAGATAGGTTTAAAATGTCGTTTTTCCCACGATCGATAAGAGTGCGAGAATTCTAATGGCTGCGTTGACACTTAGAAGTATGTTAATTGACAGGTAGTGTAGGTGATTAATTCGTATACTCCCCAATGCATGCTTCTAAATCTGCTGAGTAGTGCTGACACCATGTTTTGCATGTTCTCTGCATGTCTTCTGTTTCACGTTTACGTAGTTACATTATAGAATATATTTTTTTGGTTTCTGTAGCATTTGTAGCATACCTATTATGTGGTGCATATTGGTGAAAGTAAATTTCTTCCCTGTGGTTCATGTTGGTGATTAGTCACCCCCTACCAAACACTCCTATGGTGGATAGCAGGATAATAAGTAGCTGTAGATGTTATCGACTTGCGCCGCAAATCCGCGCGTTTCCTTTGCTTGTGCAATGGCAGTAAATGCTCAGTAAGCACACAGCTTAGTAATGGCTGCCGTGTGAAGTAAATGTAAGCCAAGACCCATATCGATGGAGACCGAATATATTGCTCCTGACGATCCTAATCAATAACAATGATAATCAAATTACTAAGATCTACATCTTCACACTATCCTCCGAGCTGCCGCATGGGCGTGTTCAAGGGATTCTTGGGACAAAAGCCTCGGAAAGGTGTTTAAAAAAGATGATTTCGGAGGTGAAATGGTGATGTGTTTAATCTTTAATGTGAGCGATTTAAATGGAGCTCTGGTTTTATTATAGTCACATTATGTGCGTGGAAAGAACGAATTTTGACACCAGACTCATCAGCAATGTATCTCTCTTATATATATCGCATATGTAGGACCTAAAGATGTATTGTGGCGTCATGATAATATTCTTTGCGCAGCCTTGAAACACAACCGCTCTGAATTTCTCAAGTAAACTATTAGTCTAGTCTCTGAGTCTCCAGTGGCTCCCTACTTAATCCCTCTACAAGCTGATAAAAAAACTACAGCAGTTTATCATGAACACTTGAAGAAAATAACGACGGATCAATCACATAAAGTTTCACTCAAATCTGCACAAAAGAGAAATCTCTCCAATCAAATTTGGGGGGAAACATTTCACGCGCGCGTAACCCATCCCACCGGAGCAGAACTACTTTCTCACGCGCAAACGAATGAGACCGGGGAAACGGAGAGCCAGATCCAGAATACATAGGTATGGAGAGAGTTAGGCAGAGGTTTCAACGGCGATTAACGGTGTTTGTCGTGGAAGGGACTTGGTTTGGCGTACGGTACGGGGAGGTAACGCCAGTGAACTTCTCCGCGGATTCCTCGTCTCGATGACGAAGTCGATTCTCGGTAACTAATGCGCAACTTCGCGGGAGAAGCTGGATCGACGGAAAGACGTGGGAGGATATGCAAATCCTCCCCTCCAAGATTTCCAACTCGGCGCAACGAGAGGAGCAAAGACTGAAGGAGGAAGTCATCGGGTAACCTAAGTGGATATTAATGAATATGGCATCGGATTACTAAGTTCTGCTGGGCTGACATCAGCCGTTGGGGATGCGTTCATTTTCCAAGTTTGGATTTGCGCAATGGGTTGATGAGTTCGCAAAAATTGCGCTCGTAAGAGCAGAGAATGGAAAGAAGAACAGCGCTCCAAAACATCTTGCGCAGCGGAGAAAATGAAACAGGTAAACAACATTCATCAAAACAGCAGCCTCAAATGAGTGCTAACGTGTTCAATAAGGACTCATTCTGTGAGAAAGCGAAAATAGTTGGTAAAAAAATAAGACTATCTACCCAAATTTATCCCACATTTCACACGCCGCCAGTAAAGCTTAATATGCTTAATACCTCTTTAAAGCATCTAGAAAACTGGTTCAGAATGAACAAATTTTATTCAATTCCACAGACAGAGAGAAGTCCCACGTCTAGATCTTCACTTGAATGGGAAATCTGTTGAAAGGGTGACTAGTGCAAAGTTCTTAGGCTTATTATTCGATGAGTCCTTGAATTGGGAGATCCGTATTAACCAATTATGCCTAAAACTTGCCAAATGTGGTTCTTTTTTAAGAAATCTTGCCAACATTGTTAACTTAGAAGTGCGAAAAATGGCATATTTTGGTAACTTCCAGTCACGTCTAACTTATGGCATTATTTTCTGGGGATCCTCTCCCAGGTTTTAGAAAGGTTTTTGTAATGCAAAAGAGAGGCATTAGGTATATAGCAAAAAATACCTGCACGGCAATCCTGTAAACCTCACTTTTAAGAGTTTAGAATTTTAACTCTGCCAAGCTTGTACATTTACCACCTATGTCTGTAAATTTTAGATAACAAGAGTGAATTCGCTACAAATGCTCAAATATATGGGCATAACTCTCTGCAAAGAGTGGATATGCACATGCTTCATCACTCTACATCAATATATAATATGGGCCCCTTCCAAGTTTTTTTATCATTCACCTTCTGGCACAAAACATTCCACTACTAGAGCATCTTTTCAGAGAAAACTTAAAGATTTTTCCTAAAGAAGGTCTACTACAATGTACAAGACTTCCTGGAAGAGTCTTTTGGATCTTAAGCTCTTTCATTGTATATATTCTTTGTTTTCCTGTGTTGTGTTATTTTCGCGTTGTGCCATTTTTTTGCTTTTTCATGACCTGCCCTACATTTCACTCTTGTAAACTATATCAGGATCAATAAATATTATTATTTATATTATACGACAATACGCCACCAGTGCTAATAGGGCAATACGCTACCAGGTGCCACTTTATCCATCCTTGGCCTACTTCTGAACCATTGAGGTGTACGGAGAGGACATTACGTCATCAAACTGAAGACTGAAAACCAAAATAACAACCATATCGTTTAAACCCTCTTCTCTCCTCACTTTCCTACGGATAGTTCGACGAAATGAACGAAATAGAGGATGCAAAGCAAGAATATTCCCCTCATCTGTTCGATATTTAAGGCAAGCTACTCTCTAAACATATATATTTGCTGAAGTATGATTTATGGCTGGTTGCAGGAACGACACCGATGTATTCTATAAAGTTATGGGACACATAAACCATAGCAGCCAATCAACAACCGTTTCTGAAACATTCGAAAAATTTATTGGTTTCATAACTTATGGCGTGGAGTTCCATAAGTAGCCAAGATGGCGGATGCGCAATGAACCGATTGGAGACTTAATTACTAGATAAAAGAGTTGTTTTGAGACAGATGACCATTATATTTACTTTTACTTATCCGGCGGTAGAAGATTAGATCGAATATTCGAAGCTGTAACCTATTGACAAATGAGACATGTAACGAGTAGATGTGATCCTGCAACCCGAATATTTTTATGAGACCATTAACTTTATGGATCACATAACTATTGATTCCATAACAAAATGTTCTTGCAACCAAACATTAGTCATTTTCCTTGAGAATGGAGTACGAGCCGGACTCCGAAACGTCGGCAGTAAAAAACTAATCCCGGTGGAAGACCCGAGAAGACTTCCTCCAAATATATTTGCTGTTTAGTGCTATGGACTATACTCCATCATACAATAGTTTTCACCGGAAATACGGATAATTATTAATTTAAATAAATAAATAATATATACAAAAAATATTCTTACATAAGAAGTAATTGTATGCAGATTAATAGTAAGTTATCGATGAAAAACGCTGTAAAATTGCAAAATTATTGCTTTAGCGTGCAAGCGCTATAGGAAACTGAGGGGGGACAAAGATGGTGGACTGGCTTCATATTCTAGCATTGGCCAGCATATCAAATGCCCTCTCCATGTAACTCAATGTTCCGAGCAAAGCGGCTTCGTTCTTGATAAACGTGTTAATAGTTTGTGAGAACGTATTCAATGTTGAATGTTGCTTCCATTGAGATTTCGCTACGACGGTCGTAGGAGAGAAGCATGGGTGGGCGGGGAGTTTAGAGGTGAAGGGACACACATTTTGACCATAATTGGTCCGAATTGACAATCATTGGTACGGTAGGGCCCCAATCCGATGACGAACTCCGGCAGACCACACGACGTCTATACATAAAGGGAGCCGGCGGACATCCGGCCGACCCTATCCCAAGAATTTGGGCAATGGGCTTCGCCGGCTCTCAACAGATATGTGGGAAGTTTTCGCGCAAGCGAGACTGGCGGTGATTCGTCTAACGTGGAACCCGACTGCTACGATGACTAGGGGGAGGCGGGGGCCCGTTGTCGTCCTTTTGACGGCAATCCGCCTCATGGTGTCGGCCTCCTATTGGCTGCGTTTTTGCTAACTCTTCCCACTCCTTTTACCCTTTTCCCACTACTTACGGGCGATAAGCGAGGAGCTTCTAGACCGGGGTAGGTTTTTAACCCAGCGAGGTGACTCGAACAAGTTGTAGGAGAGAAGTTTGTCTGTGACGATGTCTTTCAGATGAAGGAAAACTGTCTAAGTAACAAATAAAATGACTATACAAGCATTTGAGGACAATGTTAAAGGAGAGATGATTAAAATAGGCGTGGTTTAAGCGTTTTAAACCAGGTGGAAAGAGGCTGAACATGACGAACGTTCGGAATGGCAGTCAGCCTACACTACGCCTGAAAATGTCGCCGCTGCCCGGACTACGGTCACGGAAGATCACATGGCGGGCCGTATCCATAAACATCGTTTAATAATGTGAGACTATAGCGCGGCATACGCCAGAGGATTTTGTCCGACGAACTCCACACGAGACGGAATTCTGATGAGTTCGACTACAGATGTGATGAAATGGAAGACCAAAATGGTTCGGGTGTTACCGAACCGTTCAGAGATTATTCCGATCACGTAACTGAGGAGTCACGTGGGGTGACAACGAAAGGTCCGCTGTTTTGGTTTGTTTGAACCGCCAGTAAACATCGCCAGTAAACAGCCCTCTCGATCGAATGATACTTGTTCTAGGTGATCTTGTTGATGGATTGGAATACGGCGATTTTAGACACGATAAACAATATATCTGACACTTTAGTTCTCCATCTGAGTGGTTTAGACTTACCAAAAAATCGAACTCTGTACAAATGTTCAGAAAAATGTACAGCACCGGCTCATTTGGCAACCTCCTCTCACTGGAACAACTAATTAAATAATAACCGGATACGAGTTAAACAGATCGATTTATGTGTATGTACGAAATTTTTTTTTTCGATATTAGCTGAAAAGCCTGCAGAAACCATATAGCCAAACAATAACGGATCGAGTAAATAATTAAATAGAAATTGATGGGTGATTTTTTTTATAATTCATGAAAACAATACATGTTACCATGGTAAACAGTACATAATATCTAAAGGTCAGAGATGCATGACATATTTTTGATGACGCCTTATGATTCGTGTATTTTGATATAAATGCATAGACGCCCGCCCAATGCGGTGTCCCAATGTCAGCTCAATAGTGGAGAACGTATATATAATAGCCTGCCATCTATTGGCGCACATCTGAATCAATACTTCTAGCAAATAAATCATACGCGCACACGCGTAACGCCGGTGAATAATACACGAGAGACAAGTATGACAAATGGTCCAGCCACGATTACACGATAATTGAATCCCAAGTGAGATTGTTTTCTTGATGAGCACAGAGACCTTCGAGCACTGGCCGCCGGTAAGCACGTGAGGTGATGCACGATATGTTTATTTGGCCTTCAGGAAAATCCCTCACGTGCCGTCAATACGATAGGCGACGTCACGCTGAGAGGCTCTCCTCAATAGTTTACTTATTTGCATCTGCAGACAACATCGATGGCTGGCACACTTGTACACGCGACCTTCGTAAGAACGACTCCGCACTCCTTGCACCAACTGACAGCGCTGATGCACGCGACCTCACGTTAATTTCCATCGCTCACTCATTCTTGAAGTATTGCAAAAGTTAATGCGAATTGTGGTGCAAATGAAAATTCCTTTGTTGACTCCACGTGAGATTCATTAGCACGACCAGGAAACTTAAGATCTTCAGATCTCTGAAGCCTCTCTGAAGATCTTAAGAACTCTGAAGCCTGAAGATGACACGAAGTGTCGAAACCCTGGTCGTGCTAATAAATATCACGTGGAGTCAACAAAATGATTTTTATTTGGTCCATTAACTCTTACAGCATTAAGTCTTAGAGGGATTAAGGTGGGAGCCCCTAGAGACTCGGAGGCTACACGTTAGGATTATGTTGCTTAATAAATTCAGAACTGATATATTCAGGGCGATATAGAGAATATTATCATGACTCCTCACTACATCTCAAGGTCTGACAGACACGATGAAATAAGAGAGATACACTGCCGAACAGATAGGTACAAGAACTCGTTCTTTCCGCGAACAATAAGCGACCACAATAAAAATTAGCTCCACTAAATACACTCCTATAATATATGTCACCATTTCATCTCCAAAAACATACACCTTTTAACGGCTGGTGACCTAGCACCCCCTGCGACACCCCCATGCGGCGGCTCGCTGGGAATTATATAGATGTAGACGTAGAAGTCAGGTATTCCTCGGAGTAAATGCAGAGGCAGTAGTGCAGCAGTCTGCAGTCTTAATTTATCCTCCCATCTTTTTGAAAACTTTCGGCCTAGATGCACAAAATCATTTACTCTTTAATTACTTCCTCATTTACCCTGATTATGGAATCATTCCTCTCGCTCTCTCGATCAGAAATTGCTACACATTAGTATCGGAAGAATTTGCATGCAATACATATTAGAATATTTTAATACTATAAACGTCGGTGATGGCTTAAAATGACTACTTACTATGAAGGATAGCGTTAAATAATTAACCCGTGACAAGATTTAAACTATGAATGGCGATTGAATAAACTCAAATAACAGGATGATTACTGAAGAAACTGCCACTCACAAATGATCTGCCAAATATTTTACGTAAATATTACCCAATCCGTCGAAAAATTTCAGGATAAAAAAATCAGCATTTGTAGACACACCGGAATTAAAATTGGAAGCACACTAACACTAAGGTGATTTTCCACAGCAATAATTTGAGAAATGGTGTAGTATTAATGCAGAACGCAATACAGAGCTCATTTCATTGGATTGGATATTTGGAGAGGTGACCGACGGCTAAGGTCATTTTGCGCATAGGTAAGGGAGGAAGGGTGGATAGAAACCCGGCGTCGGCATTAGCCTGCTCTTAACGATTCCACATTAACATTCCACATTAACATTCCGTCGGCATTAACCTGCTCATAACATTCCACTTCCTCAATTATTAATTTTCATTATGATATATACCACTTGAAGCACGACTTTGAGGCGATTTGTTTGGTTATACGGAGATATAATTTCAACCCTTTCTTGAGATGAAACATGGGAACAATATGCGATCCCTTCCCAAAATTATTTGTAAGCTTTAACCACAGTAGACTAATGCAGATTTGAGACAAATTATTACTATAGGTATATGGACGCATTATATTTTGTGTTGTGTACTGCATAGTAGCATGTTCTTATACCTATCACTCTCCTTGTTCCTGGTCTGACTGCGCACCCTTGCCCTGACTGTTTATGGCCTGCGCCTGGCATTCGGAAGAACGTGCGAGGATCTGATTTGAACTGGGATGAGTGCTGCATGCCTGGTGTGGAATCACCCCGTGCCACACACCCTAGTGGTGGCTTGCACGGTATTTCGTAGATGTAGATAGATGTAGATGTAACGATAGGCGCCAAGGAGACGACGGTTTAACGTCACATCCCACAGACGGAGTACTGTACCTGAAGTGCCCTCCACAAGACACTCAAGTAGGGATCGGAATTTTCTCTGAAAAAAAACTCCTCCCCTGAAGGGATTTGAACCCTGGCTATCCATATGGTTAGCGAGTACTCCGGCCACCATAGCAACCCCAATCCCCATGCTCCGTTCATTTCCTTGCTATTTTTCTGAAACGGCAACCTCTTACGGCATTAAGGTCGTCCGAGCGAGATAGTTCCCTAGTCATGATAGAGACCATAATCGAATTATACGTTTTAATTTCGCCAGCTATAGGACACTTGAATTAAATATTGCATTATTAATGACGCAATAATATAGTTTCATATGACAGAAATTGTAAGTAATTAAATGAAAATATCTCAATAGGTCTTCAACTTGACTCATTTTTTTCACGCGGTACCTTTGAAACTCCTTCAAAACGGAACTTTTTTGTGATTCCGAAGAACCTACTGCGGTGACAATATCATTAATTTTCAAATATAGTTGAGAAAACACACAAAATACACGCTGTTAGTTTTTTTACGACATCTAAGTGTTAGAAATACTTCATTTTGTAAATCATGTCTCTCTGGAGTGCATTCACGTACCATTTCCCACGTAAAAGGGCTGGTATTTTTCGGCAAATATCTCTGGAAGTGATGTGGTAAGGGGTAGATGTTTTGGTGTCATTGGATGGGTGAGATATTTTTCATAAATAAGACCAAGTTCAATGATTTCTAAGTAAAATGAAACTTCGCTCGGACTGCCTAAAGACAGGCATTCCTCGAGCGTGTCTGACGCTGTCCGAAAGTGACGAGGGAGTAGAGAGGAGACGGGTCACCAGCATTCTTGAGAAGGTGCCAGTCGTAGGGGGGAGGAGGGAGAAAGCGAAGGTGGAGGAGGAGAACACACACGCACAGGGCTGGGGAAGAAGAGAAGAAAAAGCGCGGAAGCGGAGGAATGTCTCGCAAGGAGGAGAAGAAGAAAGGGTGGGGGGAAGGAGGGAGGGGGGAGAGGACATTAAGGGGAAACGAATTGGACGCAAGGAACAAAAAACACTCCAGGAAGACTCGAACTAAGAATTAAGGATGAGTCGAATCCAAATGTCGATTCTCGATTCCACCGATTCTCAGGATTAGAATCGGTATCGAGAATCGATCGCCTTAAGTCGATTCCGATTCCATCGATTCCAGATAGATAAATATTCAAATCAAATTTCAATTATCACATCATATTTGTTTTAGTAATTTTGGGTGTAGGCTATCAATTTGTACTTTTTATTTACTACCTCAATAAGCTGAGGATATATTTGCTATTTATTAATAAATATACTTTTTGAGCGACTTAGTTGTCTTTGTTATTTCATTTAAAGCAATAATTGAATTTAGGTAATAGTAGTACGCTACTGGTATATCATTATCCCACCTATTATTAGGAATAAGAATCGATGGAATCTAAATCGAGAATCGGGAATCGATTTTAAAGAATCGGAATCGAAAAAAAGTCGAATAGACTCATCCCTACTAAGAATAATATCCCACCATCGCTTGACTCCGCCTCGCCCTCTTGTAACGACTTATCGAGAGGAAGAAGATCGGGAAACAATTGATGCGGTGCGCATGCGCCGTCGAAACTAGCCGTTTATTTATTTATTTCACCAACAAAAACGGCACAATGGCTATTACATTGGCTGACATAATCAATAAATAAATGAAATTTTCAAACAAAAACACAATAAGCATTAAATATGACAATAGTGAGGCAAGCGTAAGAAAGGGACTTAAGGATTGGAGAGGGGTGAATCATTTGAGTGGCGTTTCAGGGAGGATTTGAAAACGGTGGCAGAGGAGAAAAGGTCGTAGGAAGGATATTCTGAGGCCAAGGAGTTAAACAAGGAGGAGGGGATTAGGGTGGAAGATGGAGCGCTGGGAAATGGAAAGACGGAATCGGGGAGCACGCAGTAGATGGCTACTGCGTAAGGGACGGGGAGGAAAATGAATACGAAAGAGAGGGAGTAATTCATTGGTCCGTAGAGATCCGCTAAAGATTGTGTGTAGAAACATCATATCTGATAGGACACGGCGGTGAGTTACGTGAGAAATGCCAAGGGAGGAAAGGATGAGGTCACGGGTTGAGCTTCTGAAAGTGGGGACTCGATGGCGAACTATGGCGAGAAAGAAGTTGACTGGTTGACGGTTGAGCAAATCCAAGGTAGTGGGGCAGGCGGTAGACCGAATTGGTTCACAGTATCCTAAGATGGGGAGAATGCAACCGAAAAAGATATGTTTCAGAGCCGCAGGATCCTTTATCCGCTCCTATGGGGTTCGCTGAATGGATTCCCCGCCAAAGAGCAAGAACCATAAAGGGTGCAGAGCCGCGGTCCTTCGTCGGAGACAATAATAATCGTTCACGTCACTGGATCGCGGGTCCAAGTGATTAAGACGATGAGGAGCGGATATTGCTTTAGCTCGAAGAAGCGAAGAGTCAGCCAGATATGAGATTAGATGGATAGAATAGAATAGAATGGAATGGAATTATCATTTATTTTACTCTGGGACACATGTCCCTTAGAGCAAGAATACAATATAATAATATAGCAGCGAGGTAATGAACAAATCAAAATGTTATTTAGGTCGAGTCAAAAAATAAATAGAGCTTAAAAACATACAATATATATATAAAGAAAAAGATAAAAACAGCTACTCTCATTGAAAAACAATAACTCTACATGTTATACAGCTAAACTCAGAGATAGGTATAAATACAATCAATATATGGATATATGATACAAGATAAAAAATATAAACAGACCATGAGGAAAAAAAAACAATTTTGTCCAATACAAAAATAATAAAGAAAATTGGTAATGCGAATTGAATGCTGACTAGGCTAAACTATTCTGGAAAACATTCATTTAATAAAATTTAGATTGATAAATTTCCATCGAGCGAGATTTCCTCACATCAATTGGAATGGAATTCCAAAGTTGTTAGGCGGCGGCCACGACGACAAACGACTTGTATGAAATATATTGGTTCGGTGAGCCGAAAGTAGAAGGTCACTTGGTTCTGTTATAGTAACCATTCTCTTAGAAAACACATCAATTAGGTATGACGGTTCGTTGGTGCCAAAGACAGAAAAAAGAAAGGTTCCAAGCAGGCATGCATGACTCCAAGCATGATGGTTCCAAGCATGAATGAGAGACTGTTCCGCGAGAGAATCGTTGCTTTGCTTTGGATTGATACGCCGAAGCACTCAAGCCATTAATACGAATCCTTCGAAGCGTAGATGTCGCCGTCCATTGAATAATGCGGGAAACGCGGCGAAGACTCTGATCTAATCCTCTTCCCGGGGACATTTCTCCCAATTAACTCTAAACATACAAGAAGCGGAAATGCAAAAGAGAAGGAGAAATTGCACCGATAAAATGATTTCCTTTAATCATGCTTTCGAGATAAAAAGACAGATTTAGTCTGCAGCAAAACTGTCTGAGGGAAGAAACATTTTAATGAATATAATTACACGCAGAATGATAATGCTGCAAATAAATAAACGAAAACTGACTCATGGAGATAATTATGTGACTAATTTCCCGATAGTTTCTTGGGTGCAAATAGGGTTGTACGTCGTGATCAAGAAAAATTTCTAGTGCTGTGTGAATCAGGGACTTTCATTTCAAATCGAATGTCCCAAGAGATATTTCGAATCGAATCGAAACAAACTTTTTTTTTAAATTTTGGTAGCGAATCGATTCACCCTAAAAAAATTGGCTTGCGAATCGAATTCGAATCTATATAAAATTTTTTAGCTACCTATTTATTTATGATATTTATTTATTATTTAGCTAGCTATTAAATTGATTTATGCTACCAACCGAATCTATTACTCGATTTGAATCCAACAAAATCTGCATCACGCTACGAAATATCCGGCATAAAAAAGCCGTGAATTCGCCAAGCCAAATCGCCGCAAAAGAAAATTCCACGAGGGATGAAAAAACGGCCTCTAATGAGTTCTCGTAGCACTTATAGTCCCTTTCATACATGCCACTGCGCGGAAGTTAAACCTTTTGGCCACAAACGCAAAGATTCCCTCTGAAGTGCGATATATATATATACATGAAGATTACGCGGGATACCCACAGGCACACGGCTCAGATGAAGTCCCCTCCACTCCTCAACGCGACTTCATTAGCGGGCTATTGCGTAACCACAGTAACCACCGAGATGACGACGGAAGTAAACAAAATATCCCGCGCGTGTTTCCTCGGAAATGAAGCGGTGAGCGGTGGTTGGCTGGAAGGGGAGGATAAAGAGGGGGAGGAGGAGGATAGGAAGGCAGACAGAGAGATTTGGAAGGACTTCCTCGAGAAATTCCCGCTTGACTAAAATATTATCACATTTAATATTTCCCCGGAAGCAGCGCTTTTATAACCCTTCCAGCTGCGGTGTCTTTGGCAACGTTTATAATCACATTTTAGTGGAAATAAATGAAGGCTGACCGATTCCCTCTAAGTTGAAGAAACAGGCACGAGAAGAAAAGCATGGTGGCCACTGATATCCAATTTTCAAATTCCCTGACCTTCCCCAGACTTTTCCCTGATGGATTTACCAATTTCCCTGACCGATCGCCAAAAGGTCACCTATTATTGGGATATTTTTCTCTGCTGAATTAAATTTTCTACGGCAGCATAAAATTTTCTAATCCTCGTCTCGTATTTTTACAACTGCAAGAATTGTATTTACTATTAAGTTTGTGTGCTCCAGCTACCTCAAGTCCTGAGTTTTGGAAATTTAAAAAAAACGCGAGGTAAAATTTTCCGAACAACATAGCCTCGGATTCCTTGTAATGAGCGTAATACATTGTGATCATGAATTTTAACACAACTAGGCAAATATCTCAATAAGGATATACAAAAGGGATACATTGTACGTCTAAATCACGACGGATTAACTATGATTCACAACTAATAAGATTCACAGCTGAATACTCCAAGAATTCATGGTGCTTATTCCATACACGTCAGCGACGGACGTTAGTTTTAGTTGGTGAAATGAAGGGCGGGAAAGACTGGTCGATAAACGTAATGGTAGAAAAATAACGAGGACTCCTATTCCAGTTTCCCATTGACTGTAACGAGAATCCCTTGACTTTTCCAGAAAATCAAAATTCCCTGACAATTCCAGGTTATCCCGATTTTCCCGGTTTCCCCTGACGATTGCCGCCCCAAAAAGAACATGTTGCGCGAATAAAACAACCATCAGTCCCTCGCATAAATAATTATTTCAAAAAAATCTTTTAAGATTTTTACACTCTATCCAATGGCATGATTACATATCACATGTTAACTTTTTCCGTCATGCACATTTGACATACACTCGTGGGTGATCACGAAGGCGACTTGGGTGCACGCAATCGCACATTCATTCGATCGCAAACAATTGCAAGGTGCCGCATCCAGGAATGCATCGGAGGTTTCGAGCCTCGATGATGACGGAATTTCTGTCCACGACATCGTCGAAACCGAGGCCATCCTGAATAGCGTTCAAAGCATGAATGAGCTTAGCGATTTGAAGTGCCGAGGGGCGTTTTGGACGAACCGACGGTAGGTATGCATTTGACGACAAATCGGGAAGGGAAATGCTTTAATTCGTTGCGGAAACATTTGAGCAATGAGGTCGGTTGGGAAGACACCGACACGACCACACGATTGGAAGATTCTTTTACGAGGACAGGAACTACAAAATCAACACCAATGGATTTAAACAGGAATTCGGGAAACCGCGCACTGCAATCCACCGAATTCGGGAACGCAGTCGGAACATACCGCACGGGGATAACGACGAATCTGGCACTCTTAACATTCCATGGCACGCGTAAATGGCCTCCACGAAGGCTTCAGGTCCTCAGCCCTCGCTGCTGTGTTTTGTTGCGGATCGGTTAAGGGCTAAGGGCTATTTAGAGAGACGACCGAAACTTTGAAGCTATTTGAGACATTCAGAGAATAGGGATGGGAGGATAAAAAATGGAATGATTATCAATTGGTGAGGTTAGGAAGGGTGGAGAGACACTTAACGTCGGTGTAGGCCGATTCTTCACAAGTGCAAAGTTTCTCAGTTAAGAAAAATGTGCAATTGTCGGCTTGAAAAGGCAAAATTTTTATAAAACATTGCAAAAATTGACTAATTTTATGAGGGAGAAATATTAGCATCACCCAGTAGTAACTATCCATTGGTTATGGTCTACATCTACATCTACATAATACCCCGCGAGCCACCACACGGTCAGGTGGCAGGGGGTGTTAGGTCACCAGTACAGGTGTACGTTTTTTGGAGATGAAATGGTGACATAAATAATAGGAATGTATTTAGTGGAGCTCAATTTTTATTGTGGTCGCTTATTGTTTTCTGACTATTTCAATACTTGTAATGCTTCTTTTTCACGGAGGGCATAAATGATATTAAATTATTTCAAATAATTTTTTACTTGCTGTTATACATAGTTTGGAATATGAGTTGAACACACATCGTCACACTGTGGAATTCTAAATACCAAGGAAATAATAGCGATGCGAAAGTCTAAAAATGCAATCTGGAGTTCACTTATGCACATAATAGACCACGTCACACAGGTGCGCCCAATGGATGGGCTAAAAATATACTGGTATTCGGTACTATCGGGAACGATTATTTCCAATTTCGGTACTATCGAGGGCCATTAAAAACAGGTAGTAACGAAAGAACAGGTATTAAGTACCGACACTCAAACTGCACTGCCACCTGGTGTGCTAAGAGAAAATAGTTCCACGAAGGTAATGTGTAACACTGAAACTAACCGAACTGAATTGGGATTATGATGAGGTTTAATGGGATCAGCGAATAATACGCGGATATTAAATGCACATGTTTGATGAAACACCATTCAGTCACATGTCACCGGAACAACTTACAAACCGGAAGTGTCGGAAGCGAAAAAGAAAAAATTCATACAGCAGAGACACAAATACGACAAAAATAAACATTACAAATATAAACACTGAACAATTGCCATACAACAATCATTGTACATAATGTTGTCGGATAAACACCAACAGATAATCACTGAAAATGCAATGAAAAACTTTCCTAATACCTATATTATTTGATACACATTTAATATTACATAAAATAGTATTACGTCGAGAATTCACATTTGAAGCTACTTGTACATATCCAAATGAAAAATTATAACCTTCAAAAGACTTAATAACAAGATGATTCTGCATTAATTAATAATTTCTTTAAAAATTGGGGCTTGAATAATCGACTGAGTAATTCTTTAATGGCTACCACTACATTGGGGAAATGCCAGACGAATTAAGTCATTTTTACATCGTTTCGCAGTTAATCAACGCAATCACAAGTTGAAAACTCCGGGTGCACCATCAATACTGCGTCGGTTGTACCAATATTATGCAAAGCTTGCTTTAGAATGGTACGCGTCGGTCGAACACCGGTCCTTTTTTTACAGGTTAAGTTACCATGGCTAGCCTAGTCTATTTAGCGAATGCTGACAGTTATTCCACGGGCCCGACCTCGCAAATTGACCTTGCGGACCGCGGTTGTGGATCCCAGAGGGAAAACACGGTAGGTACAACCGATGTGCACAGCGCACGCCGATGAGCTCACTGATTTGAAAAAACTTAAAGTTCTTGTGCCTCCGCGAGCGGACGACCTCCAGTCATTTGAAATTCGCAATTTCACTCTCTAATTCTTTCTCTAAAAACAAAAAAAGAAAGCCGCGCGCGCTCGCCCACGCGCGCCCATCGCCGCTCATCCGGTTCTATGTTGGTATCGCCGTGGTCATCCATTTGTTCTCTCCCGTTCCCATTTCTACTGCGACTAGGTCCCGGAATCTCCAAAAGGAAATACAATCGGAATCTCTGACGAAATGCATTTTAAGGTAGTTTGAGCGAAATATCATTTTACCTAGAAATAAATGAATTTTGTCTCATTTTATAGAAAAATATCTCATCCTTCTAATGACAGCAAACATTCTATCCCTTACCTCATCACTTTCGGAGATATTTGCAAAAAAAATACCAGCCCTTTTACATGGGAAATGGTACGTGCATGCGCTCCAGAGAGACATTATTTACAAAATGAGGAATTTCTAACACTTAGATGTCGTAAAAAAAACTAGAAGTGTGCAGTTTGTATATTTTTTCAACTATATTTGAAAATTAATCATATAGTCACCGCAGTAAATTCTTCGGGATCACAAAAACCTTCCGTTTTGATGCAGATTCAAACGTACCGCGCGAAAATAATGAATCAAGTTAAAGACTTGTTTAGATATTTTCATTTAATTACTTACAATTTCTGTCATGTAAAACTATATAACTGCACCATTAATAATACAATATTTAATTCAGTTGTCCTACAGCAGGATGAAAGTTAAACGTATAACTCGAATATGGTCTCAATCATGACTAGTGAACTATCTCGCTCGGACTAACTTAAAGCAAACAGCTGAAGTCTTTTACGACGTCTCTCAACAGGGAGGAGAAAAATATGGAATCGCTTGGAACACAAAGAGTCACAATTCCTTTTAATGCTAGTTATGCTGTTTTTCTAATTTTCCGCTTCTCAACACGCGAAGCGAAGAATGAAACTTTACCCCCACATTGAAAGGGTTAACACAGGAAAACAGAGCAACAGCAAATAGAGATGGAAAATATTCTTAGAAAACATTCTTTTTGAAAATTTAAGAAGCGGACTTTCCCTTATTACTCGAAGCGCCGGTAAAACGACGTCACTGGATTATCAAACCCGGATTTCGCGCATTTTCCTCCGACTCATCAGTAATTTTAAAGCATATCCGTCCGCGCTAATTACACGAACGGCCCCCACATTTCTCAGAATCCTCAAACCATTTGCTGCGATCCGTCCCCGTCACTAAGCGATGAGTCACGTGGTTTCAGTGTGCGTCCTCCACGATGATCATAACAATGAAATCCGGAAAACACAAAAAATGGCAGAAATGTAGTCGAACTGTTGATGCGAAAATTGTTCTCAATGGTTTAAAAAAAATGGCACTTCATCCTTTTTTATGACGAAATAATGAATGATTTAGTCAATAATATTCATTGCTTAGTTATGATTAAACATAATTTCAATGTTATGCATTGTCCAACTTCTACGAAAATTTTAATACCCTTAATAATTATAAGATAATAAGAAATTTATTCCATGACAACAAGTTATACATGGGTTATTACATAAATAAACAACAGCAAAATTGCCTGGAATATAGGTTAACCCCATTGGGGATTCCCGCTTTTGGGGCTACCGACTCGATCATCCATTAACTGTTGTCATCTCTTCGATGGCTTGTTGACACATTGAAAAGAAGACAAGAAAAAAAAATTGCATGTTGACTCCCCAGCTGGTAATACTACAAAATTACATTTATGATTTAATTTATGTTAATATAAATATTGTGTTTCAAACGCCTTACACATCGCCCGGCAGAATGTAATTATGCTCCTGCATCATTAAAGTGGACCCTGAGATGAGGAAAAGAATTTATGAACAGCTCTGTGAATATTGTGAGGACACTTGTGTGAATAATTATTGCTTCTGGATAAAAAAACCATCTTTGAATAAAAATAAGTTGAATATGACCTGATCTTACCGTTAGAAGGAGAAAACGCCATTAGAAATGAAGACAATATTGCACACTAAGATAATAAAAAACTCTTAATACCAAAATATTAATAAATATTCCGCCGAAAACACGCGTAAGCTCTATAGGTTGAATATCTTCTCTCCCACAGGAAACAATACATCAGCGAAGAGGAAGTGTCGACGTCAGAATGGCGCACGTTCCCTTCGCACACGTGGCTCGGCTGACTGCCCAACGAGATAAAAGAAACAGATAGAAGGTAGAAAGTACGAGAAGACACCCAATATTCAGAAAAATGCGGGCAGTCACTTTAGCCCGAGCGAAAGCCTATTTGATAGTGACCGTCACCGCTTTGTCCACTTACGCACTTCCCAGTTGCTTCCTGTTCACTTAGCCCTCCCTTCCGCTCTCTCGCCCTCGAGAGAGAGAGAGAGAGATAAAGTAATTAGTGCCATTAAGACGGAGTTAAAACGGGAATTCATATGCAGGACGATTATTTTTCCCCCGAGAAAGAAAATGCCCACGGAGAATTAATGGGATAGATAAGCAATCACACGCGTTTCGAGGGGGTCAGCTCAGTCAACAATCGCTTGACTACAACTCTAAAGTCTCGTGGCCAATTGCAGGAACGACACGTGTGTTCCACAAATTTATGGGACTCATAAGCCATGGCAACGATTCAATTAGTGTTGCAGAAACATTCCATAAGTTTATTTATTTCATAACTTATGGCATGGGGTTATGAGTTCCAGAAGAATCCAAGATGTCGGATGCACAGTGAACCGCTTGGAGACTTGATGACTTGATAAAAGAGGTGTTTTGAGAGAAATTTACCGGTGAGTTTACTCTTAATGACTCACCATCATGTGCATTAGCAATTGATTATAGTCTAAACTTTCACAAAATTTATCCCACGGTAGAAGACTAGGTCAAATATTTGAAGCTATTTATAATGGGTATATAAGTTATGTAACTAGTCGATGTGTTCCTACAACCCGAATATATTTCTGAGATCAATAACTTCATGGCTCTCATAACTATTGTTTTTATAACTAAATGTTCTTGCAACCAGCCATTAATCACTCAAAACTTTACACAAATGGTTACTTCTGAAAATTTTGCTCACCTCCAAAAGGTAAGTCATTGCCTATAGATCTGTTGAGACAATGGCACGAAAGTTTAACCTGAGAAAAACGAAGATTTAGATTTTTACCAGATGAACCGTCAGCAACAGGTTAAAACAGAGCTGATTTGCAGCTAAACGTGGTCTATTTTTCACTGCATTTCCCGCTTCTGCATTTAGCAGAGTCATTTTGTCCGGGTCCACGAAGTTTCAATCCTTTTGTCTGAATATATTTCAAGGGAAGTTCGCTCCTACCGAAAAGAATAACTGATTTATCGAGGAATTCTAAGGAACTCCATTCCGTGCCTTCGGTGGATGTATCTTAGAAGCAAGCAATAAAACAATCTGACATTACAATGGAAATAGCAAGAGAACAATTTAATGCAATACCTACTTCAGTAATAAATTAACGCGACAATTGGTACTCTACGCCACAAAGTCAGTATTTTTGCAATCAGGAACTTTCGAGGAACTCAAGAGCGAAGTGCGATCAAAAGCTAGCGCTGGGTTAGAACACATATTTTGTGCTCGAATAAATTCTATTTCCTAACCTGATCATACTTTCTTAGTTCTTACTTACTGGTGACATAAATTCTCGTTCTTTCAATAGTTTTTCATCTCCAACAATTCCTGCACTACTTCTACAACTCGACCGCACATCAATTTTCTCTCATTCATATCCCTCTATATCCTTTCTCTTCTTTAGGTAGTCCGAGCGAAATATCATTTTACTTAGAAATCAATGAATTTGGTCTCATTTTAAAGAATAATATCTCACCTATCTGATGACACCAAAAATTCTACCCCATACCCCATTACTTTCCCAGATATATGCCACAAAATACCACCCCTTTTACATGGGAAACGGTACGTGCATGCACTCCAGAGATACATAATTTACAAAATGAGGTATTTTTAACACGATGTCGTAAAAAACTTCCTGCGTATAGTTTGTATGTTTTTTCAACTATATTTGACAAATAATCATATTGTCACCGCAGTAGGTTCTTCGGGATCACAATAAACCTTTCCGTTTTGAAGGAGTTTCAAACGCAGCGCGCGAAAAGAATGAGTCAAGTTAAAGACTTGTTTAGATATTGACATTAAATTACTTACAATTTCTGTAATATAAAACTATTTTATTGCACCGTTAATAATGCAATACTAGCAGGCAGCTAGCCTGCGCACTCCGTGAGCAGGGGTGTGTACCCGCAGGGGGAAAGTGTCCCAGTCTAAAAATAGCTCCTCGGTGAAAATGTTTTTTTTATTCATTCACTGTTCTCCTTTGTTGTTTTTAAAGCCGTTTGAATAGGAGAGCACTGTGGATTTCTTTTTTTCAACCTTTACACTCTTCCACTCTCCCTTTTGGCCATTCTCCTTTGTCACTGTGTTTTTCCAACATCTGGTTTTTGCAACCACAACCCAAAAATGATCCTTTTCATCTCCAAATAACTTACACCTTTGCACGGCTGGTAACCTAACACCCCCTGCCACACGCCCAAGCAGCCGCTCTTTTGGCTCTTATTCAATCTAACTAAATACACTCCTTTTAATTCATGTCTCCATTAAATCTCCAAATATCTCACACCTTTGCACGGCTGGTGAGCTAACACCCCCTGCCACAAGCCCAATAAAAATCCAAAACTGCTACCAAATCATGAAGACAGAGATTCCACATTCAACGCACCAAACCTCACTCTTCTAGCTCACAAATTGACAGAGAGAGAAACAAAACGGATACAGAATGACTGACACACTACAAAATTAATATACCTACATAGATTTATTTGATAGGTCTTACAGCTGGTGTGATTAAAACGTATAATGCGAATATGGTATCTAATACGACTACGGAACTATCTCGCTCGGACTACCTCAAATAAAGCCTAACAATCTTATTATTTTCCCATTCCTCCATTTCCTTAACCGAGAACTACCTTTGTGCCCGCGTCTCAACAGCCTCGGAATGGCGAGCTCTGCCCTGCCGCGATCAAACGCCCGCAGCGTATTCAAGAGATAAAATCGGTGAAATACAAGCGAGGAAAGATATTATTTCAAGGAGTAAATTTAAATCACACTTTATTGACTCGAACACGATTTCATTCGATGCCTAACTCTTGAGCATCAGTAATACGGCAGCTATAAAATACAATGAATCAATTTAACGACGTTTTTACCACTTGGGTACAGAGAGACAAACCACTGGCAAGTAAGAGCTGGAAGAACCATTATTGAACACATCCAGACAAACCCAAGGTGCACACATTTCTGAGTCGCAGATCTTATAAAGACGAAACCGGCAAAACTTTGGTAAGTGAGCCACATGAGGCTCTCTGGTTAAGTCCGCACACACATACTACAAGTGGCTTAGTAGTGAGGCTGCTAAACAACGAAGTATCACGCAGCTGATTTATAGAATGCAATCAAAGGATTCTACAAAAATACCTGTGATCACTTTATAACAATATAGGTAATAATTATTCCTTCGCATAACATTATGTTCACGATACTCGAATTTATTTTAAATTGTCGAGTGGGACAGACGGATCTTTCGTTTTGACAACTTCCCCAACCCCTATTCCGAGGAATCCATGGACGATCCTCATAGAAAGATACGGTCCCTCCCATCCTGGGGCATTATTCAGCAAGTACTCGAAACAGTCGAACCTCGAAAAAACAGTGAATATGTCGTCATACCCCGCAAAATACCTAACTTCTTAATGGCTTAGTCTTAATTGGAAATTTTCGCGGCTGTGTCGTCGAAATATCTTCACTACCGAGGGTCTCACTTCAACCTTGCGTTGACGTGCCGCTATTCCTTCGGATTGCTTAGTGGCCGAAATACGCGTATTCGACCCTTCTCCCTCGTCCGTTCTTGTGTGTAAGATTTTGAACACGCTCCTTTGGAGCAGTTTCTCCCAGAAGTTGTGCCCATTTGTGTGTGCGAGTGAGTGATTACGAGTATTTGTGAATGTGCTTGTGTTAATAACCAGGCATCCTTAGTTGGGTCCCGTTAGCCTTGCGAAGGATCCCAGGTGATAACCCAATGCATCCTTAGCGGGGTCCCATTAGCCCTTGCAAAGGATCCTACCTGGGTTGTGTGTCTGTGCGTCTGTGTTGGTCACTGGCGTGGAAGTAACCTTCCCGTAAACCACCACAGGAGTGTATTCTGGTGGAGAGGCTGGGGTTGGTCTCTGCTGTGGAAGTCCCATCCCGGCAAAACAACACAGCTTGGTGATTTCTAACGAGTGGTGCCAATTGTTTACGGCTATTGGAGACTCCCTATTTTTTGTTGTTTGTCCAGCCGTAAGAGCTCACCTCATCATTGTATTTAAAAAATAGTTGAGAAAACTCACTATTGATTTTTTGACGAGATCAAAGTGTAGGGAATGCCTCATTTTTAATATAAGGTCTCTCTGGAGTGCATATCTACACGTACCCATTTCCGATGTAAAAGGGGTTGGTATTTTTTGGCAAATATCTCCGGAAGTAGAGTAATAAGGGGTTGATTTTTAATGTCAGTGGAAGGGTGCTATATTTTTCTTTAAATGAAACCAAATTCATTGATTTATAGGTAAAATGATATTTCGCTCAAACTATCTTAAGCGCCATTGCTATAGTGAATGCGAATTGAACTAAATATTTCATAGTACCAGATGGAAGAAAAACGGGGAACAATAAAATTTGTCGAGTAATATAGATGCCTTTATCAAAGAAAACAGCTCCTTTCATGCAAAATCTCCGAGCAAAAAACTGGTAGGTATTGAAATATACGCATCTGCCAGCCTTAACTTTTGAGTTACTGGCTGATCACTGCGGTAAATGAAATATCACAATACGCTAATTCCATATGAGTGGCTATGCACTTGGCTCCATTGACTGATAGAAGTATTTTATTTCACGGATTCAGGCATTTCATTGTGGAAGTTCACGATAGAATTGACGTGAAACTTTGGTTCTTTTCCACAGGGTAATTGATTAACAACATGTTTCGGCGGCGGGGCTAGGGGTCGAGAGATTGAGGTATCCTTTGCCCCTTTGGATCGACCATCCTGACGCCTGCCAACCCACGAGACCGTCCTGGATCGAGACGAAGAATATTACCAAAAACAGATAATAATAATTTTAAAAAATAGGGACTGTAAAATAAAATGATGAAAAAAATGAAATAAAATTAAAAATATGATGAATAAATAAGGAGATGATGAGAGCATAAAAAAGCTGCCCATACAGTACCCCATAATAATAATAATAATAAAAACATGTATCGATGCCACATAACATCATCCTCGGATAATGCTCACCACAGAAATGTCACATACCTGAAGAGAATTTTGTAATACACCGAAACGCGTCTTTCATCAATAAAGCTGTAGAGACGTACAAAAGTTTTACCTGGATTCTGAAAAATATATATTCATCATATTCATGAAATAATCTGCATGGTTGTAACTTTACGTCGGTTCCGAATAGGTGTGGCATGACAACAGAGAAATCAGGGTTTCCAAGCAAGAAAGATGAAAAAGTAGAAATTTAGTTAGTTGACACGCACAATCGCGGTGGATACCTCCACGATTCACAGACACAACTACATCAACATAATACCCCGCGAGCCGCCGCTTGGGCGTGTGGCAGGAGGAGTATTAGGTCACCAGCCGTGTAAAGGTGTGAGTTTTTTGAAGGTGAAATGGTGACATGAATTATAGGAGTGTATTTAGTGGAGCTCAATTTTTATTGTGGTCGCTTATTGGGCGCAAAAAGAACGAGGTTTTGTACCTATCTGTTCGGCTGAGTATCTCTCTTATTTTATCGCGTCTGTCAGACCTAGAGATGTAGTGAGGAGTCATGATAATATTCTATTTGTCGCTCTGAAAAATATCAGTTCTGAATTTATCATGCAAACTAAGCCTAGCGTGTAGCCTCCGAGTCTCTAGGGGCTCCTACTTTAATCCCTCTAAAAGTTGTGAGATACTATATGTACTCTCGCAGCAGGTTTAAACGAAGCGCGCTGCTTTCCTTTGTACTTAATTAATTATTTTGGTTAAATCTTTATGACCAGGGTCCCAAATGCTCGCGGCGTATTCGAGGTGTGGCCTAACCAGTGCGAAGTAGCATCTCTCTTTGACTTTTTCATCCGAGGACCTTCCTTTTATACGTTTAACAAAACCTAGTTTCTTTAATGTTGCGCCACATATGTACTGCATGTGTAATCCACACGATAGATCAGATGTTAATAAGGTAATTCCAAGATACTTAACTGTATTTGAAGATTTTATGTTTACTCCACCCACGGTGTAGGTATGTGTGATGACTTTCGCAGGAAGTGGACTGTGGTGCATTTACTAATATTTAGTTCTAAACCCCATTCCTGGCACCACGAAATAACGTTGTTAAGGCCCGATAACAGAGCTTCAAAGTCCGTTCCTTCGCTTATTTCACGGTAGATATCGGTGTCGTTTGCTATTAATCTTAATTTATTGCCAACTCTAGAACTTAGGTCATTAATATAAATTATGAATAAAAGAGGGCCGATCACACTTCCTTGAGGAAAACCGGATGTGACCGGATGTGATGTGTGATAATGTGATGCGTCGATGAGGAGCGTGCACGCGCTAATAGCGCATAATCGGGAGAGCGTTCTAAAACTGCTCCAACGAGTGGAATTGTCAATCAAAATGGACAGACAACACAGCCGCCGCACTCAATGTATTCCGTCCGACTGCTTTGCTGTCGCCTGATTTCCGTCCGCCGAAAGACGACGACGCATCGACGCGTGATGGCGATCGCAAACATCTCAAGGAACCACAACCCCGGAACTCCTCCTTGATTATACTTCCTTAGTGGCCTCCTCCTCCTCCCCCCGCTTCCTGCGTTCCACTTAATCATCGGTTTCCTCGATCTGCGATTGCCCCACACAGATTGCGCCCTCTGGCCACTTCCGGTCGCGAACCCACCCCTCCCCCACCCCCCACACTTATGATATATTCGCACCCTCGCTTCTGGTTCAACATAAACCAGAAATACCACTCCCCTGCGAGTTATGCTGCGTCCACTACGATAAACACACTCGCAAACTACGTTATGTTGGTTTAATAGATTAATTATCTCAAAAATCGAATCGATTTGTATTCATTGCTGGCTTATATTTGCCATAGAATACAACTGATCTTGCAAACAATTTTATGATACAATAATCATATATATTAGTTCTCAAAGGTGTTTCTTTGTCGCAACGCCATAACTCCCATAATTATTCATAAAAATTAATGATTTGTAACATCCTTTAAAAGCTTATGTTCCACTCTATTGACCAAAAAGTAGATAAATGGTTTAGAATTAAATTTTTGGCTTATTAATGATACAGTGCCATCTGTTGACAATATGATCAAGTAATATGTTGACTATGGTTACGTGATTAAGACTGTAGGAGGCGCCATCTATTAATACATCGTTTAGTTACATTGTTTACACACTATATGCAATCAGTGTGACCGTTTACCGTTTACGTCTACGTTATTTATATTTAACACAAACATAAATAACATAAAATTGTCCATGGGAAGAAACAGGTAGAAGAACAGGAAGAAAGAAGGAAGAAACAGGAAGAAGCTGCATGCTGTGCGAAATATTCGACAGGTGGAAGAACAGGAAGGAAGAAGGAAGAAACAGGAAGAAGCTGCATACTGTGCGAAATATTCGCATGGGTCAGCGGGTGATATTAAAAAAAACTATTTCTGCCTTAAAATGCAGTAAAAGATTAAACATACTGCCGGGTGTAAATAATACCATTCCGAGTGGTATTCAATAAAAAAATGGATGTTATACTTCAACTTAATGTTACTGTCCAGTTGCATTAGGTTAAAAACATTATTATCATTCATTCAACTATATTCCACGTTTCTGAAGAAATATCTAAGGTTTTCCCGGCGTTTGTTATCGTTGAAGGTTATTTGGGCTTCCACGTTTCAGTTTTTCATGGGTGCGTCTTAAATTATATTTCCATCACCCTGGTTACACATTCCTTATAGCAAAACCTAACCATCATTCTTTATTGAGTCACTCATGAATATGCAGAATGGATTTAAATGTTTGGAATTGTTGCCTAGGCTACGTGTTGCCTAAATTTCCACATTTAATTCACCCAGTCCCTGGCGCTACTTAGGAAAAAGTCTTTTCAGTTGAATCGTAAATGGCCGTTGTTAATTGTTGTTAACGTGAGAAAGTATGTAATTACATCCCGCAGATGGTACTACATTTTTATACACTGCATTATGATTACTGGTAAGTAAAATCGGTAAGACGTGTTTGTTTACAATCTATCGACAGTATTTACATTTGAACTGCCGTCTTTCATTACTAGGCGGCGCCACATTCCAAAATGTTTTTTTACGGAATTCTAAACATCAGTTTTTGGCGACGAGCCAACAATCCATAATGCATATTCATGGATTCACTATAACCTCCCTATTTATTAACATGAGACTCGGTTTCAACAATACTGTCGGTCGTCAAGGGAACGAGTGACCAAAAACGTGTAATTTTGAGCAATTTTACTAATGTTTCTTTGTAATTTGAAAGGAAAACGAATTTCGGCTGAAAATGAAATTTTAAAATTATATTTCCTTTCCTATGGCGTTCGTATCGACTCCGTATGACCAAGTACTCTTAATGTAATTAATGCAAAAGTAAAGAAGGCCGCAAGCGGTGAAGTGCGAACTAATATGTGCGGGCACTTACAGCGTGATGCATTCCGCAAGCTATCGCCAGTTTCTGCGTATTATTCCATGCAAAAAGTGTTTTGTCCAGGCCCCGCTTAGAAAGTTTCCACTTCAAAAACCAACGCTGTCAAATACTCATTGCTAACTAGGAAAACTGAGACACTGGAACAGGGAACCAGAAGCACTGCTCAAGTCCTTTCCTAATGGCCAGTTGCAGGAACGACAAATATGTATTCTATAAACTTATGGGACCCATAAGCCATGGCAACCATTCCATAAGAGTTGCATAAACATTCTATTAAATTTATTGGTTTCATAAGTTACGGCATAGAGTTATGAGTTACGTGAGTAGCCAAGATGGCGGATGCGTAATGAACCGCTTGGAGACTTAATTACTTAGTAAATGCGTTGTTTTGAGCAAATGACACGGTTATTTACTCTTACTAGCTAATTATCATCTGCATTAGCAATTATTCATAAGCTTAACTTTCATGAATCACATCCCGCGGTAGAATGATAGATCAAATATTCGATGCTACTAACTATTGGAAAAAAGTTATGTAACTAAACGATGTGTTCCTGCAACCCGAAAAAAAAAAAAAAAAAAAAAAATATATATATATATATATATATATATATATATATATATATATATATATATATATATATATATATATATATATATATATATATATATATATATATATATATATATATATATATATATAAAAGTTTGCCAGAGGAAGGCAGACGACAAACACAGAAAACAAAAAAAATGATGAACACACTTACAAATCTCTCTCTCTTAATAAGTTTCCTCATGATCAAATCTCCCTCTGTACCACCTATTTCCCTGGAGCTCACTCCATCCGTCGCTTAATCAAAAACCTTTACCCCATCCTCTCTGACAACCTAACCACTTCCAAAATTTTCCCCCGCTGTCCTTCTCTCACCTTTAGACGCCCTCCCAACCTCTCCACCCTCTTTAAAATCACTAAACCTCTTTCCAAATCAATCTCCCGACCTACTAAGTCCCTTCCGACGCCGTGCAATCGCCCACGTTGCAAAACTTGTGGCATCCTTCTCACCCAGCCTCTGCCTGATAAATTCCTTTCTGCTCATCTTCCTTCCGTCCCCTCACTCTCCTGCGTTTCCCATAATGTTGTCTATATCCTTCTTTGCCAATTATGCCCTAGTTTTTACATCGGTTTGACGACCACTCCCCTTAATCCGCATGAATGGCCACCGCTCCAGTTGTAATGAACCACCTTCTATTTCTGTTTCCCTCCCTGTTGCCACCCATGTTTCTTCCCACAACTCCACCTTTAATAACATTTTTAAGGTTGGCATTCTCGCCTCCCTTCCCCCTTCCTCCTCCCCACTCCAAATCAAAGATCTTGAGTCCTCTTGCATTTACTTATTCCAGGCTTTCTCTCCGCCAGGACTCAATAAATCCCACTAACTTCTTCTATCACCTCTGCCCATACTACTTCTTCCTTTCGAATTTCTTCCACTTCCCGCCTCCCGCCCCCACCTTTCCTCTCCCTCCCCCTCCTCCCCTTCCCCTGTCCCTCCCCTCCCTCCCTTCCTTCCGCCTCAGTCCTCCCTTCCTACCACCTCAGTCCTCCCTTCCTTCTCAGTCTTCGCTCTTGCGACCAAGGTGCTAGTGGCACCGAAATATCAAGAAACTTTGTAAGTGTGTTCATCATTTTTTTGTTTTCTGTGTTTGTCGTCTGCCTTCCTCTGGCAAACTTTTATATATTCGTCACCTAAGTGATCCTAAGTGCATTTATATATATATATATATATATATATATATATATATATATATATATATATATATATATATATATATATATATATATATATATATAAACTGCATCTCACAACTGTTGATTCCATAACTAAATGTTCTTGCAACAGACCATAAATCTACCAGATGTTTTATGAGTAGGTGCTTTATATGCGTCGATGAACTAAGACCACGCACTTGTGGTCATTTATTTTTCATTACTCTTCCACCCGACAGATACAGACTACGGGCAATGTGACTTGTAATTAAAACTAAGTGAAATATAAATAAAAATGACTTTAAAAAATTAATATTTCGGGAGAAGGCTTAATGCAAGAATAAATGCTTCCAATATGACAGTGAACTTTCTTGAAAAGACATTTAAAATTGAGGGTAGCCCATTGTATTTAATATGTATTCTACCGGTAAAGGTAGGCTTTGTTGCATGTCAGAGAAACTCCTCTCGGTCCTTTACACATTCAGGGGCCTATCTCCCTCTTGTATATCTTTCTTCGCCTCTGCATAAGATCTGCCCTTCTTCATCCCGTCCATGAAACCTATTCTCTATTTCTTCCCCTACCCCGCTTGCCCAACATCCTTCCCTCTATCACACTCTTCAGCAACCTATCAACCTATATTACGTCCTTCAGCCATCTCTACCCTGCCTGTCCCGGATTTCATTCAAACGTTTCCTTTCCTCGCCCACCATCTCAAGCACTTCGTCGTTAGTCTTCCTTTCCGGCCACCTAATCTTCTCCGTCCTTCTCCACACCCACATCTCAAATGCTTGCAGCCTACTCTCGTCCTCCTTTCTCAGTGTTCACCGTTCTGCCCCATACAACGCTACGCTCCATATCAAGGTCTTCACCAGCCTCTTCTTCACATCCTTACCCATTGTCCCAGTCATCAACTCTCTTCTATTACTGAACAACTCCTTAGCTAGCGCTATTCTCTCCCATATGTCTTCGCTCCAATGCCCGTTTTCCTCTAGCGTGCTACCTAAGTGATAAAACTGTTCTATTTGCACTAGTTTGTGTTCTCCAACTTTAATCACAAGCTTCGCTTTCCCTGTCCTAGAGAATCTGGTAGCCCCTTATCTAATGCTAAAAAAATCGATCATTTACGAACAACTTTGGCTTTGGAGGTCTTTGGCAAAGTATCAATGCAACGCCTTCCCATCATGGAATGAAGGAAATGTCAACAAGTCGAAACAAGGTGCGACTTCATGACGCATTCACCCATTCACGCATAATCTGCGGCAATGATGAAATAGATATTAATCGAATTGGGTGTTTATTAAACTTCAGCAGACGGTATATACTTTACTATTTCTCATTCATTCATTATCATTTATTCGTATTTATATTAAACTCTTGAGTTTCATTTGTTTTATTTGTTAATTGTTCTTTACTATATTTGTTCATTTACATAATTTTTTTATTTTCTTATGATATATTTATTTTTATTCCCTAATTACTTATTTGGATATTTTTAAATTTGTAGTTATGCATAAATTATCCTTTTCATTATTTTTATCATTCATGTGTATTTCGTGGATTTTTTTGTTCGGTTTTTGTTACCGTAGCTCAATCTGTCTGTAGGTTTTCGCAGGTTTTTCACACTCCCCGTCATTTGGGTATGTTTTCCTGCTGTGGGATTTTTCGTCAATATAATTCTCTTCCTTACTTCCTTACGTTTTTCCCACAAATTTATATGCCTTTCTTCACACTTATTTCATGTATTTATCTGACGAAGGGTTTGATGAAATACGGGGACTGCTTTAGTCACAATCTCGCCCCAATAAAGACGCCTCATTATCAATCTTTACATATATGTATAATTCTTCTGTACGCGCGTATGTCACTGAACTCCTCCTAAACGTCTGGACCGATTTTGATGAAATTTTTTTGTTTGAGTGGGTCCCGGGATGGAATAGATTCACAATTGCACCCGGTAGGTGGCACTTCGATCGGGTTCTAGGAATTGTTTTTGACGAAATTTGTTTTTTTTTTAGATTTTTCGCATATCATAACATATTACCCCAAAATTTCACCCCCCCCCCCCAACACCCCACTATATTTTTCATGAATTTATGAAAGTTCATGAATAATTGTCCGTAAAACCTTCTGAGAAGTTCATGAATAATTGACCATCTGAGAATAATTTATAGTCATGTTTGTGTACCATTGGTGGCGAAAATGTCGAAATTTGAGCGGTATTTGACGTGCGCATCATTGCAAGAGCAAGTCATCGCACTTTCTTCGCAGCCTGGCCCCTAGTTATCATATATATATATATATATATATATATATATATATATATATATATATATATATATATATATATAACTGCACTTCGCTCTTCGCTCTTGCGACCAAGGTGCTAGTGGCACCGAAATATCAAGAAACTTTGTAAGTGTGTTCATCATTTTTTTGTTTTCTGTGTTTGTCGTCTGCCTTCCTCTGGCAAACTTATATATATATATATATATATATATATAAGTTTGCCAGAGGAAGGCAGACGACAAACACAGAAAACAAAAAAATGATGAACACACTTACAAAGTTTCATATATAAGTTACAAAGTTATATATATATATATATATATATATATATATATATATATATATATATATATATGTGTGTGTGTGTGTGTGTGTGTGTGTGTGTGTGTCCAAATGTAAGAGAAGGGGAAGAACACGCATTCCATGTGAAAAAGCGAACACTGACGCAAGGCGATTTCAAAGAAACATCCGCCGTTGAAAGCCATTACGTCAGTTAATGACTCGTTCATTCATTGATAACGCACATCCGAAGACTTTGTCACTTTTTTTCGAAACGCATTCGGATTGCCGATTGTGCGTCGGCAATACAAAAATTTTTTTACCCCATAAATGGCGTATCTAATTATAAAAATACTCATGTCTTTGCGGAACATAGCGGTTCCTTGTATGAGATGAATATCACATGGTGTCAGCGAAGTGAGACGAATTCCTGCAGAGTGCAGTAAAAAAAAGAAACAGAAAAATCGTTAACCCCAAAGGAAAGGGAAGTGCCGTTGGTCGATTCCAGATTTGTTTTTCATTCTTTCTCAACGCGTGCAACCGTTAATGACTCATTCGACGAACACCAGAGGCATAAGATCAGATTCCATCCTTCCAACGCTATGGTTTTATCCTTTGAAATACTGTTACACACTCAAGCTTTCTGAATAGCCTTAAGGTAGTCCGAGCGAGATAGTTTCCTAGTCATAATAGAGACCATATTCGTATTATACGTTTTGATTTCACAAGCTGTAGGACACACCAATTAAATGTTGCATTATTAACGGGGCATTAATGTAGTTCTATATTTTGGAAATTGTAATTAATTACGTGGAAATATCTAAATAAGTATTTAACTTGACTAATTTTTTTCGCGCGGTGCGTTTGAAACTCCATTAAACGGAAGGTTTTTTGTGATACTCAAAAACCTACTGCGGTGACAATATGATTAATTTTCAAATATAGTCGAGAAAACATACAAACTACACACTTTTAGTTTTTTTACGACATCAAAGTGTTAGAAATTCCTCATTTTGTAAATAATGTCTCTCTGGATTGCATACACGTACTATTCCCATGTAAAAGGGATAGTATTTTTTGGCAAATGTCTCCGAAAGTAATTAGGTAAGGGGTGGAATATTTGGTGTCATTGGATAGATGATATATTTTTATTAAAAATGAGACCAAATTCATTGATTGCTATGTAAAATGATTTTTCGCTCGAACTACCTTAAGGCGGAGAGAGGTTAGGCAAATTAATAATGCAATATTTAATTCGTGTGTCTCACAGTTTGTGTAATAAAAACGTTTATATCGAATATGGTCACTATTATGATTAGGGAAATATCTCGCTCGCACTACCTTATAGAGGAGCATAGGCTAACCAATATGCCGAAAAGATGCTTTTCATTGGAGCGTAAAGTAGAAAGCTCCGTCCAACAAAAGTAGTCTAGATAATCCATCTCAAATTCTGAAGATTCTCACCTCACAATTCTGAAGAGCACTCACCACAGCAGTAAATTGCGATAAAAGTGTAAGGGAATGGAAGGCAGATGGATATTATTACCTGTCATTCACTACCTCTTTTGTTTTCCTTCCTCCATCCTTTCCTGGAATCATGTTCTTTTGGTGAAGTAAATCGTAATTAAAGTGAATTCAAACTTCTGTGACATCCTAAGACATTAATATTAAATTTTTTCATCTTGTTATTTCTTTGATTAGTTGCCTCTTAGAGATTTTCAATCTTTTATGTACGTCTACATATATATATACTACCCCGCTAGCCGCCGCACGGGCGTGTGGCAGGGGGTGTTATGTCACCAGCCGTGTAAAGATGTAAGTTTTTGGAGATTAAATGGTGACATGTATTATGGGAGTGTATTTAGTGGAGCTCAATTTTTATTGTGGTCGCTTATTGGGCGCAAAAAGAACGAGCATTTGTACCTATCTGTTCGGCAGAGTATCTATCATATTTTATCGCATCTGTCAGACCTATAGATGTAATGAGGCGTCATGATAATATTCTCTGTGTTGCTCTGAAAAATATCAGTTCTAAATTTATCAAGCAACTTAAGCCTAGCGCGTAGCCTGTGAGTGTCTAGGGGCTCCCACCTTAATCCATCTAAAAGTTGTGAGACACTATATGTTCGTTCGGAGCAGTTTTTAACGAAGCGCGCTGCTTTCCTTTGTATTTTGTTAATGTTTTTGGTTAAATCCAATTTTGGTTTGTTTTGGTAAAATTTATGTCGCTAAGCGAACCATTTATCCCAAAACATTAAAGTTTATATTTTTATTTTCTCCTTCTTCCATTGCGGTTCACCGATGATTAGATTCGCAAAAGATGACTCTAAGGTTTTTACGTTAGTGAAAATATTTAAAACTTTTAAGGATAGATAAGAGATTCTCCACTACCAAAATTTAATATTCCCTCACCACATCGAAACCTATTAATTACGATACTTATACGATATTACGGTGAGGGTATTTTTTCTAAACATGTTTTAGGTATGAGTGCCATCGAAAATATGACGCTTCCTACTGATGTAAAACTGAACCTTCTCCGTTGAAACTCCCCCGACAGACAGTTGAAGTCTCAAGGAGCGATATTAGTTAACCCATGAAATGGCCAAAATAAGGACAAGATGGCGTTCATCCATCACGCTCATGCGCGTAACCGTGACTAACGTACGTGCATTCGGAACCGGTCGTGAACACCCACATGTCACTCTGGGCTGCTACATTATCATCAAATTTCTTTTCCTATTTCGCTCTCAGCAATTATGGAATCCATTTATGGTAGTCCGAGCGAGATAGTTTCCTAGTCATAATGGAGACCATATTCGAATTATATGTTTTAATTTCCCCAGCTGTATGGATACATCAATTAAATATTGCATTATTAAATGTGCAATAATATAGTTTTATATGACAGAAATTTTATGTAATTATATGAAAAAATCTAAATAAGTCTTTTTAATGACTCATTTTGTTCAAGCGGTGCGTTTGAAACTTCTTCAAAACGGAAGGTTTGTTGTGAAACCCATGAACTTATTGTTGTGACAATATGATGAATTTTAAAATATAGTCAAGAAAACATACAAACTACACTCTGTTATTTTTTTTACGACATCTAAGTGTTATAAATGCCTCATTTTGTAAATAATGTCTCTCTGGAGTGCATACACGTACCTTTTCCCATGTAAAAGGGCTGGTATTAATTTGGCAAATAACTCCGAAAGTAATGTGGTAAGGGGTTGAATTTTTAGTGTCATTAGAAGGATGAGATATTTTTCTTTAAAACGAGACTAAATTCATCCATTTCTAGGTAAAATTATTTTTCCCTCAAACTACCTTAATTTTCGAGCGACGATGGTTGAAAGAGCAGCGGGTGCTGTCACCCATGCACCCGCGGGCCAGGTAAGAAGGGATCGCATGCAATGCAATTCAAATTGGCCCGTCCATCGCGCCTCGCGCGAGTGTTTTCGCATTAGAATCATGGCGGTGACGGGCGGGGGTCGGCACCCACTGAAAATGCGACTGACCGACTGATTGAGCTCTCGTTAATTACGAGAGAAACAACGAACGACTGCATTCGGGTGACGCGATGACGTTCGGATGGCGCAACGACATACATGCGATCCGATCGCGGTGAACTGATTGACTAGGAAAACTTCGCCCTGGTCTCGCAAACGACGAGATATTAATTCGCGCGCGCGGAATAAGCGACGCGATTGTTGGCAGCTAATAACAAGGGTCTTATACCATTCCGCTTAGCATTGTCTGTCAGCTCAAACAATTTAAGGGAATTATCAAAATTACTCTGGGAAATATAAGTGGATCTTTGTCCCTATGACCATGTTTGAATTATGGAGTCGGAACCATTGTTTACCACTTTCCTGGAGTCGAACGGGAGGTTTCAGACCAAAAGTCCAAATGAATCCTAAAGCCGCTTAGTATTTTCTGTCAGCACAAAACATTTCATGGCATTAGCTCAATTACATCGGGAAATATATGAGGATATTTGTCCCCATGTCACCCATTGCTTTGAATGCAGAATTTGAACTCCGGCAAAAATTAAATCCAAGATGGCGGATTACATTGGACAAGTGCGTGTCATGACCTGGGTATAAGGACCTTGGCTTATACCACGACGGCAGCGCCTCTCTTCACAAGTCATCATTTTCAACTCCTCTCAATTAGTCATCAAGAATCAAATAAGAGAATTTGTATAAATCCATTAATGAAAGAGTTAACAATTTCACATTGTCAACGATATTAGAGGCGAATTCAGGGAATTGAGGAATCTGTCATCCACTCGACCATGAAGACTGTTCATTCGTTACCAATGAAACCGTTTTGACAGTACGAGACAATCTCATTCCTGCTCACAGAGGTCAGGAAAAAGCATGTAGAATTTTACCTATTTTTGATCGTTTCTTCGACACTCTTCACTCGTCTCTTTTCAAAGTAATCCACAAAATATCTTTATTTTACTATTTTTCTTCATTAGACCATTATTAAAAATCATTTCCTACCATTTAGGCAAGTTCACACGGCACGAAATCAATTTTACCAGCTTATTTACAATTTAAGCATTTATATAAAAATCAATATTTCCATGACTATCAATCCGCAAATTCTAATAAGAAAATATACGTACCGAGTTCATTTTCAGTCTTTATTCTTTCGCACAGTCAAATGAGAAATACTGGATGTACAAAATATATCCTGAGCAGTGAAACTTTAATTTAGAATTCTCCTAGAGATCACAGAGACGTGTAATGTGGTTCAATGAATGATAACTATGCAGGTCTATGAGACATTAGTCTCATGTCGGTCTAGAGGATCCCATACTTTATCAGACTCTGAGTTGTAACTTTAACATATATAATTGTGAACAGATAGATTCACCGATTACTGAGGCAGAATTTTAGAGTTTTGAACGTATGTGCGAAAATTTTAAATTTGTATTCGAATGGAATTATTATCGACATAGAAATCAAATGAAATGTCATGCACGGCGGTTTACTAGTTCATTAATAAAATCATATTATATATTATTTCTCAAAGGTGTTTTTTTTGCCGCAACGCCATAACTCCCATAATTCTTCATCAAAGTTAATAATTAGCAACATCGTTTTAAAGCTTATGTTCCCCGCTATTGACGAAAAATAGACAAATGGTTTTCAATTTAAGTTTTTGTTGAAATTTTTAAAAAATGATCAAAAATTAACGGTGCCATCTGTTAATAATATAATCAACTAATATGTTGGCTATAGTTACATGCTTGACAGACTGTAGGAGGCGCCATCTATTAACACATCGTTTAGTTAGATTGTTTACATTCGAAATGCAATCAGTGTGACCGTTTACCGTTTACGTTATGTATCTTTAACACAAACATAAATAACATAAAAATTGTCCATGGAAAGAAACAGGTGGAAGAACAGGAAGAAAGAAGGAAGAAACAGGAAGAAGCTGCATGCTGTGAGAAATATTCGACAGGTAGAAGAACAGGAAGAAAGAAGGAAGAAACAGGAAGAAGCTGCATACTGTGCGAAATATTCGCACGGGTCAGCTAGTAAAAATGAAAAGTCAACGTATGAGCATTAATGACTAAATTGAGCGCTTTGCGGCGACGACTCCAAAGTGCCGAAGGAATTCCAGCGCGTCTTCGAAGCGAAAACAAAGGGACCCAATGGGAGTCCCATGTTTCCCAGTGCCATCTCTCGTTTGAGAATTCCTCCGCCATTACAGAGGCGCCGCCACCTTCCGCGCTCTCTGATACTGATTACAGCAATATTTGAAATTCCACGGAATACTTAAATAACAAATCGTGGCATGAAGGAACAGGAGAGAAATGGCAAAAGCCGGACTAAAGTCCAAAATTGCTTCTTTTGAGGTACACTCTTGAAACTTGGCATACACGCTGAAAAGTGATTGCCGATCATGGAACAATGAGTCATTTTTGAAAGATCTCATCCGTTTTTTAGATACAGAGGCCCAAACATGGCCAAGTTTCCAAAAACACGCCCGATCTCGTTTTTCTACAAAAATATTTGAAGTTATGCTGCTGGTGGAGTTTTGGAAGGATTTTCATGAAGTAAAAAACATTATATTCCCGTAAAACGATACTTTATCGATATTATCCATAAGTTTTGAAGATTGTGGTTAGTATTAGTGAGGTATTACGTCGCAAAATGACGGACCCTTTTTTCGGGCAAAATTTGACATAAAGTAGACAATATCTTTAGTTTAAGGAAAATGCCACCCCGAAAACTTTCATTAAAGTATTTAATAAAGATATTTTAAGAACATAAAGCAAAAATCTGGGATAAAAGTTTGCGGATGTGAAAACGCAATTTTTCGATCGCGCTTCACGGCCCGGCTCCGCGACGCGGGGCCTGGAGACTCGGTGACTCTGTTGGATATTTCAAGTTGTTTGAAACTTATTTACGAAAAATGTCATTTATAGCATGGCGTACAGTCTCTAATGTCCCAAAATTCAGACAATTTATGTCTCGAAATAAAAGACATGAATTTTCCGAGGCCGAACTTGTCATTGGTAACAACTCCTTTAAGGAACAATAAGCGTATTCTGACGGAGACTGCCATCAAAACGGCTTCAGTCCAGCCGTAAAACCTGCAACAGTAGCTTTGATGTCATAAAACGCAGTGAAATGGCAATATATGGATAATGATTTTAAAAAATTGAGAATCGACTGAATCGAAGAAAGAATTTCCAAAGTGAAATGTCAACATTTTCGCGATCAAAAAACTAATACATAAAGACGTAATTTACATGTCAACACGGCCGTTCATTCTTTGAGCCGTAAGTGCCAACAATGAAGCCTCCCCAACGGGCAAAGACCACGCAGATCGGTTCGGTGAAAAAATTCAGCAATGCCGCTGTGTGAGTGCGTGTTTCAGTGAAAGAGAAACTTCAATATAATAATAAATGAGAAAAATTTAATATTTTAATTTAATTTTGGTATATGTACTTGTATTATTATCATTTAAATATATTTTGGAACTTTCAATTCCATATTTGATTTTTAATCCGCAAAATACTTTTTTTTTTTCTATTTTTTCCAATGGGTTTACACTTATACATTATTATTTCCATTTATTTTTAAGTTTTTAGAAATGGATAAGTGATGCATTCATGCGTTGGGAAAGTGTGCCTGTTTTGTTTTTAAGGGCACAAACCCATCCTCCTCGCGCGCGCAACCACAGATACCACGAGGCAGGCATTTTTCCACTCCGCTGCAGGCACGAGTAAATCTCCCGGCCCCCGTGTGACGCGATAGAGCGGGCAGACACGCACATAATGGCGGCTCTGCGTCTTTCATTCTACCAATCCCTCACTCTGCATAGCATGCCGGCCGAATCCACGCTCTCTCTCTCTCTCTCTCCAGCCGCCCGATAATGAATGGTCAACGAACAATGCAATGTGACCTCCTCGACGTGAAAGCGCGCAATAATGCACATCCCACACGCAGTCAGTCCTAACCAGTCCCCGGGCCTCGTCACCATCGACGCGCCGCGTCAACGACAACGGGGCGCCCAAATGGCAGACGAGCGCCATTCTCCAACGGACACCAACGCTTTGTCCCACGACCCATGTGCATCCTCGTCCGGGAACTACAACTCTCTCGTCTCGAACGAACGTCTCTCTCCGTCTATCAGCGTCCTCTGCACCCACCCCATGACTATATATATGTATATATATATACATATATGTCCTCCTATTCCATAGTCCCCAATGACCCCAATCCCGGTTTTCAAGTTGAAATTATCTACTTCCTCCAAGAATAAGGGCCTTCGGACGGTCTATCTTCCGCGGACATATCCTTGCTCTCCCCCGCTTATCCGAAAACTCCTCATTTTTATATTCTCCCCAAAATCCACAAACCAAACAATCCTGGTCGACCTATTGTATCCTCCCGCAATTCCCCCACGGAAAGAATTTCGGCATTCGTCGACTATTACCTCCAATCGCTGGTGTGCGCTTTACCGTCTTATGTGAAAGACACCTACCATTTCCTTCAAATCCTTAAGTCTACCCCCCTCCCTGCTGATAGCCAAATCTTAATGGCCATAATAGATGTCACCTCACTTTATACTAGTATTCCTCACCCTTAAGGTTTGTCTTCCCTGCAATTTTTCCTCCCTCCCCCCTCTTCCCTTCCCCTCCTACCTGCTCCTTCCCCTCACCGCCCCTCCTGTAGAATTATATTTCTGAATATATATTTCCCACAATTCCCTTGCCAAAGCCCCACTACAAATTTTTAAAATTAATATTCTTAAAGAAGACGTCCCCGATGAAAATGAAAGCATTCCTCCAAACATAAAAGCCGTGATATAACAGAGAAATGTTTTACCATATCGACAATATGGGGAAAAATTTAATGAAAAATCAGGATTTGGATGCGAGCAATCATTATTTTTTAGAGACAAGGAAAAGACGTTGTTGTGCGCTTTTGCTGTTGTTGAATCGTTGTTGGGAGGGGGAGGGGGGAGAGAGGAGTGGTGAATGTTTGACATTCTTTTGGATAACAACAGTTGACGCAGGTCATCAGCGAAAGAAGAGGTTTTTTTGCAATGCAAAAGAAAACATTAGTTTTGTATTACTTTATGCAGAAATAGTCACGATGGAATCTCCAATTCGATTGGATATTTGGGGAGGCGACCGACGACTAAGTTCATTTGAGCAATAGGGGATAGGGTGTAAGGGATGAAGGGTGGATAGAAACCCGGCGTCGGCATTATCCTGCTCTTAAAGAAAGGCGCCAAGGGGACCACGGTTTAACATCTCATCCGACAGACGGAGTACTGTACTTGAAGTGACCTCCACAAGACACTCAAGTAGGGATGGTGTTTCCTCTGAAAAACATCCTCCTCTGCAGGGATATGAACCCTGGCCGTCCGTATGGTTAGCCAGTATTCTAGCCACCACACTAACCCGATCCCCTTAAGTCTCCAAAAACAATAAACAGTCAAACGGGAGCATTTCCATATATTGGTATAGGAAAGGAAGAAATTCAGTCGAAGAATATACACCCCTCCATTACAACATGGACTCCCTCTCCCAATTCAGGAAAATACCTGTGATTTCCGAACCGCTGATAAAACAGAAAAACGCTCCTGGTTCACAAACTGCAGCAGCATCTATTTTAATGAACATTTCCAACTTTAAAGTTCTCTCGCGAGCGATAAGAAAGCGTAACAGCTGAAAATGACACTTTTTTAGAGGGTTTGTCGAGAGAGAGTGCAGCTGGTCAGCTAAAACATAGAGTAAGTACATGTGTGGCAAAGTGTGGCAAAGGCAAAAAAAGCATTGAGTGGCAAAGAGATAGGGAGACTCGTATATGAGTTTTTAAATAATAATTTGGCCGATAGATGGAACAGGTGCATCGAAGTTACACGACAAGCCGTAACAAATGAGCTTTGGCACACGGCCACTTCATTTAGTGTCGTATAATTCACATGATGTTCTTCCGATGATTTCGCTGTCAGGGTGTTTACTAATCGACCCATAGCACCGGAAGCAAATCTTATTGAGTCTTCGAGACCAAATTAAACATGTATTTTAAGGTGCATCAATGAGCATCGTCTATAATGAACGACAAAATAGTTGACACTCGATTAAAAGCACACAACAGCCATTGTAAATACACTCTTCTGTATGCTGATGCAAAATCACCGAGTACCATTAGCGCCTCCAAGTGGCTTTCTCCGTAAGCCAAGATTCTTCCTCCCCTAAGGTGGCGCGACCAGAGAAATTCTTCCCAAAGCTCACAAAAATGTACGTCCAAATTTTTGCATTGCTTTGCCACTCTATATATACTTACTCTATGGTTGTAGAGAAGAAAAACCAGATGGACTGGGCACACCCTGAGGCACAATGGATGTGTGAAGAATGTAACTGAACGGAAAATAGAGAGATAGTCCCAAGAGGGAGACCATGGGGTAAATACAATAACCGTAAAATAAGGAACGCACATGAGAAGGACAAGCAGGGAGAAAGGGAACTATCATTAAGGCTGAAGCACACGATACTTGGCCTTGAACAATTCCGAGGATGCTAGCGAGTACTGGATTTCTTATACGAAACCTAGAATGCTTGAAACCTTCCTAGGAGCTATCACACGATACTTGAACTTGCGCAAGGTCTGCAAGTAGATCTTTGATCTACTACACTCGGGGAAGAAGTTTGACGAGCAAAATAGATGATTTTGAACGAAGACGACGGCTCTTAGCCGCTGCAACTGCCGTAATAGCAGGAGTAGGGGCAAAAATGCTTCAAAAATGTTAATTATCGATTAAAACCCCAATTACCTCGGGTACCCAAGCCATTGTGTCTTGTTGTGAGGTTAGATTTATTTGAGTGGGGTTAGGTTTATTTGATCGCGGGAAATTGTAATTGTCACAAGGGACTATGGAGGCGCTGACATAAAAAAATTGACGACCGCACTGCAATGACCAAACAAGATTGGTCGGTGGCTACTTGGTCCTACTAGGAGCAAGCATCAAACTAGCACCGCACCAATTACGAAAACAAGGATACCAGCTAGTATGCTAGCGCTCATGCAGGATTTCCAGTATTCTTGGTCCGTATCACACGATACTTGACCTTGCACAAGTCCTAGTATGCTAGCTAGCATCCTCGGACTTGTACAGGGTCAAGTATCGCGTGATTCAGGCTCCACGCAGGGAAGAGTGGAAGGGCGGCATACAAACGATCTTACGATTGAACGACTGTCGACGATGAAGCGAGGGTCAGAGAGTTTCTTTCGAACTGCGAACTCAACGCTCTAATGCCTGTTCTACACGCTAGGATCAGCTCATCCGGATTAGCTCGTCCAGATCACTCGGCCGATACCCGTTCTTAATAATATAAACAATAATAATTTCTCTATACCTAACAGCCGAAGCCAATTACTAGGTATTTGATATATAAATTGACGAGCACAAACAACCACGCCCAGGGAGGTGTAAATATCCTACCCAGGCGGGACTCGAACCCGCGCCCTTCGGGTTGGAAGGCGAGGACTTTACCTCGTCGCCACCGAGGCCGGCAAAACGGTAACGTTAAGCTTAACTCCACTATACGCCGTCTGGTGGCGAGGATTGTAATTTCAAAAAAAGTTGAAAGCCGTTAAGCGCAGTCGTCTTTGTTGATGTGTTGAGGATTGTAGGCATTGTAATTAGCGAAGTTGTTTAGCGGATAGCGGATACAAGGATACGAAAGGAGGTGAAATGGAAGCAATGCAAAAAGAATTATCATCCAATGATGATTATTTATTAATCCCTGAGGTTTGTGCATTTGAAAAAAATGTATTACTCCTAGAATTGCAAATTGCGGATAATAATAAGAATAATTCGAAGATTCTATAAGATTCTTCATCTCCACTTTAACTACCAGTCCCGTCCTTGGGTACCCGTTGAGGGTCAGGGTACAGACTCACTCCTCCCTAACTTTCTAGTGCCTTTCTAATACTTCGAATTTCCGATCTACTAAAAACAAGTTATATAGTCCTTATTATGACACTGGTCTCCCCAGCACCCCAATTCCTGGAACGACTCGCCTCTTTCGACATTTTCCTCCTCTTCAGCTATCTTCATCTACGTCCTCGCGGAATGAAGCAACGCGCCAAACATGAGACAGACATGAAGACAACAGCGCAGCGTATTACTTAAGCTAGGGGTCCCAGGCTAGATGATCCGACCCCCCCCCTCCAAGGCTGAGCAATGGTGTCGCCCCTACACGGTAGGACCAGCCGTTAGGTCGGCTGATCCGGGCGGCTGATCCTAGCACGTAGAACTGGCATTACAGAACTCTCGATGAAATAGCAGCGACGAAGGAGGAGAACTTGGTGACGTAAGCACGTTTGAGGACACGCTCATTTTCTTCCGCCACATTTCTTCCCCCTCGACACCCAGTCCGTTCGTCCGCCTCTTTCTCTCGCGTTCCCTTTTTTTGCAATTCCGGATCCGCGTCGCTGACCATCGCGTCCGCTCAACGATCGTGCGATAATTATAATCGCAATTATCTCCTTAACTCCCTCGCGCCACGCCCACTTTCGCCCGACAGTCCCACCGCCGCTTCTTCTTCTCCCGATTCCTCGAAGCGTGTCCATGGCAACGGCGACCACTCTCTCCCTCCCCTATCACCTCCCCCTCTACCCCTTCCAACCCCCCCCTCCTCCTTTAGCCTCTCGAGTCTCCTCTCCTCTCCCTCCGTGGATTCCCACACGCGATCGCGGTCCCCACTTGAAGTGAAAAGTCTTCTTGGGGCATTTTAAGCGAGAATTTTCCCCAGTCGAAGGGAGACAGTATTCACTTAAGGTAGTCAGAGCGAGATGGTTCCCCAATCATAATGGAGATCATATTCGAATTATACGTTTTAATTTCACCAGCTGTATGACACAGCTATTAAATATTGCATTATCAATGGTGTGATAATATAGTTTTACATGACAGAAATTGTAAGTAATTAAATGAAACTATCTAAATAAGTGTTTAACTTGACTCAGTTTTTTCGCGCGGTGCGTTTGAAATTCCTTCAAAACGGAAGGTTTATGGTGATCCCGAAGAATTTACTGCGGTGACAATATGATTAATTTTAAAAAATAGTACAGAAAACACGCAAATTACAAACTGTTGATTTTTTTACGAGATCTAAGAGTAGGAAATTCCTCATTTGTTAAATAATGTCTCTCTGGAGTGCATACACGTACCATTTCCCATATAAAAGGACGGGTATTTTTTGGCAAATATCTCCGAAAGTAATGTCGTAAAGGACTAAACATTTGGTGTCACTAGAAGGGTTGAGATATTTCTCTTTAAAATGAGACCAAATTCATTGATTTCTAAGTAAAATGATATTTCGTTCAAACGACCTTAAGTTAGGGAGGATTATACTCTAAGAGGTCTTGATCTTTATTGAAGAGATCGAACTATTCCACGGAGTGACGCCATCAGGTATGTATATAGGTCACATAACTGAGTAAAATTCACAGTGGAAAAACCATTCGCCTGAACTGGGATTCGAACCCAGACCCCTAGATACCGCACTGGGTGCCCTAGCCAAATAACCTCGCCAGGCAGTGTTCAAGCCATTTTAGTCGCAAGAGGGTCCTGCGTTCGAATCCGAATCCAGGCGAACGGCTTTTCCACAGCGAATTTCACACAACTGAAGAGAATATTTCAGACTTCATTCCCATGAATATTCAAGCACAATATTTTTCCATAAAAGAAAAGAAGCTTTTAACGGGTGTTTTTACTACTGTGGGAATAACTGTGGTGACAGTTTCACCGGTGCACCGCATCGTCACAATGACACAACACCTCGAAATAACAAGGCGTGCATTTTTCTACAGCATAAAATTTACTGCTAATCCAGGCTTCGAAGTTAATATGTCAATTTCAGACAAATTCATCATCTTCTCCTGAAGATTACGCATTAATATTGAAACCCCAATCGAAAGTTTATTTTATATTTTTGAAAATAACGGCTTTGTTATTTCATGACGAATACATTCCGCTTAGTATCGCGAAAATCTTCGGATATCATAAAGTGACACAATTTTCGTCGCCCATTATGAGCAATAATGACTGTTATCCCGATCGTATTTCGAGCTTCGCTCACTTCCAGAGAATGTATTCCTTCCGATTTTGATTTTTCAGAGATTTAACTCTCAGTATTTAACACAAGAATATAAAGGTTTCTCAGGGCAAACGCTAATGAATCGGAGAGAGAGAAAAAGTTATGGAGTCCTAGCGATCTGGGAATGCATAAGTACTTCTATATACAAGACCATGAATATACATTATGAATTGTTATCCCGTCGCCAAAAACTGTTGTCTCGAACTCCGTAAACAAACAACTTTTTGGAAAGTGGTGCCGCCTAGTGATGAAAGACGGAAGTTCAAATGGAAATGCAGTCGATAGTTTGTAAATAAACACGTCGTACTGGTTAAACCATGAATATACATGGGTTTTACTTACAATTAATCATAATAAAGAGGATAAAAATGTAGCAATACACGCGGGACGTAATAATACACTTTTTTAATATCGTCCGGTCTACAAATACATTTAATTCCTCTCCAAGTTTAATTACACAAACGCACAATTAACTTCTTAGCATTTCGTGAATATCGCTATACGGAAATTTAATAATAATGCGAGGTGGCTTCATGAGTATTCCCAATGGCCATCATTGCAGTGTAGGTAAAAAGGAATGCACTTTCCGCCGCCTTGATCAGATTCTTATTTTTCAATTCAAGTCTCATATTTTGGGTCCTCGTGGACGCATACCTGTTTTGCAGCCAGGTACGAAGCAAGTTCTGTTGAAACAAGGCATTCTAAATCCTTTATTTGAGCCGAATGAGCTAAACGCATTCAAATTAGAATCAGATTCTGGCAAACATCGTCGTCAGCACACGATGGACGTTTCATAAACCTCTTGCACATTTTCTGTAATAGATATTTCCTCTCTAGCATTTACAAAGTAACTTTTAGATCACAAAAATAGCAAGACATTATTCCAAACATCCAGTAAGTCACATCTCCTCGATCGTTATTGAATATTCACCGCAGTCTCACGTTATCAACAATTAACTACGTCTATTTACAACAACAACTGAAAAGACTAATCGAAATGGCGCCAAGGACTGGGTGAACTAAAAGGGGAAATTTAGGCAACACGTAGCCTAGGCAACAATTCCAAACATCTAAATCCATAATATATATTCATGTACACGACAGAGAGAAAGGATTGACGATCACGTATGACATAATTCTCCCTCTCTCCCACGTGACGTGTCCCACATGACGCGGGAGGAGGGTGGGATTGGTGATGATGGAAACTGAGTGAGCGAAAGGGATTAAAGGGGACTTCCGGTGGGCTGGATGGATGGATGGAGGGGCGGGGCTCGACGCAGAACAGTAGCCGCAAAACCACGAGGGGCTAGATTGCATTGTGGTGGTGGTTTGTTGCGAAAACACACACACACACACACAAACAGACACACGCAATAAACGGATCCGTCCGTCCGTCCCTTTCCCCTCCATTTCCCCTCCTTTCTACCATTCCAAACTTACGGGAAAATTTCACGGCGATCAGAGCGAGACATAGAAATCGGGCGGAGGAAAGGAAAAACAGAATGGAGATCGTCAGGGAATACCGGGAATTGTAAGGGAATTTTGAATTTCTGGAAAGGTCAGGGAAAAGTCAGGGAATTCTCGTAACAGTCAGGGAGAAACTTGGATATGAATCCTCATTATTCTTCTACCATTAAGTATATCGGCCAGTCTTTCCCGCCCTTTATTTCACCAACTGAAACTGAAGTCCGTCGCTGACGTGCATTGAATAAGCACCATTAATTCGTGAAATATTCAGTTGTGAATCTTATTAGTTGTGAATCAGACGTACAATGTATTCCTTTTGTATCTCTTTATTGCGATATTTGCCTAGTTGTGTTAAAAATCATGATCACAATGTATTACGCTCATCACAAGAAATCCGAGGCTATGTTGTTCGGAAAATTTTACCTCGCGTTTTATTTTAACTTCCGAAACGCAGGTCGAGAAGTTGCTGGAGCACAAAAGGTGATAGTAAATACAATGCTTGCAGTTCTAAAAATGCGAGACGATGATTAGTAAATTTAGGAAATTTTAAGCTGCCGTAGAACATTTAATTCAGCAGAAAAAAATATTCCAATGACAGGTGACCTTTTGGCGATTGGTCAGGGAAATTGGTAAATCTATCAGGGAATAGTCAGAAAAAGGTCAGGTAATTTGAAAATTGGATATCATTAGCCACCATGACAAAGAAGAAACCACTCTGACCCCCGAGAACCGTTTGGAGAATAAAGACACACTCCATACAAACAGTACGTTCAAGGCGGAATCTACGCATATTCTGGAGGTGATTGAAAAAGCGATTTCAAGTACTTTCCACCCTTATAGACAAGGGGTCGCAAATCCTTAATTGCGACAGCGAAAAAAATTGTATCCAGAACATTTTGTAATCGCCATAAAAACTCCGATTGAAAATAGCACATCCCGACTGGAGAGATTCGAAACTTACCTGAGTGGTGTGTTAGGATTGTATTATCCTTCCAATGGACTGGACGGGATGAAAATTGATAGATCATATGCTGAGGGGGAAAAAGGATATGCTAGAGGGAGATGGGCCCCTTAAAAGTGTAGAAAACCGGGAGTAGATTCTCTGACATTCAACAAAACCTACCTTAACTGGTAGAATACTTTTTTTGTAATCCTTCCAGTGAGATAACTCCAAAAAGATCAGCTTTAATTAAATATGATACCATAATTCGGTGTTTTTCGTGTCAATTGCAAACTGCGCAGGATAAAATTTTCTCCTTTCCACACCCCCGAGATGAAGTACTTTCGACCCTGCGTCCAGTGGACAGTTGATGGTTGAAATTACATATCTTATATCGCTTACTGATGAGAGATCACTGATAATATGTTTTGGTAAGAGTCGAATTATGTCCGAAAGTATCCGTCACAAATCAATCCCTCAATAAACAATAGCGAATGCACGGTGGAAAAATTTTTTCGCTCAACGCTCGTCATCACGTTTAATAACTTCAGTTTCCCATGTATCATTTCATTTTATCTGTACTGCCTCAATTCACGTCCCTCATCTCAATATCCTCATTCAAACAGAAATTAAGATAATTCCCATTTACAAGATCATCCCTCCAACTTTAACAAGATGCTTAGTCTTTTCTCAGTCGGGAATCCGAGCTCAGATTTCCTTCGAGGAATTCAAATGCCATTGTTTCGAGAGAATTTCCAAATTTCCGCAAGAATTCCACACCTGGAAAACACTTCGGAATGTAAGGCATTAAAATTCTTCCTATGATAACTCTCTTTAGCCAAGGATTCTCGAATGCCTCCAGGCCTTAACTTCGTCGAAAGCACAGGAGAGACTAATTTTCATGCAATGTATCACATTACTCTGCGTATACACGTAGAAAAGACACTCCAACTATGTACCTGAAGATCATTGTATGACGCGCATAAGTCTCTGGCTTCGACAGAATTTGAAGCCAAAGTTTCGTAAGTATGCGAAGGTCAAATGGATTCGGTAAAACCTCAGTTTCGTACATAGTTTAACGAATCAGGCGATTATTATAATAATGTATTGTACCGGAAAAGGTGGGTTTTGCTGAATATCAGAGAATCTCCTCCCGGTCTCTTACACATTCAGGGGCCCATATCTCCCTCTTGTATATCTTTCTACGCCTCTGCATAAGATCTACCCTTAATCATCCCGTCTATCAAAACCCATTCTCTATTTCTTCCCCTTCCTCGCTTGCCCAACATCCTTCCCTCTACCACACTCTTCAGCAACCTATCACCCTATATTACGTCCTTCAGCCATCTCTACCCTGCCTTTTCCGGATTTCATTCAAACGTTTCCTTTCCTCGCCCACCATCTCAAGCACTTCCTCGTTAGTCTTCCTTTCCGTCCACCTAATCTTCTCCATCCTTCTCCACACCCACATCTAAAATTCCTGCAGCCTTTTCTCGTCCTCCTTTCTCAGGGTCCACGTTTCTGCACCATACAACGCTACGCTCCATATCAAGCTCTTCACCAGCCCCTTCTTCACATCCTTACCCATTTTCCCCGTCATCAACTCTCTTCTATTACTAAACGCTTCCTTAGCTAGCGCTATTCCCTCCCGTATGTCTTTGCTTCAATGCCCGTTTTTCTCTAGCGTGCTACCTAAGTAATTAAACTGTTCCACTTGCTCTAGTTTGTGTTCTCCAACTTTAATCACAAGCTTCGCTTTCTTTGTCCTACAGAATCTTATTACTTTTGTGAATCAGGCAATCCCTATTGGAAAATGGTCACATATATCATGCTCTGAAAATCACAGAACATTTTGAAATTTCTAATTAGTTTTTATTACCACACACACTGAACCAGACTTCGACAACATCACGTCGGGGCTTTAAAGAGTATTGCCGAAACCAAGGACGGTGTGTGCAATAAAATATTGGGTGAAAATGCTACAAAGTTCTTTCATTTTGAGATAATTATATCTCAGTGGAATTGTCCCCTCGAAGGTTACACAGCTCATTTCTGCCAATGTAAAATCTGAGAGATTAATTCACGGTAATTTCTTTCCATACCAATCGGCAGCTCTCCTGAGCTAAGTTTTGCACTAGCATATCGAACTTTTTCGAAAAGGGGTTGATAGCAAAAGTGATCATTTTTAACTGCACCGAGTCAAAGGAAAATATTAAAGCCTGGGCGGCCGACAAGCATTTGAATATATTGAATCAGCATTAAAAAATGTATTAAAAAATGCGAATGCCATGCCAAATACCTACAGCTTGTTTGTCAGTGTAATTAGTTTTCTCTTTTATTTTGGGCGAAGTTGAGTGAGTATTAAGTGTCATTATCCTTCCTAGGAAACGATAAGATACCGCCGTGTGATTAGTAATTGGTATCTACTGTATTCATTTAGCAGACAATATCTCCCTTCGCCTCCTCATCTCCACGACGTGAGATGGGCGATAATGCCATATGCCATTCACGCCACTCTGGTTTTTTTATGGCGTTAATGAGTGTGTTGCCTAAGCGACCATTGCGCCATTATCTTTCGTTTGCATTGCGTCCGCGCGAGGCAGCAGCGAAAACATTTCCCATCAAAAGGTCCTTACGCCTACAAGGGTATGATGACCTTATTCTTCTTATCGACACACAGCCTAGCCTCTTCCACAGCATTCACACCGCGCACACTCGTGAATAAGGGACATGTAACACAATCAGAATCGGATGTTCTCTTATTCTGGTACCCCTTTATGTTCGGACTTATCTTGTGTTTTGGAGATATTTTGACTTTTTCCGCTGAATACGCTCGATATAAAAGTTCCGCACATCTTCTAACTCCATGTATCTCCGATGCGTTTCCATATGAATTCAGTAGTTTCGCAGTTATTTTCCCTTGGAACGATCAGGACGCTTCCAAATGAATCCATTCCTGATTCTCCGACGGTTTTACTTCAAATTGTACTAAATTTACGGTGGTGATGACGCGTTTTATGCACTCATACATGAAGGCAAAATAATTTTTGTATGACGGAGTCATCAATTCCGAGACAAATCTGCCTATCACACTCTTTCCTCCTCTTCAATCCTAATGGCTCACGGATGAGTTTTATTTTAAAGAAATGAAAACAATAAACGCCACTACGGTAAGCAAAGTATAACATTTAAATGTCAAAGTCTTTTCCGCATTTTAAATTTGTGTTGAAGTATTCGGAACTGTTGATAAGCAGTATCCCTTGTGATGCGAGTATATCCAAGCTCATCTGCCATCTATTGGCGCACAGCAGAGTCTCTAATGGCCAGTTGCAGGAACGACACATATGTATTCCATAGAGTTATGGGATCTTAAAGCCATGGCGACCATTCAATAAGCGTTGCAGTAACATTTGATACATTTATTGGTGTCATAAATGACTTCATAACATATGGAATGGAGTTATAGGACCCTAAAGTAGCCAAGATGGCGGACGCGCGATGAACCGCTTGGAGTTTAAATTACTTGATAAAATAGTTGTTTTGGAGGTGATCAGCCACATCGTGTACTCTATATGAATAATTATAATATGCATTAGCAATTATACATAGGATAAACCACTATGAATTTCATCCAGCGGTTTATTAGATCAAACATTCGAAAGAATTCACCATTGTTTGATTAGTTACGAAACTGGTGGATGCGATCCTGACGCCCGTATATTTTTTATCAGGTCTAGAACTTCATGGAACTCATAAGCATTCATTCCATAACAAAACATTCTTGTAACCGGCCACTAGCCTAGGAACCGAATCACACCTACGTACGTGTAGCCCCTTTTGCAGTATATGCTAGGTGTGTAAAGTGTTGTTGCATCTCCTCTCCATTCGGTGGAGACAGTCATTCATACCGATTAATAAAAACGCTCCACGTCAAAATGAAACATGGGGAAGGACAAGGGAAAAAAAGAGAAGGGCGTTTTCCGCTCCACTGCACAGCGGGGAGTTCTCCTCCCACGTATAGCACGCGAATGTTTCCCCCCAATGCGCTCTTTATTTACGCCTTTTGACATTTGACCGCTGTTTCCTGCATCGGAATGCCCTTGCTCGAGAACCAACACCAGCAGGGGGCGCATGAAAAATGGATAAGGGGATGCATGCAAGTAGTAATACAACCACAGCATGCGCACAAGGAATCGCTGCTGTGGGACTCATATAACAACGCCCCCCTCCCCTGATCCCCCGCCCCCCCGAAAACACACGACTCCTTCGCATTCAACTCTTTTCATTCTCATTCGTCCATTTAATACATTTCTGGCAAAAGTCGAGAGGACCGTGGAATGCGACGCTCGCAGGGCACTCCGAAAAAACTGCAACTGTTGCGCTTTTTTTTATAGTATTTCCGCGATACGGTCGCAGTGCATTCACACACACACACGCTCTCGGATCCCGGGACTACATCCTTCATTTTCAACAGCAACCTGTCGTCCGAAATTATAACAACTCCCCCAAAGCGTCCCCCTCTCGGCCATACCAGCAAGAAACAACAAAAAAAACGACAAGCGCCTCCCGGCGGGAGGAATAATCAAAATCACAGGGAAGAAGAGCAACGAAATAGGGACTCAAGAACGAAGAATGAAACTGCAGGGATCCTCTTTCAGAAGAAATCGTCTCGTTGGTAATGCGTGCATGCGATTGGCTTTGAGGTAATTTGAGCGAAATATCATTTTACTTAGAATTCAATGAATTTCGTCTCATTTTAAAGAAAAATGCCTCACCCATCCAATGACACCAAAAAGTCTACCCCTTACCACACTACTTTCGGAGATATTTACCAAAAGATACCAGCCCTTTTACATGGGAAATGGTTCATGTATGCACTCCAGAGAGAAATTATTTACAAAATGAGGTATTTCTAACACTTAGATGTCGTAAACAAACTAACAGAGTGTAGTTTGTATGATTTCTCAACTATATTTGAAAATTAATCATATTGTCACCGCATTAAATTCTTCGGGATTACAATAAACCTTCCGTTTTGATTGACTTTTAAACGCACCGCGCGAAAATATAGTTAACGACTTTTTTAGATATTTTAATTTAATTACTTACCATTTCTGTCATGTAAAACTATATTATTGCACCATTAATAATGCAATACTAAATTCGTGTGTCTCACAGCTGGCGAAATTAAAACGTATAATTCGAATATGGCCTCCATTGTGACTAGGAAGCTATCTCGCTCGGACTACCTTAATTCAAACTTGTATCCAAGATCGGATCAAAGAATTGAGTCGAATTGTCACTCAACTAAAACTTATCGTAGGGTACGGAGATAGAACAGAAATTACGCGTACTAAGGGAACATTCTACAAAAATTACAAATCTAAATTCGGATTCAACGAAAAACATTTAGCAGACACGTAAAAAATGTCAGTAATGTTGCAGAATGTGGCTGTTCAAAAACGCTAACTGTCGCTCTTCAGTTTTTTAATATGTCATGGGGTGCATTATTGTAACGCCATGACAATTATCTCAAGCAAAAATACTAATTTTCTCATATCGCTTCACTCATTGAGCATAATCAAAAGAAACATTCTCTCCACATACGAAACTCGTTGACTGGAAAGTACCGCACCGCCGCGCAGCGTGCGATACTTTTACAAAATCATACGATAGTTTGCTATTTTCGCAAGCGATAATCATTTCGTTATTTCGAGAGTCGACGACCACTTTGCTTGCATTTGAATAGTGTTATGTGACTTCAACTATCGTCGACCAGACCATATCTAATGGCTTAGTACGACGTAAACATAAATTGCAGTCCATGATAAATCCGTTCACCCCGAAAATCTTGCCAAATTTTTACACAAAGAATTTCTCGTAAGAGATTTTTCCAACAGATCCATAGTTTCCTAGTTCTCACTGAAACTTCTCTTTCCAGAACATCGGATAGCTCTTAGTATTTTAATGGACATCGGTTGACGACTTAAATTTTAACGCGTAGCATCATGCGCAGTAGAAAGAGTTCGCTGTTAGCGAATAGTGGGTCTTGAGAAAAATAGATGGCGTTTACCACCATCCGATGCATTACCTTCGGCCGAAATCACTGAATGTACCGATGGACACAGGTGGATTTATATAAAGATGAGAAAACTCGGTGGATTTGAAAGACGCATTTCAAATTGGAACATGGCTCTCAAGAACTGTGAGGTGTTGAGGATGGACGAAAATATTATACCGTCGAGAGCGATGGAAAATATAAGTGGGACTCAAGAAAACAATTCTACATCTACATAATTCCCTGCGAGCCGCCACGTGGGCGTGTGGCAGGGGGTGGTAGGTCACCCGCTGTGTAAGGGTGTAAATATTTGGAGATGAAATGGTGACATGTGTTATAGGAGTGTATTTAGTGGAGCAAAATTTTTACTGTGGTCGCTTATTGTTCGCGGAAAGAACGAGTTCTTGTACCTATCTGTTCGGCGGAGTATCTCTCTTATTTTATCGCATCTGTCAGACCAAGAGATGTAGTGAGGAGTCATGATAATATTCTCTATGTCGCTCTGAAAAATATCAGTTCTGAATTTCTCAAGAAAACTAAACCTTGCGTACAGTCTCCGAGTCTAAAAGGGCTCCCACCTTAATTCCTCTAAAAGTTGTGAGACACTATATGTACGCTCTTAGCAGTTTTTATGAAGCGCGCTGCTTTCCTTCGTATTTTATTAATTTTTTTGGTTAAATCTATTAGACCAGGGTCCCAAATTCTCGCGGCGTATTCGAGGTGTGGCCTAACCAGAGTGAAGTAGCATCTCTCTTTGACTTTTTCATCCGAAGACCTTCCTATTAAATGTGAAATTGAAGCAGGTGAAAAGATTTGAGGAGGCGATGAGAAGAGGCGGTGGAATGCTGACGGCCGGGGAATATGCAAGGCGAGAGTTAAGGAGAGAAGGAAAGGATTGCCATTTCATGAGGAAATGACAAATAGGTCAGGATGCATGCTTAACCCAAGACGGTAATAATCTGACGTTGGAATAAAGGAGAAATCCACAAATCGTTTCGTAGGCTATCCTTCAAAACTTACCACGAACTATCGAAGGTGTGCTCATACCAGGCTCACTCGAGAATATTCCACGAACAGCGCAGTTGTATGCAAAGAACGGATGGGCAGCATATCAAACTCACCTGGAATAAGAAAAAAAATTCGTAAATATGAGACAAAAAGAAAAACTTAAATCAGACAGTAAGTACATATATAGAGTGGAAAAGAGGTAGGGAGATTCGAAGATGAGTTTTTAAATAATACTTTGGCCGATAGATGGAACAAGTGTATCGAAGTTGTACGACAAGCCATAACAAATGAACTTTGGCACACGGCCACTTCATTTAGTGTCGCATAACTAACATGATATTCTTATGATGATTTCGGTGCCTGGATGTTTACTAATCGACCCATAGCAATGGAAACAAATCTTATTGAGTCGTCGAGACCAAATTAAACATGTGTTTTAATGTGCCTTCAATGAGCATCGTCTATAATGAAGCAAAATCACGTCAATATGATAAGACACGCGATTACCAAACACGGAGTCAACTATTTACCGATGTATCATAGGAACGACAAAACAATTGATACTCGATTCAAAGCACACAGCAGCCACGGTAAATCCACTCTTCTGTATGTTGATGCAAAATCGCCGAGTATCACCTGCGCCCCCAAGTGGCCTTCTCCGTAAGCCAAAATTCTTCCTCACCTAAGGTGGTGGCACCTGAGAAATTCTTCCCAAAGCTCTCAATACTGTATACATGCTGTATACTTACTCTATGCTTAAGTATACAGCATATATATTTTTACTCCATCAGCACGTAAATGCGTCGCCAAAAGCAGGGTAATCAGGAATGAGATCGAGGAATTACAATAAACGTCGATTCTTTTCGTAATAAAATCGAGGATATTCATCTAAAAAGATTTTGTGAGATCCATATTCCTAATTTCCCACGCATCCTTCTCTCAGCTAAACGGATTCCACCCTTGACCAACATTAGCACTATGATTTCTCGGACCAGGCAGCAGCCACCAGACTGGGTGACTCGTACCATGAGAATTTTTAGGTGCTCGGTGGCCAAGGGATACGAGAGAAATGTTGCATGAAGGCGAAAGTGGGAAATAACAGCATATTTATGACTTAGTAAACGATTTTTGCAACATGATAGGTGAAACATTCTAAGATTTTTTATGATGAGTAAAGAATACACGTACAGAAAGTATAAAAGTCAGAAAATTCCACTAGATATACCATTGTCAGACGAATAACACACAAAATTTAAGAATCGTCAAAATCCATCATCCGATTTTGAAGGCCTAAAAATGTAGAACATAGTAGAATGTGATATTTCCTGGAAGCCCTCTAAAAAATGGCAAAAAATACTCAAAAAAGAATTAATAAAGGGCATGCTAATTTTTTACATAAAAGAAAATCATCCTCGAAAGTCATCCATTAAAAACAAAGGCGATTCAGGGAATCGTCGCGAAAAGTTTCAAAGGAAGAGGAAGGCCGAACGACACTCATAAATATGGGAACCATTTGAGCGTTATGTGCTAATATGAGAGTGAAAATGTAAAAAAAATACAAATAATTCTTTTAATAATGAGGGCCATAATGTAATACCAAAGAGCTTGAATTCAAGGAATAATTATGAAGAACTAAAGAACCCGACAGACGTTGTCCAGCACAAACGTTGGCTTGCCTGTTATTGCTTTCGATAAACTTAAAAGTAAGTGACATTTGACATTAAGTTTGACATTTCAATATTTTCGTTTCGTCAAAACAACGCCAAGCGACGACGCAAGTGCGAAGACTTGCGCATGTATTGATGCGTACGTCAAGCAACACAGAATTCGACATCAGCGCCACCTATGGTACACAAACGTAACTATAAATTATTCTCAGATGGTCATTTATTCATGAACTTCTCAGAAGATTTTAACGGTCATTTATTCATAAACTTATGATTTTTTCATTTTAAAAAGTATTGGGGGGGGGAGAAATTTTGGGGTTATATGTTCTGATATGCGAAAAAGCTTTTTAAAAAATTTTTGTAAAAAAAGTTTTTGTCAAAAAAAATTCCTAGAACTCGATCGCAGCGACATCTACCGTGTCCAATTGTGAATCTAGCGCATCCAAGTAACCACTCAAACAAACACAAAACATTTCATCAAAATCGGTCCAGCCGTTAAGGATGAGTTCAGTGACATACACGCATACAGAAGAATTATATGTATAAATATATATAAATAATAGGAGACTGGCCAGAGAACAATTTTGTTTTATTCCACAACTATTATTATTTTTAAGGCATTAATTTCATTGATAGAGCTCTGCGTTCCTATCAGGGATTAACAAAACACTTCTTACGATACTACAATTTTAACTGACCCAATCGATTGCTGCGTCCATAGCGTGATTATCGATGTGCACAATGTTCTTTCGTGTAATAAAATTATAAAAATAAAAATGAGCGGATAATTAATGAAAAATAATCGGAATAAATGAAAAGCAAAATAACAAAAGGAAACAATAGGAATCGTGTAAAATGTGCCATCATTAATAACTATCCAGCAATAAATATGCACTCAGGAATGGCATTCATCTCCTCTACAATGAATGTGAAAAACACAGTTCTCTTAATCTTCCCTCATGTCCACAAGGATAAATTCTAACGCTGATGAGATTACTCGAATAGGTTTACATTCTGCAAAATGTAGCAATAATTTCAGCGCGAATCACATACTCGTATTTTCCGCAAATAAATCCAAAGACCGACATACATACATTGACACCAGGGTTGAAATTCGCCACGAAAAAAATCATTTGACTGTACCGGAATTCGAACCCGGATCTCCCAATTGCCGGTCAGGTGTGTTAGCCAGTTACACCACCAAGTAATCTTCCTTCCAGTCAAATTTCGAGGGGGGTTTATGCGAACTAGATGTTCAGGCCTCAAGTCTACATTGTAGCACATGAGACGAAGTCGTGCTTACCAAAAGCCACTGTCGCGGTGGATAAACCCAACATTGTCGTTATTAAAACGACGAAATAGACAAATTTCCAAACATTGCATTTAACATAATGATGTGGTACGAAGTCACTCGCACGGGTTCATATACACCAGGGTTGAAATCGCCTTGAAGGATTGGTGGTGTAACTGGCCAACACACCTTACCGGCAATTGGGATATCCGGGTTCGAATTCCGGTCCAGTCAAATGATTTTTTTTTACGTGGCGAATTTCAACCCTGGTGTATATGCGCCCGTGCGAGTGACTTCGTACCACATCATTTGCTAAAATGCAATGAATGGATAAACATACATCTGGCCATCGACCCAGTTTTCTCGTACACTCAAGCGGCTATCAGGGCCTCACGGTAAATAAATCCCACCTCTTCTTCAAAATATGATTTAAAAAGATGATCAATTAGAGGCAAAAATAATGACGCCCGCTGACACAAACCTGCAGTTTATCAGTCAGGCAGTTTCGCTGGGGTAGTTAACGAGTGAACGGATGATATGCCACCAAATGAAAAAAAAGGTCGAATTCGAGACATATTTGACGGTCCCTGAACATGTCGACGCAATTTTCAATCAACTTTGGCCTTCGCCAAAATAATTACGGACGCGGGGCATAAAAAGGACAGCATTTCCGGAATGGCGCGCGTCCAGGAAATGACGAAATTCACACGACGCGGAGGGGAGTAACTGATGCATTTATATTAACTTCAGATATATCGTGGGGAACACATAAACAATACATATGCGGCGCAGCACTGTAAGAAACTAGGTTTTGTTAAATGTGGAATAGGAAAGTCCTCGGATGAAAAAGTCAGAGAGAGATGCTATACTTCGCTCTGGTTAGGCCACATCTCGAATACGCTGCGAGTATTTGGGACTTAAGTCATAGAGATTTAACCAAAAATATTTAAAAAATACACAAAAAAGCAGCGCGCTTCGTTAAAAATTTCTACGAGCGTACATATACTGTCTCACAACTTTTAGATGGATTAAGGCGGGGACCCCTAGAGAATCGGAGGCTGCACGCTTTGCTTAGGCTGCTGGATAAATTCAGAACTGATATTTTTCAGAGCGACACAGAGAATATTATCATGAATCCTAACTACATATCTAGGTCTGACAGATGCGATAACAAAGAGAGATACTCTGCCAAACAGATAGGCATAAATAGTCGTTCCTTCCGCGCACAATAAGCGACCACAATAGAAACTGAGCTCCTCCAATTACACTCTCATAGGACATCTCAACATTTCACCTCCAAAACTTTGACATCTTTACACGGCTGATGACCTACCACCCCCTGCCACGCGCCCAAGCGGCGGTTCGCGGGGTAGTATGTAGATATGTAGAGTATATTTGCTTGTGTGTGTAAGTGCATATTCCTAAATCTCTCGCTCAGAAATCCACAGATTTTCGAGATCTTTCCACGCTTTTAATCGATGCCCTATGATGGAAAAGTAAAAATCACCAGTAGGGCGCCATTTATGCTTTGCATTTCCCGACTTTGAATTATTAATAAACACGCGGACGTGTTTTAAGCACCCATCGAGCTGTCCTCTCCTGCATTTGCGCGAAATTTATGTTTCCACCAATATATATCCGGATAAGAGAGAAACGAGAGGAATTCTGTTTGTTTATAATAATTTTGCACGTATTAATAATGGCTGTCCACGTCGGGGAATTATTACTTTCACCTCCGCGATCCCCAAAATTAAACCTCACCCCCTTTCCCCGGTTGGCTGCTGCAGTCAAATAGAAATGATGGGATTGGCCGCTGCTCACACGCGCTTCCAATGTTTCATTTATTTTTTTCTTCTTTTGGTAAACAAGGGGGCACCACCACTGCACGGTCGTTATCTCGCAATCGAAACTAGTGTCACAATAGGGAGTCGAAGCAAAAAAAAAGTTCGTTATTTTTCATTTTTCCACACCGCTTCGTCTCAATTACCTGGATTTTAGATATTTTTCAAATCGGTGAGCCATAAGCTTCGCTATCAATTGACCAGTTTGTTTCATCTCATAGGAAACGCAAAAATAAGCTAATACGTATTGGGTGAGATGTGTGATACGTATTGGGTGTACTTCAATGTCGCCATTTTTATCAAAATGCGCTGAATTGAGAGTAAATCGGTATTATTCCCAACAATAAATATATAAGGTAAAATGATAAAAAAAATCAGATAATTTCACCTTTCACGATGAGCATACATTCTATGTTAATGTTGGGAGTGACATGTTTGTTAAATTGGCTTAATTTCCGCAATAAACCTGGAACATATTAACTGAAAGAATTGAACACCCTAAGAACTTAATACCTTGCTCAAAGTGGAGATCTTAATTTTCATGCGGAATAATTAAAGGTAATGTTGAATTATGACTAGAGCTGATAACGCTGTGACAGGGAGGGAGTTCTGCCCTTCTGGGGTCGTCTTGTACAGGAGGTTAAGATCATAAGGTTACATTGTCATTCGTTATATCGCATTTGCATCATTTTGGAGTTAAGTACCGACTAAGTATACGAGTTAGCATACTTTGAAGTTATTCCCACGATCCATCGCCAATCCAAAGCCTCGAGCACGCCGCGCCTCACGGCAAAAAAAATCAAATACGCACCTTAAATACCTCGCGTTAAATATCCCAATGTGCGGTCAGAATTCCACGAAATGTTATCCTAGGAAAATTTTAGTACGTACATGATACCAAAATTCTATAAAGACTAACATATGGTGGCTAGAAATTAAGGGGTACCATGGTGTCTTGAAGTCGGCACAAGAATAAGTGAAAGACAAGTGCCACTTCACTTTGATTCGGCCAAACCTTAAACATGTCGCGAGCATTTGGTAACCTGAACAGAAATAAATTAAACACGAAGGATATATGGGCTCTTCCATAAAAAACTGATACAAACAAACATATACTGATTCGCTGCTTTTCGAAGATAAAGTTGGGAGCCGCTGGAGACTCGGATACTGCAGGCTAAGCTTAGATTACCTGAGAAATTCAGGACAGGTGTCCTGAATTTCTCAGGTTCTCAGGTTCAGGACAGATTCAGAGCGACAAGGAGAATATGAATTTGACGCCACACTACATTTCTATGTCCAACAGAAACGATAACATAAGAGAGATACATCGCCGAACTAACATGTACAAATATCCGTCCTACCCACGCTAAATTTGTGATCATGATAAAAACTGAGTTCCACCCCAAGCCCTCCCATAAAACACGTCACCATTTTATCTCTTAAAACCTAATCCTTTACACCAATTCACGGCTGGTGTCCTAACTCTCCCAGCCACACGCACATTCCGCGATTCGCAGGGTGGTACGTAATAATAATAATATCCATTGATCCTGATATTTTACAAGAGTGAAATGTAGGACAGGACATTAAAAAGAAAAAAAAAACATGGAAAAACACAAAAATAACACAACACAGGAAAACAAAGAATATATACAGTGAAAGAGGTTAAGGTCCAAAGACTCTTCCAGAAAGTCTTGTACATTGTAGTAGACCTTCTTTAGCAGAAAATCTTTTAGTTTTCTCTGAAAAGATGCTCTAGAAGTGGAATGTTTTGTGTCAGAAGGTGAATGATAAAAAAACTTTAACGGCTGCATGGAAGGGGCCCTTATTATATATTGATGTAGAGTGATGAAGCATGTGCATATCCACTCTTTGCAGAGAGTTATGCCCATATATTTGAGCATTTGTAGCGAATTCACTCTTGTTATCTAAAATTTACAGACATAGGTGGTAAATGTACAAGCTTGGCAGAGTTAAAATTCTAAACTCTTAAAAGTGAGGTTTACACGATTGCCATGCAGGTATTTTTGCTTTTTATCTAATGCCTCTATTTTGCATTACAAAAACCTTTTTAAAACCAGGAGAAGATCCCCAGAAAATAATGCCATAAGTTAGACGTGACTGGAAGTTACCAAATGCAGATGTAGCAGTTTTCAATGGGGAAGAGATGAGGATAAGAAGAGGTCGAAATCTCCTCTGTGATACTCGGATGGCCCCTTGTGATATACTACATGAGAGGGTAGGATGATGAATCGAAGGGGTGCGGCCAATTCTCAGTGGCCGCCAAAGATATCCTAATCGCATTGCAAATGAGACGAAGACGCCGAATCCGAATCCCAAAGTCAGTTGTTCCATTTTAGAGTGAATCACCTCTCTCCGCCTCTAACCGACCGGAAAACACAAACAGAGGTCAGAAGAAACATATGCAAAAACGGAAGAGAGTGTGACGATCAGATCGATATGGAAGAGACGATAAAGCTACGTTTTCATGGACACGTCAGACGCGTCATTTCTTCGCGTGAAACGTTCGCATGCAAGCGAACCTACGCGTAGGAGGTACCTACACACGTCCATCTACAGGAGAGAAGAAATGGTAAAAAAAAGAAACTTGACGACCGTGTGTGTACATCGCTCTACGACCTATTGTTGATAATTGTGTGTTGATAGTTATCTCTCTCCATCCAAGTGCAATAGCTATTGTTCTTCGATTTCCTCTACGACTAAATTCCTCTCATCCGCACGCCAAATTGCTGAGAGCAAATTTAAGTGCAGTTTTTTAAAGGAAGAAATGGATGCATTGGCTCCATTGAATCCCTTTTCCCTCCACGCCTTCTTCCCTCAGGTTTCTATCCCTGTATCGATACTCCTTATAATAGAGCAGGAACGTGTACTTCTCTCGAATTTCGGAGATGATTATTTCATCCATAGAACCTACACTTCGCCGTCAACCATGTCCTGCCATTCTACGCGTTCCACGCGTCGATAGTTGAAAATATTTCAACTCGGGCGACGCGACTCTACGCGAACTCACGCAAAGAAATTCGGGCTTCTGATTTTCTGAGGATCTCGCTTTCGCGTCACATCGTCTGAAACGCGTTCATGAAAACGTTCCTTAAGACAGAGAGAGGGAGAGAGAGAGAGAGAGAAGACGCCGAAGAGAAAGAAGTCACCGAATGAAATTCCTTTCTCCCGTCGATCCCACGGTGGAGAGACAGCTGCCGGATGCTCAGCAAATGTTACAGGCCGACATTTGTGATTTGTTTATATTATACTTTTCAGTAGACCATGGAGTTTTCGGAAGATAGGACTTGCGCAAGAGGAAACAGTACGTGAAAACATAATTCGCGTGAAGCGTGGCACACTTAAGCTAGTCCGAGCGAAATATCATTTCACTTAGAAATCAATGAGTTTGGTCTCTTTTTAAAGAAAAATATCTCACCTATCCAATGACACCAAAATTCAAACCCCTTACCACATTACTTTAGGAGATATTTGCCAAAAAATAACAGCCCTTTTACATGGGAAATTGTACGTGTATGCACTCCAGAGAGACATTATTTACGAAATGAGGTATTTCTAACACTTAGATGTCGTAAAAACACTAACAGTGTGTAGTTTGTATGTTTTCTCAACTATTTTTGAAAATTGATCATATTGTCACCGTATAGTCGGTTCTTGGGTATTTGGTGTCATTGGATAGGTGAGATGTTTTTCTTTAAAATGAGACCAAATTCATTGATTTCTTAGTTAAATGATATTTCGCTCAGACTACCTTAATTATGAAGTGCGCTTGTGGCCACGGATTAAATTGTATTTCTGAAGAGATAATTTAAAATGCAGTATTTTATTCGGGGCCCCATCGATTCAAAATTGGTTGACTAATTATCCTCTTCTTAATTTTTTAATTACCGCTCAGCCTGAGAGTGAGGTGTTTTGTGACGTGGTCGTTCCCTTTAATCGGAGTTGCCAGGCGAGTTAAGCCTTGAATCGCGTGGAGGGCGAGCTCCGTTCGCCCAGAACCGCAGAACCTTCAATGTATTCCTGCCCTTAACTTGGCACCACTCACGTTTCAGGACAAAGCTTCGTCTAAAGATGAAGTTCGGATTTGAGGGGAAAAATGCGGTTAGAAAATCCATTACTTCTTACTATACATCCCAATTTCGCAACTTTGGAACTGAACCCCACCGAATTTATACAGTAAGATTCGACCTAACTCTTAACTTCTCGGAGCGAATTAAAAAATCTCTGATGCTTTCATCCCGTTGAACGTACACAAAACAGATTGAGTGCAATATTTTACAAAAATAATAGCATAGCCATCCTTCAGCCACTTGCACTTTCAAACCCAATCGTCAGCTCATCGGATCAACCGATCACCTGAATCTCTGTTTTAAAGATCGCCATATGGTGTCAGATGCAATTTTTCCGATTTATTTGGTCTACCGCTCATGAAACGCAACGATCTTAAGTCGCCCAAACTTCGAGTGGGCCAAATTGTTGGAGTTGGTCTCATTGGTCACAGCGCTCAATTCGCCTAATCTGGCAAATTCGCCTTTTAATCGGACTCCCTTTTGGAGGTTTTCACGATTCCCCTGGAGTTTCCATCCTCTTCTCTTTCGGGAGCGCCATGTTCTCTTATCGCCAGATGGCGGGCAAGACGTGTGTGATTTAGAGAAAAACGCTCGTGGGTAACACTTTATACATTCCCTCTTTCTCTCGACACTTCGCGAGGCCGCGCTGATCCGCGGCGCACGACTGCACTGCGGCCCACTTGTCCAGGTGAACCTCGTTTCCGACCTTGAGAGTGTGTGGACTCCTTCACCGACGTAACAACACGATTTTGCTCGACGCGATCTCGTGAGAGAACAAATTACCACTCAGCTGCCAATGGGCGGTTCCCTCGTTTGATTGGACTCAAACCGCGAACGCATTCATTCGCTCCATTTCGTTGGCTTTCATCCAGGGATAAGAAAGCTCACTCTCTCAAACGTATTACGTTGGCAGTTTTCTGAAAATTCCCATCCAGGAGACTAGCGGCACGTGATCTGCTCTGAGGATATGGGTGACAGAGGGACTTAATCAGCCGTGGGGAGGGAATAATGGCGTGGGAAATTGAGAAACGATTGGACAAGAAAAGGTTTGGTTGATGGAGAGTTTTTTTGTAAACTTCACAAACGCAGGCATCGGAAAACACGCGTTGAAATAGATTAATTTGAGAATTATTAGTTTATTTCGAGGGTTTTAAATTTGTATCGGGAGGTCAAATTTTAATCGCTAGTTTTCTTCCTGCCGACGTTTCGGGTCACACTTGATTCCATGATCATAGCTAGAATATTAACACACAGGACATGAAGGCCAACAGATATCATTTATACACCAACTGTCAAGAATCTATATCGCTTCATCAGTTACCTTGGAATCAAACAATAAAGGAAATTAGCTCCAATGGGCACATGTTTTAGTAATCTTACTGAATAAAGATGCCGCCATTTCACATATGATTAAAAGCATTATCCGAACATTTACGTTTGTATTGCAATAACAATAACAATCCCAGGTATTCAGAAATACAGAAATAATGCCCTGACGATTGAATGAAGTGTATTCCGAAACGTCGGATGAGGAAAAGCAGCATTTTAAATTTGACCTAAACCATCCACATAACATCTCTCATTCATTCGAATTGAATCTGTGATGCGAATCTCTCCCTTTTGTTCCTTCAAATTCTAAAACGAAGCGATAGCTAAGCTCATTGGATTCCGTCCCAACGTTTTGGGAGTTCATTTTCACTAATACAAAAGAAAAACTGTTTTATTCCAGTAGTTTTGTTCAAAATTCCCCACCCGGAATGTTACCATATACATCCTGATGTATTTTTGAATTTTGTGCAAAATGACGACAACGTTGTGTCAAAACTAGTTGTACCTGGATAAAAAATGGTAGCTGAAACAAAGTTTTCCATTTCAATAGTTAGAGTTGTCACCGATCGTGTTAGAAAAAGTATTGGTGGCAAAATGAAAGTGAAAGACTATACCAATCAAATCTGCATTAGTCGAGTTGATAATTTATTGATTGACATTCTACTATCGTCATCCATATTACCTGATTGAGCTGCTGAAATGAAGCGTGTTTTACATTCATTATCGATGATTTAACTCACTGTAATAAATTTTAAATGACGAATTCCATCGTAATTTCCCAGATGCTAATTCCATTGATTTTGTTCTGGTAGCCCGCTCGTTTTCCGCAGCTTGCGCATGTGATCCCGACCATCTGAAGACCACGACATAACATGGCGGTCATCCTCTTTCAGGCCAATCATCATATCATTTGGTCGAGACGAAATTCAATGCAGGCAGATGGTAGATGAATAGTATAATAAAGAATAGACTTTGATGAAAATTACCAATAAAAAACCCACGCGACATTTTCCCACGTGTTATTTGATGCCGGATCAAAACCGGCCACTCCGACCGTATGTCCGTCACGAGAAAAACATACAAGCCCGATCAGAAATAAATACGACAGCATCTTTTAAGTTCTGAGAGGAAAGAAGGAGCGAAGGCGTAATATTTCAGACGTAAGCACGATCCAATTTATGCGGGAATCGTCCTACTTTCACTTTCGAGATACGCCAAACACTCATTAAAAACCAAAATGTTGTTCCCAATCATTGCACTTTAACAAATGATGTGATGCGAAGTCACTCGCACGAGTGCATATACGCCAGGGTTGGAATTCGCCATGAAATAATCATTTGACTTGACCAGGATTCGATCCCGGACCTCCCAATTGCCGGTCAGGTGTGTTAGCCAGTTAGACCACCAAGCCATCTTCCTTCAAGGCGAATTTTGAGAGGGAATTTTATCCGAACTAGACACTCAGGCCTCAAGTCTACACATAAAATGTTCTGATTGTGAGAGATGACGAGGATGCGAGAACGAAGGCTTTCGCGGTGCTCTACGTTGATCTCCTTCATTTTATCTACACCGTACTCTTGTTGTAAGTGACAACAGTTTTGCTGAAACTTCTGTCAGCGACTGAAACTGTTGTCACTTACAACAAAAACACGCGGCAGATCCCTTACAAATGAAGGAGGTCAATGACAAGGATGACGACGATTAAGAACACGCCAATGACTCCCAGAGAGCAGAGGTGAGTGTTGTTGATCGAAAACCTTTATTCACCAAATATACAACTAATTGCCAATACGTTAATTGCGATAATCGATAAACATTCATTTAAAAAATAAGTACAAATAAGACGCTCCTGAATTTCAGAGCCCTACAGCAAGCTATCTTCGAAGCCAGAGCGAAAACTCTGCATGAACTTCGGTCACCTTGGACGCTATTTCTCAGCTTAATGGCGGCGATTCTGATTGGCGATCCGGAGATTGCGAGAGTATTATCTGCTCTTCGCAGACACCTTCGCTAAAGAGTCGGTCTTTTCAAAAACTATGCGAACACTTTGGATGTTTCTATTAATTTTAATTATGGCACTTATGGCCAATTGCAGGAACGACACATATGTATTCTATAAAGTTATGGGACCCATAACCCATGGCAACCATTCAATAAGTGTTGCAGAAACTTTCGATAAACTTATTGGTTTCATAACTTATGGCGTGGAGTTCCATGAGTAGTCAAGATGGCGGATGGGCAATGAACCGCTTGGAGTCTTAATCACTAGATAAAAGAGTTGTTTTGAGACAGATGACCTGTTCATTTACTCTTACGGACTAATTATTATGTGCATCAGCAATTATTTACAGGCTTAACTTTCATAAATTTTATCTGGCGGTAAAATATTAGATCGAATATTCGAAGCTATTCACTATTAGTAAATATGTAATGTAACGAGTAGATGTGTTCCTGCAACCCGAATGTTTTTATGAAATCTACATCTTCATGGATCTCATAACTATTGATTCTACAACAAAATGTTCTTGCAACCGGCCATTAAAGAGACAAAAATTGGTGGAATAAAACAAAGCTTTCTAATCATTTGTGAAAATAAACTTCCGTATAATTGAGCGCCAAACCACGGAACAAAGCCTTTTCTTAACAAGTGATCCACATTCAGCACATTGGCGTGCGATGAACAACCGAGCAAAAATTGGCGGTCACACGCGGCAGTATCAAATCTCGCCGGGGGGAAATGGCAGGTGGTGTTGCTGCTGATGCGAAGGGAGTGGTCGAGGATTCATCAGGGTACATCTATGCAGTGCCCTACGAGTCGCCTCAAGAGTGTGTGGCATGGTGTGGGTTATCGCCAACGCGCATTGCACTACATTCTATTTAAATTAAACTTAAGTTAACTGTGGCAGGCTATACTTTGTACTAGTTGATTTACGGCGTCGTCAGGCACAGATTGTTCGTTCAAACGAAAGTACCAGACAAGTACGTAAATCAGTGAAACGCGTCGTATTAATGAAATATTCTAGAAAATTACAAAGTAATTTACTTCATTATGTATTCGGACAAAGTAGTACTTACAGGGTACAGTATGAGATCCGAATTCCTTATTCAGCAACGACCTCTACCGCATGGGTTATCAGAGCTCATATATTTCGTTATATGATGCGATTACTTTTTTCAGGATTAGTTTAAAAATTGACATTCCGACGAAAAACTAACTTGATTAATTTGAAAAAATACACGGATTAACGGTTTCAGGCCATTTGCAGGAACAAAACATATGTATTCTATAAAGTTATGAAACCCATAAGCCATGGCAACTATTCAATAAGTGCTGCAGAAACATTAGATAAGTTTTTATTGGTCTCGTAACTTATGGTATGGAGTTATGAGTCACATAGGTAGCCAAGATGGCGGATGCGTAATGAACCGCTTGGAGACTTTATTATAAGATAAAAGAGTTTTTTTGATAAGAATTACCAGTTTGTTTACTCTTACTAACTAAGTATTACGTTCATTAGCAATTATTCGTAATAGCTTAACTTTCATAAATTATATCCGGCGGTAGGAGATTATATGATAATCGAAGTTATTAACTATTTGTAAATAAGTAAATAGTAGATGTGTTCTTGGAACCATAATATTTTATGAGATCTGTTACTTCGTGGATCTCATAACTATTGATTCCATAACTAAATGTTTTTTCAACCGGCCATTAATCATTTAAAAGTAGTTTTATTCACGAGGTAATTATAGATAACGTGCATAGTGGCTCGCACAAGAGAAAGTTAAGCAAAAGAGAAAATAGTAGTAAACTGCTCCCCTTGGTTTGGCCTTTGTCCTTTTCGAGACGACCGGCTTGACGAGAAATGAGGTCTGCACTACGCATGCGCGGATCGGCGATCGTTTTACCGCCAAAATATGTGTATATAGTTTCGGAGGATGCTCGCATGAATGAACGTCTTTTCCTTGAAGTACTGATGCAGTGGTTGTGGGGAGAAGCCTGTTGAACGGCCCTATTCCCATCTGTCTCCGAGGCAACGGCGACCTCTTGGTCCGCGACCTCTTGAATTATTGAGTCCGTCTGGAGTCCTGAAGAAGGAATATCCCTTCGATGCTATGGTGATTTATTTCAAGGCGACGCAAATGCAAAGGGGCTCGATAGTCCACGGGCCACCTGCACGACCGCCGTTCGCCCTCATTGGACCAGAAGAGGCGGACGGACAGACTGTCAAATCGCCCATTGTCCCTTGTCACCGCATGCGTCCCTTGTCCCTGTGTCCAGGACGCATGAATGAAAAGTGTTGATCTCGCGGCGATATCAAAGCACAAAAAACGCGCGAGAACGTAAACAGGAAGAGACAAGGATCGCACTCGTATAAAAAGACCAAAAAAATCATCAGATAAAAAACAATTTTTATTGAGGGCATCACCCGATATGTCTCATAGCATTGCCCGACTGCAATGCAAACGCTATCCCATTACAAAACCACCTTCTCGTACGTTCCAAACAACAGAAATACAAAGACAAACATCTCCCTCGTGAATTTTGACTTGGATGAATTTCTCCCAATTTATATTCACAAAATAATCACTATTTCTCGCACGCGAACAACAAAATCATGCTGTGGTCTTGCGTTTAAGGGAATTTGGTCACTAATAACCGACCAAAATACAAAGAAAAGCAGCTCGCTTCGTTAAAACTGCTACGAGCGTACATATAGTGTCTCACAACTTTTAGAGGGATTAAGATGGGAGCCCCTAGAGACTCGGAGGCTACACGCTAGGCTTAGGATGCTTGATAAATTCAGAAATGATATTTTTCAGAGCGACACAGAGAATATTATCAAGACGCCTCACTACACCTCTAGGTATGACAGATGCGATGAAATAAGAGATATACTCCGCCGAACAGATTGGTACAAAAACTCCTTTTTTCCGCAAAAAATATGCGACCACAATAAAAACTGAGCTCCCCTAAATACACTCCTATTATTCATGTCCCCATTTCATCTCCAAAAATTTTACATCTTTACACGGCTGGTGACCTACCACCCCCTGCCACACGCCCATGCGGCGACTCGCGGGGTAGTACGCACATGTAGATGTTGATGAAAGGAAAACTTTTATTGACATCCTTCTTTCGTTCATTTATTCCAGGGCTCGAGGGACGCTTCAAAGTCAACCGTCTTTCGAGGCCGAACCATAGAGGACCAAAGGACTTCTTAAGGGACGCGGTCTGTCAGAATCAATTTGAATCGACCTAATCGAACGACTTCACCTTCAATCACTTTAAGCCAGAGACCCCTCCCCCCCCCAACATACACACCGCAAAGATGGAAGAGCGAAAAAAATAAGGCAACGGACTTCGCACTGTTGTCAGATCAACCAGTCAATCAAGACGACACCGCTACTGCCCTTCGAAAGATATCAAAAGCTTTCAAGCGCGGGTGCTAGACACATAGATACGTGTTTCGAGGGAGGGCTGCAATGGAGCAGATTACATATGAACTACCACGACAAGGAAGAATACGAGAAGAAAAACAGCAATTAACTCCGAATAAAGCACAGCATACATCATGAATATATATTATGGATTTAGATGTTTGGAATTTTTGCCTAGACTACGTGTTCTTTAATTTCCACTTTTAGTTCACCCAGTCCTTGGCGCCATTTCGATTCGAGTCTTTTCAGTAGTTATGGTAAACAGACGTAGTTAATTATTGCCAACTTCAGACTGTGGTGAACATTCAATAAGAGGTTTATGAAACTTCCATCGTGTGCCGACGACGATGTTTGCCATACTCTCAGATTCTGATTTGAACGCATTAAGCCGGTTCGTCTAAAATTAAGAATACAGAATGCGTTGTTTAAACAGAACTTGCTTCATACCAGGCTGCAAAACAGAGTAAGCGTCTACGAAGACCCAAAATAGGAGACTCGGATTGAAAAATAAGAATCTGTTCAAGGTGGCGGTAAGTGCATTCCTTTTTACCTTGGTACACTGCAATGGTGGCATTTGGGAATACTCGTGAAGTCACCTCGCATTATTATTAAATTTCCGTATAGCGATATTCACGAAGTGCTAAGAAGTTAATTGTGCATTTGTGTGATTAAATTTGGAGAGGAATTAAATATATATGTAGACCGGACGATATTATATAAGTGTATTATCACGTCCCGCGTGTATTGCTACATTTTTATCCACTGTATTATGATTAATTGTAAGTAAAACCCATGTATATTCATGGTTTAACCAGTATGACGCGTTTACTTAAAAACTATAGACTGTAATTACATTTGATCTTCCGTCTTTCATCACTAGGCGGAACCACTTTCCAAAAAGTTGTTTGTTTATGGAATTCTAGACAACGGTCTTTGGCGACGAGATAACAATCCATAATATATATTCATGATCAAGTCAATGGAAAATTCTACATCATCTTGCGGTTAGCGTTAACCATACGTTAACCATACCTGGGCCCAGATAGGGGTCGAGGAGGTTCGCCGCCAAATTTGGAGCTCAGTCGAAGGAGTCCTGCATAAAGATCCGGCGCGCACACGAAATATGTCGCACAGTTTGCATTCAAAAAGACGTTAAACACGGCACGTGGTCCGGGGAAAAAACCGTCAATTGAGCGAATGCAAAATAAAAACTGGTCCACAAAATTATGCGCACGGATGAAACTTTTAAACTGGAAGCAAAGCTAATGTTTTACTTTCATAAGTTTTAATTAAGGATGAGTCGAATCCAAAAGTCGATTCTCGATTCCACCCATTCTCAGTATTAGAATCGGTATCGAGAATCGATCGCCTAAAGTCGATTCCGATCCCATCGATTCCAGATGGATAAATATTGAAATCAATTTTCATTTATCACATCATATTTGTCGAGCAGCAATTTTGGGTGTAGGCAATCGATTTGTACTTTTTATCTACCTCAATAAGCTGGGGGTATATTTACTACTTGTTAATAAATATACTTTTTGAGCAACTTAACTGTCTTTGTTATTTTATTTCAGCCAATACTTGAATTTAAATAATAGTCGTACGCTACTGGGATATCAATATCCCACCTGTTATTAGGAATAAGAATCGATGGAATCGGAATCGAGAATCGATATGAAAGAATCGGAATCGAACAAAATTGGAATCGACTCATCCCTAGTTTTAATACATATTGACAAATCCATGTTCTGCCATCCGAAATTAATCAAAATCATCGAAAGTAAGTAAGTGAGTAAATAATTTATTATCGCACTGGGTACATTCCCTTAAGAGCAAAAATACAAATATTTGCATACATACATACATACATAGAAAGAAAACATACATAGAAAAAAGTGACATAAAAAGAAAAGGAAAAATTAAACATTAAATGCATTTATGGGTTTCAACATAATTGCTATTAGAAATTTAGAAGATATCATACATTTTCCTTTTAAAATTTTCGATTGATTTAATGTTTTTGGCATTTACTGGCAATGAATTCCATATTTTAGTTGATGTGACAACAAATGAATCACTAAATTTGGTGGTGCGATGAGCAGGATAATAAAGCATTATGGGGTTGCTTCTAGTTATGACCCTAAGATAACCAGGTACAGACTTAAACAATTGAGAAAGACAGTCGGGTCTCACTGAATGAGAACAGGTGACGCAAAAGCACACACTGCGAATGCAGTCGTATATTTTCAACGGTCAGCCACTTTATTAATTGGTCTCTGTGGGAGGAAATATGATCTTGGCGGCGTATTCCAAAGATGACCACATGAGTTTTTTACGCGTTGTAACGGAATATTTAGCTTATCAGGCAGATCATTGAACACCAGGCAACAATAATCCATATGAGGAAAAATTAATGTAGAGACTAATGACATCTTTATATTTAGAGGGATTACATTTGTATTTAATTTAAGCTGATACAATATACTGTGAAATTTATTGCAAATTAGAAAAACATGATCTTGCCAAGTCAGGTAACTGTGAAATATCACACCAAGATCTCGTACTGCTTTGAATGAATAACACTAATATACTCTAAGCGTGTCCAAAATGAATCCTAACCCAGCAGTCTCGGACAGACAATATCTCGGAGCTAAGACACACACACACACACACAATACTTCGGGGCCAAGAACATAAGAGGAGTTAATGAGTCCAAATAAAATAAATCGAATCCCTTACACACGCTACTGTTCTCTCGTTTCCCCTAGTACCCAGAACATCGCATTTTGATCCGAAAAAAATCGTATGATACTCGTCCATTTCACCAATTACGTACTACTATTACTACACAAGTTTGATTATTTGTTTCCAATGGTTAATCGTTACCCAAAGTGAACTGCTTTGCGTTCAAGATGATAATTTTCGCCCTTTCAGTGGCTTAAATATCAAATTCTGATTCAAACATATCAAATAATAACTGTACATTGATATCGTGTTTATTTGTTATTTTTAGATAATTTGTTACCTTCATAGTTCTGGCAGATTGATAATTAACAGGTTTGCTGTTGTAATCGCAGCAATTGTTTAAAAGTATTACTCCCGAGAAGGTTCTCCAATTCATTTATTTAACGCAATTTTGCGTAATTATTGTAATTATGTACGGTATTGATTTCTCGCTCGTGGCATAAACTTTTTATTTCTCTTCAATGGGAATTTTTTCCCCGATCAATAACAGTTGTTTCTAATATATTTTATATTCCATTGCGATGTTGTACTTATGTATGTAGGCCAATAGAGCCCTGCTAAAAATTCTTAAGAAGCTGTTCCGTAGAACGTAAGGAATTCTACAGAAAATGACTCTTTTTCTTCAGAACTAGTTCCTTTTCTAAGGATCTGTACGGAACATGAGAGCCTGACTTTACATAGCATATGTTCTGTAGAGTCATTTTCTGCAGAGCAAAATAACACCTTACAAGCTGTTCTGTAGAACTTCAGCAACTCTACGAAAATATGTCAGCTTTCCGTTGACCCAATTCCTTTTCTAAGGACCTACATGGAGAGCGTAGGGAATTCTACAGAACATTCTAAGGAATTCTACGGAATGTACTAAGGTATTCTGCCGAACGTCGCAGGGAATTCCGTAAAATGGCGTATCAATACTTTAAGGAATATCTACAGAAAGTATTTTAAGGAAACTATCCACAATTTTTTAGCAGGGAGTACAAATATAATGAAATGGTTCACACATTACGATTCATTGACTGGTACGGAAGAAATTAGGAGAATACGTTATAAATATTGGCAGGTATCTACGTAATGTATAACAGTCATCGAATTTGAATATCAATGCATGTAATCTAAGAAAAAGAGGACGAAAGCCCTCTTCAAAACTGAATAGATTTTTTTTTTAATAATCTCAAATTAACAGTTTATTTCATAATTCAGTCCGTATTAAAATGTCCACTTATAATCAAATTATAAAGCGGCTTGTATGCATTTCGGTAACTGAGACGCGAATTCAATCCACAGTGCACAATACTTCACAGCGATGAATGCTATTCTCATCCACTGGGTATATACCTTTGTCTCGACACAAAATTAACACACGGAGGCGCGCGCATCGCTCATCGTTAAAGCGTCGTACGAGGAGTCGACTTCTCCACATTATCATCGCATTACGACGCTCTCTCGTGGACGGAGTGCGAATATCTGCAAGTGAGGCAACTCTGTTAATGGCCGCTTAATCGTGAATGTATGACCCACACTCCTCTCCCCTCCCCTCTCGATTTCAACCCCCTCCCCACCCCTATTCCGTGGCTAGGGGGAAGAGTGTTTCCAAACGGGGAGAGGAAAACAAAAACCAAACGAGAGAGCAAGCAGAGGGCACAGCAGCGCTCGGGCGGTCGCCGTGTGAAATGCAAATAATAATCGCGGGAGCGGCATGTTACTGGCGGGTGGAACTTATCCATGCGCTCATTTCCCCTGGCAACCGACACCGTTTATTCACGCACTGAAAAACCGTTACTGCGCGTCAACAGGGGAAAACGGTCAATCCGCTCGCAAGACGAGAAATTTCAAAAAGAAGGAAGTCCTCACTACGCGTAAGATACAGCGATTCTAAGATGTTTAGTCGTCATGTTTTTTACCTCAATATTTCTATCTTAACGTTTTTCATTTTCATTCGTAAATCCATCCGTGAATGACAAGTCCAGGGCATTTATTGACAAGGTGGCTACTGACATCCAATTTTCAAATTCCCTGACCTTTCCCTGACTTTTCCCTGATGGATTTACCAATTTCCCTGACCAATCGCCTATAGGTCACCTAATACTGGAATATTTTTTTCTGCTGAATTAAATGTTCTACGGCAGCTTTAAATTTCCTGAATTTTCTAATCATCGTCTCGTATTTTTAGAACTGCAAGCATTCTATTTACTATCACCTTTTGTGCTCCAACAACTTCTCGACCTGCGTTTCGGAAGTTAAAATAAAACGCGAGGTAAAATTTTCCGAACAACATAGCCTCGGATTTCTTGTGATGAGCGTAATGCATTGTGATCATGATTTTCAACACAACTAGGCTAATGTCGCAATCAAGATATACAAAAGGGATACGTGGTACGTCTGATTCACAAGTAAATAACTAAGATTCACAACTGAATACTCCACGAATTGACGGTGTTTACTCCATACACGTCAGCGACGGACATTAGTTTTAGTTGGAGAAATGATGGGCGGGATAGACTGGCCGATAAACGTAATGGTAGAAAAATAACGGGGATTCCTATCCCAGTTTCTCCCTGACTATTACGAAATTTCCCTGACTTTTCCAGAAATTCAAAATTCCCTGACAATTCCAGGTTTTCCCGGTCTTCCCTGACGATCGCCACACTGATTGAGGATCGTGTAACGACTGTTTAAAAGCGTAAGCTAATATGGGCAAACGTGCATTTTATATTTGAACACGGTAAGATCATAGAAGGCTTAAAAAAGGCAAATTTAATTAAAGAACATGAAATTACGATCTTCCTCACACACAAATTTCGTCACATTTCAAAAAACCTTCTCTTTGCATATACTTGGGGAAACTCTTCACTTGAGCAAAACGTCCAAATGTCATCGCGGGTCTCACTGATCGGTCGCTGTAATGCTCTTGTTATTCATTACTTATAAAACAGAATTATTAGCTACAACATTCACTAAAACCCTGAAACTTATATATTTTAAATTCAGGACATCCGCAGAGAAATTTGATACAGATGTTACCCAATAAATTCAAGAATCATTTAACTTCTTCCTGAATCAATAATGACCACAATACACTCAGTAGACAATCACTATATTTTCTTTTGAACTATAATAAACTATAGAACATACATAATACCCCTTTTTCCCACCTTTATCACCCGAAAAGGCAGATACAAACGGTTGAATTCAGATTTTATAGCACTGATAGAGCAATACTTATTCCATAAAAGGTCGTTTTAGAGGCAGGTTGTGGCTCGAAAGGACAATTTGACAGAGTAGCCTAGAGAATGGGTAACGAGTCGAAACCCGAAACGTCGGCTGCCTATGAATATCTTACCCGGTGGCGAGCCGGAAAAATTACACAAAAAAAATTGACAGAGGTTAAACTTCATGGTCGCGCGATTAAGATCATTTATCACAAGGTTATTCTATGTACGTATGATTTAGGGAAGAGAGAAGATGTGAAAATGAACCATATTGGTGAGTTACGTCTGATTACTCAGGACTGATAATACTTAAACTCTGAAACTTGACCAGCGGTGAACTCCACAGGGAATAAGAGCCCAGACCAGGCGCGTATGGAAGGAGTTATAGAATTTGTAGCAGAAGAGACTCACGGCAGGTGCATGCGAATAATCCCACGCTCAACTGTATTAGCCATACGCTGTTAAATAAAACCTGAACGCCAAAGATAGTTTCACCATTTTACAACAATTTTCTCATTCCATTAGGAGTATTTTTTGCAATTATGAAGGACATATTCAAGTAATTATAGAACACCCATACAGAATATTTGATACATTTCCGAACATTCGAAATAATAAAAACCACTTTAAAATAATAAAAGACTAACACTCAGTAGCTCGTCGCAATACATATTAACCAACGCTTAATGGGAAACCTACTCCTTGGTCAATAGGCAACCGCACACTTTATTTTCGCTTTTGCACCAAAATTTTAGATCATTAATCTTACGTTTTTTTTCATTTAATTGACAATAAGAACTTTGCTCCCTAAGCAGAGCTAGTTAACAGAATATCAAATGTCTCGGCCTACACCAACATCTCTTTCAGAGGAGAGGTAAGGATACGCGTTAATCCCACAAAGTACACACCTTGAAGCCCTTCATTAAATCACAAGCGATCAATCTAATTTGGCTCCGATTTTTTTTTCTGAGTCGTGCTCATTCGAACCGATGCCAGCCGAAATAAAACTAAGCTAGTGATGGCCAACGTTAAATTTTAAAGCCTCTTATTAACATGCGAATAATTGTTTCATCAATGGACGCCACTTTGGAGTACTAAGGAACGAAAGAATATAATTAAAGGGATAGCTTCCTATCAATCGTTCATTCACTCAGACCACTCAGCGGCAAATCCATTCATGAAATCGGGAGGTCCGTGGTTCGATTGCCGGTCCAGTTGAATTTTTTCCGTCTGGAGTCGGCCATCTTTACATCTTCACACCACCATTGCGTTCGAACATTTTGTGAGTTCCTATCCACTTTCCTTCTACCATTCTGTTCGTACATTTTGTGTTTATCTATTAATTTACAGGGTGAGTCTGTGCGCTCTCATAGGATTATGGAGTTCCCTCTGTACACACACTAACACATACACACACATACAGGCGCACGAAGAACAAGGTCAAGCTCTGAAAAATGCGCGATTAAGCGAACATTATAATAATCCACCTCTGGCCAAAATACCCACGCCAATAGAATCTCCTAAAACCTTTCTCATTCCAACGCTTATTATTTTTTTTAAATGAACTCTTCATATTTCACGTACAGACCCAATTTGCATTTCCAGAGCGCCGCCTCACAAAGTTTCCCCAGGGACGTTAAGCGAAGACTTCGCGAGTCCACGGAAATATCGCCCGCTACGCTTTTGATGGCTTCTCGGGCTGCAACGGAGTCTCTCCTAAACCCAGCCGAGAATGTGCCATTAAATCTTCCCAAAGTAGCCGAATGGCGCACTTAAGGTAATCCAGGATATATTCAAACCCGATTGCCTGCTCTCGAAAGAAGTTTGCAACGTATTGAAACTAGATATCATTAAATTTTAATCTACTATCGACAGGCGTGTGTTACATGTTGTTTTCTCTCCAATTGCTGTTGGACTATGGAATGAAGCTACAACACATGAGAAGATTCTATCACCAAATAGGAATTCAATTAATGAGCTAATATAAGCTTTCAATAAGAAATATTAGAATTATAGCGAAAGGCAACATCGCAATATATTCAAATCATTCAAATACAGTAAAATATCTTGGAATTACCTTAACTATATAACCTAACAGATATATCGTGGGGAACACACATACATATCATATGCGGCGCAGTATTGAAGAAACTAGGTTTTGTTAAACGTATAATAAGGAAGGTCCTCGGATGAAAAAGTCAAAGAGAGATGCTACTTCGCTCTGGTTAGGCCACACCTCGAATGCGCCGCGAGCATTTGGGACCCTGGTCATAAAGATTTAACCGAAAATATTAATAAAATACAAAGGAAAGCAGCGCGCTTTGTTAGAAACTACTACGAATGAACATATAGTGTTACACAACTGTTAGAGGGATTAAGGTGGGAGCCCCTAGAGACTCGGAGGCTACACGCTAGGCTTAGGCTGCTTGAGAAATTCAGAACTGATATTTTTCCGAGCGACACAGAGAATATTATCATGACTCCTCACTACATCTTTAGGCCTGACAGATGCGATAAAATATAAGAGATACTCTGTCGAACAGATTGATACAAAAACTCGTTCTTTCCGCGCACAATAAGTGACCACAATAAAAACTGAGCTCCTTCAAATAAATTCTCATAGGACATGTCACAATTTCACCACCAAAACTTTTGCATCTTTATACGGCTGGTAACCTACCATCCCCTGCCACACACCCAAGCGGCGGCTCGCGGGGTAGTTAATAGATATGTAGATATTAATTCAAAATCAGTCGTTCGCTGGCATTCAAGAATAAATTAAAGAGATATTTAAGGTTATATATTCCACTACAGAAAACCGAACGGAGCACAACCAAAAATAGAATTGGACGGCGAATATGCCTTACCTATGATAAGCAATCAATCCGTTGGCAGCAAACTTAAATTTCTCTACATTGCCCAATTGAGAGACGATGGTAGAATAAGTAAATAAAACAAATGAACGATCTGGGACTTCAGTATTGTAGGGAAAATAAGGACCTATAAATAAGCGGGCAAAAATATGGACCTGGAGCCGGCTAGTGCAAAATTTCCACAGGGAAAAAATCATCCGCCTTGACCGGGAACTCAGTGGCCAGTCCCGGATAGCTTAAAATCTGGCCAATCTTAAGATTGAAGATTGGCATTTCACGTTAAGATCATCCACATTTCATGTTAAGATTATTCGCATTTCACCTTAAGATTATTCGCATTTTACGTTATCTTGTTCATGCGACAGGTCGATGTGTCAATGATAAGATCCAACTGAAAAAAAGTATTTTCATTTTTTCACGCGAAATCCTCTATAAAACCAAAATATTAAGAATAATCATAATAAAATATGCTTTCATAGGTAAAATTAATTGAACTGACAGAAAACTTTCCGAATAAGGCAATTTACAAACCAGTGTACTGGTACAGTCCAATGAACAGACAAGGCTGAATGTCTTGATGTCGCTTATAATTTGCTTAATTCAGAATACATTTACGATTCCGGAGCCTTTATAATAAAAATTAATCATTATTACTTGTTACCCTAAAATTCAATTGTCTTACCCCCTTATGGCGCCTTTATACTTGTAGTTTCATGATTTTCTTATATTCAACATTCAAACGGAGAAATCGTTCCGTTTCGAATAAATACGAGGGGTGTTTTTTAAGTAAGTACCGCTTGGAAATAAAAACAAAACAAGCATACTTTTCTTAAAAATTTTATTTTTACAATAAAACCTGTACCTTAATCTACTTTTCTACTTATTTTTTTACTAATATTGAGGAAATTATTGCATCGTATAATCAGCCTTTGAATCCCATGTGCCGACTGCAGCACTGAAGTGGCCGAATTTCAAAACGGTACTTACTTAAAAAAAACACGCCTCGCATCAACAAATCTTTCAATCAAAGATTAGGATGGTGAAGATTAATCTGGCCCGTAGTTTGGTCGTCCTTAGGACTATCCTTGACTATATGAAGTGTGAATTTCACGAATAAATACACAACAGAGAGAGCGAGTGTGAGAGTGAGAATAATTGCCAATAAAAAGCGCTTTGAGCATTCCTACCGCTTTGTTTTTTAGCCTGATGATGTTGCCATTGAGATATATGTGTGTTTTTAAGGTCTCAAAGCTCTTCTTTTCAAGAAGTGGTAATCTTTCAGATAGGCCTTGTACAGTTAAATGTTATAACTTACGCAGAAGCATTGAATTTCATATTCCAAAGTCACATCTCTCATTATTCAAAAGGTCGTATTTGTTCATTGGGCCAAGAACTTTTAATAATTTACCGAGGGACATTAAGGAAGTAAAGAGTAAATATATATTTGGTAAAAAGGTCAGAGATTGGCTATTATCTCATCATGATATAGAAGTTTTATTATGATTTCATGGTTGTGTATTGCATAAAAAAGTGTATTTTAATTTGTTTTGCCACTGTTATATTTCAAACATTCTTAAAACCTAGTAAGCAGCTTAATTCTTATCCTTGTACGCTCTCGTTTATTGGCTCAGTCTTCATTTTTTTGCTCATGTCTTGTCAAAAAAAGCAATTCCCATATTTTTCAATGATATATTTTGAATGCATAAATAAGTGCTGGCAGGTTCTACACTGATTATAAACCATTGAATCTACCGAAAGCCCCACAGTTATATTACTAAACTTTATTCTGTATTGATTTTTAAGTGGAGCAACTAATTTATCTATCTATACTTTTCACCGTGACGACTCTCAAAGGACTCAATCCACCTGGTCCATCTTCCTTCATTTTCCCTTAAAATTTCATTTCTTTGACTCCAAATTAGATAATTCACGACAGGTCATTCATTTAACCTTCTTCTTCTTCAGTTAGCAGCCCCTGAGGCTGGTTTTGCAGCAACTCGCCATTCTTCTCTACTCTCCGCCATCCTCTTCATTTCGTAATATGAAGTTGTGTTAGTGTCTGTCATTGTCGGTGCGATGTATATGCAAGTGGTGGTCTTCCTCTTGTGTTTTCCTCCCTTCCATCATCCCTTCGATGACTCTTGCTAGAATGGCCATTATGTCTGAGAGGAGTGTGTCCTATCATATTTGCTCTTCTTGTTTTTAGGCTCCTCTATAAAGCTTCTGCTCTCTCCTGCTCTTTTGAATACTTCTTCTTTTGTCATATGCTCTACCCAACCGATCCTAAGCATTCTTCTCCAGCACCAAGCCTCGAAAGCCATCAACTTCTCTTCTGGTTTCCCTATTGTCCATGTCGCGCTGCCATACAAAGCCACACTCCACACATAAGTCTTCAATAGCCTTTTCCTTAAGTTTAGGTCTATATTTCTGGTTGTAAATAGATTCTTCTTTCTGTTAAAGGCGATCTTAGCCTGAATAATTCTACTCAGTATTTCTCCTTTGCTGGTTCCACCGTGCGCTATCTGGCAACTTATATATAAGCCAAATACTAATACTGATTCTAGAGGCCTGCACAAGTTGATTTGCTTAAATTTCCAGGGCCGAATCGTGAAATTAAAGCGTCGTGGAATAGTTTTTCTGCCGTGGCGTATATACAGCTCCCTCTATTCATTAATCTGTCACACTCCAGCCTATAAAGGAGACCTCAGCGTACTCAAACGAAATCCACGCCCCCCATTGCCCCCCACTCCAACTGATTCCCTGAGTTAAAGGCGATCTTTGCCTGAATAATTCTACTGTTATCAGGCTTCCCAAGTACTTATATTCCTTTACATGTTGTATTTTTTCGTTCTCGATATATATTGCGAGTGCTCTTCTATAATCTTCCTGGTTCCGGCTGCATTAGAGTATTTTCGTTTTCTTTCTATTCACCTTCATGCTAAATTCGTTTTTCATGACGTAATTTAACCTGACGGCTAAAAATTAAGTAGGACACTACTTTTTGTCGATAGACACTGCTTTGCACCTCTTAACACGAGTTTTCCATCGACTCTTCACGGGCTTTCCTAACTCCACCACTCATCAGGTTCCATATTATTTTAGACAACTGCGGACTTAGTCCCGCGATCCATTGGATTGGATGTTTGGGGAGGCGACCGACAGATAATGTCATTTGCGCCATATGGCATAAGCAAGGGAGGAAGGGTGGATGGAAACCCGGTGTCGGCATTGGCCTGCTCTTAACGAAAGGCGCCAAGGGGATCACGGTTTAACGTCTCATCCGACGGACGGAGTACTCTACTCGAAGAGCCCTCCGAAACACACTCAAGTGGGGATCGGGCTTCCTCTGAAAAACTTCCGCCTCTGCAGGGATTTGAACCCTGGCCGCCCGGGTGACAAAGCCGGTACTCTAGCCACCCCACCAACTCGTTCGCCCCCGCGATCCGTCTTTTCAACTATATTCTTCACCGCTATCAGTTCGAAGGTTCTTTCTTTCTTCTTCGTTCTTCTCCCAATTTCCTCTTTTTCATTTCTATAGTAGTCCGAGCGAGATAGTTCCCTAGTCATAATAGAGACCATATTCGAATTATGCGTTTTAATTTCACCAGCTGTAGGATACATCAATTAAATATTGCATTATTAATTGCGCAATAATATAGTTTTTGTGACAGAAATTGTAAGTAATTAAATGAAAAATATCCAAATAAGTCTTTAACTTGACTCATTTTTTTCACGCGGTGCGTTTGAAACTCCTTCAAAACGGAAGGTTTTTTGTGATACCCAAGAACCTATTGGGGTGACAATATGTACATTTTTTCAAATACAGTCGATAAAACATACAAAATACACGCTGTTAGTTTTTTAAACGACATCCGAGTGTTAAAAATGCCTCGTTTTGTAAATAATGTCTCTCTCGAGCGTATACACGTACCATTTCCCATGTAAAAGGGCTGGTATTGTTTGGAAAATATCTCCGAAAGTAGTGTGGTTGAAGGGGTTGAAATTTTTAAGTCATTGGATAGGTAAAATGTTTTTTGTTTAAAATGAGACCAAATTCATTGATTTCTAAGAAAAATGATTTTTCGCTAGTTCTACCTTACGTATTCCCTTTCTGATGTCCAATGACCTTTCTTTTAGTTGGTATGCCAGCGATTGTTCTCCTTTCGAAATCTTTCCCCATTTCCGTGATTTACTATAAAACCTTTATAAAAGACAGAAAGTAAAAGAAATTTGTAAAATTTCACAACATTTTCATCACAAAGAAAATCACAGGTTCCACCCCGTTTGGACATCATCATGAAACGATTAAAAATTAATATAATTTTTAATCGTTTCGTGATGTGATGTCCCCTAACGGTTGAAACCGGTTACTCAACGTGATTAAACTTCGGTGGAAAATCTTCCAAAATTACTTCCACATCTCTGTCAACAAGAGTCAATGCCACCATGTTACGCCGAATGACATACATCTTTATAACTTCTTGAACTTAAGCTGCATTCCAACGTGACCGAGTCGTTATCTCTCGCCATAAAAAATTAACTCGATAGGATTCAATTGAAGAGAAAATGATACACGATATTTTTCACCAAATTGGTTACAAATAATAAAGTCCCAAATGGTAAATGAAAACTCACAACATATTGCTCAGAGTCAAACACATGAAATTGCTTCAAAAATATTCATTTATACTTCATTTTTCATATTAAAACAGAAACAACAAAAGCATTATTCCACAACGTATTTTAATGCGCACGACGCGTTTCAGCTCACAGAGCCATCATCAGGTGCGAGACATATTGGATAACACATAAAGGTGAAACGTATGAGATATACAACAGTTGGGTAACACTATATGTTCGTTCGTAGCAGTTTTTAATGAAGTGTGCTGCTTTTCTTTGTATTTTGTTAATTTTTTTTGTTAGATCTCTATGATTAAAGCCCCAAATACTCACGGCGTATACGAGGTGTGGCCTAACCAGAGCGAAGTAGCATCTCTCTTTGACTTCTTCATCCGAGGACCTTACTATTTTACGCTTAACAAAACCTAGTTTCGTTAATGCTTTGCCGCATATGTTTTGTATGTGTGTTCCCCACGATATATCTGAAGTTAAGGTAATGACAAGATATTTTACTGTATCTGAAGACTTTATGTTTACTCCACCCACACTATAGGCAGAGCATTTTTGTGATGACTTTCACAGGAAGTGGACTGTGGTGCATTTACTAATATTTAGTTCTAAACCCCACTCCTGGCACCACGAATGAAAGTTGTTAAGGTCAGATGACAGAACTTCAAAGTCCGCGTCTTCGCTTATTTCGCTTCGCTTATTTCGCTTCGCTTATATCGGTAGATTACTGTATCGTCTACAAATAATCTCAATTTACAGCTAATACGCAAAATTAGGACATTAATATAAATAATGAATAAGAGTGGGCCAATCACGCTCCCTTGGGGAACACCGGATGTGACTTTGGCCATATCAGAGCTAAAGCCATCAATAACTACTTTTTGTTTTCCATCACTGAGAAAGTCCCTGATCCAGTTCACTATTTTTTAAGTACTGGAATGCTGAAAAAAGATGGAAACATTTCAGAAACGTAAAGGGCAAACGATGAAAGGGACATGCATAAGGGAAACGCGGTATGCATAATTTTCAACTTTTAGATTTATCGCCACGTCTCTTCAACACGAAGCCTTAAAACGTGTAGCTTTACATGAATTCAGGGCCGATAAAAGTCTCCCATTCGAGCGATTCGTTTCGTCAATACGGCGCGCAAACTTGGGATTGAATGGACGGGAGGCAAAATATAATGTCGCCGTGAAAAGAGAAGAAGAGCGTCGATTGTTGCACTTCCGGTGAATCTCCAATTCAATACGATTTCCGTGGGATGATGACCCGACTTTTCCCCGTCTTGGAGCTCCATGCATTCATACGTAAGACACTCAATTTCTTTTCAATCCGTCGCAATCCACTATGGCGGATAAATTTAGACTTGAGGTCAAGCAAGATAACCTCAGCTTGGCACTGGTGATATTAATAGATTGCCATTTCGACGTATAATTCGGTTCATTCCTTCATTTTAAATCTTTTCCTTCACATACACTCTAAAGAGGGAGCCGACTGAATAAGGGACACAAATTACTCGCAACTAGGGCCATTGATGCCAATGGGTGCCGTAGGCGACTCCTTTGAAGATCCAAAGAGTAACTGGACGATTCCGAAGGACTCAAAATATTGAAATGTCACGTTCGAACAACGACAGAATTTCCGGGATCGATTTTAAGTGGCTGGTTCGAAAATTGAAAGTGTAAAGATATTCTTCATAACTGCAGTATTTGTTCCTTCACTCATGGTATAAAATTCTACGGAAAACATTTGGAGGTTTTCGATTTAGGTTTTGAGATATTTTACGTTTTTTAACATGGGGCCTCATGCCGCACCCCGCTTCGTAAGGGTCACATATGCATTATTCTTGTTTCTACAACTCAGATTTTCACCAAAAACTAAGATAATGCGGGTATAGGTCAACAAATTTTATTCCGAGAAAATCAACCAGTGTTATCGATTTATTTTTCCCATAAATACGAAACAAATTGGATATTCGCTAGATTTTCAAATATTGCGAGCAAAGTTTTGAGGTGCACTTGGCAACGTTGAATCGGACGATGGGAACCATGGGAATTCAGGAGTCAGCAGCAGACAATCCATTACAAGCGAATTGTGTACAGATATTGTTGATATTATTTCAAAGTAAAGAAAATGTATCACTTTCATCGGGTCTTGTTGATTGGAATTCAGACAGGTCACGTATATAAAAACTAGAATATTTGTTCGCGAGTACATTCTCATGAAATGCTACGTTATGACAGACATTTTGTGATCAGTTGGAGTAGTTACCGAAAAGACAGTAAAAACATCTAGACACGTCTTCAATTGCTACGAAATAGTAAGGGTAAGAAATCAAAACTCTTGGATTAATAATTTATGAATTAAAATTTTAACTTATATAATTTAAAATATGAATTTCTCAAAAAGTAAGGAAAAAGTCTAATGAAAAGGAGTTATGGGCGGTATTAGAAGGTATAAATAATGCCTGGTGACACGATTACCGTACGCTATAACGTAGTCAATTCAAGAAGACTGGTTTCATTAGTATTGACCTATTGGAAAGAACACAGCAAACAGAGGAAGACACCATGAAAAGAATGTAATTGAAGTTCATTGATGTCTGTAACTCAAAGAAAGATCATGATGGAGAGATTTATTGAAACTAAAATTGTTGCGAGTGCCGTTTCCTGCGTTCCCGAAACATATTCTTTGAGAATACGAGTTGAGCGTTCTACTTGAGGTATTTCATTCGAGAGACGAGGACAAAATTCGAGAAGTGGGAGTGGAATGTGAGCATAGGAGGAGAAGAAAGAAAAATTGGGAATGCGAACGATGAGTTGAAAAAGAAATGGCGGAAGAAGAAAGAGAGTGGATGGAGAGAGAAGTGAGCGAAAACAAAAAGTAGTCATTGATGGTTTTAGCTCTGATATGGTCGAAGTCATGTCCGGTGTTTCTCAGGGTATCGGCCGTTTCGAAGATCGGCCCTTTTTTATTCATCATCTATATTAATGACCTAAGTTCTAGAGTTAGCAATAAATTAAGATAAATTGCAGACGATACAGTATTCTACCGTGAAATGAACGAAGACGCGGGCTTCGATGCTCTGTAATCGGACCTTAACATGTTCATTCGTGGTGCCAGGAGTGGGGGGTTAGAATCAAATATCAGCAAATGTACCACAGTCCACTTCCTGCGAAAGTCATCACAAAAATGTCATACCTATGCTGTGGGTGGAGGAAACACATAATCATCAGAGACAGTAAAATATCTTGGAATTACCTTAACATCTGATATACACTGTGGGGATTACACATACAGAACATATGTGGCACAGCATTAAAGAAACTAGGTTGTGTTATGCGTACAATAGGAAGGTCCTCGGATGAAAAAGTCAAAGAGAGATGCTATACTTCGCTCTGATTAGGCCCCATCTCGAATACGCCACCAGCATTTGGGACCCTGGTCATACAGATTTAACAAAAAAAATTAACAAAAATACAATGTAAAACAGCGCGCTTCGTTAAAAACTGCTACGAGCGTGCATATAGTCTCACAACATTTAGAGGGATTAAGGTGGGAGCCTCTAGAGACACGGAGGCTGCACGCTAGGCTGAGGTTGCTTGATAAATTCAGAAATGATATTTTTCAGAGCGACATAAAGAATATTTTCATGACTCTTGACTACGTCTCTAGGTCTAACAGATGCGATAAAATAAGAGAGATACACTGCCGAACAGATAGGTACAAGAACTCGTTCTTTCCGCGAACAATAAGCGACCACAATAAAAATTGAGCTCCACTAAATACACTCCTATTATACATGTCACCATTTCATCTCCAAAAAACGAAAACCTTTACACGGCTGGTGACGTAACACGCCCATGCGGCGGCTCTCAGGGTATTGAGCTGATGTAAATGTAGATGTGGAAGTGGAAGGGGAGAAGAGGAGGAGAAGAAAGAAAAGATGGGACTGTGAACGATGAGATGCAAAAGGAATGGTGAAAGAAGGAAGAGAGTGGATGGCGAGAGAAGACAGCGGGGGAGAGGAGAAGAATCGGACGAGGGGGGGGGGGAAGGAGGAGAAATTGAAGGGACGGGAAGAATGCAGATTGAAAGGCAGAGGAAAGAGGAGAGAGGTGGCAAGAGGGATGGAAGATATATCGAGGGACCTGGGTTCGATTCCTGGCCGAGGTGAATGATTTTTTCCTCTTGGAAATGTCTTTCTCTTCAGGACAGTTTATTCGGGTTTTTCCCGCGTTGATTCATATTATCGGACAACAGTTTCGCTAACGTTGCGGCTTATGTCGTCAGGTCCTGACTGAGCAGTGTGAGTGTGTCTTGTCTTTTCCCGGGGTTGCAGCCTGTGTCGCTGCTTTTGCTCTTTCGCTTGGAGTTGAGGTCACCGCCTCATTTCATTATCCTTGGAGGATTTTCTCCTTCGATGGGTAGCCAAATGTTTAGAACATTGCCTGGCCTCTTATTTTTATTTCCTGCTAAGTCTTGATATAAAACTAATTTTTTTAATAACGCGTTTTCACTGTTATTGATGCCTTCGTAATATTTTTCGGCAATGGCACGTATTTTTTCTTTGAGCGGTATTACCCCCGTCAATTTTTATAATTTGTTGTTCCCCTCTATCCCTCTGATGTTAAAAATTGATCTTAGGGCTCTTCTTTCTTGTTTCTCTAGTCTATCGAGACGTCCCTCTGTTAGCAGTCAGGCTGATGTAGCGTAAAGAATTACTGGTTGTATGTAACTGTTGTACCTGGTTTATTTTTATCTGGTTCCGCGCTGTGTTAGCTTTTAAAAATAGGGCTCAGATTGGCACGCATTGCCATTGTTTTACATATCGAGCCGGTCCGATGTCTCATTCCAGGCTCCATGACGCCCGCTCGTGGGTCCCTATACTCTTGGATACGTCAAAGATTGCCTCCTTGGTACATAGATGAAACTCGTCAGGTATGAGCTGCAGAGATTGCTGTTCCTTTATATATACCTAACGCTTGTGCTAGTCAGGCACTCGTTGATTGGAAGGCTGGACCTTTGAATTCAATTGTTGGAAAAGACGTTTGGACGTAGATGAGAGAGGATAACCGTCTTTCCTGTGGAAACTTTCTTTGTTTTTGGCTATCTCAATCGCCTCTCGTATTAGCCGAGGGAAATATTTATTTTTCTCTGGCGATCATCTTACAATTTTCAAAGTTTATGACGTGGCCGGGTTCTGACCAGGCATGCTCTGTTCCTCTCTCCTCAAGGTTCAAACGTATTTTCCAACAATTGAATTCAAATGTCCGGCCGGCCAATCAACGTTCGCATGACTAGCTCAAGCGTTAGGTATGTATAAAGGAACATGAATCTCTGCAGCTCATTCAGGACCTGACGACGCTAGCTGTAACGTTAGCGAAACTGTTGCTCGTTAACATGAATCAACGCGGGAAAAACCCGAATATACTGACCTCCATAAATCACCGCGGAAGCCTTCGTACCATGTCACTCTCTTGACGAAACGGATGCAGGCCAACACTTCCACGAGTCATTTAAATAATTAAAATAAAACACAATCCATGGAATGTGTTTTCAAAAAAATATCTTAGTAAAGACAATCGACCTCTTAGTAAACTGTGGAAACACGTTCAATACAAAATTGACTTATTACTGAGAATAAATGCTGTGAATGTTTTTAGAAATTTTATAGAGCGATAAACTGTAAATATCAACAAACGACGCTGACATATCCAGGGCCGTATTCATAGTCGTTACCTGCGTGTCCCCCAGGTGTCTTGGCTCAGAAATGGTATTCATAGTCGCTACCCAGGGGCGTGTCGTCCCCTAACCCTCCTCACAGGCCGCCGATTTCCTAGGTAAGGCATGAAACTTACCCAAAGCTCCCCTAACGCAGTACTGCTGCCCACGCGTGGGACAAATTGATACAACTGTACTATTGGCAGTACACGATAATATCAACAACTTTCCATAGTAACGTCTTCTGTTTACAATCATGGGTTTTTATTGAACCACTCTCGTATTCTCCACCATTAATATTACATAAATATTTAAGTAATATTGTAAACATTCTCTCATATTCCTTCAATCATTTTTCATCAACATCGTGTAACAGTATACTATATTATTGTTTATAGCGTGCTTGGTTACGGTGAAAAATGAGCATCGAAAACATCGAGAACCAGTCAGCGGAACCCTTCATATGTACTTTTCCGCGGGATTGTTGCCAAATCTCTTACCCAGGCGTCCCCTGGCTGGGTGTTACCCAGGTTAAGGTTTATGAATCGCTCAGCGTAGAGGACCCCAAGATGTTACCTGGCTAGGCGATAACCAAGTAATCCCAAGGAATACGACTTTGAATGCGGGCACCAGTCTTTTCATAGCGTCTCCTGTTAGTCTCAAGGTTTTTTCCACATAATCTCATCACAGTGATGGGTTATTGGCGAGCTAACCAGGAAAAAGGAACAACGAGCAACTTTGTGTTCTTGGATGTTTAGCTTAGGGAACCTGTTCTTGGTATAATGCGTTTTCCAGGATTTCGGTCCGAAATCCAACGTCACATCCGATCCCAAGGGGCGTTCTCCGAAAATTGACCACGAGGAGGATTGCATCAGGAGACGGAAAGCACCACAACGCTGGTACACACACAGATAATACAGAATGAGGACACTTGAATCCATATTAAAACAATCCTTTTACTTTTCCACCAATATTCATTAATGTACTACGCGTTTCGCAGCTTGCTGCATCCTCAGGTACAATTGTTTACATGTTATTTATTGATAGTTACAATGGTAACCAATGCCAATAAGCTAAGGGAAACCTATTGTGTTGCTTACTATCGTAACTATCAATAAATAACATGAAAACAATAGTACATGAATATATATACTTTAACTTACAAGTAATCATAATGCAGTGGATAAAAATGTATTAATACACGCGGAACGTAATTATACACTTTTTTAATATCGTTCGGTCTACAATTATATTTCACTCTAATTTCCACTTATCGCCGCCTTGAACAGATTCTTATCTTTCAATCCGAGTCTCCTATTTTGGGTCCTCGTACACGCATGGCGTAATGCGTTCAAATTAGTATTTGAGTCTGGCAAACATCGTCGTCGGCACCCGATGGACGTCTCATAAACCTCTTACACATTTTCTGTAATAGATATATCCTCTCTAGCATTTACAAAGTAACTTTTACATAAAAAAGAGCAAGATATTATTCAAAGCATCAAATAATTCATATCTCCTCTCATCGCTGTTGAATATTCACCACAGTCTCATGTTAGCAACAGTTAACTCCGTCTATTTACAATAACAATTGAAAAGACTGTGATTGAAGTGGCGCCAAGGACTGGGTGAACTAAAAGTTAAAATGTAGGCAACACGTAGCCTAGGCAACAATTCCAAACATTTCCAAATTCATATCTATTCATGCAATTGTACCTGAGGATGCAGCTAGATGCGAAACGCGTAGTATAATCAATAAATATTGGTGGAAACGTACAAGGATCGTTTTAATATGTATTCAAGTATAAATTACTTTCACGAAGTGACGATTGAGGAGGTAAAGTTTATGAATGAGGACAGGTTTCCCGAGTCTCGAAGCTTATCGCCTTCTGGGTAAGTCTGGACCGTCCTAGGAAGGGAGTAGCAAGGGACAGGGATAAGTCTTAAAGGATTCTAAAGGAGCCGGAAGCAGTGAATTTCACATGACACCTCCCTCCGGCACCCCCCAACCCCTCCTCCTACACCTTTAAACCTTATAAACTCTCCTTCCATCCCTCTCATGCGGCGGACGAGAGATGGAGAGGGAGAGAGAGTGAGTGGTGGTCCACCACGCAGCCTCCGTCAATGAACTTCCACGGTCGCTCCCTTCCCCTCATCTTCCTCCCCTTCCCCTCCGGCTCCCTTCCTCCTCCTCCCCCCACCCCCCCAATGCCCCTTAATACTTTTTTTTCCGCCCCGAAGCCCCCTCTTGGCGCCCTCTTCAATGAACTGTGAGCACGTAGCACACTAAACCTTATACGCACACGTTCTCACACACGCACGCACGCGGCGTTGCCGGATCGCTCGATAAGTGGTGGGGGGCCCCTGTTGACGCCATCCCCAACGGCGAGCGAAGAAGTATAAACGACGTCGACCCGCTTCGATGCGAGGAGACCACGAAAATGCGAAGCGATATGTCGACACATTTTGCCGCTCCTCAAGTTCAGGTTACAGTAGGGTTTTATCGAATCGCCAGTTTTTGTCGGATGACCGAATTTAGGATTGATCACTTATTTTACATTCTAAACAATACTAGATATGGACGTGAGCGCTGCGACAACAATTAAAACCTGATAAATACGGTACTTATCTTGATTATTGATGGGCACCTCGTTTGCTTCGGCAGCCATTACAGATGACAATAGACGATCGATCTATAAGAATTCCCCCTTCTATTTTAAATTATTTTGCTTCATTTAGAAGGGAAAAACTTCGCCCATTTAATATTGATGGACGGAAAAGAAATGCAACGATTGAAATAAACATCATTTGTGAACAACAAACACTCATAATTGATTTGTTTTCTAACTAAAAATTAAACTTACCGCTTGTTTATAATTAGTAGTGCAACCAACTGATAGATGTCGCCTAGCAGCTTGTTGATTTGATCGTCTATTGTCGTCTGTAATGGCTGCCGAAGCAAACGAGGTGCCCATCCCTAATCAAGATAAGTACCGTATTTATCCCATTTTAATTACTGTCGCAGCCCTCTCGTCCATATCTAGTATTGTTTAGAATGTGGAATACGTGATGAATCGTAAATTTGGTGACCATCCGACAAAAACTGGCGATTCGATAAAACTCTACAATCACCCAAGTTTAAACTTCGAAGAAGATGAGTGGATTTCAGGTGCAAGGAACAACTTATTTTCAGCATTATTCCACTGGCACACACACACTCAACTGATTGGTGTACTGATCCGCTTGAATACCCTGGCGCTATGACGAATGATAACCTTGTTAACGTCGAAAGAGCGATGAAGCCCATATCACATCACCAATAATCCGCACGGAATTATACTTACAAAGCTATTCCTCCAAACAAAACAATACCCCTTGGCAACTACTGACAGTCTACATGCCCTTTTATTCCGAGTTTGGTTCTGTCACTCATTCTGATCATATCTTCCGCTGGCTGTCGAAGATACCTAGGAAAATGCTGGTGATTTCCTCAACGACAGTCACTGGTGAATTTTACGCAATAAACATAGTTTCTGCCAAAAATTAGATCGCCAAACGAATACTTCTCATAATTTCACACAACATCTACATATCTACATAATACCCCGCGAGCTGCCACATGTGCGTGTGGCAGGGGGTGTTAGGCCACCAGCCGTGTAAAGCTGTAAGTTTTTTGGAGATGAAATGGTGACATGTATTATAGGAGTGTATTTAGTGGAGCTCAGTTTTTATTGTGGTCGCTTATTGTTCGCGGAAACAACGAATTCTTGTGCCTATCTGTTCGGCAGAGTACCTCTTTCATTTTATCGCAAATGAGGAGTCATGATAATATTTTCTATGCCGCCCTGAAAACAACAATAGGCAAGCTTAATGAAAATGTTGCGAGGATTGAAGAGTGATAATTTTTCTAGTAATAACAGCATAATTTAGATGCCATCGTAATACATAAAATACACGAAATAACGTGTATTTTTCAGTAGTATGTAAATATTTGAAGTGCTTGCTAATCGCGGATGATTTGATGACATCAGGAGTTACTAATTCTGTTTTCCCTTTTCTGTATCCATCTAAATCGCCATAGTCGATGCATCCAGATCTCGGATGGTTGGTCCTAACTGTAACTTTCTCATAACAATTTCATCTCATCACTCAAATGAGATAACATCCATCGCAGCTGTCAGTTTTGCTGGATAATTGTATCGCCCGAGAATAATTTGAACCCTTGGCCGGAAATGGCCATCAGTGAAATCGTGGCGCCTGAAAGATTCAAGCACGCACGCACGCGGGTCCATACATCAATATGAATGTCCGTCAGATTCGCTTACCTCGTGTGAAAGTGAGAGAGAAATGTGAATCCATCGCGTTGGAAATGTTAAATTCATTAACATTAAAGACCTAATTTACTCCATCCCCCTCTTCGGTGGTTTGAGCGAGATTTGTCCACAGGTCAATATGTACGTATCGTTTCATAATTTTTATTATTTTTTTAGTTTGAAGCATGGATTATATGTTGTTATACTGATGACGTTATACTAATGAGCAAGTGGAACAGTTTAATTACTTACGTAGCAAGCTGGAGGAAAACGGGCATAGAAGCAAAGACATACGGGAGAGAATAGCGCTAGCTAAGGAGGCGTTCAGTAATAGAAGAGAGTTGATGACGGGGACAACGGGTAAGGAAGTGAAGAAGAGGCTGGTGAAGAGCTTGATATGGAGCGTAGTGTTGTATGGTGCAGAAACGTGTACCCCGAGAAAGGAGGACGAGAATAGGCTGCAGGAATTTTAGATGTGGGTGTGGAGAAGGATGGAGAAGGTTAGATGGACGGAAAGGAAGACTAACGAGGAAGTGCTTGAGATGGTGGGCGAGGAAAGGAGACTTTTGAATGAAATCCGGGACAGGCAGGGTAGAGATGGCTGAAGGATGTAATAAAGGGTGATGGGTTGCTGAAGAGTGTGGTAGAGGGAAGGATGCTGGGCAAGCGGGGAAGGTGAAGAAAAAGAGAATGGGTTTTGATAGACGGGATGATTAAGGGCAGATCTTATGCCGAGGCGAAAAAGGATATACAAGAGGGAGATATGGGCCCCTGAATGCGTAAGAGACCAGGAGGAGATTCTCTGAAATTCAACAAAACCCACCTTCACCGGAAGAATTCACTATAAATAAGTAAAAATTCTAATGGGACAAAATCATAGATTCACATATCTGACGTTCTTAGGCATAATAATGTGCACATCCACGTACTCTAACCTCGGCTCATTTATTTCTCGCCATTCAACGTGAATGCCTTCGCAACAAGTTTTTCCTACGAGTTCGTTAGAATGACCGCAGTGAGGTGTTGACTCATTTTTCGAAATAGTTCATGAAACCTAGAAATTTGCGCTCTGTTCAATATCTGTCGATGTCTAGGCGTTCTATATTTCTCATGTTTTATACAGAGTTCCCCTCGGAGTCCAAACCTGGAACATTTCCTATGTGAGAAGGCTTGAGTTTATTGGCAGTAATGTATCACGAAAAGTAAAGCTGGTCAACGGCTGATATTCTGTAATGCTTGGGAAAGTGAAATATTTGAATTTATCAGTAGAGGCCATATTCATCGTATACTCTGCGAAATGAGATATCTCTTCAACTGTCTTAAGGCGACTGGACCAGTTATCAACGGACGGATATTTTCCAGACGAACCATCTTTAAGTAATGCAGTTTTTCATTTAACATGAAAATTATTTTTCTATACCTTTCCAAATCACCACAGTAAATTTATTAGCGACCATCCTGCAGTGGTTAAGGTTTTATAGGCTCGCGAATGAAAATGCTTTCCCAGTAGTGGAACTTGCAGTCATCAAAGAGGAGCCCTTCGCTCAGAGAATAGTTTCAGACACTGGCTGTTGGTTTCCTTTTAAGGTTGGCAAGTGAAACGCACTTAGCAAAAATGATTTATCTGTCCACTTAATTAATGACGGCATTCTCTTCTGCTTTAAATCGCGTAAGACCTGACGCTCTCTCACAGGGGAGAAAGTTTTGTGCCCGTTTATTCCGAGTGAGGTGCCTCACCTCACGCTAGTGAAGTCAGCCGATATGTTCCCGGAAAAAGCCAGCGTTTTACGCATCATCTTTCTCCAGGGTTGTACTTCGCCAAGAAGAAATCATTTGACTTGACCGGTATTCGAACCCAGATCTCCCAATTGCCGGTCAGGTGTGTTAGCCAGTTACACTACCAAGCCATCTTCCTTCTAGATTCTTCCGGGTTCTAATCCCGGTCAAGTAAAATGATCTTTTCATGGCGAATTTCCACCCTGGTGTATATGCACCCGTGCGAGTGACTTCGCATCACATCATTTGTTAAAATGCGATGATTGGAAATTTGTCAATTTCGTCGTTTTAATAACGACAATTTTGGGTTTATTCACCGGGACAGTGGCTTTTGGTAAGCACGACTTCGTCTCATGTGCTACAATCTAGACTTGAGGCCTGAACATCTAGTTCGCATAAACCCCCCTCGAAATTTGCTTTGAAGGAAGATGGCTCGGTGGTGTAACTGGCTAACGCACCTGACCAGGCAATTAGGAGATCCGGGTTCGTATCCCGGTCAATTCAAATGATTTCTTCTTGGCAAATTTAAACCCTGGTGTATGTGCACCCGTGCGAGTGTCTTCGTAAAACATCATTTGTTAAATGCAATGATTGGAAAAAAATCAAAGCTCCCGGGTACAATATAAGAATTAAAATGCTCGAGCTTCGTGTGAGCGCATCACGCTGGATTTGATATCGTAAATCCACACATCTATTTTTTGCTGGCAATATTTCGTTTAATATTTTTTATTAATTTTGCTCCAACTCAAATGAAAAATATCATCCTTTTATTGATGCTAAAATTGCAGTTCTTATTGCTCTTCGTTTCCAGACATGGAACGAATTAAGACGCTCGGGTCGAGTCAGAAGTATTGCGGTAGATGTTATCTGTTGCATTTCCTCTGAGATATTTTAAAAATAATAGCACAATCGCCATAATTATTTACATAAAATAGTGAGAAAAAAATCATTTAGAAGGCGTTTTCCACGTGAGTTAATCAAATAAGTCAAGTTAGATCGTTGAATTGGAATTTTTACTCATTTACTGAAACTTTCAGTCTTGAAAAAACTAAAGTTAATACGTCATCAATATACTGTGATTTCTCCCATGGTGCTCGCTACTGGTTCATCTATAAAATTAAATCCCATTTATTCCTTATCGTGGCACGTCGGGGAAATTTTATTCAAATTAACTTAAATGCAGTGTACTAGAGTGGAATGTTAAAAACCACGGGTCTGGAACTCTTAATGGTGGATATCGTCCACCGTAAAAAGGGCGACGTGTACGCACATATGATTCTGTTGCTTGGTTTACTGAATCAGATGTGCGCCAATTGGATGGCATGCGAACTCCCATTATGCTTTCTCCACTATCTGATGCACGGCGCTGAAGTGTGCATTATATTCCAAATACTAGTACCACAAGAGCAACTGCGAATATTAATAACAGCTCCGCCCTCTTCGCTAAACATGTGCTATGCAAAGAAATCTTAGACATTTAGATATTATTTAACCATGGTTGCATTGATTGTTATGTTATAAAAAACTATCGTTGATTTATTTTGATTTATTTATATTATTCGTTACATTTTGGCTGTTCGCCGATATGTTAGCATGTTTTTGCAGGCTTATCAACAGACTATATTTGTACCTATATATATATATATATATATATATATATATATATATATATATATAACCTGCAATTTGGGCTCCACCTTGAATGTGCTGCGAAACTTGACGTGTCGGGCGTCTCAACAATCGCTATCTCCGAGGACTCCGGGAACTATTGTATTGCGCGGATAGAAAGCGAGTAACTTAAGCTGTGTCCCAATTCGCCATTTAGGCAGCTAAATCGGCAGATTTAGGGAGGACGCCATCTTGAAGTGTGTCCCAATTCGTTAGGCATCATGGGGGAGCGGATTTAGGTGCCTTTCTCGGGGGTGAAATTTAGGGTAGATGGAGTTTATCCTAAATCCGCCTCCATATTGAATTTCCCATCATGCAAAGCGCAGCATGCGTCGTACAAGGAAACTCGCACCGCTCGTACCCAAGGAAGTAGTTGAAAAGTGGCAAACATGGCAAGTGTTTTGTCTGTTGTGAAAGAATTCTCTAGAATTTCGCAAACCAACACCCGACTACAAAGGAAAAATTTTACTTAGTACACTTAAATAAAACGAATTTAAATCCCAGAACACCGACACAAACTTAAATACCCCGAAAACTAAAAACTAATGAATCTCCAGACAACGAAATGGATGAAAAAATGTAATTTCACTTTCCAAATCTCACAACGCATACGAAGGTAGCCACAGGCGCCAAAAATGTCTTAATTTCAGGTTTCATTTGTTTCATTCAGTCCTTTATTAATTACTCATATGTTTTTCATTCGTGTCCAGCTCGGTAGACGGCAACACTAGCAAAGGATGTCCCAAATCAAGCTCCCTTAGCGAAAGGCATCTAAATATTTAGCTAGCTAACCGCATCCTCCCTAATGCCTAACGAATTGGGACACGGCTTTATGCTGTTTACATGCATGGCGTACAAAACAAGCGACTAGCGGGTGGCGAAAAATCTCTTCCGCGTGCGTTTGTGGGTGGATATCCGTGTCCGGAAGTCACGTGCCGCGGCGCCCGGACAGACAGTGTGTGCGTGCGTGTCGGAGCGACGACGCCTGCGCGCCGCTTCGTTCGTGAATCGTCTGTATGAAAAATTCAGAGGGCGGAAAAGGTTAAGGTGGGGTGAAGGTAGGTCCTGGGCCGTTTGTGCTGTCGGTGTGGCTGACGCCTTTGAAGTCCGTGGCGCCGTCGTCGAAGGGAAGTGTTGCTGAGCGCCGTAGATTGACACTTTATCGTGGAACTCGGATGAGGTGGAGAGCGGTCTAAATTGGGCTAGAAGTTGATTCTGAATTTCTGTAATACCTATAACCACAAGGTAAGTGTATATAGAGTGGCAAAGAGATAGCGAGATTCGGATATGAGTTTTCGAATAATACTTTGGCCGATAGATGGAACAGGTGTATCGAAGTTGCACGACAAGCCAAAACAAATTAGCTTCGGCACACGGCCACTTCATTTAGTGTCGCATAACTCACATGATGTTCTTATGATGATTTATAAGTTCCTGGTGTTTGATTTATAAGGTGCCTGGATGTTTACTAATCGACCCATAGCAACGGAAACAATTCTTATTGAGTCGTGGAGTCCAAATCAAACATGTATTTAAATGTGCCTTCAATGAGCATCGTCTATAATGAATCGAATTCACCTCAATATGATAAGACACGCGATTACCAATCACGGAGTCAACTGTTTACCGATGTATCATAGCAACGACAAAAAAATTGATACTCGATTAAAAGCACGCAACAGCCATGGGAAATCCACTCTTCTGTATGTTGATGCAAAATCACCGAGTACCACTAGCGCCTCCAAGTGGTCATCTCCGTAAGCCGAAATTCTTCCTCCCCTAAGGTGGTGCCACCTGAGAAATTCTTCCCAAAGCTCTCAAAAATTTATGTCCAGTTTTTAGCATTGCTCTGCCATTCTATATATACACTTACTCTATGGTATTATACACCGGAGATGGTCGACATAAATCCTCAGTCTATGATAACATCCGGTGTAGTGGCGCACCTTTGTCCAGCACGCGTGAGAAGTGAATGATTGAATGACAGCAAAGAAATCGAACAGAAGGGAATTAAATCACATTCCCGAGCGCATTATGCTAAATTGTTACCAAAAAAATGGACTTTGGCGCGCATTATTCTTGTCTCCCCCCTATTGTAGCAGCGACACCATCCGTGAATTCATCAAATGACCCGGAGAGATCGGAACATCAGCCGTTCATTACTCTTCATTCGCGTCAGTGGTGATCGCATTAAACGACCTCTCGTGTGAAAATATAAGAATGGATTATTTAAAATTTCGCGCTTGAATGGGGGAAGGCGAGGCGAATTCGCTCCCATGGAGCGGACCACGTGGGAGTTATTAACTCTGGGGGCAATTCATGGGTCCTCACAATATCCAGCAAATGAGCGAGTACAAGCCATGCGTCCTCAAAAAACACTCACTCACTCACGAACCATTCAAATGTTCACTTCGATCGATGTTTTTATTTTTAATTCCTATCCGATAGAGGCCGCACAAAAGCAAGAGCTCTCATCCCTGGAGAATGAATGATGAGTCACGCCCAGCTTCCAAATCCACAACAAAAGTGTTGACCGTTATGATAATTTCTAATGCGCCGAAAATATAGCGTGCCTTGGTAAGTCCTTTTTTCAAGGGTTCTCATCGATCAAATGGAAATTGTAGGGAAAATAGCAGCCCTCCGCAGTACATGAATTATTCACAACAAGACTTCAATCACTAAACAAACTCCAATCGTAAAAAAATACACATATTTTATTTAAACCATTTCAACCAAATTATAGACTGATGTTGTCACATCTGTGATATAAGAGTGTACAATTACCGAAAGAAACAAGGAACAAAATTGCTAACAGCTTTTACATCAAAGTTTCTGTCCAAAAACATAAAAATCAGGAATCGAAGTGCGAATATACAATCATTGTTCGAGAACAGAGTGCGCATCTTCCAAGTCCTGCGTATTTCGTACCCCATTTTCTATACAGAGGGGTTTTATAGCAGAAAATAATCATTAAATTTAAGTTTTAACAACAACTGAACATTAAAAGCAAGACCAATTGAACGAATTAAGAAGTTTTCGGCTAAATTGGCCGTTTCCAATGAAGAACACTTGATGCATGGAATCTTCCTATTTTGATAGGATATTCGAAAAAAGAAACTAGAAGCAAATACAATTCCTTTCAATAACTTACAATCCATTGACGGAAAATAGCACCCCTTTACGTTCTTCATTTCATTTTGGAGTGAAAAGGCTATCGACACATGGTACGCTCAATATTGTCCATTCTGTCAACATAACGTCATATTACTGTACTAATGACTCTCGATATAATAAGATTTATAAGAGATTGTGAGAGTAAACTATACATCACTAAAAATATCAGAAAAACATGAAAAAAAATTTATCAAAGGGAATGAGCAAACAGACTACCTTGGAAACAACAAATAATTCGCTATGTAGCGGCGCTTTGATGAGATGGGTTTCACTTCAATTTACGTTATCCTCTGATGATAGGAAAATTGACGTGGAATTCATCATTTCCTCAATACTATGGCTGATTTAAGGTAGTTTGAGCGAAATATCATTTTACCTAGAAATCAATGTACTGGGTCTCATTTAAAAGAAAAATATCTCACCCTTCTAATGACACCAAAAATTCAACCCCTTGCCACATTACTTTTGGGGATATTTGTCAAAAGATAGAAGCCCTTTTACATGAGAAATGGTACGTGTATGCACTCCAGAGAGACATTATTTACAAAATGAGGTATATCTAACACTTAGATATCGTCAAAAAACTAACAGCGTGTAGTTTGTATTTTTTCTCAACAATTTTTTTAAATTAACCATATTGTCGCCACAGTATGTTTTTGGGTATCACAAAAAAACCATCCGCTTTGGAGGAGTTTCAAAGACACGGCGCGAAAAAAATGAGCTAGGTTAAAGACTTATTTTAGATATTTTCGCTTAATTACTGACGATTTTTGTCATATAAAACTATATTATTGCACCGTTAATAACGCGATATTTAATTCGTGTGTGAAATTGAAACTGGCGAAAAAAACATCTGGTGAAATTAAAAAAGTAGAATTCGAATATGGTCTCTATTATGACTAGTGTACTATCTCGCCCGGATTGCCTTAATTTTAAGTTGCTTAATTTAATGTTCCTGAATAATCCAAAAACTCTTTCTCAAAATTGAAGAAGGGTACAGTGTCTACCTTTGTGAGAGACAGTGATAGGTATAACATGACAACATTTCCTGAGGGTCAAAATCAAGTCCATGTACGAATCCTTTATTTACGATAAATGAAACATTTTTATTTTCAAAACGAGATTAACGAGACGACGCCTTCATTGACGCGATGCCACGAGATCCATTCCCTTCAGACAGTTGAATAACGTCCCCTACATGAACGACGCCAGCGTCGGACAGACGAAGCATTTTCCGCGATTGAGCAGAAGCAAGCAATCGCCGCGTGCGAATTCAGTCTTAATTAAAACGAGCCGCGCGCGTGACCGGAATGCACCGTGCACCACGCAGCAGCGGAAGGCCACTGAAATAATAATACGCCTCTCAAAACCCCCGTTACAGCAACCGACTGGTTGAATAGCGATGCGTTGGCACGCATACGGTACCACCTGCAATGCATGCCGGGAAGAAGACACTCGAAAGGATACGGGGGAAAAGTGGACGGGAGGGTGAACGAGTGGAAACGACTAGGAAGGAGAGAAGAGAGGAAGAGGACGCGAAGAGAAAGCAAATGAAAAAGAGAAGAAATAAACGAAGAAGAGACAGAAAGGATACGAAGCTTTCCCTTCGCCTATCAAAAGAGAATGAAGACTAAGATTTGTCATTTTCCCGGCGAATACTGTAGCTGAAGTCTCCTCGAGTCCTTGGAGAAAGCCGTCGAAACGTCGCGTCGGCACACAAATGTCTTCCCTGGGGCGCGATAACGCGTGCGCTTATCGCGTTATCTTGGTTTTCATTGGCGCTCATGAGAGCGAAGACGTCATCGCACTTCTTATAATTTCGTCGCGAGCTTCAATACACGAATTTTGACTGATGCAGTGAATTTATAAGGCAGTCACTCTGAGCATTGGATTTCTAGAACGGTTAGCGTTTTAGAATAATGATAATTCCAACGGAAAAGATTGGAACCGCGATTCCACCCCAGGATACGATCACAACTTTGTCAGGGAAAAAGAAATGACATCACCTATCCATTTCTCACTGGATCAGCCAACGTCTTTTTCAGATATGTTTCGCCATCACTCGCCCCCATTGCAATGTACTATGGATCATAACTGATCTCATCCCAGCGTTAACGTAATATTCGGGATGAGCATCAATCTATGGCAGATAGCACAGGCGGCATTGTGTCCGACGGTTGATATCTTTCCCGTCGATATAATTCATCTATTTTTCACCAACTATTGTATTTTAAGTGGTTTCCTTTAAGGATGAGTCGATTCCAAATGTCGATTATCGATTCCACCGATTCTCAGGCATATCTACTGTATCGAGAATCGATCGCCTAAGATCGATTCCGATTCCATCGATTCCAGATTGACAAATATTCAAATCAAATTTCATTTTCATCGTTTAAAGGTCTCCAATTTGAAAACATTGTACAGCTGTAACCGAAAATACCAACCAATCATTTTATTACACTTGGAAACTATTTTTTTTTAATTCCAAGTTAAAATATAGTTATACATTGCTGTGTTGTAATTTTTAATTCAAATATGAAACACTTAATTCGTATTTCACGTATTTTAGTCATCACATCATATTTGTCTCAGTAATCTTTAGTGTAGGCTATTAATTTGTGCTTTTTAATCTACTACCTCAAGGAGCTGAGGATATATTTGATATTTGTAAATAAATGTACTTTCTGAGCGACTTAATTATCTTTGTTACTGTATTTCAGCCAAAACTTGAATTTAAATAATAGTCGTACGCTACTGGTATATCAATATCATACATGTTATCAGGAATAAGAATCGATGGAATCGGAATCGAGAATCGATTTGAATGAATGGAATCGGAATCGAAGAAAAGTGGAATCGACTCATCCCTAGTTTCCTTCAATATTTTCCTCTAGCATCATTTGTGCAGTGAAACTCGTATCAGCAGATGTTCTCAATCTCTGCCGACCAGCCGGGTCAAAAGATCGCTTGCATCTTCTGCCCTGATTATCGCCACATTGTGCATTCCGCTTCAATTCTTCCAATCCTACAAATGAGTATCGCCAAATTCTTCAACGACGCGTTCGTGAATTCACCCGAACTGCGACCGCCGCACTCTATTGAAACATGGTCGCACTTTAAGGCAGTCCGAGCGAGATAGTTTCCTAGTCATAATAGAGACCATATTCGAATTATACGTTTTAATTTCACCAGCTGTATGGACACATCAACTAAATATTGCATTATTAATGGACCAATTATATAGTTTTACATGACAGAAACTGTAAGTAATTAAATGAAAATATCTAAGTAAGTCTTAAACTTGACTCATTTTTTTGGCGCGGATCGTTTACAACTCCTTCAAAACGGAAGGTTTTTTGTGATACAAGAACCAATTGCGGTGACAATATGATTATTTTTCAAATATAGTTGAGAAAACATACAAACTACACGCTGTTAGCTTTTTTAACGACATCTAAGTGTTAAAAATACCTCATTTTGTAAACAATGTCTCTCTCGAGCGTATTACACGTACCACTTCCCATGTAAAAGGGCTGGTATTGTTTGGCAAATATCACCGAAAGTAATGTGGTAAGGGGTTGAATTTTTAAGTCATTGGATAGGAAAGATGTTTTTCTTTAAAATGAGACCAAATTCATTGACTTCTAAGTAAAATGATTTTTCGCTCGAACTACCATAGGAGTTCATGTGGCCCAACCTGCGATAAATCGTCCATTCTGGCGAGACAAACTCGGGAGGCTCGCAATTCCAGCAACCGTGCGCCAATATTTACGAGCTTCATCAGAAAACCGAGGCTTACATTTGTCAGCAGTTTATTATACCTCCGGTAGGCTTACGGTTTCGTCGCCGTCGTTCACTTCAGCAGGAGATTCTGGAGGAAATAAGAAGAGGCTAACAGGAAGTCAACCGTCTGGGCCGTTGGGTGGCCATCCTGCGCCGCCGTGTGGGTCATGCGCCAGACAGGGAATAAAACGGGAGTGGACACACCCACGACGAGAACGTTTCTCTCGCACGCTGGCCCCGCGGGTGCATCCGCTCGCGCGCGCTTCTACGCAGAGTGCAGCCAACGAATGCCGTCAAACACCAACCAGGCGAGCCATCTGAACTCACCCGAGCGTCCTTTATCATTGCCATTCATTAATAGCAGACGGGTGGAAATAGAAGTAAAACGAGAAGCTACTACTGGAAACGAGAGTTTGTTAATCACATCCCTTGACGACGTTCATTAATGAAGAATGAATGAATGAATGAAACTTTATTTATGCTCCGGGGTAACCCAGTAGAGCAAGTAAACTGTACAATTTGCATGTTCTGCCCAAAAAACATAACACACACACCAGGAAAGGAAAAGTTAATTTACATAACAATGAATATTACAGTAATATTTATAGTTAGACATTAAGTAAGGTTTTACAAGTGTATTTATGAGTTTTTAAATAACAAAATAATTTGACCTTAAATGATTGAAGGGATGAAGAAGACTTGACATGGGAGGGTGGCGAGGGTTCCAAAACTCGGAAGCAGTGGTGAGGAGGGAGTCAAAGTAGATATATTGGTACGGGCTTGGTGAATGTGAAGGCAGGTAGGGTCAGATCGGGTTAATATTCGGGAAAGTCCTTCTCTAGGGGTAGATAGATCGTAGAGGTAGGTAGGATTGCAATTATGGAAGAACAGAATGACTAATAAATAATCCAATGTTTTAGAAACATCTTCGCTAGAGTAACCGAGTAAAATCACTAGGTCGTTCATTTATATTATTACGTGAACTGTGATTTTCACCGAATTAACAGATATTTCAAAGAGTAAACAGAAACTGATTAAGGGAAGTGCGGCTTAGGAATTTTTGTCGGCTCAATTGAACACTGGTAGAAGTGTGCCCTCAAAGACCCACGATAACCGCTCCAGCCACCTTATGGTAGTTTAAGAAAATATCATTTTACTTAGAAATCAATGCATTGGGTCTCCTTTAAAAGAAAAATATCTCACCCTTCTAATGGCACCAAAAATTCAACCCCTTACCACATTACTTTTGGAGATAATAGTCAAAAAATACCAGCCCCTTTTACATGAGAAATGGTACGTGTATACACTCCAGAGTGACATTATATTAAAAATGAGGCATTCCCTATACTTAGATCTCGTCAAAAAATAAATAGTGTGTACTTTGTATGTTTTCTCCACTATTTATGAAAATTAATCATATTGTCACCGCAATAGGTTCTTGGGTATCACAAAAATCCTCCCGTTTTGAAGGAGTTTCAAACGCACGGCGCGAAAAAAATGAGTCAAATTACATACTTATTTAGATTAATGAAGTTCTCTCGGGATCCACACCAGGTTAAATAGTGTTTAACTGCCAACGTTTCAGCCACAGAAACGTTGGCAGTTAAACACTATTAAACCTGGTGTGGATCCCGAGAGAACTTCATTAATACGATTCGCCAGGAAAATTTGAAATCATATATTATTTATTTAGATATTTTTCATTTAATTACTTACAATTTCTGTCATGTAAAACTATATAATTGCACCATTAATTATGCAATATTTAATTGATCAGTTAGTGATATTATAACTTACAATTCGAATATGATCTCTGTTATGACTACGTTAAACTACCTCGCTCGGACTACCTAAAAATGCGTTCGTGTCCCACTGTTCCCCCTCTCAACGCAGCGATTCATAACACACTCTCTCTTTTTCTCCTCTCTGCGACAGACTGCACGCTGCTATCGCCCTCCGTGGACGACCAAGGACCCTACCCTCCCTCCTCCCTCCCTCCATCCCCCCACCCTCCCCCTCCGTGTCAGTCAACCTGTGGCTCTCCCTCAATTCTCTTCGATTCCACTCTCTCTTATTCGCCCTCTCTTCTCTTTCGTATCTCTTCTTCTGTCTCTCCCTCTGTATATTATATAAGTGTACATACTTATGTATGTACTCGCATACACTAATGCAGGAACACTCCCTCCCCAACCCCCTCTGTCCCCATTCATCCACTCATTCACTCCGCTCCGGATCCGTTGCATGGCAACTCCCCCATCCTCCCTCCCTCTCTTTATTTTTCGCACCCCCTCCCCTCCGTAAAATGCGTGAGACGCCCCTCTCCCTTTCTGGTTGCGGCGACTCCGTCTGTCTCTCGCCCTCTTTCCTCCCCTTCCTCGTCGATTCCCCTTTCAATCATCTTTACCATGCCCTCTCCTCCTTTCCCTCATCTTCGTTCGCTTCGATGGGAGAGGAACAAACGGATGTCCCGAATTTTTGCCTCCTCTTTGCCCAACACGATTCACTGCGGATCGCCCTGTAATATCGAATGCGGGGACGTTTGTGACGAAATATTCGGAAAATTGAAGGGTTAAAAGAAATCCTTACGTTCATGGGTATTAGCGTCTTTGGAAACGTGCGAAAATTTTGCCTGTTTGTCATCGGACCACCGGGTCTCTTTGAGGGTTCGCTAGGATTTTCCTGAAAACGGTGGAGAGAATGCACCTGTTGACAATTCGTTCTGTGCCTTCTGTGCGGCTGAGAACAATCGGGGAATTATTCTGTCAGTCCACTACTTCTATCCTTGTTTCAGGACTCGACCCTTTTTTGCTATTTTAAACACAAATCTAAATCTAAATTAAAATAAATACAAAAACGGCGACAACTGTTTCACTTTATATAAATTTTAAATCAGTTACATTCAAACTACAAATAACCAGTGAATGCCATAAAAAAGTAATCATAAGAACAGATATCAAATACACTAAATTAGGTGCAAGGACACCCGAGTGTGAGTTTAACACTTACACCCCTATAAACGCATAGTTGTGACTTGGATCCACGGCGTGGATTCAGTTACTGGTGTAAAATTATACGTAAATACACGTTTAAAACTCGGAATGATACCATGATATTTGTTAGCCGCCATCATTATGGTATGGAACGTAAAATTTCGCGCGTTTAAGAGAAAATATGTACATACGTAATCAATTTTCTCGAAATATCTGTCCAGTCCTACAAAGCTACGATATAAATGGTTTTAAATTGCCAAGGAAACAAATCGGCTGCGAGTATTTTATACACTCATCTATTCACATTTTTAATAATAAGTGCGAGTGTGGAATGTTTAACATAAATCTGTACCTAAAATTGCTGCAACTATCTCAAAGCTGCGTTCGCCGATTCTGCGTGGCGTTGCGTCGCCGCGTCAACACTTGCCAGCCGGGAGAAATCGGGATGTCCGCCATCGCGAATCAAAAAATTGTTTGGAAAAGGTACAGAATATACAATTACCTAGGACTGATATGAAATTAATGAAAACGTGGGTGGAGTAAACATAAAATCTTCAAATACAGTAAAATATCTTGGAATTACCTTAACATCTGATATATCGTGGGGAACACACATACAAAACATATGTGGCACAGCGTTAAAGAAACTAGGTTTTGTTAAGCGTATAATAGGAAGGTCTTCGGATGAAAAAGTCAAAGAGAGATGCTATACTTCGCTCTGGTTAGGCCACGCCTCGAATACGCCGCGAGCATTTGGGTCCCTGGTCATATAGATTTAACCAAAAAAATTAACAAAATACAAAGAAAAGCAGCACGCTTCGCTTAAAACTGCTACGAACGAACATATAGTGCCTCACAACTTTTGGAGGAATCAAGGTGGGAGCCCCTAGAGACTCGGAGGCTATAAGCTAGGCTTAGGTTGCTTGACAAATTCAGAACTGATACTTTTCAGAGCGACATAGAGAATATTATCATGACTCCTCACCACATTTCTAGGTCTCACAGATGCGATAAAATAAGAGAGATACCTTGCCGAACAGATAGGTACAAAAACTCGTTCTTTCCGCAAACAATAAGCGACCGCAATAAAAACTGACCTCCTTCAAATACACTCCCTTAGTACATGTCACCATTTAAACTCCAAAAATTTTACATCTTTACACGGCTGGTGACCTACCACCCCCTGCCACACGCCCATGCAGCGGCTTACGGGGTAGTATGTAGATTTAGATGTAGATGTAGAATATAGGATTGGATGTTTTCCTGGAGGTTAATTGAAGTGATTTTCTCTCGGGTTACCCTTTTAGGTAGTTCGAGTGAAATATCATTTTGCTTAGAAATCAATGAATTTGTTCTCATTTTAAAGAAAAAAAGTTCACCCTTCTAATGACACCAAAAATTTAACCAGCCCTTTCACATGGGAAGTGGTATATGTATGCACCCCAGAGAGACATCATTTACTAAATGAAGTATTTCTAACACTTGGATGTTGTAAATAAACTAACAGTGTGTAGTTTGTATGTTTTCTCAACTATATTTGAGAATTAATCATATTGTCACCGCAGTAGGTTCTTCGGGATCACAAAAAACCTCCAGTTTTGAAGGAATTTCAAACGCACCGCGCGAAAAAAGATGATTCAAGTTAAAGACTGTCATACAAAAATATATAACTGCACTATTAATAATGCAACATTTAATTGATGTGTCCTACAGCTGGTGAAATTAAAACGTATAATTCGAATATGGTCTCTATTACGACTAGGGAACAAACTCGCTCGGACTACCTTGACGTCAGGTTTTCCTTCTCCCCCAACATTTCGGTGGAAGAATTTTACATCGCCGATCAACAGCCCTGCAGAAGATGCCAAAGCCTTCCATCGAAACGTCGGACGAGATGGAAAAATCAGGCCCGGTCGTAAAACTCAAGATAACTACACTTCAATGATATTTATACTACAAACAAGGCACAATGGTCAGAATTGATACTCTGAAGATGAGGGACAAGAAACATCGTCAGATATGGAGCCCAATGCCCGGGGGAAGACTCTGGAAATTGGATCTCAATGCTGAACATCGGCATTTTTGTAATCATGTCCTCTGGCCACTGAATCCATTTCTCCCTTCAGTACCGAAAGTTAGGTACAAGATAAAATACCTTGAAAATGACAGAAGACACTGTCTTCAGCTATACTTCATGAAATTGCTCCGTTTGACTTAGTGGAAAGTACTAACCTGGAAAATTCCACATAAATTTATTCTCCCGACCAGTTTCGTAACATCGTCTGATCGTCCGATGTAACACAGTTACGTATTCAGTGGTAACTCGGTCACGAAACCGTTAGTGAGAATGAATTAATGCGGGTTTGGTTAAGTTAATTATTTTTATTGTGTGACAGAAGCAAAATACTACAGTTTATCACGAATTGAAGATTCCATTCGACTAGTTCCACTCGAAATTCGACTCGAAGATGATGCAGTAATTGAGAAGTCAATAATTCAGATCTCTTATTCCAGGACAACTGCAAGTATTTTGCTCCAGTTATTATGGAACGGTCTCCACCACATCACACTCGAAGCTGTTTTTTACACAACAATTAACTCCATTCAATGATTGGCTGAACAGTGAGTGCCTTTGGGTCCGCGAAATCGAGCGCATCGACCTTTTACAATAAGGCAAGTTTTCAAAATCTTTTATCGAAGGCGAAGGATAAAATCCCATTAACAGAAAGGAAAGGAGTGTGCCAGCTTCAGTGTGAATGTTCCGCCGCGCCGTGTACATCGGCCAGACAGGTCGGCAGATCAGACAAAAGGTTAAAGAACATTACGCTTGTTTCATAAACTCTAACGACACATCCCATTTCTCAAAACATCAGCGTGAACGAGGACATTTGAGTGACTTCATCCCTAAAATTCTCCATATCGGAAAGAAAGGCCTCCTCAGCCTAGATGCTCTTGAGCAATTAGAGATTTTAAAAACTGTGGGCTTGAAGGACAAAATTGTCACTTTGTATGCCTCCAGTTCTCCCCTCCAAAACCTCCCACTGTTTCTGGCTAACAGCTCATCATACGTCTACTTAATACCCTGCGAGCCACCACGAGGGTGTGTGGCAGGGGGTGAAGATCACCAAACATGCACTATTGACATGCAACTAGTATATTTAAATGAGACATGCTAGAAAGTAAGGTCACATGGAGCTAGATAGTTAGTATCTACATAATAAGGAAGGGATTATTGGTTGTTCTTACATGCATCATGCACTACAGACTAACTATATTTCACCTACCTATCCCTTTGCTACGCTGCCTATTGTTCTCTCTTATAGTACGAGGTAAAAATGACATTTTAAATCTATCGGACCGACAATCTATCTCTTTAATCTTGTTAATCTGATCAAACCTAGCATAATACGCATGGGTTCTTAATATATATATCTAACGTCATCTGTGAACAAATCGGTTTCGAATTCACTTAAAAGGTTTAACCTAAATTTTAACCTGCGTTCTGATAGTAATTCCCATCCTAGTTAAGTCATAACGACCTCATGCGTCACACGACGCTAATCCTTTCCAACACCTACCCACCTACCCCCTCCCCCCCTCCCTTCCCACTCCTACCGTCTCACCAACCTTCCCTAACCCGCTCCTTCCTCATGTATGTGTGAGATACTCACTGAGATAAAAATTTTCTGTAGTCACCTGATGATGACAAGAGTGTCGAAACCTAGGTAGTGGAGGAAAAATTAAAAATTGCGGCAAAATCAAGTGTATTCATTGATTTTATAATGAATCGTTTCCACCAAGTAACGGCCGACAGCACCAACTGCATCGGGGGAAAAGAACGACTCGAAAATGTTCCTTTAAAAGCCTCCTCTAAACACCCCACCTCTCCTTCACGTCTACTTAAAACGAACGCAATCAACCAATCAAGAGACAGAGAGAGAGCGAGGGGACACAAGGGCCAGCACACACGAGGGCCAGCCAGAGGAGTGGAATGTACTCACTGCGCAGATACGAAGGGAGACTGGGTCGAGCGGGGGAACACATGCGAAGTTCGCTACAGGCCGCCAGTGAAGGCTCTCCTCCTCCTCCGTTATTAGAATTAATTAAAGCGAGGGCGTGCGCCGACGGAATATAGGCCCCAAGACTCTCCCTGTTCACTATCTAATTCCTTTCCTTCTCTATCTCTATCACTCCCTCTATCTCTCTCCCTCTCTCTCTCCACGGATGAAAACGATGTTATTAATACCTCACACGTTATTAATATCTGACGAACTCCAGCATACTACGGTAGATCAGATCTTCTTCTTCTCCTCAAAAGATAATCCTTGTTGTTGCAGCCACGACTTCCAACAATCTCTTTTTTCAGCCTTCCCCTTCATTTCATTATACGAGGTGCATCCCATTTCCATCGCCAATACTTTTAGGTACGAAGTTCTCCGTCGTCCTCTCTGTCTTTTGCCTAGAGTTTTTCCTTCCATAATATTTTGTATGAAGTTGTCGTGCCTGAGTAAGTGTCCGATGAGCTTAGCTTTTCTCGTTTTGATCGTTTCCAATAGTTCTCTTTCTGTATGGACTTCATTTAGTACTTGCTCATTAGTTTTTCCGTCGGTCCACCTAGTTCTTGTAACCCTCCTCCAAAACCACATTTCTGCAGCTTCAAGTTAGGTCACTTCACTCGCAAATAGACACTAGATCGTAGATCAGATCATGAGAATGAACTTAATGAAATAGACTGCAGAACAGACAGGTTTAACATGTCATTTTTCTGGTTAGACCACACCTTGAATACGCCGCGAGCATTTGAGACCCTGGTCAAATAGAATTAACCAAAATAATTAATAAAATTCAAAGGAAAGCAGCGCGCTTTGTTAAAAACTACTACGAGCGTACATATAGTGTCTCACAACTTTTAGAGGGATTAAGGTGGGAGCCCCTAGAGACTCGAAGGCTATACGCTAGGCTTAGGCTGCTTAGATATTCAAAATGGTGTGTTTCAGAGCGACACAGAGAATATTATCATGACTCCTCACCACATCTCTAAGTCTGACAGATGCGATAAAATAAGGAAGGTGCTCTGTCGAACAGATAGGTGCAAGAACTCGTTCTTTCAGCGAACAATAAGCGACCACAATAAAAGTTGAGCTCCACTAAATACACTCCTATCATACATGTCACCATTTCATCTACAAAAAACTTACACCTTTACACGGCTGGTAACCTAACACCCCCTGCTACACGCCCAAGCGGCAGCTCGCGGGGTAGTATGTAGATGTACATGTAGATCTGTTAGACAGAGGCAATTTGACGCCTCTCGGACGTTCTAGGTAAACTTGTGTTAAATCTGAATGCGTGGAAAATTAGTGGTCTCAACTTTTAACACAATATTTTAGCGGAATAAAGGAAAATTCACGAAAATGAATATCTTAGACAGTGAAACGAAAGAAATAGCAACTATATTCCGGGCGGAAATATCAAAATGGCGCCAGCGGGCGTTCTCGTGTTAAGGGGCTGTACACACCTCGTCCGAATATGACATTTTAGTTCATCCTTCTGCCGTGATGTAAAAATACACGGTATGCACAATGAAATTATCCTATATTTATATGAAGGAACGAGAATTAGAATAAACGCAAATATTTTAAATAAATAAGCGTCGTGGCGATCATGGAGACTTCCGATAAAGTTTACGTTTCTTCCGCAGTCGACATAATTACACAGAGAGCAACGAGCGAAAAGTTGCAGAACTTATATATCTTCTTCTTCTTCAGTTAGCAGCCCCCGGGGCTGGTTTGCAGCAACTCGCCATTCTTCTCTTCTCTCCGCCATCCTCATCAGTTCGTAATATGAAGTTGTGTTAGTGTCTGTCATTGTCGGTGCTATGATGTATGCACAATGCGTCTGTATGTCAATGTCGGTGCTATGAAGTGGGGGTCTTCCTCTTGTGTATTCCTCCCTTCCATCATCCCTTAGATGACTCTTGCTAGAATGGCCATTATGTCTGAGAGGAGTGAGTCCTATCACATTTGCTCTTCTTGTTTTTAGGCTCCTCTATAAAGTTTCTGCTCTCTCCTGCTCTTCTGAATACTTCTTCTTTTGTTATATGCTCTACCCAACCGATCCTAAGCATTCTTCTCCAGCACCAAGCCTCGAAAGCCATCAACTTCTCTTCTGGTTTCCCTATTGTCCATGTCGCGCTGCCATACAAAGCCACACTCCACACATAAGTCTTCAATAGCCTTTTCCTTAAGTTTAGGTCTATATTTCTGGTTGTAAATAGATTCTTCTTTCTGTTAAAGGCGATCTTAGCCTGAATAATTCTACTAAGTATTTCTCGTTTGCTGGTTCCACCGTGCGCTATCTGGCAACTTATATATAAGCCAAATACTAATACTGATTCTAGAGGCCTGCACAAGCTGATTTGCTTAAATTTCCAGGGCCGAGTCGTGAAATTATAGCGTCGTGGAATAGTTTTTCTGCCGTGGCGTATATACAGCTCCCTCTATTCATCAATCTGTCATACTCCAGCCTATAAAGGAGCCCTCAGCGTATTCAAACGAAACCCACGCCCCCCATTGCCCCCCATTGCCCCCCACTCCAACTGATTCCCTCCGATCTACACGCGCAAATATAATAATAACAAGGGCCGCCCCATCTAACCCCTTGCTGCCACCACCACTCAGCGCCCCCTTGCGACGCGCCCACGAAACGGAAGAAATTCTCTCAATACGAAACCATGGCGACGGACCCTTTCAGGGGATTCTTCTCCAACCGGCGAAATTAACAACTAGGCGCGCTCTACGCCCCCTCGTGCATTAACCAAGGTTTTGAGTTGGGGCGTGGACACTCGTCAAAAGGTCATTAGGTCGCTTTTCAAAAGGTTTGATGAGGGCATTGAAATAGCGGCGGCGAGGAAAGAACACAACGAAGGGCTGCGCAGGCAGGGAGCTGCCCCTACGTCCAAATATTGAAGACAGACCATCGGCCTCGGCGCAACAATGCACACCTGTGCCATGGTTTGAACCAGGGATGTGAAACGTAACCGAACCTCTGAGGCGTTACGGTTCCACGTGTAACGAACTTTTACCGCGGAAAGAAAGGGGTTCGGTCCGAACCGATCCGCTTTTGTTAAAGTGAAGCGGTTGGGTCCAAGCTGTAACGGAAACAATTGTAGCACATTGGACCGCTTATTGAAACGTTTTTCCGTCCGTTCGGTTACAGTAACGGTACAGCCAATGATACTCATTCTCAGCGCATAATATTCCACGCATCCATTACGTGTTCTCTCGAACAATTAACGATAGGGAACCAGGGTGGGTTTTTCATGAGGTAACTTCCTAACATCGCGAAACGGGTTGGGAGACATTGTGAAAGAACAATGAGTAAGCATAGTCCGGCCGAAATTTAGATGCTACTGATGACTTGATTTCTCTGGAATTTTCACTGGGATAGATAATTTGCGTCGTTTATTAAAATTAATATACTTGTCTGACATTTACTTTTAGACAAAAAGGCGTTAAAAAACGGACGAAAACAGAATACTGTATGAGCATTTGAGTTTAGTGCCAACATTTTCTCTTCTCGCGTATTTACATATCTTCCGTACCGAACCGTTTTCTTCGCTTGCGAACCATGACCGAAACGATTTTTTTCGTTTCTGTAACAAAATTCTCGAGAATGGTTCGGCTACAAGTTTGCGACGAAACGTTTTTCGTTACAAGAGTTTCGTTACGGAAGAGATTTGGTTACACGTACCGTTTCTCAGGAACACGTAACCCTGGTTTGAACCGACACCAACCATATCTGTTTTGTTTTGCACAGGAATATATTAATCTCAATGATCTTTCTTTCATATTTTTTTGGCCTAGAAAATAAAGAGTCTGGTGTTTTAGCCGCACTTGATGACCCCCACAAATTGTGGATATACGGTTCATATGAGAATAAATATGATAGAAAAGATACAAAGTGGTAACGAGGACGTTGACGAATACGTGGAGGGTTAAGTGGTCATTTAATTAAACTCCGATGACAACCTTTGCTTGTTCCGCATGGATGTAGGTACACTGTTAGAAAGTAACACGTCTATCCTAAAGGACCTAGCGCAAAAATATTTTATTCTTGGAATTTGCTTCAGACCATTTTGCGAGGTAGCAATGGGTCTTCCGCCATTGAGCTTAGTAACTCCGAAAAAAGAATCGAACATCGAGGGACTACAGAGCCATTGGGACAGCCGTGGAGGCGGTGCCAACGTATTAATGTTTGCAAGGATGGGATTTGGCGGGAAGGAAAACCTACGAACACGCTTCCGCTTTTTCACTTCAGTGTTGGTACTGCTGCAGAGGTAACGGCAATGTCTATTCAGTTGTTTGTTGATTGGTTGTCTTTTCAAATGCTGAGAGCTTATTCGCTCAAAAACTGTGGATCTCACGCAAAAATTTCTAAAGATGTCGTGAAATGCTTTAACGCTCTCTCCGATGACAAACATGACCTCTTCCTAAAACCCTGCGTACTCTCTCATGAGTGGTTGCAATTCAGTCAGCCCGCGGATATTTTCTAGGCTCAATTCAGGGCAGCCATTAGTTCATGGCAGAGGGGGGAGTGATGCGCCCTATTTCGCACAAATATGTTGTAATAGACAACTATATTTGACGAATACTGTTTTTGTATGTGCTGTGATGATTAATAAGTAAATTCGAGGCTACTATTGGAGACGGCTTCAAAAATATGAATTTTGTCCTCTCAGATCTTCATTCTGCCCCAATGTGCGCCGCTTGGGCGTGTGGCAGGGGGTGGTAGGTCGCCAGACGCGTAAAGATACAAAAGTTTTAGATGTGAAATGGTGACATTTCGTATGAGAGAGTATTTGAAGGAGCTCAATTTTTATTGTGGTCGCTTATTGTTCGCGGAAAGAACGAGTTTTTGCACCTATCTGTTCGACAGTGTATCTATCTTCTTTTATCGCATTTGTAAGACCTAGTAATGTAGTGAGGCGTCATGATAATATTCTGTGTGTCGCTCTGAAACACACCAGTTCTTAATATCTCAAGCAGCCTAAGCCTAGCGTGTATCCTCCGAGTCTCTAAGGGCTCCCACCTTAATCCCTCTAACAGTTCTGTAACACTACATGTTCGCTCGCAGCAGCTTTTAACGAAGCGTGCTGCTTTTCTTTGTATTTTGTTAATTATTTTGGTTAAATCTTTATGATCAGGGTCCCAAATGCTCGCGGCGTATTCGAGGTGTGGCCTAACCAAAGCGAAGATGTATCTCTCTTTGACTTTTTCATCCAAGGACCTTCCTATTATACGCTTAACAAAACCTAGTTTCTTTAATGCTGAGCCACATATGTTCTGTAAGTGTATTCCCCACGATATATCTGAAGTTAAGGTAATTCCAAGATTAAATGCTAAGAGCTTATTCACTCAAAAACTGTGGTTCTCCCGCAAAAATTTCGAAAGATTTCGTGGAATTTAACGCTCCCTCCAATGGCTAACATGAGCTACAATGGCAAACATGAGGTTTGGTTGAGCAGGTTATGGTGGAGGAAGAATTTCTTGAGATGGTAGATAGGGAGAACACATGGAGAGGAGGTCATTTCCATGAGAGCGAATGTTAACAGTCCGTTTTTCTACTCGAAAGAAGTTTACTGCTTGAAATCGCTTCAATTCTAACAGTCGAGGAAATGTGTCATTACTTGTGACGTTTCATTATAATTGAATCATCAAGGGTGATATTATTTGATCCTGACGTGCTGATTCCGCCATGTTCTTGACTGAACACTTATTCTAAACAAGTTGCACCTTACAAAAGAAGTATCTAAGTGAAAGTATCTTCGAAAGAGGTAAAAAATATGCTGATACACTTCCACGCTTTTATTTATGTGTCGACGATGGCTTCGGCACGTCATTCCTTCATTAGGGCATAAGATATTTACTACCATAGAGTAAATGTACACATATAGAGTGGCAAAGAGAGAGAGGGAGATTTTGGTTTACGGAGAAGACCACTTGGAGGCGCTAGTGGTATTCGGTGATTTTGCATCAACATACATAAGAGTGGATTTACCATGGCTGTTGTGTGCTTTTAATCGAGTATCAACTGTTTTGTCGTTGCTATGATACATAGGTAAACAGTTGACTCCGTGATTGGTAATCGCGTGTCTTATCATATTGACGTGAATTCGATTCATTATGGACGATGCTCATTAAAGGCACATTTAAATACATGTTTCATTTGGTCTCGACGACTCAATAAGATTTGCTTTCGTTGCTATGGGTCAATTAGTAAACTTTCAGGCACCGAAATCATCATAAGGACATTATGTAAGTTACGCGACACTAAATGAAGTGGCCGTGTGCCAAAGCTCATTAGTTATGGCTTGTCTTGCAACATCAATACACCTGTTCCATCCATCGGCCAAAGTATTATTTAAAAACTCATTTCCGAATCTCCCTATCTCTTGGCCACTCTATGTGTATGTACTTACTCTATGGTAAGACTCAACATGTTAGAACCTCGGAAATCCCGTGAATGTGACGTTTTAGCCCCGCGACAGATCTCAACTTTTGAATCGCCCTATTTGAAATTTTCGTGCATATGACGTCGAAATTTCGCCACCGTTGAGGCTCGATGAATTATCCCCCGGCATTCAATCAACATTCCTTGGAGTGGCAACAATATTTCCACGAGGGGCAGCATTTGCATTCATGCGAAATCCCTCTCAATACGCCGGTGAGGTCCCTTAAGGCAGTTTGAGCAACATGTCATTTTACCAGGAAATCAATGAATTTGGTCTCATGTTAAAGAAAAATATAGAACACCCTCCCATTGATACCAAAAATCAACCCCTTATTACACTACTTTTGGAGATATTTGCCAGAAAATACCGGCCCTTTCATATGGGAAACGGTTACGTGTATGCACTCCAGAGAGAGCTTATTTAAAAAATAAGGCATTCCCTAAACTTAGATCTTGTCCTAAAATCAATTATTGCACCGTGTATTAAAAATGAGGCATTTACTACACTTAGCTCTCGTCAAAAAATCAACAGTGTGTAGTTTGTGTTTTCTCAACTATTTTTTAAAATTAATTATAATGTCACCACAGGAAATTCCTCGGGAATCACAATAAACCTTCCGTTTTTGAAGGAGTTTCAAACGCACCGCGCGAAAAAAATGAGTCAAGTTGAAGACTTATTTAGATATTTTAATTCGATTACTTATAATTTCTGTTATGTAAAACTATATTATTACACCATTAATAATGCAATATTTATTTCGTGTGTCTCACAGCTAGTGAAATTAAAACTTATGATTCGAAAATGGTCTCTATTATGATTAGGGAGCTATCTCGTTCAAACTACCTTAAGGAGGACCGAACTGTCCACTTCCCTCGATTCTTCAGAACAGAAGGTGTTTACAAATCAAAGGTTTATTCCAAGATGTCTCTTTTAAGGCATTGCATGTCCAGAGACCGTTCCTGTATTGACCGCACCTATGAATACGTCAACACTTTCTACCGTTCCTATTCGAAACGTACTAAAGCGCACGTCCGTCCATTGGCCCAAGGGTGCAAAATACCCGGCAAATACCTCTGGGAACCACCGTAGCTTAAGCCAAGCTGCGGGATTTTCTGGCCGTCGGGACTTGCGGGAGAGAAACCGCAAGCAGAAGCAGTTAGGGGAATATGCAACCAACCCCCTTCTTGAATGCGTTAATTTTGCACCGCACCGTAAGAGGGGGTTTAAACCGAGCACACCAACCACACTAGAAAGCCTAGGGTCGAAGATTCGGAGGTCGATGGTTACGATTTCGCTTCATCGCTGGGGAAGGACGAACCGCGGATCGCGCAATGCCTTGTTTCCATTGTCAGAGTGTCAAGCAGCTGGGCTTTGAAAATTCCCCGAGATTTCCAGGTTTTCCCGACATAACTTTTATTTTTCCAGAGGAAATATTGATTTTTTCTCGTTAATTATAAGAGAATGTTCGGTATGTTCTTTGGGTGATTAAACGTAAGGATTATTTGTAAACTTGCAAATTTGGAGGAAAATAAACACAAAACATTAAAATAGTTTGAGAGAAAATCACATCACCACCCTTTCTTAGATTTAAACATTGTCGTGCTGGTGCTCAGGAGCAAGGTTATTTAACAGCCAGACTTTGCTATGAATAGCATTGATATAAAATTATCAACAACTTAAAAAACTGAAGGAATCGACTTTTTTCCTTATTTTGCTAAATGCGACAACGCAAGGGAAATCTGACTTAGCAACTTTCCAATAAAGGCACGTTCTTTACACCACTAATATACAGACTATGACCAATAAGAACACAATATACCTATATGCAAAACATTGTATATACCTACTTTCGGTGATTATAGGAATGCAAAATGCGACAACGCAAGGAAAATTTGATAAAGCAAATTTTTAAGCAAAAGGTTGGATGAACGCAAGTAATTTCGCTGGTATATAGAAATGCAAGGAAACTTGCTCCGTCTACAGTGCACCAGGGAACAAGCAATCAGGTGAAAAAAAACACCACACATGCTGGTTTCTCTTATTGGAACTATATGACTAGCATTCTCTCAACGATTTCTGACCCGAATTTTCAGCTGACTGGGGTCGGCCAACCGTGGATAGAAATTCAACCACAGTTGGCGTTAACAATTGTTCCCGTAACTAAATAGCCGGCGTCAGTCCTCACTGGTGCAAAAGGAGCAGAAAAGAAACATGGCAGATGTATAAATATACTATTCGCTCAGCGGTACTGTCAGAAGTTCAGTCTCCACATAAACGATGCAAGCGCCACAATTATAGAGCGGTGATCCACAGCACTCGTGCAAAGACCCAGCAAAGGCCTTATGGTAGTCTGAGCGAGATAGTTCCTGAGTCATAATAGAGACCATATTCGAATAATACGTTTTGATTTCACCAGCTGTAGGACATACCAATTAAATATTGCATAATTAACGGTGACCTAATATAGTTTTACATGACAGAAATTGTAAGTAATCAGATGAAAATATCTAAATAAGTCTTTAAATGACTCATTTTTTTTAACGCGGTACGTTTAAAACTTCATCAAAAGGGGAAGTTTTTTGTGATCCCGAAGAATTTACTGCGATATTTATAATTTATATAGTTGAGAAAACATACCAACTACCCGCAGTACGTTTTTTACGACATCTAAGTGTTATAAATACCTCATTTTGTAAATAATGTCTCTCTGGAGTGCTTGCACGGACCGTTTCCCATGTAAAAGGGCTGGTTTATTTTGGCAAATATCTCCGAAAATAATGTGGTAAGGGGTAAAATTTTTGGTGTCATTGGATAGGTAAGATGTTTCTCATTAAAGTGAGACCAAATTTATTCATTTCCAGGTAAAATAATATTTCACTCGGACTACCTTTAAAGTCACGAAATAGAGGCGTCTCCAGATAATTGTTCCTCGCCTTGAAAGAACGCATTAACCCGTTTTCCGTTTCGGACCGCGTGGGACATCTCGATACGTACTTTCCTTCCCCAGATCACAATTTTCTCGAATTAAACTCGGTCACTCATCCGCAAATACACCTTACGATAGTAAAACCCCCTCTTATTTAACCACCAGAATCCGAAACAATTGGCCTGTTCTCGCAAACACGCGAGAGCAAGGAAACTATTACAGCGAATAAAATTGAGCAAACTGATGATGATCTCAATGGGCTCAAAACAGCACAAGCCGCCATCAACGAGTTGATCAGAGGGGATAGGACTACTCGTGTTTGGGGCGGGGGGGGGGGGCAAAGAGGGGCGGAAAACGGGCGGAGGGGCAAGGGGGAAGGAGGGGGGCAGCAATTACAGGGCGAGCCATCAGCACGCAATTCCCTCCGGGGCAATCAGGGGCGACGCCAGCCAGAGGTAGGCACTGCACGTGCCTCCACCCCCACGAATAGAACCAATCAACTAACTCCGACGAAAAAACTACCCCAATTCTCTCCCACCCCCCCACCCTCTCCCTCAATACTCCACCAACTACCCTCTCCCGCAACTTCTTTCTCCGTCAGAGAATTCGTCCTTCAAAACAAACAAACGCACACACACAGAAGAACCCTTTCGCTTCAGAAAATAATTCGCCCTTCTACACGCACTGCCCAATCGATTGTGAATCTTCATCGGGTCATTCATCACGAAACTACTCGCACACTACAAGACATACAACGCTAGTTGCTCGATCGATCACTTCCATAGAACTCTGGCCCACACTAGGTGAAATTCCATGGAACTCCGACCCACACAAATACACTCCTATAATAGACGAATGCGAATCATGGGCCTTGGAGAAGAGAGAAGAAAGGTACTTTAAAGACAGCTTTGAGATGTGGCAGTGGCGACGAATGGAGAGACAGAGTTAGGAATGATGAGGTGCTGTGGAGGATTAGAGAAGAAAGGAGTATCTTGAGAAAAATTAAAAAGAGGAAGACTAATTGGATTGGACATATTTTAAGGAGGAATAGTCTTCAGAAATTAATTATGGAAGGGAAAATAGAAGAGAAGAGAGGAAGAGGAAGGAGGAGGCACGGAATGCTGACAGACATCGAAAAAGGAAGGAGCTATGAAGAGATGAAGAGAGAGGCCCAGGACAGAATGCTGTGGAGGCAGCACCGTTGAAACCTGTCCGAGGACAGATGTCACAATGGTGATGATGATGATGAATACATGTCACCATTTCATCTTCAAAAAAAACTTACACCTTTACACGGCTGGTGAGCTGATACCCCCCGCCACTCGCCCATGCTCGCGGGATATTACGTAGATGTAGATAGACTCTGTAATTGTTCTCTGTACTTGTTCTCCATATCTTACTATCATTATTAACAACTCAACCCGCTTGAAATGTCTTGAATGTATGTTTCTCGCACGATTTGGTATATTGTAGATTCATACATCAGAAGCATCAATAACGCTGACCAGTATATTACATGTTAGCACTTTCGTCAACGCGGCACTTGCCTAGTTTCTCGTCTGACCGCGTATTGTTCTCCTGATTGCTTTTTACTCTGCGTCAGTCGGTCGAGGAAACGTCCGAGGTTCTGATTTGGACTGGAATGTGTGCCAAGATGGCCAATGCACAGACCACGGCGCTACCCAAAGCTTCCAAATTCTCGGGGTAATTTTATAGGATACAAAGGGACCCAATGCCCTAAGTAACTTATGCTGACCGATCAATCGTCTCTGACCTATCCGTAGACATTTTCCTCGAAGCAGAAGCGTCAAACTAATATGAGACAGATGTCCTAAAACGAGAGACCACTCCGCAAATGTAAGCTCATCCCCAAAATCCATTTATGTCCCCGACGTAAATTTGCCTCGCGGTGCATCGCCTCGGGCCTCGCAGAGGTGGAAACTGGAGAAAGATTCCTCCCGACATAAAGGTTCCCATGTAATTCATTAGGGAACTGAACTAAATTAAAATTTTGAAAATCAGAATGCCACGAAATTTGCTTGTTCATGCGCAGCCCATCCCTTGAAAACTATTACAGCCAACCAGATGGTATTCAATACCACCGATTAAGTGTTCTCCTGGAAAGGGAATCGAACTGAAGGCTTTTACCTCACATGAAACAAGAGAAAACCGCATGACGCCACTGCTGACTCCAAGACTTCCGCTCGAACTATTACAGCCCAACCAAGAATTATTCCATGACCAACCGAACGTTAGTAACACCTGAAATATCACTCCTATTCTAAGTACACCTGTCACTAATATCAACTAATGACTTTGAGGTATCTTCTTTGCAATGTCACCAGATGACTTTATGGTGTGACGGTGACGAAGTAGTCATTGGTTGACACGCGATTCCATGAAATGGCTAGCTGTGTCTTTTCCAATATTTTCATTGAAGAAACGATGTGGTACACACTCACGTGCATGAGTGCAAGGATGTAATTCACCAAAGGGGAGGAAGCTGGCCATCAAAACATCATTTCACTTGAGTAAGTTTAATGGTTTTTCCAGGGGTTCGGGTTGGTGTGGTGGCCAGAGTACTGACTAACCATACCGGAGGCCAGGGTTCAAATCTTTGCAGAGTAAGATGTTTTTCAGAGGAAACCCAATCCCTACTTGAGTGTCTTGTGGAGGGCACTTCAAGTATAGTACTCCGTCTGTCGGATGCGACCGACGTCTCCTTGGCGCCTTTCGTTAATAGCAGGCTAATGCCGACGCCGGATTTCTATCCACCCTTCCTCCCTTACACCCTATCCCCTATGGCGCAAATGACATTAGCTGACGGTCGCCTCCCCAAATATCCTATGTTTTTTTCCAAGGCGAATTTCATCCCTTAGTGTAAAAATAACGACTTCTCTGGTGACGACTTATGGCGGTGACGAAGTGTCGACGAACGCAGGTAATCTCCCTTAGAAAAAGTCGGTCACGAGATGTCGTTTGAGACTTAGTTGCTTGATTATTGATGTGAAACTCACCAAAGACAGCCAAACGAGCATATTCCCAATCCTCCCAAATAATTCTCCCGTACAATTGTTTACTCCTCTACACGGTCCATCACTACATTGTCACCCTGATGAGCCTTTTCTACACTCAAGTGGGTTTCATGGAGGCTAAACTCACAAATATATGTATTTCATCTCACAGCACTCCTCCTTCTCCTCAGTAAGTTTGATGTAAGAGATTTCTAATGCTCGATCTCAATTGTCTATCTAATGCTTACCTCATGAATAGTAATTGCGTTAATATTGACGATACTATTTATGATTAAATACATTTATAAAAGGGGAAGGAAAGTGGCAGGCAGCATGTGGAGCATATCGAGGAATGAGTGTCTGTCTAAGGAAGCGAAAATCGCTGTGTACAAAAGTGTACTTCTCCCCACTGTGTTGTATGGTAGTGAAACATGGGTATGTCAGGATAGACATAAGAATTAACTAAACGCTGTGGGTATGACTTATCTGAGGAGTGTTTGCGGCAAAAGTAGGATGGATAGGGTCGGGAATGAGTGGGTCATGAATGAATGTGGGTTAAATGCTCCAGTAATGGACGTGTATGAAAGGAGTGTGCTGCGTTGGTCATGTTGAGAGAATGGATGAGAGTCGAAAAACGAAACAGATATAGAACAGTGAAATGAATGGTGCGAGAGGTAGAGGGAGGCCGAGAAAGTTGAGGTTGAATGCGGTTGAGGAAATTCTTAGGAGGAGGATAACTACACGGCGGTCTGCATGGGGTTTTGCCGGTATCCTTCATGCCTCGGGTGAATGCCGGACAATTAGCCATCCCGGAAGAAAAGAGAATCAAAAACCAATGTCAAACACTAAACTGCTACACGCTTGTATATAGTAATTAAATATGTATAAATTCCATTTAACTAAACCTGAAGAGGAATTATGTCCTATAGCGGGGGCCATTGTGATGTATATATATTAATGTATCCAATATTATTAATGAATGTATGTATATATTATTTTATGCAATGGCAATAAACATATCCAATTCAATTCAAACAGTGCGGCATCGGGAATTGTCGTGTTGACGTGAACATGGCGGTGTATTTATTTGTTTCATCAACAACCAACAATCCAAGTTGGTTGTCCAGGCTTCTTGTTATTTATCTCTACACTTCACACACTTAAAAATCAATGGATAAATAAAACATAAAGGTGACTATACATGAAATGGCAAAAATCGATGTGCCGCCACATCACTCCCCCGCTAGTGACGGAATCACGAGGTTCCAACCTGGAGTCGGTTAGGGAAGTGTACTTCCGGAACGGGATGTCGAATGAGGGGATGGTTCCAAGAGGGGACCGTTGTTCCCATATACCCATATGTTTGTGACGCGTGGAGCAGACTCTGTTTGCGTACTCCACGTCTCTACGGGGACGTCGTCGTCGTCAGTACTGAGTCATGGAGACCAAATTAAACATGTATTTTAATGTGCCTTCAATGAGCATCGACTACAGTGAATCGAATTCACATCAATATGATAAGACACGCGATTACCAAACACGGAGTCAACTGTTTACCGATGTATCGTAGCAACGACAAAACAATTGATACTCGATTCAAAGCACACAACAGCCATGGTAAATCCACTCTTCTGTATGTTGATGCAAAATCACTGAGTACCACTAGCGCCTCCAAGTGGTCTTTTCCGTAAGCAAAAATTCTGCCTCCCCTGGGGTGGCGGCACCTGAGAAATTCTTCCCAAAGCTCTCAAAAATGTATGTCCAGTTTTGACCATTGCTTTGACACTCTATATATGCTTACTCTATGGTTATACCAGTAAACATTCAACGGATTCAAGTTTCATACGCAGGGGAATGATAATAAAATCATTTTTCACCCTATGACCATCTCAACCCTAATCCGCGGGAAGGGCGCTGTCTTTTACAAGATGTGATTAATCACAATGACTGCCCGCAACTTTTCTCCCGTCAGTATCGGCAAACGCGTTAATCCTTCCTCAGAATCTCATCCTCGGCAACTCAAAATCAGTCCGTAGTGCGCAAGGGAAACACGCGGCCGAAATGACTAAAGACCACGAAATATAAATTCTATCCATATAGCGTTTACAAGATAAATGAATGAGGGAAATTAAAATTATAGAATTCCAGTATTTTGCCATAAGAGTATAGAGAGCAAATTTATTAGCAGTAAAGAACAATTGAAGAGAGGCGAAGAAAAGTCACTCCATAGACAACAAACGTATCGGAGAATTAAAATGAAAACAGACTGTGAAATATTCATGAATGAAAATTAGTTCCCGGAGTGGTCAACTGCGCGCATTCTCGCTTCCTAATAAGGATGAGTCGATTCTCGATTCCACCTATTCTCAGGATTATAATCGGTATCGAGAAAGGATCGCCTAAAGTCGATTCCGATTCCATCGATTCCAGATAAATAAATATTCAAATCAAATTTAATACATCACATCATGTTTGTCTCAGTAATTTTGGGTGTAGGCTATCAATTTGTACTTTTTATGAATATGCCTCAATAAGCTGAGGATATATTTTCTATTTGTTAAGGAATATACTTTGTGGGCGACTTAATTGTCTTTTTTATTTTATTTCAGCCAATACTTGAATTTAAATAATAGTCGTACGCTACTGGTATACCAATATCCCACCTGTTATTAGGAATAAGAAATGACGGAATCGGAATCGAGGATCGGGAATCGATTTGAAAGAATCGGAATCGAGGATCGGGAATCGATTTGAAAGAATCGGAATCGAAAAAAAGTGGAATCGACTCATCCGTACCTCCTTGGATGTGGTGGCGACCTCACAGGCTCCAGCAAACGGATATAACATCCAAGGAAGGTATCATGAGCGCAAATTACCCGCTTCCGGAACATTACAATCATAAACTCATAGAGATGTCTTACTCATCGAAAGCAGAATATTCATGAATCACTTTATAATTAAAAGAAATAGTAAGAACCTCTTAATTACGAGCAAATTTTTACAATTCAACAACAATACATGGCCTGAAAAAAGGATGATACATGTTGATGACATCACCTTTGCACAACTTGGTATTATGAAATAAAAGGCGACGATGGAAATGTCAATCAGAAATATTAATTATAAGAATAGAACAACAAAACCCCTTGAGTGTGAATACGTGCTATGAAAACATACGGATAATTCCTCATGATTAAAGTTGCTACCGGAAATGGTAAGACGAAAATTGCGCGTCAGCTCATGGAATGAGTAACTGCGAGAGGCAAGGATATTCTAATAAGCAACAAAAATACATGGATAATCATCATGGCCATTGTGACATCTGTCCTTGGACAGGTTTCAACGACACTGCCTCCACAGCATTCTTGTCCTGGGCCTCTCTCTCTCTTCATCTCTTCATAGCTCCTTCCTTTTTTTATGTCTGTCAGCATTCCGTGCCTCCTCCTTCCTCTCTTCCCTTCTATTTTCCCTTCTATAATTAATTTCTGAAGACTATTCCTCCTTAAAATATGTCCAATCCAATTAGTCTTCCTCTTTTTAATTTCTCTCAAGATACTCCTTTCTTCTCCAATCCTCCTCAGCGCCTCATTATTCCCGACTATTGTCTTCCCACCCAATTCTCTCCATTCGTCGCCACAGCCACATCTCAAAGCATTCCAAGTACTTTTTTCCTCTCTTCTTTTAAGTCCATGTTTCGCATCCATACAGTACAATACTCCATATGAAGCATTTTGGAAATCTTTTTGTTATACTAGTCCTGACATTCCTCGATGTCGCCAGTTCCTTAATCTTGCTAAATGCTACTTTCCCCAGCGCAATTCTAATTTTAATTTCCTTTGTACAATTGCCGTTCTGAGTAACTGTACTTCCCAAGTACTTGACGGAACTTACTTGTTTTAATTGATAGTACCAAGTAAAAATTTACAGAAAAATTGGAAAGCTGTATAGATCGAATGAAAAATAATGAGTACATGTGAATACAAAATGGGTACAAACATTTTGAAAATGGTGCGCATATACCGAGCATAAAAAAACTACACATCAATATCAATCGTTGGAGCATTAAAATTAAAGCCGAATTTCCATCGGGCCTTTCTGAGAGGCCACGTTGATTTTCCTGCCCTTAGGCTTTGAAAACTGTCATGATGAAAATGATATACAATTTTAGTGTTTTAAATCTTCGCCTAAGTTTCTTCAAATACATCTACGTAATACCCCGCGAGCCGCCGCTTGGGCGTGTAGCAGGGGGTGTTAGGTCACCAGCCGTGTAAAGGTGTACGTTTTTTGTAGATGAAATGGTGGCATGTATTATAAAAGTGTATTTAGTGGAGCTCAATTTAAATTTCGGTCGCTTATTGTTCGCGGAAAGAACGAGTTCTTGTACCAATCTGTTCGGCAGAGTATCTCTCTCATTTTATCGCATCTGTCAGACCAAGAGATGTAATGAGGAGTCATGATAATGTTCTCTATGTTGCTCTGAAAAATATCAGTTCTGAATTTATCATGCAAACTAAACCTAGAGTGTAGCCTCTCGGTCTCTAGGGGCTCCGACCTTAACCCTTAAAAAAGTTGTGAGACACTATATGTACGCTCGTAGCAGTTTTTATCGAAGCGCGATGCTTTCCTTTGCATTTAATTAATTTTTCTGTTAAATCTATTTGACCAGGGAAGCAACTGCGGAAAGGAAACATTAGATCACCTAGGAGCACTTGTTTGAAGAGATTATTCATTTTGCACGCAAAGCTCTGAATAACAAAATTAATTAGGAGAGAGACTTTGTACTTTTAACTGTGCTTCAGTGCATTCGACGGCTAAGGTCAATTTCCGTTCTCACGGCAGCCATTTGCAGACTGGCTGCACAAAGAGCGCTGCACACGCACCAATTAAAAGGACCGCTACTTCTAATTGCAGCCAACGGCGTCCAAAAAGCATACATTCTCTATGGTTTCAGGCTTGATGGAGTGGAAACGGAACATAACTCAGTATGAAAATATAGGCAACTTCCGCAGTGATAAAATTTATTGCGACCGGTTTCGCTTTTTACAGCATCTTCAGGTAAACCTGAACCATTTTACAGCATCTTCAGGTCTCTGAAGATGCTGTAAAGTGCGAAACCGGTCGCAATAAATTTTATCACTGTGGAATTTGCCTATTTTTTCATACTTAATTAAGCATATATTCGTTGACCAAACGGGGAGACCATGTTTCCATACAGCCAGACATTTCCACTCGCCAAAAAAACGACAAATAGCAGCCGATTTTGTAATTACCTAATGAGATGGATAAACATGTTAATTTGCATTCAAAACTTGCCACGGTCAACTGCGCTGTGTTACCGCATAATTACTGAAAAAAAGGAGAAATAAACAATCCATCTGATCAAAGGGAAAAATATAAGTTAAATCTTTCATGCAAGATTGAAGCTGGCTATTTAGTGTTACGATAATAAGACAAAGCAAGTAAAATCATCCCGCTTGAAATAACCAGTCTGGTTTTGCTTTCTGTACGGCTTAGTATCGAGCAGAATTCATTAATAATATCAATGATAAAACAAGCCAATATTTGTATCTTAAGGCAGTTTGAGCGAATTATCATTTTACATAGAAATCAATAAATCTGGTCTCATTTTAAAGACAACTATATCACCCTTCTAATGACACCAAAGATTCAACCTCTTACCACATTACTTTTGGAGATATTTGCGAAAAAATTCCAGCCCTTTTACATGGGAAATGGTACGTTTATGCACTCCTGAGAGGCATTATGTATTAACAAAATGAGGAATTTCTAACCCTTAGATGCCGTAAAAAACTAACATCGTGTAGTTTGGATGTTTTCTCAACTATTTTTGAAAATTAGTCATGTTGTCACCATTGTAGGTTCTTCGGAATCACAATAAACATTCCGCTTTGACGGAGTTTCAAACGCACCGCGCGAAAAAAATGAATCAAGTTAAAGACTTATTTAGATATTTTCATTTAATTACTCACCATATCTGTCAGATCAAACTATATTATTGCACCATTAATAATGCAATATTTTATTGATTTGTCCTTCAGCTGGTGTAATGAAAACGTATAATTCGAATATGGTCTCTATTATGACTAGGGAACTATCTCACTCGGACTACCTTAAGTCGTGTACTGCACGTAATTGTACGTAGCACCCTCATAGTTTCTGGTTGGACCGCTAATTGTACCCCTGTTGAGCCCATAGCAATAAACCATTCAAAAGATACAATAATACAGGCAGGTTTTTGCAAAATCAATGCGCCATTATATAATTAGCTACGGCTTGTTTGCGCCCGAATTGTATAATCAAATTTCGTGATCTGGAAGAATTGGAAGAATGGCGAGGACTCGGAAAAAATCCATCTCCCGCCCGTCGACTTCCATTGTCGATCGATCACTCTTCACTCTAATCATATTACAGACAACGAACACAAATTCACAATTAGCACTCAAAATCAGTGATATTTCCGGGTCAGGTAAGAATATTTGACATCATGCCGATGAATTTTAGTATGAGAAACAGTATTTGAATTAAACAATGGAGTAAGTACATATAGAGTGGCAAAGAGATAGGAAGATTCGGATATGAGTTTTTAAATAATACTTTGGCCGATAGATGGAACAGGTGTATCGAATCAGCACAAATCATAACAAATGAGCTTTGGCACACGGCCACTTCATTTAGTGTCGCATAACTTACATGATGTTCTTATGATGATTTCGGTGCCTGGATGTTTACTAATCGACCCATAGCAACGGAAACAAATCTTATTGGGTCGTCGAGACCAAATTAAACATGTATTTTAAGGTGCATTAATGAGCATCGTCTACAATGAATCGAATTCACGTCAATATGATAAAACACGCGATTGCCAGATACGGAGTAAACTGTTAACCGATGTATCATAACAACGGAAAACAATTGATACTCGATTAAAAAAACACAACAGCCATGGTAAATCCACTCTTCTATATGTTGATGGAAAAATCACCGAGTACCACTAGCGCCTCCAAGTGGCCTTCTCCGTAAGCCAAAAAGTTTTCCTCCCCTAAGGTGGTGGCACCTGAGAAATACTTTCCAAAGATCTACCCATCTATTCTCATTCTTCTCTTCTGAGATAAGACAGGACCTGCGCTTCGAAGCTCTCTTTTCTTAGGATTTGTAAAATTTATCGCACAGAGTAAATTTAAACTTAGTTCTGCCCTGTATACATTTGAAAACTTCGTATAAATACTCCTATTAGTGCAATCGTATAGGAGAAAGCTTTAAGGTAGTCTGAGCGAGACAGTTCCCTAGTCATAATAGACACCATTTTCGAATAGTTCGTTTTAATTTCGCCATCTGTAGGACTCATTAATTAAACGTTGCATTATTAATGGTGCAATAATATAGTTTTATATGACATAAATTGTAAGTAATTCAATGAAAATATCCAAATAAGTCTTAAACTTGACCCATTATTTCGCGCGTTGCGTTAGAAACATCTTCAAAACGGAAGGTTTTCTGTGATACCCAAGAACCTACTGCGGTGACAAAATGATTAATTTTCAAACATGGTTAAAAACACAAACTACTCACTGTTAGTTTTTTTACGACATCTAAGTGTTAGAAATGCCTCATTTTGTAAATAATGTCTCTCTGGAGTGCATGCACGTACCGTTTTCCATGTAATATGGCTGGTATTTATTGGCAAATATCTCCAAAAGTAATGTGGTAAGGGGTAGAATTTTTGGTGTTTTTGAATGGGCGAGATTTTTTTCTTTAAAATGAGACCAAGTTCATTAATTTCTAAGTAAAATGATATTTCGCTAAAACTACCTTAAACCGTGGATCTCACCACGAAATGAAAACCAGAAATTACACTGATTCCAGCCTCTTTTGCTATTTTGGCAGGATTAGATGTCATGATTCTTTAACGAACTGAGAGATAAGTGTAATTATCTCCAGACTTAAAATACTTATTGTAAATGAAAAGATAACTTAGTCATTCCTAAGTAATTCCATGAAAACACTGAATAATGCATATAAAATCCCTCATTGTGAAGTAGTTCACTTAAAAAATTTGGTAAACGAGGGAAAAAGCAGAAGTTATCTTTGGCGATGTTGCCACATTCACCATAGTACTTACGTCGGCCACGTGCTCCGACGAAAAGCGGAAGACAGTAATTCAAATCTAAATATGCGTGTTTTATCATCGATGACCTAAGCTGGAAAAATTTAGCAGGTGCCTCAGCAACCCAAATTAAGATCGAAAAGTTGTGTGAAGAAATTCCATCGCACTGGAATCAAGAAATGGATTGCATACATACATACATACATACCAATCACGCCGTTTCCTTCCGGGGTTGGCACAGTCACAAAGTTTCACTCATAAAAACATATTTGTACACCTAACTCTGCTTCAATAATTTCCTCCATACTGACCTATCCTTGCAAACCTGTTTAGCCTCAATTACCCCCATTCACTGCTTCATACACGCCCTCCTGTTTTTAAGACTCCTAATATTTCCTCAACCACATGCAACCACAACTTTCTCGACCTCTACCTCGAGCACCATTCATTCTACTCTCATATATGTTTCCTTATTTGACTCTCATCCATTCTCTCCACATGGCCAAAACTACGAAGGACACTTCTTTGATATGTGTCCATTAACGGAGCATCTAACCCACATTCGTTTATTACCCACTCATTCCTGACCCTATCCATCCTACTTTTGCCGCAAACACTCGTCAGATAACTCATACCCACGGCGTTTAGTCTACTCGTATGTCTATCCTGACATACCCATGTTTCACTACCATACAACAAAGTGGGGAGAAGTACACTTTTGTTCAGGACATTAGCGAAAAAATTTAAACATTTTTTAAACTAATCTTCATTAAATGACCCATGACAAGGTAATATTATTACGCCATTCGATATAAGAAATTTTACTTTATAACATAAGTAAAAATCAAGATAGGTCTTCGGGCACGCCTTAAATAATGGTTACTCTCTTAACATACAAGAGGAGTGGAAACAAGCCATTGCTGCATTACGAGGTGGTGGTGTCACTAAAATTGAGGTGAAAACAATGCATCGGAATTCAGCGTTTCGGCGAAGCAGGTCACAACGTACAGGTTACGAACATAAACAAGCAGTTGACGTGAGAGAGCGGAAAAATGTTGGACTTAAATATCAATCACTTACGTCCGGTTGCAAGACCATTTCGTTATTAAATCAATAGTCATGAGATCCATAAAGTTATAGATCTCATAAAAATATTCTGGTTGCAGGAACATATCCACTAGCTATATAACTTATTTACCAATTGTTAATAGCTTCAAAAATTTGATCTAATCTTCTTCCATCCGATAATATTTATGAAAGTTTACCCAAAGGATAATTGCTAATGCACGTAATTATTAGTCAATATGAGTAAATTAACTGTTCATCTGTCTCAAAACAACTCTTTAATCAGGTAATTCAATCTCCAAGCGGTTCATTGCGCATCCGCATCACGGCAACTATGGAACTCATAACTCAATGCTATAAGTTATGAAACCAAGGAATTTATCGAATGTTTCTGCAACAATTGGATGCAATCGTTGCCGTGGTTTATGTATCCCATACCTTTAGAGAGTGCATAATATGTGTCGTTCCTGCCACTGGCCATTAGTGTCATAACAATAAAATATCACCGGAGAAGAATAAACGATTCAGAAGGAATGACAGTTACCAAACATTTGACTGGTATTACCCAGAGTGCCGCGAACTTTAAATTATCACACGCCAGCGCAGCGAGTTTCAGCTTTTCAAGCGAGGTAAAAAGTTAAAAGGTAGAAAAGCAGTAATTTTTGTACGTTGTCGAATCTTAAGAAACATTTGCCAGTATCTATTTTTTAGTTCGGAGACGAAGAAATTGAGTGTTTTTGGAAGAATCGGTAGAGGGGTGACGTCTACACAAACTTGGGTCCGATTCATGCAATTAAAAGCCAGCACTACCTATCCATTTTTTCCCACTCTACGGCAAAACTTAAGAGATGAATTCACTTCCTTTTCCACACTCACGGTCACGTCCTCCACCTCAGCCAATCACTCTGCTTCCAGATTTCAAGCTATCCGGGATTAGCCACGGAGTTCCACTTTTACGGAGTCACCCGCAATGCACAATTGTGCGAATTTCCACAGAAATAAATCATCCGCCTTGTCCAGAAGTCGAACCCGGATTCCTCGATTTCCGGCCGAGTGCTGTACCCAGTTAAGCTACCGAGGCGTCCTCTTCCCCTGTGGATTCTTACACTCTCATAGTCAAGGTGGATGATTTTTTTCTCTGTGGAATTTCGCACTAAGCTTCCAGCTAATCCTCTTCATGGCTCCTGATCAATGGCCCTGGAGACGAAATACACTGATCAGGATTTCTTGAAGACGATGAGCAGGTTGCTTATCGAGACATTGCGTTGGCAGAGGTGGAGTACCTATTGCGTGATGCGATCACAAACGAATATATCTAAAAACAAGCACTACTTACCACACGAAAACATATAATGCAGTTTTCACCCAAGAGAAGACAATCCATTCTGATGTGAACTCACCTGTGAAGAAAAGAAAAACCAATGAAAATTTATATACTTTGTAATCGGAACGATGAATGTCAGGAACATTGAATTAACAGTTATAAAAACAAGAGATTTCATTTAATGTACGCACTCCTTCGCTAAATTTAAACTTACAAATCATTTTATAGGGTGGCCACTCAAGTATCAACCTGAAATTCCCTGACTTTTCCAGATTTTCCAGACTACTTTCATAATTCTCCAGAATGTTTGATAATATGTACTTTACGGAATATTAACGTATTTACACTTTATAAAAATATGATAAAAAGCTGTTAAAGATTCACTCCAAAATAAAATTAAGTAAAATTATGATATAAATTGTATTTTATAGGTTATGGAGCATCATCTGAATGGCATAACATTAAACATACTTACAAATGTTTGATGAATTTTATGACAAGCATATAACTTCAGGAATAAACACCAATTTCAAAATGGATAGTTCATTGTTTTATTAAATAAAACATTTAAAACATAACTTATAGTCCTGGTTCGCACTAGCTTGGCAGAAAATCTACCGATTGTTTTTTTTTTCTTCAGCATAGTTCGTAGGCCCCCTTTGGTTTCTTCGCACAACTACTGGATCGACGGCCATGTCAAAAATGTTGCTTCGGTAAAATCCGTCCAGTGTGTAACAGGCCATATGAACCCCTTCGGTTGAGGGGAACATTTCCTGCAAATGAATGGTTGTTCAACTTGGATTGAGATTGGACTAGCTCAGTGTTAACTCAATGATTCAGTGTATCAAAATGGCAATCAGCAAAGCGCGGGCTGTTCAAATATCGAAGATATACCTATGCGTAAGAAGATGAAGAAAAATCACCATTTGACTTTTACAACAAGATGATTTTTCCAGATTTATTTTTAATTTTCCCTGAAATTCGATGACTTTCCAGACACAATGAAATTCCATGACTTTCCAGGTTTTCCAGAAGTGTGGCCACCCTGTTTTAGTAGGTATCATTGTCTTCTTCTTGAATCGCTGGACAGAATCCGATCCAGGAAAACGGAGGAATGACAGATTTGGAAAAATTGCTCCAAGAATGCTCATGCAGTCTCTAATGCCTGTGATAATTTATGGGGTAAGTGCGCCGAAAAAACAGCAATATCATATTCCGTGTCATATCCGCGAAAATTACGAGTGAGATCTTCCGACTCGGGCGCAGGATTGTCAATAAAAATGTTACAGATGAAAGCATTTAATAAACAGGGCACTTATACACGAGTGAGTTTCCGTGACAACTACATGGTGACGAGCGCTGACTCTTTTTTCATCCTTGCTAATATTAATAATCCCATTTTACGTTTTACTTTTCAACTTTAATAATGAAATTAATTACTTTCACGTCTCTATGAAATGCGCTAAATTGAATACGAATCAGAATATAACTCACGGTGCGTCGACACACATAGCATTTTACTCTCTTTTCAATTAAAACTGCAAGCCCGCACGAATTGCCACATGTCGCAGTCAAATGGTCCCCCGCCCTCGGCCCCTCCACCCCATTCGACTCATCCCACTCTATAATTCTCCCTACAAAAAAAAAGAAAACATATCGTCTCCTCTCGTCCCCCGTGCCATATCAGCGCTGCCATGTTGCGCGAGGGCCAATGGAGTCGCAGCGTATGTGGAGTGCATTATGCATGTAGAGAGGGAGCACAGTCTCGAGAGAGTCTCTCAGTCGATCCAGCAGGCGGCTCTCCTATCGGCCATATCGCCACGAAAAAAGGGTTTCGGGAGCGAACGACAAAAAAAAAACAGAAGAAGAAAAGTGCAGTCGCGACGTCATCAATCGGGAAAATGCGCGCGAGAGAGAGAGAGAGAGAGAGAGATAGAGAGAGAGAAAATGGACATTCTTGTTGCGCACATGTTGTGCCTCCAATCTGTTCGACTCCACCGAAATGCAATGACGAGAAGGTTGACACGATGGAGGGAGAAAAAAAACCTCTTTTTATCCGATGACTGGGAGAGAAAAAAATGAACTCGTGCACTCATCCAACAAGGGATGACAGGGGCCATCTTTTTGTTTTGGACGATGGATGGACCATCGGAGGGGGCGAGAGGGCGAGGGGCGACGGACATATGTACGATGATGACGTCCGTTGGGTTTGCGAGATGGGCGTATTTTCGGAGGCGTTGAGCATTTGAGGAACGGAGATGGTAAGGACTGAGGCAAACCGGGCGGCGTCATGGTCACGGCCGACAAGAATGTGAAAAACAACAAGAGATCACTCAGTTAAAAGTTCCATTCGACGGGCAGAGCACTTGAACCCAAGGTGCTGCTAATTTTAAGTTTCGCGGAGACAACCACTCATATAGCTACAGTATTAGCTCGGAGTCGAACCCGGGATCACATATGAGGCAGGAAGCGCCGGTACTGGAACCGATGTTACCATGTCTGGGAGACTTAAAACGTTAAACCCATGATGTAGCCGATAACATGATTTATGATTATTGTTAACTTTCGAGTAATTGCAGAGAAGTTGAGAATGGTACATGAATGTGAGAGTTACACCACTGGGCGGATATATATTCACACACTAATTACCACCCCGAGAGAATAGCCAGATATAAAATCGGGTTTAAAAATCACACGTGCCCTAATCCGCCCCCCTCTCTCTCTTGTACCAACTTGTGTCTCCAATGGTCCATTGAGAAGATTTTCAACTTTCACATCGCATTCCACGAGAGATGAAAAAACAACGCCGTCTACAATTAGAATAAAAGACAGGATGTGGGGAATGCAAAAAGAGTCGCCGTTCGAGAAAATATCCTGATCGCTATTTTAAGAGGAAATTGTAGAGTATTATATTAGCCATTAGTTGGAAATAACGAACAGAAATTTAAATTTATATTTAAAGTTGAAAATCAAGTATGTACCATGAATCCCATATGCGTCACATGCAAAATGTTTACCTTGAAAATTCGTCATATGCACGGAGTGTTGGATGTCCAAATATTTGGCAACGAAATACGTCACTGTGCACAAAATCATTTAGACCTTCAAATGGAGATAAACCGACGAATTTAAGGACCACCGAACTATTAATTACTGTTGTCATGCCATTGGTGACGAAGGATACAGATATTTATCATGCTTCAATCACTGCCCGTCGAGGTGAACGAAAAATTTGTTTTTGTAGAAAAATGATCACAATATAACGAGAACTTCCATCAGAATAAAAGTACCAATCGCCGATTTCCCCTCCGGTAATAAATCGCATGAAGACATGCACAGTAGGGATAGGATAATAATAGGGTGGACAAGAGACATCTGATATATACTGTGGGGATTACACACACATAACATATGTGGCGCAGTATTAAAGAAACTAGGTTTTGTTAAACGTATAATAGGAAGGTCCTCGGATGAAAAAGTCAAAGAGAGATGCTATACTTCGCTCTGGTTAGGCCACACCTCGGATACGCCGCGAGCATTTGGGACACTGGTCATAAAGATTTAACCAAAAAAAAATAAAAAAAATACAAAGGAAAGCAGCGCGCTTCGTTAAAAACTGCTACGAACGAACATGTGGTGTTACACAACTCTTAAAGCGATTAAGGTGGGAGCCCCTAGAGACTCGGTGACTAGATGCTAGGCTTAAGTTACTTGACAAATTCAGAACTGATATTTTTCAAAGCGACATAGAGAATATTATCATGACGCCTCACTACATTTCTAGGTCTGACAGATGCGATAAAATGAGAGAGATACACTGCCGAACAGATAGGTACAAAAACTCGTTCTTTCCGCGAACAATAAGCGATCACAATAAAAATTGAGCTCCACTAAATACACTCTCATAATACATGTCACCATTCCATCTCCTAAAAAAACTTACACCTTTACACGGCTGGTGACCTAACACCCCTTGCCATACGCTCATGCGGCGGCTCGCGGGGTATGATGTAGATGTAGAAGTTCCCGATGACTTCCAACCCGAGGGCCCGGGCTCGACAACCGGCCGTGACGGAGATTTTACAGTGGGACCCCGATACCGATCTTCAGTGGGTGCCGCGTAGATCCAGTGAAATACTCCGTCCGTCGGATGGGACGTTAAACTGAAGAACCCTTGGAGCCTTTCGAGGAGTATAATATCAACGCCGGGTATATCTCCGCCCTCCCTCCGTACTCTGTGCGATCCTTATCTTCTCAAACCACCCAACTGAACTCAAGCAATCAATCATTGGTCGCCAACGGTTAATAACCGACCAAAATAGTACATGCACTCATAGCCAACACAATGTTTGTTTCCGCAACCACTGAGGTTTACGTCATTGAATGTTCACCGCTGTTCACGAAATCTACAGAGAACTCGTTCTCTCGCTGACCAAACATTATGAACGCCAACCAACAAGCCAACAGTTGGTCGCTCGAAAAAATCTCACATTTCGGAGAATTTTTCGACACAAACACAAAGTGACAATAAAATCTTCCTTATTGACGACGAAAATGCGTAGAAAATTCGTGTCAACATCACGTAATGAAGTGTTAAAGCATTCGTAAACATTGTCGGGACTGAAAAAGGCCTCCAGCAACAGATATCCCAGAAAAAGGCTTGATTAATGGCGAAAACCGAAGTAGAAATCGTTTCCAGAACTGTGAAATCCACGTGAGCACAAGAAAGACGTCCCGAAAAAAAAGACGCACAATCCGATTAGTGAAAGTTGAGAGATAAAATAAAATTCGCCCCAGTAGAAAATAATTCATGGAAGGGTTATTTCCGTCACCAATAGCGCTCGCTGACTTCCCTCAATATTAAAGTCGCCCAAAATTCCAAAAACAAAAGAGCAAAGCGGTGTCCATGATCAAAATTCACTTGAAAAAGGAAGAAAATCGGATTCCATCGAACAATTTGATATTCTAAACGCCAAAAGTATGAACACTTCTGGAAATGACCTTTGACCGACACTCAACCTCCATGGCCTTGTCAAAGAATGTTCTGTCACCATAGTTCTCAAAGAAAACAAAAGAGGAGTATATATAACATAAATACATACACAATACTAAAATTCCGCAATAAAAAAACAATACGAAGAAATCAGGGATGAGTCGATTCTATTTTTTTTCAATTCAGATTCTTTCTGATCGATTCCCGATTCTCGATTCCGATTCCATCGATTCTTTTCGTAATAACCGGTGGGATATTGATATACCAGTATCGTACGACTATTATGTAAATTCAAGCATTGGCTGAAATAAAATAACAAAGACAACTAAGTCGCTGAAAAAGTATATTTATTAAAAAATAGCAAATATATCTTCAGCTTATTGAGGTATATACATAAAAAGTAGAAATTCATAGCCTACACCCAAAATTACTGAGACAAATATGATGTGACAAATGAAATTTGATTTGAATATTTATCTATCTGGAATAGATATCGAATCCTGATGCCGATCATATTTCTCTCGATACCGATTCTAATCCTGAGAATCGGTGGAATCGATATTTGGATTCGACTCATCCTTAAGAGAAATGCCTAACCCTCCCTTACAGCCCAAAATTAACAAACCGAAGATATTTCAACTGGTTGATGTAAATGTAACCAACCGTCGCAAGCAATAACACTCTCCGTAATGCACTCTGTAATCCGAAAGAAAAGACACTCAGCAATTGGAGAGGTCAGGGATCCATCAGACAAAATGAAGCACTCATGAACACTCGAATGTTGGACAAAATAAGGATCAAAGAACACGTGGCACACTACAGGAACCGCCACTTAAACAAATCCGCGGCGTCGAACTATAAAAGCATGCATGGGAGTCTGATTTCCTTCGCTTCGAGTGACAATTCGGATGATTCTATGCATATTTCAATGGGAATCTCTGCTTTTTCCATTTACCGACTCCAATGATCCAGTTTCGATTCATAGAAGGCTTCATTAAATCGCTATCGTACACGAGAGTTTATAGTTCATCGCAGAGTGCACCGGTGAACGATCGGTGAAAACCTATGAGCATTGAATACATATTAGGGATTGTTATCGCGACGCCGAAAACTGTTGTCTATAATTCCGTAAAGAAACAACTTATTGAACGTGGCGGCGCCTAGTGAGGAAAGACGGGAGTTTAAATGTAAATACAGTCAAAAGTTTGTAAATAAACACGCCGTACTGCTTTTGGCATAAATATACATGGGTTTTATTTACAATTAATTATTGTGCAGTGGATAAAAAATGTAGTACTACACGCGGGACGTAATTATACACTTTTTTAATATCGTCCGGTCTACAGATATATTTAATTCCTCTACAAATTTAATCACACAAATGCACAATTAAATTCTTAGCATTTCGTGAATATCGCTGTACGGAAATTTAATAATAATGCGAGGTGACTTCATGAGTATTCCCAATGGCCATCATCGCAGTGTACCAAGGTAAAAAGGAATGCACCTACCGCAGCCTTGAACAGAATATTATTTTTCAATCCAAGTCTCCATTAGATGACGTATTTTGGGTCCTCGTAGACGCATACCCTGTTTTGGTACGTGTTCTGTTTAAACAAGGTATTCTAAATTCTTTATTTAAGCCGAACGGGCTTATTGCATTCAAATTAGAATCTGAGAGTATGGCAAACATCGTCGTCGGCACACGATGGACGTTTTTTTTTACACATTTTCTGTAATAGATATTTCCTCTCTAGCATTTACAAATTAACTTTTAGATCACAAAAATAGCAAGATATTATTTAAAGCATCAAGTAATTCATATCTCCTCAATTGTTATTGAATATTCACCACAGAATCATTTTAGCAACAATTAACGACGTCTATTTACAGTAACAACTGAAAAGACTCTAATCGAAGTGGCACCAAGGACTGGGCGAACTAAAAGTGAAAATTTAGGCAACACGTTGCCTAGGCAACTAATCCAAATATCCAAATCCATAATATATATTCATGGTACCACCTTCAGCCATAGGAAGACAAACCAACAATGGACGCCACTATGAGTGTATTAAGTACAAAATTTGACTAGGGTGGTAAGACGACCCTCACACACAATGCCTACTCTTTTGTTCAACAGTAAAACGACATTCGGACAATCACGCGTGTTTGCGAATTCCCTCGTAAAAAAACATCATTCACCCAATACATGGATAAGATAAGATAAGATTTATTGGCTCTAGGAAAGAATTCCTTTGGAGCAAGCACAAGTAATTACAACTCAGGCAAAAAATAATAACAATCACATAGAAAACGTAACTATTTACAAGAATCTGATCAAATCTCAGCACTTGCCCACAACAAATATTACAATTCCATGCTCAGTACATGGTAGCAATCACAAAGGTAGCATATTCATGAATTTAATCCAAGATATTTAACAAAATATTAACTATCACTGAGATAATAAGACAGCAAGCATTTTTTAAATCTTTCGGTTGACTTAATATTTTTCAGCGTTTGCGGAATAGAATTCCATACAATGCACGAATTTACATAAAAAGAGTTATGATACATAGACGTTCTGTGGCAGGGTACAATTGATTTGTTATTATTTCTGGTGTTTTTTGTTTTTTTGACCAAATTATCTTTATACGGCTGATAAATGTAAGGAGGAGTTTCAGTTTTTAATAATTTGTGCATAAACACACCCATTTGCAATTTTCTTCTTTGTTCAATTTTAAGAATTTTTAATTCACAGTAATACGGTATGATATGCTCACTAAATGCCACATCGCACACATAACGTATTACACAGTTTTGTATTTTTGCAGTTTGGATATCTGAGATTGTGAAATATTGGACATTACCAACGAACAGTAATCAATATGAGGGATAAGTAAGGTTTTAGCTAATTTGAGTCTCAGTGGCAAAGACATTAGGTTACGAGAACTTTTCAGTTTGTACAGATTTTTAATGACTTTATTAGAAATATAATTCTATGTGTTCATCCCAGGTTAGCGTTTTATTTACAATAACACCTAAATCATTAATTTTGTCAGTGTATTCTATTTCTAAATTTTGAACTTGGATCTTGGACAGTAATTCAATGTTTACAGATTTAAGGGATTTTGCACTGCCAATTATTATGCTCTTAGTCTTCTGAGAATTTAAGTTCAACAAATTATCTGACGCCCATTTACATATAGAAGATACATCTCTACATTAATTAGTACGATAGCATTTGAGATATCGTTGCGATCGCAGTCGATGTAGATCTGCAAGTCATCGGCGGATAAATGGTAGTTGCAATGGTGTATGTTATTTGGGAGATCTTGAATGTATATGACAAATAGTAATGGGCCGAGTGTTGATCCTTGGGGGACACCACGTTTGACGGGAAGTGATTCAAAACGTAGATTATTCTTCCGATCATTCACCGCTTGAAAGCGTTGGGTCAAGTAAGAGCGGAACCATTGCAGCACGGAGTTAGATAATTTTAAGTTGGATAGTCGCCTTAAGAGTATATTGTGGTTTACACAGTCAAATGCTTTGCTAAAATCAAAGAGAACCAGTATTGTTATTTTCTGCTTATCCATTGAAAGTCGTATATCAACTGTTACTTTAATTAGAGCAGTTTGAGTACTATACCCTTTGCGAAATCCTGATTGAAAGTTATTTATAAAATTGTTTTTAGACAGATGTTCTATCATACAATTGTGCACAAATCGTTCGAGAGGTTTTGACAAAGCGCATAATATTGCAATAGGTCGGTAGTCAGACATTTCTACAGGGTTGGGCTTCTTTTTAATAGGTTGGATGAGAGCAGATTTCCATAGTGATGGGAAGTTAGAGTAGTCTAACGAGCAATTATAAATTGAAAGTATCATTGGAAGAGCTAGATAAAGGATCTTTTTAACTAACTTAATACTGATTTCATCTGCTCCTGTAGAATTAGAAGTTACCATTGAAGTATATTTTAATAGTAAGTCTGGAGTAAAATGAGGGAAATAAAGATTTTCATCGCTGAATTCTTTGTCGGCGTTAATAACAATATCAAAAATTTCTTCACCGTCCATAATATCAGACGAGGGGGAGGTATTTAGAAAAAAGTTATTTAGTTCGTTCAGGGGAAAGTTAATGTTGGTTGGTTCATTGCGAGTATTACCATGGCCTAGCCTTTTAATTTCTTGCCAAATAGAACGAGCATCACGCTTATCTGATAAACAGGAATGAAAATTTGCAACTTTTGCGTCATATTGCATTTGTTTCACCTTCCTTCGAATGGCTTTATACTCACTGTATTTCAGAACAGACCGTGTTCGTCGGAAATGCCTGCGTATAGAGTCTCTTTGACTCATGGCATTTTTAATATCTTGAGAGAGCCAGGGAGCAGGGTCACGCTTTATCTTGATTATTTTAAGGGAGCGTGCTTGTCTAAAAGGTAAGTAAGGTAAGAATTGAACAAGGTGACTTTTTCGTCACAATCGTGCGTGAAATAGAAGTCCTCCCAGGAAAGGCCATTGATCCAGTCCATTTGGAATCTGGCGTAGTTCAATTTAGACAAATCACGGAAACAGATCTCAGGTGGTTTGTACGAAGGTGTCTTGAAAGTATAGTTCACATATACCAGATCATGCTCTGATAAAAAGTTGACAGGTTCTTGGCCAAATACAACTATTTTACATTCATCGTCAACAATTATTAGGTCAAGCAATGTATGACTTGATTCCAAGACATGTGTTGCTTGAAAAGAAGGCAGATGAAGATTATAACTAAACTGTAAATTCTTAAGATAAGTACTTTTATATGCGTATTTCAGATTATCAATGTTAAAATCACCACAAATAATAATATTTTTATACAAAGGTAAGTATTTACATATTAAGGTTTAAAAATCATCGCATATGTAGCTAATATTTGGCGGTAGGTATGGGTAGTTATGAGTATTGAAATGTTTTCCTTGACACCCACATAAAGCGGTCACGAGATGACGGGATGGGCACCTAGGCAGGACGCGTTCCTAAGTTGTAATGAGCGGGGCAAACAAAGCTATGAGTCAGTAGTATTGCGTCATCGCAAAATTAACACCAGACTAAGCGAACTTCGAAGCCACGGAGAGTAGAAAGAGCTTTGGTAATATTCCACGCGTATATATGCAGTATGTAGTATGATCTACGGACTGATTCTGATGTATATATGCAGTATGTAGTATGATCTACGGACTGATTCTGATGTATATATGCAGTATGTAGTATGATCTACGGACTGATTCTGATGACTGACCGTGAGGGAAGTGACTCATCAGCATGAGAGGTGAGAATTCTGAAGAAGAGTAATAAGTTTCGTCTGATAATAGCCTAGTGTAGTAAAATATAGGTTAAATCTTTTACGAAAGTTTGATGTACACTATTTTTTGTCAGACGTTCAAAATATTTTGCTAGAGCCAAGCTATTATGGTGGATCACAGGAATAACATTAAGGAAATAGACTTAATAACCGATGGATTCAAAATGTCATTTTTTCCACGTATGTACAAAAAGGGACCATAATAGTTGTGATAGATCAGTTCTAGGATACTGACTAGGTTGAATAGGTTTTTTAAGTAGTGCTCAGTATCTTAACGTGAATTGCAGATACTAACTTCGCATGCAATCTCCGGCATATTATACTCCTGCATGTCTTAGTGCCTTTTAGTGCTATTTATTTGTCGCATTAATAATACTAACCAGTAGTTGTATCCTGAGTAGTGCACTGCATGGTAGCATGTTCTTCTACGTATTACTCTCATGGTTTTTGGTCTGACTGCGTACCGTTGCCCTGACTGTTTATGGCCTGCGCCTGGCATTCGGGGGAACGTGCGCGGTTCTGATTTGGACTGGGATGAGTGCTGCATGTCTGATGTGGAATCACCCCGTGCCACACACCCTAGTGGTGGCTTGCACGGTATTTCGTAGATGTGGATGTAGTTACTGTAAATTGCAATGAGGGAAAGTGAGGGGCAGCCAGGAAGCTGGGGTGTGGAAATTCGTGTGCGTCCGAGATGAAAGCGCAGTTGACAGAAATATGCCCAGCCACTCAGTAAAAATACGTCCAATGCCGTTTTTTGAGGGGAATCACGTGACCAAATAATGTCAAATGGTGGCCTCTGTTTAAATCACACAGTTTTGAAAAAAATATTTACTTTTTATTTCTTTATCAGCTAAATCAGTATATTGATCAGTAAATCAATAGCTGCGGTATTTTATTGGACGGACTCTAGCCAATAGCGACCACACATTCCTTGCAATGCCGCTCTTTACTGGAGCAGTCCATGCTCTTAACTTCTGTCCTATCACGCTACCCTGAATGTTGATGCTTCTTTCATTATCAGATATCATTATTCGGAATACAGGCTTTTACAGTTTCATTCCTGTCCTTATCATAATTCTTTTCAATGTGCTTTTCTTATCGCCAAATGAGCCCAAACAGTTTGCCTCTTCTTTGTACAGTCTTATTTAATCATCTTTCCACTTCCTACGACTCCTTTATCGATGATTTTCTCTGTCCATTTGGGATTCAACATTGTTCAAATTCACCACACTTGCAGAGCTTCCAACCATATTTTGCCCCCAACACATGTTCAATAAAGGCCTATCTTACTCCCAAGATTGTGCTGTTGGCTATAAGACAACTTTTTTCAGGTAGGGTGCTGTCTTCGCTTGGACAATTCAACTCATCGATTCCCTCTTGCTTCGTCCATCATTGGCAGTTCCACAAACAGAAAGCCAAAGTCTTCTCCCCGTATTTCCTGTTTTCCAAGTCCCAGGGTCTCTTTATAATTTCAATTTCTCCCACAAACCATACATGAGTTTCTGCTTGAGGCATTCGCGGCGCTGTAGTTCAGGTACTTCCATGGTTTCCGGGTTTCGCTGCATGTCCTTTCGTTTCGTGACGACAGACTCCACAACAAGGATGATGACGTTTCGTGGCCACAGACTCCACGACAATAGAGAAGATGGCCACAGACTCCACAACACTTGGAAAAGACTTATAAGTAAAATCGCTCCAAAATCGGGGTCCTCGACGCTGATTGGTCGCGATACCGGAAGGCCACCCTGAGGACGGTATATACAAATAGATGTCCAATTCCACCAGCCGGTGACATTGCCCTGTCCAATCGACCAACGCAGACATCGCATCCGGAACCAGACAACAGAACCGACAGTCATCTCCACGATGAATGCATTGCACACCGGATCCACATCACCAAGTTCGATGCTGTCGCAACATGACACAAGAAAACCACTCTGAAAATTGATCTCCTGCAAACAACAACTCATCATAACGCGGCAGTGAGGTTTAGCCGGTTTCCCTCATGCCTCGGGCAAATGCCAGGCCATTAACCCATTCCGGAAGAAAAGAGTTCCTGCTAATTAAAACTCCACCCTAGCGAATCTGCTGCACGCTCAATGCACACATTATGACCAATATACAGATGTTTGACTAACCCTGAAGAGGAGAAATCCTAAAGCGGGGGCTATTGTCGTTTATGAAATGGAAAATGTATATTTGGGTATAAAAATGAAATGTGAAAACAATGGCCATAAACACTTTCTGGCTTTTGACTTTGACCAGCTGGCATTCAGAATCAGATCGGAAGATTTGGCCAGCATTGGCCACGAAACGTCATCGACTAGATAAGGACACGCAGCTAAACCTGGAAACCATGGAAGTACCTGCATACATCAGTTTTCTTTGATTTGATGCTTTGTACTCCTCCGCAATTTTGCCAATTACTTAAGCAGCCTCATCATGTTTTCTATCTCGGTTTCCAGAATTGCCATGTTGTCAATAGTTCACGTAGAATTTCTCCATCAGCGGGCAATCGACGTTGGATTTTTACTATTAAACACAAAAGTCACATCCTCGAATAATATCCGCTGTCTTTCTCCACTCTCCATTTCCACACACTCTCTCATTCTCTCTTCAAACAAATTTTTCATCTCGATGCCTTCGATAAAAAGGGGACAATTTAAAGCTCACTGTACTCTATCGTTTGACGATGACGAGAGACCAAGGACACCGGTTCTGTAGATTGAAGTTCAATACCGTGGAATATGTCCAGAAAACATGCCTCTCATTCGACAAGATAAAATTTGTCAATAGCCGATCGCCATGGTGTATTCTACTCGCGGGATGAATTCATGAGTCCATGGAAAATGAAAACGCCTAGTGCTGCTGAAAATTTCGATACAATCGTCGCGATATGGAATGAAATTAGTCAACTCGGCCGAGGAACGGGAGCTTAATTAACACGAATAGAGGGCGCGATTTTACGAGTAAAAAATCATCAGAGTCGACCAAAATTGGCCCATCCACGCTTTTCTGGCCAAAGCTGACCGCTTCTATGGAACGCGCTAACTGCCTCCGACAAAACAGGCCGCCAGCGAGTGAATTTATGCATTCATATGCTCATCTTCATGCTCCGATGGCGTCCTTGATCGATAGCAAATGCGCTCTCAACCTCCCGAATAATGGAGTGCAAATTACCTCCTCCCGCTCCTCAACCCAGAGGGGATGATTTCAATGGAACCCGCCACTTCCAACGGTTCGAAAATATGTCGCGGTCGCTTTCAGCCACACGCCAGCGTTCCCGGAATTGCAAGATGGATGTGTTTAGACTGCTTCATCGCAGCCAACACCCAAGAGTTCCCACCCCTCCAAATGCACATTCCCTCGAATGAACCACGCTAAAAGAGGTGATGGTATGTGTAAATAGACACTCCTCAGAAGTACATGATTCAAAACATTTCCAATATATTACGATAACAGTTCAAAAAACTGTCGTCAACTTTCCCCACACCAATTATTTCTTCCCTGTTCCTTTACTCATGTTGAGATGAAATAAGAACACTTTGTATACTCCACACATAACTTTGATGGTATGAGCCCGACCGGTTTCAACACTTTCGTGTCATTCTCAAGGGACAATACAATTCGTTTTTTGGTGAGCACGTATTTATATTTTATATCGGAAGATGGTGCGGGGGGAGGGGATTGGGGTTGAGGAAAGTATGACTAGGGATTAAGGTTAAGGGTGAAGCATCGGGCTGGAGGCGGACGTAACCAAATATTTTCTGGATTTTCGGCTCGCGGGGTATTATGTAGATGTAGACTTAATCATATGAATGTAATGTCGGGTAGTGTTCGGCACTGGACTGGAACAGCTCGAAAGCCCAAGGTCAATAAGGTTGACCGGAAGTTGAACTGATTCCTACCACAAGCAGTTCTAATCATTACGACTTTCTATCGAAACTTTGGTAGAAATCAAGGTAAATTTTATGAAGACTATCTGGATTTAACGGCTGAAAAAATTAAAACCAGATATTTTTAACACAAATCAGTCGGCATTTTTTTTGTAGTGAATGGAATGTTGACAGCTAAGGACGCACTTCCATCGCTCAAATCGCCACTTCCAACGGTGAGTACAAGCATAACAAGGTCGAACACGATTCAGATGTAACACTCAGATATTGATAACTTGGGTGAAAATAATACTTTTCTTCATCTTCTTACTTTGAAGTATCGTATTTCCACACGAGATGGCTAAGTGGTCAGATGACGTACCTATTAAGGGAGGCTAGCGAGAGCAGATGTCTTATTAAGCGCCGTACAGGTAGTGCGAGCGAGATAGTTCCCTAGTCATAATAGAGACCATATTCGAATTACACGTTTTAATTTCACCAGCTATGATACACAAGAATTAAATATTGCATTATTAATGGTGGAATAACATAGTTTTACATAACAGAAATTGTGAGCAATTAAATGAATATATCTAAATAAGTCAATGCAAATACAAAAGTTTAATGCAAATAAAGGCATTCATATACTCATAAAAAATATAAAAAAGTCTTTAACATGACTCATTTTTATCGCGCGGTACGTTTGAAACTCCTTCAAAGCGGAAGGTTTATTGTGATCCCGAAGAATTTACTGCGGTGACAGTATGATTAATTTTCAAAAATACATGAGAAAACATACAAACTACACACCGTTGATTTTTTGACGAGATCTAAGATCTAATGCTTCATTTTTAACACAAGGTCTCTCTGGAGTGCATACACGCGCCATTTCCCATATAAAATTTTTTTATATGGTATTTTCTGGCAAATATCTCGGAAAGTAATGTGGTAAGAGGTTGAATTTTTCGTCTCAATGGATGGGTGATATATTTTTCTTTAAAATGAGACCAAATTCATTGATTTCTAGGTAAAATGATATTTCGCTCGGACTACCTTAAGACAGGGTGAGGAGGTCGCATAGGAACGGATTTCTTGTAAACGGGGAGGGAAATGAAATTCAGTGAAACTCAGCGTCGTCACTAGATTTCTCTGCACGAAAGGCGTCGAAGTGTCTTTTGGGTTCATCCTACCATCCGAACGTTGGAAAGAGTGGTTCTAGTCCAAAGCAAGAGCCCCAGTTGATACATACTGACTTGGCTTCAAAAGTGAAAAATTATACTATTGGCTAAGAAAGTACATTAAAAAAATGAACATTTTTTCACAATCGAAGGATTTGAAAAATGGCCACCTTCTTCGGTCTGTGATCTCCTTCCCCAAAGCGGCACAATACGCGTTTCCAAAATAGGTTTCATTGCGGTCAACCGCGCAATTATCCAGGGCGAGGACAGTTCTTTAACATATCCCAGTATCGATCGAGAACTAATAGAAAAATCTCCACTAGCGCCGGGATTAAAACCTTGGCTCTCAATATGGAAGATCAGAAATCCACTTGGCTCCTTAATCTTCCACCATTCCCCAAGATTCTCCCCAAGAACATCATTCATTTTCCTTATAAATCCCCATATCAATGTGTCTTCCCTATACATTGTCCACCTCAGACACTTTTGATAGGCCACTGACCCTTTTCCAAAAACAAATCACGCATTTCATAGTTTGACTTTCTTTCCTCCCGCCTTCATTCTCCTCAATTTAAACGTCTTCAGATCCTCCAATCACCGCATATGCTCTCCAAAAGGCAAAGATCATCCTTTTCATTACAGATGAGTCGATTCCACTTTTTTCGATTCCTATTTCGATTCATTCAAATCGATTCCAGATTCTCGATTCCGATTCCATAGATTCTTGTTCTTAATAACAGGTGGGATATTGATATACCAATAGCGTAAGACTATCATTTAAAATTCAAGTGTTGGCTGAAATGAAATAACAAAGACAGTTAAGTCGCTCAAAAAGTATATTTGTTAACAAATTCAGAAAATATATCCTCAGCTTATAGCGGTAGATGAAAAAGTACAAATAATCCCTTCTCTCCCTACGTCACAATGAGCGAATTTGTTTCTGTGTCCCTTAAGCCAGAACCACACGATACTTGACCTTGTACAAGTCCGAGGATGCTAGCAAGTACTGGATTTCTTATACGAAACCTAGCATACTTGAAACCTTCCTAGGAGCTATCACACGATACTTGAACATGCACAAGGTCTGTTCAGTAGATCTTTGATCTAGTTCAGTCGCGGAAGGAGTTTGACGACCGAAATGGATGATTTCGAATGAAGACGACGGCTTTCAGCCGCTGCAGCCGCCGTAACCTCAATTGCCTCAGACACCCAAGCCATTTTGCATTGTTGTGAGGTTTGAGTTGTTTATTTGATCGTGGGAAAATGTAATTGTCTCGAGGGAGGCGCTGACATAAAAAATTGACGATCCCATTGCAAAGAGCAAATGGGATTGGTCGGCGGCTACTAGGAACAAGTATCAAACTAGTACCGCACCAAATACGAAACAAGGATACCAGCAAGGATGCTAGCGATCATGCAAGATTTTCAGTATGCTTGGTCTGTATCACGCAATACTTGACCTTGCAGAAGTCCTAGTAAGCTAGCTAGCATCCTCGGACTTGTACAAGGTCAAGTATCGTGTGATTCAGGCTTAAGGGACACAGAAACAAATTCGCTCATTGTGACGTAGGGAGAGAAGGGATTAATGGAAGCCTCGAAGCAGTGGTTCCCTAAGCAGCGGACGAGGGAGAGAGAGAGAGAAAGAGCGATGGAGGAAGATGATGCAACACTTGAAATCGGTCGAGAGGGTGATGAGTAACCCAAAGGGAGACGGGGGATTGGCGGAGACCGAAGGAGAAGAGAAAGGACGACATACTCGGATGAAATCTAATCGAAGACAATTAATGGACGACCGACGGAGGAGGAGGCTCCGGTGGCGATGAGGCCTTTGGAGGCGATGCGCAGGCGATTAAGGTTATCCGAGCGAAATATCATTTTACTCAGAAATCAATTAATTTCTTCTCATCTTAAAGAAAAATATCTTACCCTTCTAATGACGCCAAAAATTCAATGCCTTACCACATTACTTTCAGAGATGTTTACCAGAGAATACCAGTCCTTTTACATGGGAAATGGTACGTGAATGCACTCCAGAGAGACATTATCTACATAATGAGGTACTTCAAACACTTAGATGTAGTAAATAAAAACAGCATGCAGTTTTCATGTTATCTCAACTATTTTTGAAAATCAATCATATAGTCACCGCAGTAGTTTCTTGTATATCACATAAAACCTTCCGTTTTGAAGGAGTTTCAAACGCACCGCGCGAAAAAAATGAGTCAAGTTAAAGACTTATTTAGATATTTTCATTTAAGTACCTACAATTTCTGTCATATAAAACTATATTTTGCACCATTAATAATGCAATATTTGATTCATTAGTCCTACACCTGGTGAAATCAAAACGTAGAATTCGAATATGGTCTTTATTATGACTAGGGAACTATCTCGTTCGGACTACCTTAATAGTCAGCGTCTGTGGTTTAGCTGAGGTCCTTAACTGAGGAGACGCCCACAGGAGGGCACTCATTATTATATCATTACCACCGACACAACCTAGGGATGATCACGTGTGTTTGCATTTGAGCGTAAATGTCATTTTGGAGGTTTTCCCCAACAGTCACATCCTGTAAGAAGAATGGTTACAGTAGGGTTTTTATTGAATCGTTATTTTTTGTCGGATTGTCACCAAATGTAGGATTCATCACTTATGTCACATTCTAAACAATACTAGATATGGGCGAGAGGGCTGCGACAACAATTAAAACATGATAAATACGGTACTTATCTTGATTAGGGTTGGGTACCTCGTTTGCTTCGGCAGACATAACAGACGACAATAGACGATCGATCTATAAGAATTCCCCCTTCTATTTTAAAAAACAGGGTTTCATTTAGAAGGGAAAAACTTCGCTTGTTGCACATCGTGGAACGAGAAAGAAATTCAATGATTGAAATTAACGTCATTTGTGGGCAACAAACATTCTAAATTGATTTGTTTTCCAACTCAAAAGTAAACTTACCGCTTGTTTATAGTTTATTGTAGTGCATCTAAATGTTAGATGTCGCCTAGCCACTTGTCGATTCGATCGTCTATTGTTGTCTGTTATGACTGCCGAAGCAAACGATGTACCCATTCCTAATCAAGATAAGTACCGTATTTATCATGTTTTGTTTTCGCAGCCCTCTCGTCCATATCTAGTATTGTTTAGGAGGTTGAAATAAGTGATGAATCCTACATTTGGTGACAATCCGACAAAATCTGGCGATTCGATAAAACCCTACTAACACCAGAAGAATCGCCCGCATGCTTCATTTCTCTTCCGCTCTCGCCTCTCCTTCAATTTGAGTCGTGTCTTCCTCACGAGTCTTCCGACTACCACTGAATATTATCAATTCAAAGAAATGATCAGGGCCGGCCCAAGTCTCATTTGCGTCCCGACGCAAATGTCCACTCAACGCCCTCCTTCCTCAAAAAGGCAATGGAAATATTTGTTCCATCGAATCCCCTCAAAAATGCACATCTCTAAGAACAAAGCCGGTATCGGGGCTATATAATAATAGGCGTATGAAGTATTCATGCACGCCTTAATTTAGCACCAAGAAAAAAATCTCTAATTTTAAAAAAATAAATTAAATTGATAACAAAATATAAGTTACTAAAAAAGAATAGTTTAGAAGCAAAGAAGAAACGAAACTTTGTAATAATATCACAATGGTTTATATTATTCCGACCTACGTTTCGACTCAAGTTTAGTCATTATCGAGGAGACAATATTACACCATGAGCCACTTATATACATAGTCAGGGTGTAGGGGTGGGGATGTGGTGGATGGGAAGTACAGGACGGGAAAGCAGCTAATTGGTGGAGAGTGGATGACTATTCCGAATAAGGTGAGGGAGAAGAAAGGATTGAATACATATTGTTTAAGGATTTACGTCATGGGAGGGGGAGGGGGGAGGGGTAGGTAAGGTCAGGAGAGGAGAGTGGGAAGGGGACATTCCATTTAGCAGACACAGATTTTGATTTTTCGAATGTAAAACTAATTCGAGATTTTCTAAATAATCCAATTTGTGCTCCTTACATTGTATGTGAAGGACTTCCGGGATGAAGTCGCTTCGGTGGTCTTCTTCAATTAGATGTTTCGCAAATTGGGAGCAAATATTTCCATTTAGTAAACAATGTCGGTGTTCTTTAATCCTGGTCCGGAGAGCGCGTCCACATTGACCAAAGTAAACATTAGAGCAATTAAGACTATTGCACTTCAACAAATACGCACCACATTTATCCAACACATCAAACTTACTTCGATGTTCACTTCAATGAGGTTAGTTCAATAAAGTCCATCAATTACAGCGTATTCAATAACATCATCAAATATCTCATTCCCAGTAACAACCATCGAAATAAGATCTTTCGAAGCTCTCCATGCAAGACGCTCTTTAAGACGCTCACGCTGCAAAGCCGGTCCCTGGTCATTGATAACATCTTAATTCACAAGAAGCTGGTAGTCGACTGAATTCTCACTCGTGAAGCACAGCCTTGAATGACACTTCATTCACAATCAGTCATTGAAATTGCAAAACCTTGCCCGCGGAAATAGGCGAAACGTGGGAATATGTCTTTTTCAATCGTTTAATTACAGCCCTTTTTGCAATAGGTCTGTTATAATATTCGGCTTGTATAAAAAAAACATAACTGCAGCTACGGAAAGCTGGCCTTTCGAATTTTTTCACTTTTTATTGTTAAAATAATAAATTAAGGAGAAAAAATGCAGCACTTAGATTTTCAGCCTCCTCCACAGATTTAATAAGAAAAACTGACTTAAATATTCTTCGAAAAACCCGATTTTGCCTCGGTATTTAATTTTCAACATTATAGAATCTAAAGCATTTAAACAAGTAATATCGACAATATAAAAATATGGAAAACATAAAGTACATTTCATTTAATGTAACTCTCACAGTCGCAAACTTTTGCCTTTTGGTCTCCATCGCTGAACGTCAGTTTGGCAAATTCACTCCATTCGATTGGTGCACTGAATCTCTCTTCCTTCAACGAATCACGCAGCCATCTTTCTTCCCTTAAGCCGCCTCGTCGGGTAATAAGTAAAATGTTTTCCTCTACCTCGATGACAAGCAGGTGGTAATGGCATTTTCTGCCCGAGAGATAGTTTGAGATTCGCCATTTCCACGAGCAACTTATTTCAAAGTTTAAATTTATGGTTATGCACCGGAAAATGGAAAAAATGACATGTCTACTTATAAAAAAATGACATGCCTACTTATGATTTCAGTTCCAAATCATTCAGAAGGACTCTTGTAACTGCAATCTCCACTTCTAATTCCTTTAAAATAACGATTAATAAATTTAAAGGAAGAAAATAAAGGCGAACGGAGAGGAGACAAAAGAATTAGTATTGCACGAAATGGAAATGTCAGCACTTGGTCATTAGTGTCATTAGTGACACTTTTTACACCTCCCTCGCCATCGAAGCCTAAGTTAAGCACATGTGAGGCAACCGTACTTTCAAAACTTGTCCAAACTACGCTGGTTGCACAAGGCCAAATTTAATTCGTCCGAATTATGTTAAGGTAGTCCGAGCGATATAGTTCCCTAGTCATAATAGAGACCATATTCGAATTATACGTTTTAATTTCACCAGCCGTAGGACACATCAATTAAATATTGAATTATTAATAGTGCAATAATATAGTTTTATATGACCAAAATGGCAAGTCATTAAATGAAAATATCTAAGTAAGTCTTAAACTTGACTCATTTTTTTCGCGCGGTGCGTTTAAAACTCCTTCAGAACGGAAGGTTTTTTGTGATACTCAAGAACCTACTGTGGTGTTAATATGATAAATTTTCAAAAATAGTTGAGATAACATACCAACTACACGCTGTTAGTTTTTTACTGCATCTAAGTGTTAGAAATACCTCTTTTGTAAATAATGTCTCTCTGGAGTGCAAACACGCACCATTTCCCATGTAAAAGGGCTGGTATTCTCTGGTACATATCTCCGAAAGTAATGGGGTAAGGGGTAGAATTTTTGGTGTAATTGGATAGTTGAGATATTTGTCTTTAAAGTGAGACCAAATTCATTGATTTCTAAGTAAAATGGTTTTTCGCTCAAACTACCTTAAATCTTACAAGACAGTCTCTCCATCGACGGATAATTGCGATGTACTTGGATTCTTTTCCACCTCTTATTTAATAATTGCACACCCACGTTTAATTTGCACCGGAAAACATCCAATTATCTCATTTAATCGCCATAATTCCATCCGGAGAGCCAGCAACCAATCTGAACATCTGAACTGTCTCTCTAATTACTTCACAATTCAAACACTATTCCCCAACAACTTAATTTCTCTATTCAAGCACGCATCAAATCGGTCGCATGATATGATGACTCGGGAGACAATGGCGTCTCTATTTTGAGGAGAAAATGGATTTCTTGGGAATATCTCCTTCTCCGAGAGAACAATTATCGAAAGGGAATGACGGGAAGGCGAGACGAATGGAATTCTTCTGCTTCAGGAAGAGGAGGGAGAGAGTGGTAGGAACGACGTACATGCTGCTCGGGACCGGCATTAAAACTGCCATTAGAACCCTTAAATGAACGGCATCGTAAAGTAATTGGTACAAGATCTACATCTACATAATACCCCGTGAGCCGCCGCATGAGCGATTGGCAAGGGGTGTTAGGTCACCAGCCGGGTAAAGGTTTTCGTTTTTTGGAGATGAAATGGTGACATATATTATGGTAGTTTATTTAGTGGAGCTCAATTTTTATTGTGGTCGCTTATTGTGCGCGGAAAGAACAAGTTCTTGTACCTATCTGTTCGGCAGAGTATCTCTCTCATTTTATTGCATCTGTCCGACCTAGACATGTAGTGAAGTGTCATGAAAATATTCTCTATGTCGCTCTGAAAAATATCAGTTCTGAATTTCTCAAGCAACTTAAGCCTAGCGTGTAACCTACGAGTCTCTAGGGGCTCCCACCTTAATCCCTCTAAAAGTTGTGAGGCACTATATGTACATTCGTAGCAGTTTTTAACAAAGCGCGCTGCTTTCATTTGTATTTTGTTAATTTTTTTGGTTGAATCTATTTGACCAGGGTCCCAAATACTCGCCGCGTATTCGAGGTGTGGCCTAACCAGAGGAAGTAGGAAGGAACCAGAGCGAGAGGAAGATGATGCATAAGTTGACAAATTGGGTACAGACATAGAGTGAGGACAGTGTCTGAAATAGTTTGTCTTGCAAAAATGACAGCGTTGATACCGCTCCGGGTTCCCACCTCTGCGTTTCGGATTCAAACATCAGCGGTTGCGGGGGATGTTTGGCAAAAAAATGTATTAATCGCCGTGTCAGTTGAATTTTTCATCGATAAATAAAAGAGTGTAGTGACTGATTATGGGATCTGTATCCAGGAAGTAAGACAGAGGATGGCTATGGGTATAAAAGCATTTGAGAAGGTGAAAGAACTTTTGACAGCATTTAGCATTCCAATAGAACTGAGAAAGAGATTTGCTAAATGTTTTGTATGGAGTGTGGTGACTTACGGCAGCGAAACATTGTCAGTCAAAAAGAAAGATGAAAAATACTTTGAAAGTGCCGAAATATGGTTGTGGGGAAAAATGCTTAAGCTGAAGTGGACGGATAGAATGAGAAATGAGGAAGCACCAATGACAATAGGAGAAGAAAGAAAATGCTGAGGGAAATCAAAAAGAGGAAGACAGCTTGGATGGGACATGTGTTTCGCCAAAATTGTCTTTTTAGAAGAATTATTGAAGGAAAAATAGAAGGAAGGGGAAGAAGAAGAATGGGAATGCACGATGATGTAAAAAATGGCCGAAGTTACAGGCTAATGAAAGAAGATGCTCAGGACCGACTGCGATGGTGGGCATCCAGTTGAATCCTGTCAGAAGACGGATTCCACTAAGAAGAAGAAAGAAGTAAAAGATAGGTACAAACGTCGACAAGGGCTGGCAACGGAAACCAACAAGATAATCCTCCTTCACGTTGATTATGCATTGTGACTCCAAGAAATACCAGGAGATTCACATGTGAAAAACTTATGTAGAGTGCGCGAGTCAATTACAATAGGAAGGTAAACTGGGAGAAAAAAAAATTAACTCTCAGGCGACTGGATTCTGGACGAATTTTCGCCGATGTCATTGCAATCGATTGAGGGGTAAGAAATAAGCAGTGCAAAATGGTCTCCACTTTCAGCTCGGGGATGCAGTGGACCGAACCTTACGAAAAGGCAGGAAGTCAACTCGGGACTGCCGGGTCTTTGCGATCGTTCTCTTCCCCCGCACTGCATTCATTCGCGCAGCTCGGGATCCGAGAGCGCGCGCCCGAAAAAACAGCCGCTGGGATGAGATGGCGTCTGAAGAGCTGTCTCTTACGCTCCCCGTCGCAACATTAAGAGGGAGGAGGTCCGCAAATGAAAGAACAGAGAGTGGCTCCAGTCTGTCGGCGGATATAATCCTCTCCCGCAACCAGCCGCCCACCGAGAAATAAAAGCACAGACCCATTCGCGTGATTAATGGAGGAGAGGAGAGGGAGAAATTGGGAAGGGGGTGATGAGGGTAGGGAGCGATATATATACATTTTTTGATGTGTGTGTGAATATATATTTACTTTACATTTTTTTGTCTAAAGGAGAAAAGGTCATTTTTTGTCTATAAGTTATACTTTGTACTATGTTTACTTCGTCTATTGTCAGTTTCTGAAACGAGCATGTAAAAAAAATTCTTGTTAGCTCTTTTGTATTTATTTCTTCTTATTTGTTTTCACAAGATATGTTTTTGCCACGTGTCATATACAATGATGCACATTTATAATAAAAAAGTTAAATTTTTGTGTAACTAGCCTCGCATTAAATTTAAGGATGGTAGCTTCCACACTGGTTTTTTAACCATTGAAGCTACCTAAAGCTCCTTTCATTGTTTTGTAACAAAATTTGTACATTGGGTGGGGAACATATGGCCATTACATAAAATATGCAAGCTATTTACAATTTCAAATTGTTCTAAAAATTCCAACTTAAGACCCTTGTCAGTGACACGTAAAATCTCCGGATCAAAATCACCAAAATGGTATCTGTACATAAATGTTCACTAAACTTTGAATTTCCACCACCATCAACAAAGTGGTTCCTATGTTCTTTCACTCTGTTTTTAACTTTCCGTCCTGTTAGACCAATGTATGAGATTCCACAGCCATCACATTTGAGTTTATACACTCCACTTTTGTCCAACCCTGTATATTTCTTTCGAGTTAAAAAGCATCTTTCCAAAAGTGCGAGGGTGGCGGAATGACGCACCGCATGCTTCGTCAGATACAAGCTTATGCAGTTTATGAGAAACACACCGAATGAAAGGCAAAGCATACCAATCCTTTTTACATTTAACTGGAGGGTGAACTGTCAACAATCGCACTGCCTTCTTTTTCTCTGATTTTTTTATCAGATTAGAAACACACGCCTCGATATATAATTTTATCAACGAATGTTCTCTATTATAATTAGCACGAGACATGGGTATATTCATAAGACTGTGAACTATTGCTCTAAAAGACGCTAGCTTGTGGCTATGGTGATATTGTGAATCACTCGGGATAACGACGTCTGTGAAATTCGGTTTACGATAAATCGAAAGATCATGGTTGCCGTTCTAAAAACCAATCGTTAAATCTAAAAAGTTAATACTTTCGTCACCAAGCTCCACGTTTCATGTGAGTTCCAAGAAAGCATATCGAATGCCTTCCTACTTGTAAAGGTCTACTCCATGAACAGAAAGTACGAATACCTACTCGTAGAAATGCTTTCCAAGCGCCAATTTTATCCAATATAAATTCTGAGGAAAATATGTTGAAGTTCCGAGCAGGGGGATGAGTTTTTGATTTCTCTGAAAGCTTATTTTCTCATTAATAATCAACTAAGTTTACTCACTAATAGGAAACTAACGTTTCCAAATATCAGGTGTTACTCTTTTGTAATCAAATTCCCTTCTCAACACTCAACAGTAAGTTGACTGGCCATTCTCTCTGATTGTCGAAAAAGAGCTCTTCGAGCGTATTCTATATATGATATCTAACTTTTCCCAGTTACATTTGTAAAAATCCTTATCTTCAGCATTGTTTGCATCCGTGAGTTATCAAAAATCTGAGATCACGTCTGAGTCAATTCACGACGGCCCTGTTGTGTTTTTCCGCGCATTTTTTTCACTCTCGCATACAATTCTCGAATGCGCCATTGGCGACAGGATTCCATAACTTTTCGAGCCGTTGGCATCGAATGAAAGACCCCTTTTGTCGCGAAATTTCTCATCTCGCCACCTTAAACAATGGAATCCTACAGCAGAATGTTCGGCAAAAATTGACTGCATTTCACTAGACCTGAATAGACGGGAAAGCCATGGCAACGAGCGAGAGAGTCGGTATAAAAATTCACCTGAATGCAGAGTAAAAATATACAATAAAGTATCTTGAAAAAACCTATTTTTGACCTCAAATTTATAATCCACTCATCCAATACGAGTATACACAAAAGCAGAAAATGGTTCCACAATGATTTGAAGCATCGGAGAAAACCCCGGGAAACAATTTTGCTTTTGATATTTGAACTCCTTTCTGGGGAAATGAGCGTGAAAAGTGCACCATTCAAAAACTTAAACATCCCACGTGTATTTCAAAGAAATACGTTTAACAAAATAAACTTCAAACCATAATGAGTAATACAAATTCAGCATTCCAGTGTTGGAGACGAAAGTTCGCGATTGAGTACCTTAGTAATCAAGCGCAGACACTGTACATACTTCTTTCCCACTTAGAAAAAAAATCTTAGACGTTGAACCTTTGCTCTGAAAATGGTCATTCGCGCACTGCCATCGAGTTCTGCTACCGCAATACCAACATCAAAATAAATATATACCTCCAATGGCCGTAAAATATAAGCATACACGTTAGAATAGGTACAAGTCAAGCACTAAAATCAAACCAGAAAAGCCTAGCTGCGGTTTGTTTTTCCCTGGTGAATATGGACGACTAGGCTATCGAAATGTCGCTAACCATGGAATCTCTTACCCGGTGGACATCCAGAATCGAGCTTCCTAACCTATACACGGCATTTTACGGGAAGGTAGCCAATCTGCTGACAGTAGCCAACCGCAGAACATGAGCACTCAGCCCAACAATGGGATCCTACCCTGAGCTAGAAGGGGACCCCGGTTAGGACGCCGGGATAGTTAAGCCTGAATCACACGATACTTGACCTTGTACAAGTCCGAGGATGCTAGCTAGCATACTAGGACTTGTGCAAGGTCAAGCACCGCGCGATACAGAACAAGCATACTGGAAATCCTGCATGATCGCTAGCATACTTGCTGGTATCCTTATTTTCGTAATTGGTGCGGTACTAGTTTGATACTTGCTCCTAGTAGGGCCTAGTAGCCGCCGACCAATCACCTTTGCTCTTTGCAATGCGGTCGTCAATTTTTGATGTCAGCGCCTCCCTCGTGTCCCTTGAGACAATTACAATTTCCCGCGATCAAATAAAAAACTCAAACCTCACAGCAATACGCAATGGCGTCTTCCACGTTTTTGAAGCATTCTTGCCTCCATTCCTGCTATGACGGCAGCAGCATCGGCTAAAAGCCATCGTCTCCGTTCGAAATCATCCATATCGCTCGTCAAACTCCTTCCGCGACTGTACTAGATCAATGATTTACTAAACAGACCTTGTGCAAGTTCAAGAATCGTGTGATAGCTCCTAGAAAGGTTTCAAGCATGCTAGGTTTCGAACTAGAAATCCAGTACTCACTGGCATTCCTCGGACTTTTCAAAGGTCAAGTATCGCGTGATTCAGGCTTTAGACACCGTCTACTCGTTCTACATCTGTTTCGAGGGGATTGGAATTCCACGTCAGGGACGAACACAGAGCAAACACTCCACATGTACTCAACAGAACACACCCTCAATCAGTCGCCGCATCTCGTGTGAACATCACTCGAAAGGAAGAGAACGCAAAGGAGGGAACAAGAACGAATTTGAGCAAAAGAGGGACGACACCGAGAAGAAAGGAAAGATTGTGCATCGGTTACGCGCATTTCGGCCTCAAAGTGGTAGTTTAGGACATATTGGCGCGGCCGTTTTGGGGCACGCCTGTTTTGGCGCAGGGCTGTTTTGGTGCGAGACTGCAACCCGACCCAACAAATTAGGAAACTATAATTCATAGTGTTGTTTTAACGTAGGTATGCAAGAAAGGGCAACCTTGATGCGGTGGGTACTAGAAAGACATTCCATTTACTCATCTCCATGTCTCAAAACTATAAAATACTCCCAATATTCTTCTTTTTTTCGTTAATGGCGGAATTTCGATACAGTGGATCAATAGTGAATCAGAAGGTAAATAGGAAAGTAAGAAATCGTTTACTGTTGGAGAGTGCTAGTGTCGTCCGAAATATTCAACGGCTCATGTGCCACAGTGGACCGGCGCCAAAACGGCCGTGCCTAGAGGCAATGTATGATCACTATGTATTACTACCAATCATCTCAGTACTGCCGTGACGTCTTCTACGTACTCGGTTCGCGGTTCGATAATTTTCTGTTAGTCGTTGAGTTGCAATTCGCGAAATTACTTTCGTAGCTATGCATTCGGTAGTGAATTGGCTGGTTCGGCGCTTGTTTGGGCTAATATACAGGGTAAAGTCCCATTGACGCAGTGCATATTGGCATAAAACATTGCTGGTGGTAATTATATTTATAAAATTCCAAGTATATGCGTGTTCATTTTGATATGTCGCAGATCTGACAGCATTTCTTCCTTCCATTGCGAAAGTTTAATGTTGCGCTTATTTTTTCATACTAATGGGAACCTCTCGAGCTAACTATGGTTACAACATAAATGACATTGACTGAGCTATACTACCAACAACTTGCTGTGGTTTCTAACGTGGCCAGACAGTACCGATTTCGACCGTGCGCCCTCAGCGTAAGGGGCACTGCTGTTGTATTTTCCAAACAATTGCCGATCGCCGCAGAATATATACGAATTGGTCCTTTTTTGTGATTATACTTCCCTCAAGTTCCTATGGATGTTGTATCAGCCACTGCAGTGAGATGACAATGTGGAAATTCGATATTATCGTCGCCCGTACGCCGTACGCCCATAAGCGGTAATGGAAATGTCCCGTCCGACTAAACATGGCATCTAATTTTCACTTGGCCAACCTCTCCTGATAGAAGGCCTCTAGTCGTGCCTAGACAACAGAGCCAAAACGGCCAAGCCAGAATGTTCTATGTTATCAGTCGGCGGGGGGTACCGAGGCGAAGGACCCACTTTTTGACCACAATTGGTCCGTTTTGACCATCCATTGGTTCGGAGGATCCCTCGCCGATGAAGTACTAAGGGAAGACCGCACGACGTCTACCCGTTTAAGGGAGTCGTCGGGGGATACCAAATCCCAATTTTTTGGGCAACGGGCTCCTCCGGTTCTCATAAGATGTGCGGTAAGTTTTCGCAAAAGCAGGGTTGGCAGAGGGATTCGGAGTGGCGCGAAAGGGGTGGTATTGAGTCAAAGAAGGGGTTGAGAGGGGGATGGGGGCAGGTGGAGACAAAAGACATAATTAACTCCGTCCAAAGGAAGAGTGAGGGGTTGGGAGACAGAGGGAGAGACAGAGGGGAGGGAGGGAGTCAGGAGACAATGCTTAAGGTTGTCATGGGAATCTCTCGAGAGGTAAATCATTCATTGTTCGACAGTAGAGAGCCACGGAATGGAGTAGGAGAGGAAGGCCTTTTGTTACATCCAAATCATCTTTTTCGAATCGACTCTTTCGAGCATCTTCCGGGAGCATTAATTTACCTCCGAATAACGAGGAAAACCAACGAGAAATATCCTCTCAAACGCAATTGTCTCCCTCTCGCGGTAAAGACTCCATTTTGCCAAATGAACTAATCAGAGCCCGATTGCTGGGCTGCTTTTATTCGGTGCGCCGAGTATCGCGCAGCATTTTACAAGGAATTCCACCGATGGACTAGCGTGAATGAACGCGCGGAGGAGCAGAGACGTACTGGCAAATCCCTCTTAAGCTACGACGATCTCAGATTAAGATGTCTATGAAGCGCCAGACATGCCATTAAGATGCAACATTCGGAGATACTGCCATAGAATAAACATATACAGAGTGGCAAAGCAATGCTAAAAACTGGACATACCTTTTTGAGAGCATTGGGAAGAATTTCTCAGGTGGCACCACCTTATGGGAGGAAGAATTTTGGCTTACGGAGAAGGCCACTTGGAGGCGCTAGTGGTACTCGGTGATTCTGCATCAACATACAGAAGAGTGGATTTACCATGGCTATTGTGTGCTTTGAATCGAGTATCAACCGTTTTGTCGTTGCTATGATACATCGGTAAACAGTTGACTCCCTGTTTGGCAATCGTGTGTCTTATCATTTTGAGGTGAATTCGATTCATTATAGACGATGCTCATTGAAGACACATTTAAATACATGTTTAATTTGGTCTCGACGACTCAATAAGATTTGTTTCCGTTGCTATGGGTCGATTAGTAAACATCCAGGCACCGAAATCATCATAAGAACATCATGTAAGTTATGCGACACTAAATGAAGTGGCCGTGTGTCTAAGCTCATTTGTTATGGCTTGTCGTGCTAATTCGATACACCTGTTACATCCATAGGGCAAAGAATTATTTAAACACTTATATCTGAACCACCCTGTCTCTTTGCCACTCTATATGTACTTACTCTACTGTACCACCGAAGAGAATCGTATGCAATCGAAAGACTATTTCTAGAAACATTGAGAGTTCTCAGAAGGAAATATGGATACTGAAAATGTAATTCTGGCCATTTTTTTCATAATTATTAAATTTCTCGACAAAATGTCCAGTGGGCGGCTTCAGCATTTCACGATAATATTAATAGTGCTTCTAATTAACTAACTTCTACGGCTTAGGTCATTTCGGACCCTCGATGACAATCGCTTCTCAGAAGACATGGGTGAGAGCACCCAATGCGAACAAGAGGGACGCCCCTTCGAATTCGGGACGAGGCCAACGATGCTTAAGGTAGTCTGAGCGAGATATTTCCCTAGTCATAATAGAGACCATATTCGAATTATACTTATTAATTTCACCAGCTGTGAGACACATCAATTAAATATTGCATTATTAATGGTGCAATAATATAGTATTACATGACAGAAATGGTAATTAATTAAATGAAAATATCTTAATGAGTCTATAACTAGACTCATTTATTTCGCGCGGTGCGTTTGAAGCTCCTTCAAAACGGAAGGTTTTTGTGATTCCGAAGAACCTACTGCGGTGACAATATGATTAATTTTCAAGTATAGTTGAGAAAACATACGAACTACACACTGTTAGTGTGTAGTTTTTACTACATCTAAGGGTTAGAAATACTTCATTTTATAAATAATTTCTCTATAAAGTGCATACACGTACCATTTCCCATGTAAAAGGGCTGATATTTTTTGGCAAATATCTCCGAAAGTAATGTGGTAAGGGGTTGAATATTTTGTGTCATTAGAAGGGTGAGATATTGTCTTTAAAATGAGCCCAAATTCATTGACTTCTAAGTAAAAGGATTTTTCGCTCTAAGTACCTTAAATTAGGTGGCTTAGCAAGGATCTATTTTTAATTATGGTAGGTCGACATACTCTTCCTAAATACGCAAGGCATTTATCAAAAAAAAACAAATGACCACTTAGTATGACGTAATAATGTAGGCCTAATTCTCCTTTGTTATTTTGACATGAGGATACCATAATATTTTTTTCAAAAATGAGATTTGAAAACTGGCAACAATGAGCAGATTGGCGTGCCGCTGTGGATGTGCGATGCGTCAGCCGTTGAGCATCACACATCGTGCGTCGGCAGTTCCAACACCGAAGTGAGAAAGCGGGAGACAAGAGACATAGAGCAAACTGCGATTTTCCGGCGCTGCTGACACCTCAGCGTCGACGCGTACCCAGCGGTTCCCTTTCGCCACAAATTAAAAAGTAACTGCAGCTTACTCAACGGCTTCACGCATTCAAACGCTTCGAAGCGCTCTCTCAACGCTCAAGGACTTCCACGGAACAATGGAAAAGCGTTCCGATCGCTTCACCAAAAAGTCGGCCAATGTCGATTAGGTGGTGTCATCAGACGATTGTTTAACAATGTACACGGGGTTATAAAGCAGCTAGGATTTACACTCATAATGCCATAAGTGAAAACACTGAGTGAAATCAGTGTATCAGAAAGGCATTCCATTTACGGCAAGAAGAAAATTTTAGTCTATTCTCAAATTTATGCTAAGGTTTTATCTTCGAGACAAATTTAGAATCATCAAATATTAAATAGTCTACCTCCTTCATTTTTCGGGATCTACCTCGTATTTTGTTGTAATGTGACAACAGTTTCGCTGAAACTACTGTCAGCGTATTCAGGCCGAAGAGATTCTGTTGGATTTTGTCTTCAGCCGAGGGAAGAATGTCACCGATTTTTGTGGTGCACTTGAATCCTAGTGGTGACGCCGTGCTTTTTCAATGCTCTGGCGATCCTTTCCGTGGTTCCCGCAATGGATGTAATGGTGGCCCAGGCTTTCTCGTCTTCATTTTGTTTGGACTTTGGATTGGTCAACCCACAGATTCGAGGCCCTTTTCAGGGCCATCGTCTGGTAGCCGCTCTTTCTCAGTGCAGCCATAGGGTACCGTTTCTCCTCTGCCAGCAACTCAGCGTCAGAAATACGCTGCGCACGAAGAAAAAGTGTTTTCACTAATGACGCCTTCTGTGCTGGGTGGTGGTGTGAGGCATTGTCGAGATACCGGTTCGCTGACACTGCTGTCAGCGTCTTCATTCGACCTGACGACGCTGACAGTTATGTCAGCGGAACTGTTGTCATTATACAACAAAAATACGCGGTAAATCCCGAAATATGAAGGAGATCAACGTAGAGCACCGCGAAAGTCTTCGTTCTCACATGAAATAGTATAGTTCTCATAAGTGAAATTTTTAATTTACAACCCTTGACGAACGTCCCCTCCGAAGCTATTCAATCTTTCTGCTCGAAAAAAATATGACGATCCGTTGCACATGTGACAGCAACCGCTTCCATGAGCAACATTGAAACGGAATGACGCGGTGGATAATTGAAGAAATAAATGCGCAAAACACGCAGTCGACAGACATGATTTGAATTGAAAAGGTTCCCTGTCGTGTGAAAGAGCATCGATTCCTTCACTTCCATGAGGGGCGAATCGGAGCGGGGTGGCAAAATTCTTTGAGCGAAAATGAAGTGAGGGAGCGATATACTATGAATGCTATTAAAGCGATGTAGGTGCACAGAGGTTTTCAGATATGAGAGAGAATGAAGACTTAGGTTATATATCTACATTTACGCCATACCCTGCAAGCCACCCAAGGGCATGCATGAATTATACGGCAGAACACCGAAACTACATTGCAACCAGTGTGCCACACATGCAACGCGCCAATTAAAAATCTACTAACCAAGAAACAATTCTATCGTCAATCGTTCCGACATGCAAGGGGTACAAGGACTACTACCACAGATTCAAAATATCATGCATATATAAGAACATCAATATTTACATCATGCATAGATAAGAACGTAGAGAATATAAAGAGAAAGATTTACTGTCTGCCTATTGTCACAATTCGAACTATTCATGACGACGATCACAGCTGTTATGGTCCCGAATGGTACGCGGAAAAAAAGACATTTTATACCAATCGGTTCTACAATCTATCTCTCTAATTTTATTGGCGCGATCTAATCTGCCGTAGTACGAGGGGGTTTATAGTATGTTTTTTACGTCGTCAGAGAAATGGTTTTCATGATTTAGTTAAGAGGTTAAGTCTATAATTTAATCTACGCTGTGATAGCGATCCCATGCCAATTCTTCCAACAATCCAGACACACTAGCTTTAAGAATGATACAAAATGAGGACTCTAAGACCACGGTATATCGACTTTTTTAACGGATAAATTTGTTCCTGACGACAGATGGAGGTCGAGTCAGAGATGAGAAAAGTGCCGAAGATCTAATGAGCTGACGACTGCGAGAAAAACGGGTCGACGAGCGCATGCAACTTTCTCATATCATAAATACTCAATAGTTCCTCAAGTAACGTCACAATTATTGGAGAAAATAATTCTCGACAGCACTTCTTAGACCGAGTCATTTCCACTTTCCTCTTTTAACTTGAAAAACTAAAATTCAAGAAATTATTTCCTTTGCACTCACTTTTTGACCTATAAACAATACCTTAAAGATTAAAATTGCAGCTATGAGATCAGATAATAAAACAGTTTGATGAGTTCAGCCATCTTGGGAGCATAATTACAAGAGACAACAGAAGCACCTCTGCAATAATAAGAGGGATAGCCTTGGCAAAGAAGGCATATGACAATACAAAAACATATTCTAGGAAATAGCCGCATTAAATTAGAAATAAGGAAATATTTTGCGAAAACGTTTGTATGGAGTACACTGTTATATGACTGTGAAAGCTGGACACTGAGAAAGATGTAAAAGTCGCGGTTGGTAGCTATGGAAATGTGGATATGGAGGAGGATGACAAAAACAAGATGGACTGTAAGAAAGAGCAATGAAGAGGTGCTGAGGGAAATAAAAGAAGAAAGAAGACTGATAAAAAGAGATGGAGCAAAGGAAGGTTAAATTCATTGGTCATGTTCTTCGACATAATAATTTTCTAGAAAATATAATGGAAGGAAATGTGCTCGGCAAGAGAAGCAGAGGAAGGCCAAGAAAGAAGTTCCTAGATGATGATGTACGAAGTACGTTGGGATTAAAAACATACGCTGATTTGAAGAGAGCTGCAGTAAACAGGGACACATGGCTGCAGATACAAGGCTTAGCCTTTAGAAGATGATGAGATGATATCAGTTACCGCATTCATCCAAAGCCAAAATGGTTAATTTGACAGCAAAATCCATTAAATTAGATAAAAATATTGACTCAGCTACACATTCAGAATTACCTGGATTTTATGCTTTCATATATAAGTTCATAAGCTCGTCTGCCCTAGTGGCGGCGGGGTAAAGTCCTCGCCTGCTACCGCAAGGGTCGCGGGTTCGAATCTCGCCTAGTTAAATTATTCACTGCCCAGGACATGGCTGTTGGTGTGTGTTAAAATGAGTTACTTGTAAGAGAGGAATGAACAGTCCTAAATTCGCTCAAAATAAAGACAAATTAATATTACTATTATAAGCTTCGATTTGACCACGAAGTTGTGGCAGCCAATCGTTATAACACAGAGAGTTTGACGAAGACCAACAGAGGCGAGGTAGGGCAACAGGATATAATCATTAGGCGTGAAATTACCAGTAGGATTGAATTTCTATGAATGGTTAACGAATTGAAATTTTCTCGAATGTGCTCACTAAAAAATTGAAAGCAGAAAATTTTCATTTTTAATCATCTCCAACAAGATTTGAGTTAAATCTCAAGCAGGCAACTCTTCAGTCAAATCAGTCACTTCTAAAATCCATTAATACGAAATAAGACTTATGTTCCATCGAGGTTCTCTTAGAAGATATATCAGAATTCTCTTCGAGGAATTTCATGATGTCCTAAACTTCGAAGGAATTCAACTATAAAAGGGTTCCAGTCGATGAAAAAAAATGATAAGGAGGAGAACTTGGCAATCTCCGCGAATGACGTTATCTTAAGCAGTAGTTCAATGCTAGAAATGCAGATGGCAGCCCTGCAACTTCGATTTTATGAGGCATTCAAAATCTTAAACGCCACCTCTAGTAGCTTTAGTTATTCAAGATGGCGGTAAAGTTCATTTGGGACGCTCGGTGCTATCTGACGTCTGACGCTCGCTCGTGCGAAGATAAAAAGATTCCATCCCAAACAAAACATAAGAGAGCGTTCTCGCTCTGCATATGGCGCACCCAGAAGTGTTTACGATTCTCATTTTCGCTTCATCTCGAGAGTCATTTCCGAAGTCATCCCACGCGCTTTAACCTCCGTCATCGATAACGAAAATAAGACGGCCAAGAAAAATTACTTATCATCATTATGTTCGCGCGCGCGTCTTGAAGGGAGAGACAGACTCGTAACGTGACCAGAGCGCAGCGACCGCGCGGAGGAATGCTTAAATAAATGAAAAAAATGAGTCTCGCCGCGACTTCACGAGCACATCTCTTCGTCATTTTTTTTATTTTCGCGGAACAACAATGAGGTCGTAGCTGTCTCGAAAATCGCAGTCGAAAGGACCCGAGGGTGCGGAAACATGTTTGGAGGGCGCATCGCCCGAGACAGGAGAGGAGCACCATTTATTAAAGCGCAGGAAGACATCCCCTCGTAAGTGACGCAACCTCCTCAGGAAAATGAAACGCTTTCGTAATTCGTCTTATGCGATACCCTCCACTAAACTTCCATCTCTGCCGGTGTCTCAAGGTCCTCTTCTTCTGACGCCCCACATTTGCAAATGTACATATACACATCCACACTTCAGAAGCAGACGGCAAAATATAACATCAGGTCTAAGCCCAACCGCCGAGGAGGCACGAAATATCCTCAGGTCCGCAGAAGGTCCTCGGATGAAAAAGGCAAAGAGAGATGCTACTTCGCTCTGGTTAGGCCACACCTCGAATACGCCGCGAGCATTTGGGACCCTAAGTCATAAAGATTTAAACAAAAAAATTAATAAAATACAAAGAAAAGCAGCCCGCTTCGTTAAAAACTGCTACGAACGAACATATAGTGTAACACCACTGTTAGAGGGATTAAGGTGGGAGCCCCTAGAGACTAGGAGGCTGCACGCTAGGCTTAGGCTGCTTGAGAAATTCAGAACTGATATTTTTCCGAGCGACACAGAGAATATTATAAAGACTCCTCACTACATCTTTAGGTCTCACAGACGCGATGAAATGAGAGAGATACTCTGCCGAACAGATAGGTACAAGAACTCGTTCTTTCCGCGCACATTAAGTGACCACAATAAAAACTGAACTCCTCCAAATACACTCTCATAGGACATGTCAGCATTTTACCTCCATAACTTTTACATCTTTACACGGCTGGTGACCTACCACCCCCTGCCACTCGCCCGTGCGGCGGCTCGCGGGGTAGTATGTAGATGTAGATGTAGATATGAAGGGAAGCAGGAACTATGGAATCCCTTGGAAGTGATTTGGAGTCAATTGGAGTCTATGGGATTGCCAATTAAGGGGACAGTTAAAAGCACGGAATGTCCACAGGCCCGGCGATTAACGAATAGAATGTGTACCAGTGTAGATGATAAATAAACTCGGATGTTAGAATGACTAAATGATTCACAATAAATTGTAAATCAATGTACAACACACTAACTAGATGGCTACTTAAACATTCCGGACCAATAAGAAGGTCACAAGAGAAATTTAGAGACAAGATGGGGTCAAAACGAAGTGTCATTGTACGCCATATTTCCCGAAACGGAAATGGTTCGTCATCTTCTCATCTGAACCACAAATATAAAACAATAACGAACCAAATTCTCCGAATATGACCCTGAATCAGTGTTAAAAATGCCAATTTACACAATTGCCAACTTAAAAAAAATTAAAATAGTTGAAAAATAAAACTGTCCTTATTCAATTCGTCAAAAACACAGTTCCGCAGCGAGGAATTGAAAACTCAACGAAACGATCTCAAAAGGACGGCTCTTTATAAAGAAGCAAAAAAAATTACACACGCGACAAAAATAGATATTATCCCGAGATGTCGGTTCGAAACTCTTAACCATGAATATATATTATGGATTGGGATCTCGTTACCAAAAAGCGTTGTCTAGAATTCCAGTAAACAAACAACTTTTTGGAAAGTGGTTCCGCCTAGTGATGAAAGACGGAAGTTCAAATGTAAATACAGTCGACAGATTGCAAATAAACACGTCTTACCGGTTTTGCCATGAATATACATTGCCAAGTAATCTAGTGGATCAAAAATGTAGTAATGGACGCTGAACGGAATTATACACTTTTTTAAAATCGTCCGGTCTACAGATATATTTAATTTCCTCCCAAATTTAATCACACAAATGCACAATTAACTTCTTAGCACTTCGAGAATATCGCTCTACGGAAATTTAATAATAATGCGAGGTGACTTCATGAGGATTCCCAATGGCCATCATTTCAGTGTACCTAGGTAAAAAGGAATGCACTTACCGCCGCCTTGAATAGATTCTAATTTTTCAATCCACGTCTCCTATTTTGGGTCCTCATAGACGCATACCCTGTTTTGCAGCCTGGTGCGAAGCAAGTTCTGTTTAAACAAGGCATTCTAAAGTCTTTATTTAGGCAAAACAGGCTTAATGCATTCCAATTATAATCGCATTCTGGTGAACAACGTTGTCGGCACACGATGAACGTTTTAATAATCTCTTACTTATTTCCTGTAATTGATATTTCCTCTCTAGCTTTTACAAAGTAAATTATAGGCAACAAAAATAACAAGATATATTCTAATCATCAGTTAATTCATACCTCCTCGATCGTTATTGAATATTCTCCACAGTCTCACGTTAGCAACAATTAACTACGTCCATTTACAATAACAACTGAAAAGACTCTAATCGAAGTGGCGCCAAGGAGTGGGTGAACTAAAAGTGGAAATTAAGACAACACGAAGCCTAGACAACAATGCCGAACATCCGAATCCTTAATATATATTCATGCTCTTAACCCTCAAACGGTACGGTTGGGGGTCGGATCCGACCCGAGCGTTAAATTTTCCGCTCCCCTTTTGCCTTCTCTCTCTTCGTGGGGGGTTGAGTTGGCCAGGAACCCCATCAGTTAGTCGCGCTAAATGTATAGGAGTGGTTGCAGACATCTGGTAAGTGACTTTGGCTACCTACAATCAGTTTTCCCATGAGCTCTCTTTGCGAACAACGTTGTCGGTCTGTTTTTGATCACATCCGACCCTACCGTACCGTTAATGTTACAAATTTTACTCTGTACCCACACTAAAGCCCCATATATAGATGTTATTTATATTGATAATTATATATTTATATCCAAAGGTACCACTGTGTATTTATTTTCAATACTTCTAGGTTTGAAAGTGTAATAATACGTCCACATGAATTTTCACGAAGGCGATAGGTGACGTAATATTTCGTCCTGTTATTAACGGAATAGGCAATGGTGGTGGCGTCATGCAAATACGATTTCCACACTACTCTGGTATCTTATCTAGTATCTAATTTTTCTGACAATTTTCACTTGTGTACCCTTCTTAGCTAAAAACAAAAAAGAAGAATTTCTTGCTGTATCGGTCGCTTGATTGGGTCATCCACGCGGTAAATGGCAAAGCATTGTTATCAGTGTAACCCTTGCCACAATTTTTGCTTAGGCGGGGTCGTTTTGAGTCGTATTCCTCGTCTGCAAATATCATGAATGGATCTCCATATTGGAGTATGCGAACGCAACGGAGACAATGTTCGAAGAAGGTGACGAGAGGAGGGGGATGGTGAGGGGTGAGTTCGACGGTCGACTCTGTTGCACTTGGAGCCACGCGACGTTTTCACTCGCACAATTGATGTTACATTGACAAAAAAGTAAAAAAAATTGCGAATAATTCACAGATGTGGCCGGTCGTTTCGGTGGAAATTGAACCGGAGTTTTTAGACACACAATTAGTGAGTGGAAGACATTAGACGTCTTCAAAAGTTTCAGGCTGTACATAATGGAATTTTGCAGCTTTCCACACCCGTCCACACGATGTTCACTTATTCGACCGCTGTTTCATTCGGCCATGGCGTCATTTTTAAGACAACATTGTTCAAGAGTTTATTATCCAGATGCACATAGAGTAGGCAGAGGTGGAGGGAAAGGTGACCACGGTCGACGAAATAAATATCGTCTGGAAATACAAAGTCATCTCTTAACTAGAAACACGTGCGTCTTCATAATTTTCGGTCAGTCAATGTTATTATGCAATAAAAATGCTTAATGCGCACTAATTTCTATCATAAACCTCATCAAAAAGAGTTCGGGTCGGTTCCGACTCGACCGCACCTTCGATTTCGTCTCTCACCAACGCACGAGGGTTAAAAAGGAGTGAGTCCCAAACGAAGACTTAATGAACACGGAGGCACACGGCTCGACTTAAGTTATTACCAACATATTTTCAAAACTAAAACTCAGATTTATTCCGCATAAAGAATTTTAACGCAACCATTTTCCAAAGCAAAATACAATTATAAGTACTTTTCGACAATTTTTTGTCACAACGACGCGGTTAGCCCATTAATTGCACCCCCGGGCACAGAATGTTTGTCCTTTTTCGATTATTTTATAGGTACCCACTTACGGGAGAGAGGCGGAGAAAAAACACCAAGGTGTAAAGGAGGGATCAGAAAAACAGGGGAGAGTAGATTTAGCGGTGATGCAGGGGGGGGGGAAATGGTTATAATTAAGCGAAGTCACCGGAAAGGAGTGGAGAAACGTGCGGATGTAATAGTTCGTAGCTAAAGCCTGAATCACAGGATACTTGATCTTGCATAAGTCCGAGACTGCTAGCGAGTACTGGATTTCTTATACGAAACCTAGCATACTTGAAACCTTCCTAGGAGCTATCACACGATACTTGAACTTGCACAAGGTCTGTTAAGTAAATCTTTGAGCTAGTACAGTCGCAGAAAGAGTTTGACGAGCGAAATGGATGATTTCGAACGAGGACGACTTGAATACTTTCGTTGGGGCGACATGAAGGCTCTAGTGTACGCGTATGAGGTTAATTATGCGCATAAACATTTAGAAATAATAATCACTGCTGCAAAGTCAACAAGTAATGACCAAAAAATGTAGCAGGAAGCAACGAATTCTCTGCTCTGAGATGTGCTCAAATGTCAAAGTTGATGGCGGGCATTTTGAGCAACTAATGAAATCAGGGTGAAGGTATTTGTTTTAATGTCGTTAATAAAGTTATCGATTCTTCATTACGATGATGACAGAATTGAAGCATTGTGTCAAAGCAGTGAGCGTGTCCAACAATGATTCTGGAATTGGGAGAAACCGTTCGTCCATATTGTTAACCCCACCGACGAGTATTTGTTGTCTTTGTGACTGTTAACTTAGTAACTGTCGGCAACCAGACGCAACCTTGGTCGCATATTCTCCTCGGGTCGTTTCCTTAAAGGCGAGTTTTGATTAGTGTCACTAAATGCCAAGGTTTTCTAAGCAAATTAAAGATCTTATCCAAGAGAACATTTGTTGTCTCGTTGTACTAACATCAGTTAAGTTAAGACCATATCTTCCGTATTTTAAAAGATAGAGATGTAAGTTTTGCTGCAATAAATTGAAAAATAAATTTAAAAAACGTTTTATTCTTACACATTTTTGATATCTCTGAAATTAAGACCGCTATCGAACATTGCACCTTAGGTAAACATATCGGAAAATACGATAATAATTGAAGTTTGACAACGACCTGCATGAGGATACTTCCATTGGAGTGTATGTTGAAATACATTTTTGCTAAATACAATTGTCACAGGACTATTTTAATGACGATAATTTCTCCTTAATCTTCCAATTATGCATGCGTCGGACAATCATTCATGCACAATCCGCGTTATCTGAAACCTGTGACGTGGTCTAGGTGACATTGTATCAACTCCTCGAATAATATGCCAATAAATACAAATTAGATCACCTTGGTTCTCCTGTCAAGCATTTTCCTCTTTATCTCGTGAGACGTATTGTCCGAGGAGATTCGTCCACACGGATTTCACACGTTCGGACACGCGAAAAAATCATTCCAAGGCAAAAAAATTAAGCATCAACTTTCCTCACTCCATCTTTATTTCCACCCTTACACCGTCCTCCTCACCTTTCCGCTCCTTTAAGGATACAAAGAGACTTCCGCGATTACATAACCCGCTTCATAAATTTGTTGCTACCATGGTGACGTGTCCCTCAACCATTAATCAAAGGAATTTATTTCCCACACTCACTAGACATTCGCGTGGAAGTTCAATCATGAATATATATTATGGATTGTGATCTCGTCGCCAAAAACTGTTGTCTAGAATTCCGTAAACAAACAACTTTATGGAAAGTGGTGCCGCCTAGTGATGAAAGACGGAAGTTCAAATGTAAATACAGACGACGGATTGTAAATAAACACGTCTTACCGGATTTAGCATCAATATAAATGGGTTTTAATTACAATTAATTATTATGCAGTGGATAATAAATGTAGTAATACACGTGGGACGTCATTATACACTTTTTTAATATCGTCCGGTCTACGGATGTATTTAATTCCTCTCCAAATTCAATTACACAAATGCACAATTAACTTCCTAGCACTTCGTGAATATCGCTATACGGAAATTTAATAATAATGCGAGGTGACTACATGAGTATTCCCAATGGCCATCATCGCAGTGTACCTAGGTAAAAAGGAATGCACTTACCGCAGCCTTGAACAGAATATTATTTTTCAATCCAAGTCTCCATTAATGACGTATTTTGGGTCCTTGTAGACGCATACCCTGTTTTGGTACGAAGCAAGTTATGTTTAAACAAGGCATTCTGAATTCTTTATTTAGGCCGAACGGGCTTAATGCATTCAAATTAGAATCAGAGTCTGGCAAACATCGTCGTCGGCACACGATGGACGTTTAATAAACCTCTTACACATTTTCTGTAATAGATATTTCCTCTCTAGCATTTACAAAGTAACTTTTAGGTCACAAAAATAGCAAGATACTATTCAAAGAATCATGTAGTTCATATCTCTTCAACCGTTATTGAATATTCTCCACAGGCTCACGTTAGCAACAATGAACTACGTCTATTTACAATAACAATTGAAAATACTCTAATCAATGTGGCGCAAAGGAGTGGGTGAACTAAAAGTGGAAATTTAGGCAATACGTAGCCTATTAAATCAAAGGAAATTGAGCTCTACGGCCTCTCTAGATAGATAAAAATAAAATTCTCCAATAGCCGTAAAAAATTACAGTAGCTTTTACGGCTATTGGAGAATTTTATTTTTATCTACCAATACGTAGCCTAGGCAACAATTCCAAGCATCCAAATCCATAATACATATTCATGAGTTCAATGAAGCGCCGATATATGTATAATAGTGGGTGGATGAAGAACCTACAAATCATTTAGACAACCATAAGATTTTTTAAAAAATATGGGAAAAAGCAGCTCCACAGTTCGTCAAAAGTCAGGTTCTAACAGTTAAAGTGTATGTACTTGCTTTCTTTAACTTGTCTCAAACACCGATCTCATCGATGGAGTCTCGTGGAGTATTACCATGTTAGCTATCGCTATCACAGCGTAGATTAAATTATAGACTTAACCTCTTAACTAAATCATGAAAACCATTTCTCTGACGACGTAAAAAACATAGTATTAACCCCCTCGTACTACGGCAGATTAGATCGCGCCAATAAAATTAGAAAGATAGATTGTAGAACCGATTGGTATAAATTTTCATTTTTCCGCGTACCATTCGGGACCATAACAGCTGTGATCGTCGTCATGAATAGTTCGAATTGTGACAATAGGCAGACAGTAAATCTTTCTCTTTATATTCTCTGCGTTCTTATTTATGCATGATGCAAATATTGATGTTCTTATTTATGCATGATATTTTGAATCTGTAGTAGTACCCCTTGTACCCCTTGCATGTCGGAACGATTGACGATAGAATTGTTTCTTGGTTAGTAGATTTTTAATTGGCGCGTTGCATGTGTGGCACGCCGGTTTCAACGTAATTTCGGTGATCTGCCGTATAATTCATGCATGCCTGGTGTGGAAGCACCCCCTGCCACACACCTTTGGGTGGATTGCAGGGTATGACGTAGATGTAGATATTGGACTGAACGTTTTGTCATTCCCTCAGGGCAGGTATCTGGAGTGTTTTTAAAAAATCCTCGCCACCGCCGGGATTCGAAACCGAATCCTTCCGGATGGGAAGCTATTAGTATACGGATTAACTCACTAAGTTCGAGTTCAAGGTATTCGCAATGTTGGGCTGAACAGAATTTTTAAAAGCGGACAGTAATAATGTGGCTTTCCCTCTCGCCATCATTTAAATCTCCAAGGCCATCACAGTAAGCGGGTCGATAATTACATCTGCACCGCCATTCGTGTCGAAGTAAGACGGCAACAGAAATACCCAGTAAAGCAGAAGATCATTATGAAACATAAATCTGTCGCCATTAGCTCTCGTGGTAACTAAAGCGAAGAGAACGAACTTCAAATAATACGCGAAGAGCAGAGCACAAGATTCTGCCTGACTCAACCCCTCTTGTTTGTCTTTGAGAGACACGCGGAGCCGTATTTATGGCGGAAGACAGCGACGGCCTCACTCACATCTTTCAAGCTGGCAAATTTAGGAGATTCTCGGACGACGTTGCCAAAGTTACGGCAGGGCTCACTGATAACAATGCGCTCTTAGAGATGAGACAACGTGCGTCACCGATGGAGGTCAACGCGCATTCCTTCCCTACCTCCCACCCGCCCCCCCCCCCCCCCACCCCCCAAAAGACTTCAAAAACAAAACAATTACGAATGGAAACAAGCAACATGGTTTCCCCTCAAGAGACTCAATTCTTATGAAGTAAGAAAATCGAATTTTCGCGGAAATGGTCCATATTGCACCCTTCACCACCCATTCAGCATCTCCTTTGATCAGTAACCCATTCTCTATATGGCCGTTAATGTTGTATCAACTTCACCGGTTGCCCTGGTAACATAGGGCCTGCAATCTAATTGCAACAGTTATAACATATGATAAGACCTCTGACTATAAGACATAGTTTCCGGCTTCACCTGGTGGAAATTAATTATGTCACTCATAATAAAAGGTACATGGATTTATTCCACACTATTAAATATAACTACACTCGACCATGGTTTCGACACCGCGTGTCACCCTCAGGTACATCTTTATTTTTAAAAATTTCAAACCAGAACAAAGGAGCATCGAAGAGATTTTATTGACAGTGACGAAACCACTGGAATGGTGAATCATTTAAGTGAGGAAAAACCCTGGTGTAATTTCGACCCAAGAATTTTACATTCTATTAACAAAGGGCGGAAGCTTGATTTGATGGAACAATTTGGAATCGTAAATAGCCCTGATACTTACCTTATGTAATGACCAAATGTTCCTTCCTCCCTCACCCCTCCTCCGAATCCACCTGTCGTCTCGACGGCGTCACAGATAAGCCCTCTGACCTTGCCCCCCCCCTTTAAACTTCAAATGTGACCGTTCGCTCCCCCTCCCTTCCTACCTCCGCCCTCCTTCCGCCTCCATATTTCACGCACAACATAAAAGATGGAACAACTGGAGTTAAAGGTAAGAGCATTCCATGGAGTTATATAAAATGGGAACGCGACTCAAAAGATTTACCTGAGGATGACAAGCGGTGTCGAAGCCGTGGTCGAGTTGTATTAAATAATAGTGTGGAATACAACCAAGTATCTTTTATTGTGAAGACTTCTGGCGATTACATGCTGCTGTGACTGCATTTCAAAAAAAGAGATTGAATAATTTTTCAACTTCATTCACAGAGCTGCAATCTCCTTACAATCCTCTCAGAGCGGCAAGCGTAGGAGACAGTGTTAATGGAAATGTCCACCGACCAGAGAGATGCTGACTGTGTCACCGAGTACTTATGCACATTCGACGAGAAACTATTAAAGATGGATCAGCTAGAGTTAATGGGAAGAGCATTCCATGGAGATATTCATGGAGACCTAACGCCATTAAAGGGCGCCATGCTCTTAAGAGCCCGAATGATATACAGTCTCAACCGAGTGAAGTGCGGCCAAATGAATGCGAGAATTTAAATCCTCTGATCGCCCAGTGAAATCTCTAATACTCACTCACGGAGGGAAAATGGCTTGAGTAATATAAGACCCATTGCAGATACCTACATCTACGTCATACCCTACAATCCACCCAAAGGATGTGTGGCAAGGGGTGCTTCCACACCAGGCATGCATGAATTATACGGCAGAACACCGAAACTACATTGAAACCAGCGTGCCACGCATGCAACGCGCCAATTAAAAATCTACTAACCAAGAAACAATTCTATCGTCAATCGTTCCGACATGCAAGGGGTACAAGGGGTACTACCACAGATTCAAAATATCATGCATATATAATAACATCAATATTTACATCATGCATAGATAAGAACGTAGAGATTATAAAGAGAAAGATTTATTGTCTGCCTATTGTCACAATTCGAACTATTCATGACGACGATCACAGCTGTTATGGTCCCGAATGGTACGCGGAAAAATGAAAATTTATACCAATCGGTTCTACAATCTATCTCTCTAATTTTATTGGCGTGATCTAATCTGCCGTAGTACGAGGGGGTTAATAGTAAGTATGTTTTTTACGTCGTCGGAGAAATGTTTTTCCTGAAATTTAGTTAAGAGGTTAAGTCTATAATTTAATCTACGCTGTGATAGCGATTCCCATTCCAATTCTTCTAACAATCCAGACACACTAGTAAACTTATCATAGCATCGTTTTGCAAACCTAGCTCCTCTTCGCTTCACGCGATATAATTCCGATATCAACCCTACTTCAAATGGATCCCATACACTGGCAGCACATTCCAGATGAGGCCTAACGATTGAAAAACAATACTATATTTTACCTCAATGCTGCTCCGGAAGTTGACCTGGTCGTGCTCTTTTATTCGATCTCATGATTCAGTGATCGGAAACCTGGGGCACTCAAGCCAAGAGGTGGCTCGCCAAGGAAAGGCGTTGCGATTAAACTCTCCGTTATCGTAAGCCCTTGGTTTGGCTTGGAGGCTCGTGACCAGATTGTCATTAAATATCATGTGAAGCGTGTCACGTGGACACGCGTTGCCTTCCGACCGCTGGCAGAACCGATCGCTTTGCGCTTCGATAGCGGTACATATGGGACGGTTTCTCGATAAACAGGAAACGACTAAGTGGATGTTTATCAGTGAGGTGGATGCTAATTGTATGCTGTCGCGGAACTCTAACCGAAGCTCCCTTCTCTTATGACACTATGAATAATTTACAAAATCCAAAGTTACAAGAATTGCTACATGTGATGGCATTTAATTTTTACGTGATCAACATTTGAATTCATCTTTGTAATCCCTTCACAAAATTAGCATCGACTCATTAACTCACTTTAATTCATTTGTAATGGCTAAACCAGTTTGTTTCCAGAATCAAATGTTTTTATGAAATGTTTTAAAGCTTTGGCTCTTAATTGTGCTTTACAATGTTCGTTTCCTTCTGTAAAATAATGTACCTTTTTCTTATTGTTTATTGCATATATCGTTTTGACCCGTGGCACACCTGCATATGCTATGATAAGTTTACTAGTGTGTCTGGATTGTTAGAAGAATTAGGATGGGAATCGCTATCATAGCGTATATTAAATTATAAACTTAACCTCTTAAATAAATTTCAGGAAAAACATTTCTCCGACGACGTAAAAAACATACTTACTATTAACCCCCTCGTACTACGGCAGATTAGATCGCGCCAATAAAATTAGAGAGATAGATTGTAGAACCGAATGGTATAAATTTTCATTTTTCCGCGTACCATTCGGGACCATAACAGCTGTGATCGTCGTCATGAATAGTTCGAATTGTGACAATAGGCAGACAGTAAATCTTTCTCTTTATATTCTCTACGTTCTTATCTATGCATGATGTAAATATGCATGATATTTTGAATCTGTGGTAGTACCCCTTGTACCCCTTGCATGTCGGAACGATTGACGATAGAATTGTTTCTTGGTTAGTAGATTTTTAATTGGCGCGTTGCATGTGTGGTACGCTGGTTTCAATGTAGTTTCGGTGTTCTGCCGTATAATTCATGCATGCCTGGTGTGGAAGCACCCCCTGCCACACACCCTTTGGGTGGATTGCAGGGTGTGACGTAGAAGCAGATGTACCGATGTGTGAACCCGGGCCGTCAAATCCGAATCTCGGAGGTCTTCATCGTTGACCAACGCTCCGCCGCAGCGACCGGAAACGGCAATGCCGCGTCAATGTGGCAGGGGTAACCCGGGAAACCGATTGGCCTGACGCAACCGCAACGCCAGCCAAACGCGTATGGCACAGCCCAGTGGTACACACCAGGAACGAATCTAGTGCAGCGGGCGCCCTATGGATCCCACTTCCACAATGATCTGGCATCCCACGCCAAAAAAACCACGAGGCCTTCAAAGACAGTTGGCCTCTCGGTAGGTAGATTCATGACGCTGGCTCGAAGCCAATGGAGGGAAAGCAGATGGATGGAAGTAATGGTGTCGTTTTCAAAGCGATTTTCTTTACTAAGTGATCATACTTACAAAAACCGGGTTATAGTATGGTATTACCATTCCGCACGTTTCTGTCCGATTGTCACAAAATTTAGGATTTATCACTTATTTCTCATTCTAAGCAATACTAGATATGGACGAAAGCGTTGCGACAACAATTAAAATATGATAAATACGGTACTTATCTTGATTAGGGATGAGTACCTCGTCTGCTTCGGCAGACATAACAGACGACAATAGACGATCGAATCAACAAGCGGATAGGCGACATCTATCACATAGTTGCACTAGAGTGTTTGTTGTTCACAAACAATGTTAATTTCAATCATTGAATTTCTTTTCCGTTCAACAATATTTAATACACGAAGTTTTCCCTTCCAAATAAAGAAAAATAATTTAAAATAGAAGGGTGAATTCTAATATGAAATCATCTTTTCACAACAATGCATATTTTTGTTGCCCTGGTCTTAGTTTCCTATTAACATCAGCAAAGCTATGCAGATAAGTGTGATAGATGTCGCCTTGCTGTAGTAGAAGTACCGTATTTATCCTATTTTAATCGTTGTCGCAACGCTTTCGTCAAAGTCTAGTATTGTTTAGCATGTGGAATAAGTGATAAATCCTAAATTTGGTGACAATCGGACGAATGGTGAATCTGGCGAAATGATAAAACCCTACTGTGACTAAAAACCGAACGTGGAAGAGAAGCTGAAGAATACTACACATTAAAATGTTGATAGCACCAAAAACACGAGGTGGTAACTTGAATTTCATATTCACGATCCCTCTTCTTTAACGGTTTCGCAACAATGAAGGCTTCTTTACTTAGAAATCAATGAATTTGGTCTCATTTTAAAGAAAAATATATCACCTATCCAATGACATCAAATATTCTAGCCCTTACCACCTTACTTTTGGAAATATTTGCCAGAAAATACCAGCCCTTTTACATGAGAAATGGTTCGTGTATGCACTCCAGAGAGAACTTATATTAAAAATGAGGAATTACTAACAATAAGATGTCGATAAAAAACTAACAGCGTGCAGTTTGTATGTTTTTCATTTATTTTTGAAAAGTAATCATATTGTCACCACAGTAGGTTCTTGGGTATAAAAAAAAACCTTCCGTTTTGAAGGAGTTTCAAACGCACCGCGCGAAAAAAATTATATTTCCATTTAATTACTAACAATTTCTGTCATATAAAACTATATTATTGCACCAATAATTGTGCTATATTTAATTGATGTGTCTCACAGTTGGTGAAATTTAAACGTATAATTCGAATATGGTCTCTATTATGACTAGGGAACACTCTCGCCCGGACTGCCTTAAAGGAACATAATAAATGGAAGAATTAGCGATGGTATGGAAAAAAATGCTCCTAAAAAGCAATTTCAAAGACACTTTTAAAACAAGAACATTAGACTGCATTATGAATGAGTGAGTGTATAGCTACGGCAAGCTGTTATTCCATTTTCAAAAGGATGAGAAAACTAATGCTTCGGTAGGAAAAATTGCTTTGTTAATTTTGAAGAATAGTTTTGTCAATCTGCAGCCAAAAAGCCGTTTTGGCCAGTGCAAAAACATACTAACAGCTGTGGCAAGAATACTCCAGACAATTCCCTGTCACAACATCATACTATGCACCATTGCTAAATTAAAGTTTTAATATCGTTGTTAGGGTAACGGAAGTAATTCATTGGCGGAGTTTATTTCTTGAGCAAGAATGAATCAGATGACGGTTTCCGAAACAATTTTACACTTCAAGACGTGACCGTGGCTTCCTTAACGTTCGCAATAGAGAACAAAACGATAAATTCTGTCCCAATCAAATGTCAACATCGTACAAACGTTTTCACATTTTAAAAAATACATTATAAGATGTCGTTTTAAACACCACAGTGGGAGTTTACAAATATTTATAAAATCTCCACGGGCCACTGAATTGCATGAGGGAAAAGGTTTGAGATGTCAACTACAGGGTGGTTACGGGTTTGATTAAGCTCTGTGCAATAAGTAATAACTGGTTACCATCACAATTATTAACGAGAGGTGTCCAGGGGTTTAACGTCCCTTCCGACGGACTGAATATATGCATTGCAATTGAAAAGATAACCAAACAGCATCCGAGTAGGGATCGGTATTCGACTGAGATAATTCCGCGTCAGTGTCTCGGGATTCGAAACCAGGCTCTTCGGGATGGGAAGCTGAAGCACAATCCGTGCAGCCATCATCCATGGAAACAACCCTCCGATCCCCTTCATGCGAAGAGAGATAACGCACGAGGGATTAGGGAATCCCTTTATCACCTCCCGAAAGAAGAGGAGATTTCTTTTCACCATGATCCCAGTCATTTATTTATTATCCCACTAGAGCATTTATTTATACATAGATATATAATTGCATGATTATTCGTTTAATTCATTATTGTAATCTCGCCTCAATTATTATCAGTTTTAAGCATATCAAGCTTTCATGCTCGTTACCGTGTATTTTAACTGATCTATATTGTTTTTGTTGTTTCTTACCTATTCTCTGTTATTCGATTGATTGCTTTTAAACCTTTTACCTCAGAGAATATCGATTTTACATGATATATTACTTATTTATTACATCTTTTTATCACTTTTTCTATTTATTCGTTTTATCTTGTTATTTATTTAGGATCTATTACCTGTTATTATTGGAACGTTTTCGGATAAACCCGTGCGGAGTACAAACGATGGGAACCAGACCATCGCTGTTCGCAGGAGATCGCTGTTCCTGGGCATCCAGCTGAGTCCCAGAAACAAGGCGACCTCCATGGCCTATGATGTAACCCTTGAAGAACTTTTGTTAATACAATGCTCTGTTATTTTTTTATTTTTGACTATGTATGCAGGATCGGTTAATAACGTCATCTGACGCCTTCCGATTTCTAGCCTCCAAGTCTCTTTGTCCTTCCATAGATCTTCTTCCAATCCTCTCGCTATAATTTCTTTGTCCACTCCCTCTTTCCGGCTCTTCTTAGATCTTCCTCTTTTCCATTGGATTATTAGTTCCAAGATCTTTCTTGTTACTCCATCTTCGTTTATTCTCTTTACATGCCCGTACCAGATTGGCTGCTTGGGCATGACGTCCTCCGTTATATAGTGCTCGACTTTCATTATCTGTCGTATTCTGTCATTTTTGACTCTTTCTATCGTTTGATCGTCCCGCAGCCCGTCTCCAAAAATCCATTTGATCAGCTTTTAATGTTTGTTTAGTGCGTTCCTTTATAGGCCAGACTTCTCATCCATACGTCATTATACTTTTGAAAATGGCAATGTATATTCTTGTTTTATTTGCTTTCGATGTTTGTCGGTCCCACAGGATGCTGTTCCATAGCCTAATAACCCTTCTTCCCTGGTTATTTCGGTCTGATACAGCCTCATCTAAGGTCCCGTCATCAGTAATTTTTACTCCAAGATATTTATAGTGATCAGCGTAAGCTATTTTATCCCCATCTTCTAAAATTTGACTATAAACCTATGTAATATTTTTTTACTATAAACCTATAATAAATTGATAAAACTCTGTAATGAGCCCTGTGGCGGGGGTAGAGAGGGGCACATGGCCTCATCTTCCCCAGGTAAAATATACACGAGTCAAGTCAACTCCCCTTCATGCACTCTTTTCGACGGGACCACCTCCCCTCCACTTTCAATTGTTGACGAGGGGGAGGGTGTGGATGGGGAAGGAGGGTGAGAGAGTACGACGCAACAACGAAGACAACAATAAGAGGCGAGAGGGGTCCGCGTAAGGGGCGACGACTCCGAAAAGCCTTACTGTTGACATGGCGCCGTTGAAGTTTCCCCGGAGGAAGGAAGGAGGGGTGGAGGGGGGGTTGGTGATTGGGGTGGGGTAACGAGAGAGGGGGGCGGTTTGGGTACGTTGCCGCGCGACAAAACAAACGAAGAGCGGCGGGGCGTAATTAGCCGCTTTTGAATCGAGCGGTCTCCGCGGAGGGCAACACCTTTGAAAAGAATACCGAAGCAGCGAGGGTGGGAAAAATGACAAAGGAAGGGATGAGTGCATATCTTGCGGAGTCAGAGAGGGGAGAATGTGTGCGGTACTCAAGGTCCTTATACCCTACATACAAGGACCTTGGGTACTGGGATGTAAGGGTATAAGGACCTTGGCAGTACCCACTCCATTGTGGCGGCGCGGTGGACAGAAAGGGAAGCGCCCCGAAACCACGCCTTCATCGAGAGAAATGACTTCGGAGAAGGGAGATAATTGGGAAAACGAGTAATGGCAGGTTGCAGGAACGACAAACGTGCATTCAATATACTTATGGGACCCATTAGCCATGTCAACTATTCAATAAGTGTTGCAAATACATTCGAAGAATTTATTGGTCTAATGGCTTATGGCATAGAGTTATGAGTTCCTTAAGAAACCAAGATGGCGGATGCGCAATGAACCGCTTGGAGATTGAATTACCTGATTAAAGAGTTTTTTTTAGACAGACGATCAGTTTCTTTACTCTTACTGACTAATAATTATGTGCATTAGCAATTATTCATAGGCTAAACTTCCATGAACTGTATCCGGTGGTAGAAGATTAGATCGAATATTCGAAGCTGTTAACAATTGGTAAATAAGTCATGTAACTAGTAGATGTGTTCCTGCAACCCGAATATTTTTATGAGATCTATAGCTTATGGACCTCATTACTTTTGATTCCATAGCTTAATGTTCTTGCAACCGGCCCTAAGTCAGAGAACGTAACGCAGCCTTCCACTAGAATTCTCCCAAAACACACATCAGCTAATCAGTGTTTTTTTTTCAAAATTTCCAATTCGCTAGCAATTCTTTTTTGAGAGCCCCCCGACGGAATAACCTTTAAACAGAGAATTGTCGCAAATCAATAGACAATGGAAATACTCTCCGGGAGTGTTCTCAGTTCGTGCCTAAAAAAACCTCTAACCTATCTTACTGGAGACTGTTTGGCAATCTTAATCAATAGGAGAACGAAGAGGAGAGTGCATGGCGATAAAACTGCATTTTCTTTCATTCGTGCAATGCAATAAATCAAGGAAAGCGCTGCAAAAGTCTATTTCATATAAGTTGGATCGAGTCAGGCGAGTAATGTAAATTGGAAGGTTTGTTTTTATTCCAGAATGACTATTGAAAATTTACTTCTAAATTCTAAAGACATTTTTTATTCATTAGACAAAATTGGAGTGTATTTGTTAAGATGTGGTACTCAGGACTGCAATTTTTTTTGCATATGAAAGACAGGTAGAAGTTTTAACATAAGGACAAAGGAACATTTTAAGTCTGTTATTCGTGGTGACAACAAATCAAATTTTTCACCTCAATTATCTGGTTTGGTTGATACACGCTTCGTTAAAAACTGCTACGAGCGAACATAAAGAGTTTCACAACTTTTAGAGGGATTAAGGTGGGAGCCCCTAGAGACTCGGAGGCTACACGCTAAGCTTAGGTTGCTTGATAAATTCAAAACTGATATTTTTCAGAGCGACACAGAGAATATTATCAATACGCCTCACTACATTTCTAGGTCTGACAGATGCGATAAAATAAGAGAGATACTCTGCCGAACAGATAGGTACAAAAACTCGTTCTTTCCGCGAACAATAAGCGACCACAATAGAAACTGAGCTGCTCCAAAGACACTCTCATAGGACATGTCACCATTTCACCTACAAAACTTTTACATCTTTACACGGCTGGTGACCTACCACCCCCTGCCACATGCCCATGCGGCGACTCGTGGGGCAGTATGTAGATGCAGATGTAGATCTTGCGAGATTGTCAGATTGCGGAGTAAAGGCGAGGACTAGTCAGGTGAGTTTTGACGCTTATCCCACGTTTTAGGTTGTTGACAACGTTGAGAAGAGGCGATAGCAAGGATATCGGACGTGTTGACGTGTGACGTGAAGCTGTATTAAATGAGACATGCTCTCGCATTGATTGATAGTGAGTTATGTGCGAGATTAGCAACGTCAAAGAAATTGTTTCCGTTTCGGAAGTGAAGTGACTCATTTTACGAAACCCGCTCTCAGCATCATGCTAACGAATGGGCTCAGTCAGTTTGCATTTAAACGGTAACCAGGCATTTGAAAACTACCAAAGGATCCGAATGCTCATTTGATTTCGGGAGATTTGCGCTCGAATCCCGACCCAAGGGAATGATTTTTTTTTCGCTTTAGAGGTCACACATGCGTAGCGGAATTAAGCTTTTGTGGTGTTTAGTTGGGCAAATGGCCTGTCGCAGAAACGGCACTTATGTATTCCATAAAGCTATGGGAACCATAAGCCATGGCAACTGTTCAATAAGTTCTGCAGAAACATTCGATGAGTTTATTGATTTCATAACTTATGCCATGGAGTTATGAGTTCCATAAGTAGACAAGATGGCGGATGCGCACTGAACCGCTTGGAGACTTGATTACTAGATAAAAGAGTTGTTTTGAGACGAATGAACAGTTTGTTCACTCCTAAAGACTAATTATTATAAGCATTAGCATATATTCATAGGCTAAACTTTCGTAAATTTTATCCGGCGATGGAATATTAGATCAAAATTTTGCAGCTACTAACTATTGGTAAATAAGTTAAGTAACTTGTAAATGTGTTCCTGCAAACCGAATATATTTATGAGATCTATAACTTTATGGATCTCATAACTATTGATTCCATAACATAATGTTATTGCAATCAGCCATAATTGAAACAGCATAACTACCTATTCCAATGGATGGTGACCGCCATGCACCCATGGTTATGCACCTTTAAATCAGACATTACATCAGGATACGTAATATTTTGAAATCATTAAATTCACTATCCCTCGGTCATCCTCCTGTTAACCCATTCCCCATCCTCCTTCGTCTCTCTCTCCTAACTGGTACCTACATTCACGCCAAATCCATCCGGTTAATCTTTCTTTCTACTTAACGTCCAGCGGTGCGTAAAATTACATACCGTCACATTAATTCTTTAAATTTTCTTTTAAAAAGTCTTAAAATTGAACACACAAGAAAATTGCAAATGGGCGTGTTTATGCACAAACTATTAAAAACTGAAACTCCTTCCTACATTTATCAGCCGTATTTAGATGATTTGGTTAAAAAAAACAAGAAACGCCAGAAATAAAAACTAATTAATTGTACCCTACCACAGAACCACTGTGTAAAATAACTCTTTTTTACATTGAGTCATGTATTGTATGGAATTCGATTCCGCAAACGTTGAAAAATATCTACAGAATAATAAAGTCTACAGAAATTCGAATTCCCGTCCGGCCAATGAGCGCGCGCCTGACTAAAGCCGCGTAAGGAAATGATCTGCATTTCATTCAGGACCTGACGAAGCCACCCGGAAGGCAGGCGAAACTGTTGTCCCCCAAAAATGGATCGACGCGGCAAAAACCCGAGGAGAACACGGTCAAGTCTACAGAAAGATTTAAAAAATGCTTGCTGTCTTATTATATCAATGATACTTAATATTTTGGTAAATACCTTGAATTGAATTCATGAATACACTGCCTCTGTGATTGCTACAATATACTGAGCATGGAATTGTAATATTTGTTGTGAACAAGTACCGTGATTTAATAGCTTTCTTGTAAATGAGTGACATGTTTTCAATGTGATTGTTATTGTTTTTTTGTCTGGGTTGTAATTACTTTTTTCTGCTCCAAAGGAATTCATTCCTAGAGCCAATAAATGTTATTATTATTATTAATTCTTAGTTATCTTATTGTACAAAGTATATGTACTTCTCCACTGTCCTGCGTAAGTCTTTACCTCTCTTTCGACTCGTTTTAAACTGCCGCGTCCTATTCCAATATCGCACGTCCGCACTGATTCCTTCCCTCTCCGCTAGGCCTTCCACATTTCCAAAGTCTCTTATCCAAAGAGTGTTACGATCCACGTGAAGGTTTCCATGAGAAAGAAATAAAATTAGTTAGCAAAAATATTATTGGCTGGTTGATTGGTTATTCGGGGAGGCGACCGATGGCTAAGGTCATTTGCGCCATTGGGTATAGGGTTAAGGGAGGATAGAAACCCGGCGTCGGCATTAGCCTGCTCTTAACGAAAGGCGCCAAGGGGACGAACGGCTTAACGTCTCATCCGACACACGGAGTACTGTACTTGAAGTGCCCTCCACAAGACACTCAAGTAGGGATCGGATTCCTCTGAAAAGCATCCTCCTCTGCAGGGATTTGAACCCTGGCTGTCCATATGGTAGGCGAGTACTCTAGCCGCCACATCAACCCGATCCCCGCAAAAAATATTATCTAGAATGCGAATGTCACTCGTAGGATTTAACAATCTTTTAAGAGGAATAATCAAACTGCGTTCACTTTCAATCAGTGATTTGAGCACGCTTCAAGAAAATGTACGCCAGGAGTATTTTTCATCCTTGCGCATTCGAGACCACTTTCTTTCTTTTTAATCGTGGGCATCAATGTTGAGAAATGATTCGTGACGTCGACAGCCTCCATTCAAAAAGAGACAATGGAAGTATTTCGCGCGCATACATTAGGAGCGCCTTCTCATTGTTCTTTACTGACCTCTGAAAACCCTTGATGGGAGATCAACCACATTTAGGAAGAAATAACGTTCACTATTACGAGTGCGAAAGCATTTCTTAATTCACCCAAGAATGAAACGAACTGCAGAAGGCGTCAGTTTGTTAACATCGTTTACACGAGGGTCTAGCACTGAATAATCAAATGAATGTTCACCTTTAATGACCAACAGGACTCTCCATTAACATATTCCAGAATTGCCGTCCCATCAATAATTAAATAACCCATCAGATACGTGGCCATATCGATTTCGAAAGAGCTTTCCACGTAGAGCAGGAGAGAGAAGGGTGGGATTACTTTTTCAAAGCGACAGTTGATGGAATCGACACTAGTTGAGACTGTCAAGAAATTCTTTCTCCCGCGAGCGGCAAACAATTCGACAGGGGCATCGCTCGCAAAGGGTGGACCGGTACAAAGGCCTGTCCCTTGATCTCCAAGACTACGGAGCCATGGTTACCGCTGGCACTCCCGTCGCAGAGTGATCTTAAGGACCAAAGGCCGAGCGGAGGAAGTGGCGAGGTGGCGTGGACACGGCGAATCTGCAACAGAATGTGCGAGGCGAAATGGGGGAGGAGGTTAGGGGGGAAGATCCATATCGGCACCCCGCTAAAAAATTCCTTAAAAGATGTTCTGTAGAACGTAAGAAATTCTACAGGAATTAAATCTTTTTCTTCAGAACTAGATCCTTTTCTAAGGATCTGTACGGAACATGAGAGCCTGACACTACAAAACATATGTTCGGTAGAGTTATTATCTGCAGAGCAAAATAACTCCTGACAACAGATGGTTGAAACATGAATCCCTATACTGTACTGTCATCCTGCGATGGATTTCTATCGGTTTGACACCTTCAAAACTCAACAAACGCATCACAGATCGCTGCTCTAACGTGGTGCATGTTGATAGTGGGGCAGCCGTCTCGTTACTGATACTGCTGCTAGCTTCAGTGTTGTAGCGTCATTCTGCCACCTGGTGGTCATTGTGTGAAACTCAAGGAACAGCACTGCCACCAACAAAATCAATCATACAACTTTTTCGAGCTACAGAGCACTTTTAAGGTTTTCATTTGATTCACCCTGGTAGCATTGTAAGAACGTTCTTAGGGTGTGATGGAAAAAAATAGATCATTTTTCTAACCTCCGAGAAGCAATATTCAATTTTCGGACATTTCCTACGCAAACACCGTACGTTCGTTTGCCGTTATATTTCAAAAAGTTAATTCTCAAATCTTAATCAGGGTTTCGTCCAAGATTTATCATTTTTTTCCTCATTTGTTTAAAATGACGTTATCGTTTTGATCCCTTTCCGCGGACTGCAACCTTGACGTGGTGGAAGGGCTTGCGCGTTCCAATGACCCCTAGAGCTGGACTGGCGGGAGCAATACAAATTGCTCCCGGTAGGGCCACCCATAAGGCCAGATAGGTCGAAGGGTAGGAGCCAGACGAAAGGAAGTCCCGTGATAGTGTCACGTGAAACACACTGTTGGGAAGCGGGGGTGGGAGACCCCTCTCGACTATTATACTACCCAGAAATATGAAATCGTTTTGATGGCGTTGTCATTATTTTCGCGGGGACAGAATTTCGCTCCTCGTCCCTGATATAGTAAAGTCAGTGAGTAAGAACGGAGAGTGGGAACCGGAAGAGTAATCGGCGGAAGTGGACGCGGAGAGCGCCAGAGGACAAACCAAAGGAAGATTTTAAAAATATGAGACATCGCGGCGCGGTGATATAATTCACGGGAGCCGAAAACTATAGCGGCGTAAGAAAACATATGCGATAAATTATACGGTCTTGGAGAACGAGCAGATTAAGAAATAATCTTGCCAACCAGGCATCTGGACACAATTGAACAGAAAAATAATCGTTCTTTGGTTTAATAATTATTTAAAGAGGCGAATAAATTTCAGTGTTGAATATTCATCTTGATTCACATCCCACTACATCCTGTGCTAAAAAATTGCACACAATCACCAGAGAGCGCTAACAAATCAACTGCAAGAAGAAAGAGAACAATGCATACTATTTGTCTACGATTATCCCGCCATTCAAATGGGTATTAATGGTCAATTTCGTTAAATATCTAATATAAATTTTCCCATTAGTTTTCCGCATTAATAAAAGAGTAGTTATATGACGCCACAAGCCATTTTTCTTGAATAACGGCAACAGCAAAATTATGACAGTTTTTAAATGCCAATATTTTATTTCTAGTCAGTGCACAACTGGTAGTAATAATCAAAAAAGAAATTCCTGACATTCAGCAAATTTGAATATTGAAAATAACGCTTTCACAATACCGCCGAGAAAAATTTAATTAATTCCTCTAAAAAATAAACTACTACCGAAAATTCTAAAAGCCCTTGTTTATGGTGCGCATATAAGTACGTCATTCTTGACTTTTTTAATCGCCGTATTATGTCAATGAACATTTTAATTGCAGAGACACGCTGAAAGTAAATAAGGGTTATTTTTTTCCTAATGAATATCAGCGATATAAAACTTTGATTCGTTAATTACCTTTCCGCGCCGCAAAGCAGAAATGCTTTCCGCTCGTCATCTACGCTTTTCATAGGCGTTGTTTTTCCGGGCGGAGGATTAAAATTGACTCAACGCTCTTGGACTTACTTCCCATCACAAATCGGTGAATTTTGTGCCGCATTCCCGGACGACAATTCGAAAAATCCTATATTCCCCAAACTCTATTGTTTATGTCACTAAAACATTGGAGTTACCTTAACTTCTGATATATCGTGGGGATTACACATACAAAACATATGTGGCGCAGCATTAAAGAAACTAGGTTTTGTTAAGCGTATAATTGGAAGATCCTCGGATGAAAAAGTCAAAGAGAGATGCTATACTTCGCTCCGGTTAGGACACACCTCGAATACGCCGCGAGCATTTGGGACCCTGGTCATAAAGATTTAACCAAACAAATTAACAAAATACAAAGGAAAGCAGCGCGCTTCGTTAAAAACTGCTAAGAGCGAACATACAGTGTTTCACAACTTTTAGAGGGATTAAGATGGGAGCCCCTAGAGACTCGGAGGCTACACGCTAGGCTTAGGTTCCTAGATAAATTCAGAAGTGATATTTTTCAGAGCGACATAGATAATATTATCATGACTCCTCACTATAACTCTAGGTCTGACAGATGAGATAAAATAAGATACTCTGCCGAACTGATAGGTACACAAACTCGTTCTTTCCGTGCACAATAAGCGACCACAACAAAAACTGCGCTCCACTAAATGCACTCCAAAAATAAATGTCGCCATTTCATCTCCAAAAACCTTGCACCTTTACACGGCTGGTGACCTAACACCCCCTGCCACATGCCCATGCGTCGGCTCGCGGGGTATTACGTAGATGTATAATCTACAGATAGCCCCATCGAAGGCGCAGGAAAATGCACAAGTCCCGTCCAAGCAAATCACCTAACTTTGCGCCGTTCTACAATTCTCTTGCTCTGCGACTGGAGACACCTCATTGAGGCATACTCTGGCATCTTATTTCCGTGAAACCACTTTGCACTTTCACGAAGTCACGCATAATCCATACAGAAAAATAGGGCCAGTCTGTTAGCATGTTAGCGGGGGGCGGGATGTTTCCAAAAGTCGCGCGAAGTTGTTTTCGCGTGAACATAGCAAGCAAGTGAACATGCCTATTACGTAACCTTGCATAAAAATTGATGAGACTTCTTCTTCACCTTTAGTGGATCTGACCTTAAATGCCTAAGCACTAAGCACGCAATCTAAAAGGTGTGGCAGATATTAAGAAAAAGGTTAAAGAATGGTTAATTAGCGAAATTAGAAATTTATAATCCTTTATAAATATGCGCTATACTTATGAATCTGTGATACTTAAGTTATTACTTATGCATTTTTTGTACATATATATAACCACTATAATCTGTTGTACTTTGGCAAAGATTTTTTCTTTTTTTTATTTTTTCCTCATTTTCGCTTTTCAAGTTTGGTAACTTTTTCAATGTCATTACATCGATTTTTTGTCATGCATTTAAACATGTATAAATTATAATATAACTATTCTACTCTGTGTTTGTGTGACATGCCGCTTTCTATGAATATTATGGAACCTTCTGACAAGTCACGTGGCTTCGAAGGACAAAGGATTCCTACATGCAATAAAGGCATTTAATCATTTAAAAAAGTTGGTTTCATCTGAGCTGCTCCCTCAATATTCATAATAGTTGTGATAGATCAGTTCTAGGATACTGACTAGGTTGAATAGGTTTTTTAAGTACTGCTCAGTATCTTAACGCGAATTGTAGATACTAACTTCGCATGCAATCTCCGGCATGTTTCAGTGCCTTGAAGTGCTATTTATTTGTCGCCTTAATAATACTAACCAGTATTAAGCCTATCTTGAGTAGTGTTCTCCATGGTAGCATGTTCTTCTATGAATCACTCTCCTGGTTTCTGGTCTGACTGCGTACCGTTGTCCTGACTGCTTTTGGCCTGCGCCTGGCATCCGGGGAAACGAGCGCGGTTCTGATTTGGACTGGGATGAGTGCTGTACGCCTGGTGTGGAATCACCCCGTGCCACACTCCCTAGTGGTGGCTTGCGCGGTATTTCGTGGATGTATTGCTCCGTCCCGTGTTCCTTCCCTATCTCTTCCCAACTCCTGCCCAACATTATATCCGTCATCATTATATATCTCCTCCTTCTTCCCCTACCTTCCTCTCCCTCGTTCTTCCTTACAATACATATTCGTTTAACGAGGCAGCCTTTTCACAGGATCAGTTTGTTTTCCTTTTCCTTGCGGTTCTCATGATCTTTCACTTCTCATTTACTCTTTCCTGCACTTCCTCATTTCTCAGTGTATCATCCAATTCGATCCCTTCCATTCTTCGCCACACCCACGTTTCAAATCCCTCTGCTATTATAGTCTCCTCTTCCCTCCTGACCAATCGAGTGCCTCCTCCATATAAAGCACTACACACCGAATTAACTTCCTGCAGGTCTTCTCCTTCAAATCAAATGCGATTCTTCAGATGAAACTTATAAACCGAGGCGAATATGATTTAAAAGGGGTTAAAATGAGGTGGAGTAAGGGAAAAAACTTGTGAGACTCATTATTTGGATGCCCTTTGAGGTGTTATATCCGAGAGCCATAGGACTGTTCTCTCCCTCTCTGTCGCCGTGTAATCCGATGTAAGTGGATTTCCCATCACCCCTCCGAACGGAAGGACGAGAAGGTTTAATTACTCTCCACGCCACCAGGCAGCGGCGGCGGGATAGTCGCGCGCTCCACGCCGCCGGGGGATGAGCCGTTCATTACCCTCCACCGCCCCCAATGCAACTCACATGCCCTGCTTACATTACTAGGGTTAAAAATGTTATGTAATATGGCGGCTTAACTTACTTGCATTCACACAGCATTATTTAACCCTTATTATCAAGGTATTGGCGGGCTCTGGTGGAGAGTCAAGATGTAGCCCACAGAACAACAAACATCGCAAGTCGCGTTTCATCTGTTTCTTGGGCTATGTTCAGCTTTATTCACGGCACTTGTATGGGCGAAAAAAGGATTGAATATGCAAATTTTTCGCACCGTTAGACTTCTCATTCATTAGTATTTAACTGCACACTTTTCATTTCATGTCGAAACATCACTGTATATGCATCGGAAGTTGAAAATCGAGAGAGTAAATTTCCTTGATAGAACCGACGTCTCACTGTGCTATACTTTACCATGAAGATACCCCGAGAATATGACGTTATTATGTCGTTTGCACTCTATTATGACAGATAAAAACAATTCAAGATGTTATCTAGACATTCATTATTTTTAAACAACTTCCATTTCGAGTCCTTGCCTCAATATATGCAGCGGAATCAACGACTTTTTCTGACAAGTTCTGCCCATGGCCCGACCTCGCTGGCGCTTTTAAGGTAGTTTGAGCAAAATATCATTTTACTTAGAAATCAATAAATTTGGTCACATTTTAAAGAAAAATATATCACCCTTCAAATGGAACCAAAAATTCAACCCCTTACCACACACATTTCTTTCCGAGTTATTTGCCAAAAATATGCCAGTCCTTTTACATGGGAAATGGTACGTGTATGCACTCCAGGGAGACATCATTTACAAAATGAGGAATTTATAACACTTGGATGTCGTAAAAAAACCAACAGCGTGTGGTTTGTATATTTTCTCAAGTATAATTGCAAATTAATCATATTGTCACCGCAGTAGGTTCTGGGGTATCACAAAAAACCTTCCGTTTCGAAGGAGTTTCAAACGCACCGCACGAAAAAAATGAGTCAAGTTAAAGACTTATTTAGATATTTTCATTTAATTACTAACAATTTCTGTCATATAAAACTATAATATTGAACCATAATTAATGCAATACCTAATTTATGTGTCCAACGGCTGGTGAAATTAAAACGTGTAATTCGAATATGGTCTCTATTATGTCTTGGGAACTATCTCGCTCGGACTATCTCGAGGTAATATTTGAACTTGATATACGGTTAAGCATTCACTAATGCATTGAAATACATCAAGCAACGTGGCACAGCTGTATTGATACGGAATATGACAATAGAAACTCGCTTAATACGTCGTACGCTTCAAGTAAAAGCTAAATGTAGACTGAATCACTTAACTACTATTCTAACTAACCTGCGTTTAAACGCGTTAAAAATGTTGGTAACCAGCGCCAACCCCAGTAACTCCAGCGTGGTTAAAAATTTGACTATGGTCAGCGCCGACCTGCGTTCACACGTCGAACTTTTACGAGGGTTAAGAGTAAATCTGGTTGAAACCTAGTGATGCAAACAGGGAAACACACACACACACACAGGAAGAGTGGACATCTTCGGAAAGCGACCGTCTTCACGACATCCTCTTCACTCCCCATCGACTAACACAAAACAAACCATTAATTGTAAAATCCCCACACTGAGTTATAGATAAACGGTAGACATGTTAGTTAACAACGAGAAAAAGACAAAGATCAAACGATAGACCCGCAACAAATGAAGTTGTTCTCAGCGTGAGGGAGTCAATAGTTTCCCATTATTTTAATGGCAATAAAACGCGCAAGGAATTCACACTGCATCACTCCGACGTTAAATTTTCACCGGAAAGCATTCACTCCAGCAGCGAGATCAATTGGATCCAAGCACCAGTTAATGCATTTATAATGATCCGAGAGGGAATTGCAGTAAATTATGAGCTTTCACGAATTGAGTCAACAATAAAAGCATCCATTTCATAGAGAAGTGAAACTAAATCCATCCACTCCGGGTAAAGAGCAATCCACACGGACTCAAGGCTCCTACGCCATTTACTTTCTGACAGTCTTCCACGTGAAACTCCATAATCCCCTGCCCTCAAAACATGTCTCCTCTCGAGCGCATTCATTGTTCTCATTCATATTCCGCGCACTTCTAGCCGACCAGCGTTAATAGTCAACAGTCCAATGACACACAGGCTCAAGACAATGCGTTAAGAGCTAAGCCAATGGTATTTTAATAGAAGGGTTATAACAGCGGAAAACTGACTGACGAGTCACCAATTATAATGTATGAGGACTCACAGAGCTTGTGAGAAAGCTTATCGCCCCTGAAGTGCCATTCTATAACTCGTTAATACACACAAGGATTCTACAGAGAGGATTACCGACTCGGCCAATGAAAGCGCTGTCTGGGCCCGCGCATATTATTAGTTTCACCAAGTCGCCACTCGCGGCGCTGATTCCCTGAGCGATCAGAGAATCTTACGGAACTGCATATCAGCAGTTCATGAAAGATGTAAAGTCATCAAATGAACGGACCAAGCTGGGAATTTCCTACGATTAATAAGCATGTACACGACATTTAAGAAACGATATGACTGTCTAAAGACGTGCGTACTTCAAATTAAACAAAAATACGATTTTTAAATCAGACCTGCACTCGAAGGCATCACCTTCATATCCACTCACTAGGTATTCACTTCAGACGAATATAAATGCGCAATTCGTGCCATTAACCGCGGGGCACCGAAGGTCGACCTTCTAGTTATTATTCTACTCGTAACTATAGCGACTTCGCAAACCCTAGAACAGATATTGGTGTCTAACCGGCCCGCCCACTCACACCTCAGAACGACAGCTATCTTTCGATTCGTGGTCGAATAACTAAGCGTGCCTACACCATTTACAATTGTACATTGCGTTTGGATGGAACAAAAAACCTTAAGTAAGCAAAATGCGAGAAGCCACCGAAGAAAAATGGCTCGCCTTGACCGGGATGTGAAATTAACCAAAAATTGTTTGGACAAGATGTACAGTGTCCTTGAATACATACCAACAACGTCAGTCGCCCAACAACTCCTACCTATGCATCGCCATTTTTCGTGGTGCTTAGCTCTTCAGCTGTCTTACGTCGGTACTCGCTTCGGTGACAATAGGGTTTTATCGAATCGCCAGTTTTTGTCGTTTGGTCACCACATTTAGGATTCATCACTTATTTCACATTCTAAACAATACTAGATATGGAAGAAAGCGCTGCGATAACAATTAAAATATGATAAATACGGTACTAATCTTGATTAGGGATGGGTACCTCGTTTGCTTCGGCAGCCATAACAGACGACAATAGACGATCAAATCAACAAGCTGCTAGGCGACAAGGATTTCCCCTTCTATTTTTAATTACTTTGCTTCATTTAGAACGGAAAAACTTACCGCTTGTTAATAGTTAGTAGTGCAACTATCTGATAGATGTCGCCTAGCCGCTTGTTGATTCGATCGTCAATTGTCGTCTGTTATGGCTGCCGAAACAAACGAGGTACCCATCCCTAATCAAGATAAGTACCGTATTTATCATGTTTTAATTTTTGTCGCAGCCCTCTCGTCCACATCTAGTATTTTTTAACAAGTGAAATAAGTGATAAATTCTAAATTTAGTGACCATCCGACAAAACCTGGCGATTCGATCAAACCCTACTATCACCGCTCGCTTCCTATAACCAATTTAGGTACGAGTAAAAATAGTTGAATGTAGCTTAGAGCATTGCAGCAGAAACTCGTTAGGAAAGATAAAGAGACGACACGAGTGGCGAGTATGTCTTGACGTGTTGGAGAATAACCAATGGGCTCACAAATCTGGACGAGTCTATTTAGCCGAAGTGTCACGGTATGAGGGTGCAAGAAAATATCACTCCTGTTGGCTTATGTTGTGGGCCAAAATCTTCCACAAGAGCGTAAAAGATTCAGAATTATGAACATCTAGCCCATGATGGCCGAGTTTCATGAAAGCACCGAAAAGACAAAGGACCGAAGGAAGACGGTGAAAGCAAGTTTAAAACTCAATGTAATCCTTGAGCGTAGAAAATGATTCGCACCAAACATTAGAAAAATACTTGGTAAACAATTACTGAGCGAAAATCGCCTCTTTGTTTCGCTCGGCGATTTCTGAGCGAAAAAAAGGCGATTTGCCTTTTGACTAGCACGCATGAATCAAGAGGGACGCATCAACACGACTGGTATGATTGGAGCGAGAGCGAAGAAATATTTACTCCGGAAAGCAAACTGTAAAACGCTAACTGTAAACAAATCGGCCACCCAGGTACACATATCGAGGCGATCTTACGAAAATCCAAAATGTGAATCAAAAGGGAGAAAAAATAAGGCAACATCTTGAGCAATACACTATCAATTGCGTGACAATCGGACTTAGTTTGACTCAACAACCGAAACTCTAGGAAACTAGGAGAGGAGGAAATATTACCAGCCTTACAAGAACGCTTTTCCGGCGAAGTAACAGATCCTCTTACGGGAGAGTCTTTCTTACAGTGACCTTCTCGTTAAATTTACACAACGAAGATTGTATTACTCTCCGGTATTCAATAATTCAAAGATAAAATATTTTCTGCAGGGGAGCTATGGAGCGCCGAAACTCCACGACAAACACAAGCCATGCCTCATTCACTAATCTAGGGAGAATCTAGTGAAATAGCAATCATTCGATCTACATGAGTCTGAGAGCCATCAACTTCCGCGTGAAATCTTAAGCAAGATATATTCGAGTTGTGTCGCAACGACACACTCTTCCATCTTTGTAAACCGAAATTCGACCAAAAAAATTGCGAAGTCCATGAGGCTCGGCGTGGACCGCCTGCGACATGGACAGTAATTTTTTTTCGCGTATCTGTCGTAAAAACGAGTAAAAGCGGCAGTTCCAATTTTCCCAAAATCCCTCTCCCCAAGAAGAGAATGTTAGATAAATTGGACGACACGATTTCCATGGAAATCTCGAAAAAGGCGAGAAATTAATCGAGAACGAGAAAAGGAGATGGAGGAGTGTCCTTCATATCGCTTCGACTTCATTCTTCGAATGCGAACGCGAATACGAATGTCAATGGTCCGACAGACAGAGAAGTGGAATCACAAATTGAAAAAAAACTAAAAATCATTTAAGTGCAACGGACTAGTAAATGAGAACTTGAGACATTCGTTCATTTACAACGTTTAAAGAATTTTTTATAACCGTTGCGGTGAATTAAATAAGCCAAGGGCTAATAAATTTAGAGTTGACAATGATTTGCTGATTCCTAGACCAAAAAAAGAATTATATAGGCAATGTTATATTTATTTGGGAACAGAAATCTTTTCTTCACTACCGCCTGATTTGTTTAAAGCAGAAACTGAATGGAAATTTAGTAAAGCAGCTAGAACTTGGTTTTTGCAAAATGGGGAGGTTGAGTTTTTGCTTGCTCTTGCGAAATAAAGAGCTTGCCGCCAATCCATGACCGTGATGCGAGTCTATGAGTGGAGTGTTGTATATTTTCCTTTTTTACATTTTCCTTGTTGAAACATGTTCATCTTTGTTCATTTTCATTTTTTTAAATGTTCTTTTAAATTGTTCTCCAGCATTTAAGTGCTACTTAAAAAATTAATGTAACACAGACTATTTTAAATGTGCAGATAGTCGGCAACCCTAAAGCGAGACTACGGTCTCAATAGGGTGTCTAAATTTCTTATTTTGTACATGGTTCCCTTCTTTTTTCAATTGCATCTTAAGGAATAAAATTATTACAATTATTATTACTTGATAGTTCTAGACTTAATTTAGGGGAAGAACCTTCAATTTCAACAAGAAAGTCAAACTTACAGGACATTAATTAACCTCTCCAAAAACAATCGAAGTTTCCCCTCCCTCCCCAACCAAATCATGCGACACCTGACCAAAATGGGAAGAGTATCTACGAAGAGCAAACATCCACTTCAGCGATCAACTGCCTTGCCTTGAAGGTGTACTAGTCGGACGTTGAAACGTTGACCTGAATATCTTCCCTTCTAAGCTAACAGACAATAACTGAATCATTGTTGATTAGGAGTTATTGCATGCAAAATTGTTGATATCTTCGGGTCTTCGATTCTTCACCTCGTCCATCTTTGAAGAGATAAAAAGCTTTAGTTGATGCTTTAGATTTTCAGTGCGGGAAATATAGAAAAAAGATAAATCATAAGGAAACCTTATTAATGGGATTCTTTGGAATAACAAAATCTACTTTAACTTCAGAATGAGTACTTTTATCAGTTACTGTCTTTCGGCTCAGCAGGGCAGACACGGAGCCCTCAACCCAAACGGTGTAAGAGTTTAGTTCCAGCAACGATGGATTCACCATTTCTCGGAAGAGCAGCACACTGTGTTTCGATTTGAGCGAAAATTTCTCGATCGAGGCAATTTCTGCCGAGGACTTAAAATTATGTTTCTTCCTTGGAATATGCAGTCAAATCTCTTAAATCCAAATCTTGTATTCCAAGGAGATGAGAAATATGGCGTAGTTGCGCAACAGCAGTACTCACTGGTACACCTCATAATGAAAGGGAAAAATTGAGGGATTGTATATATTTGGGGAGGCGACCGACAGCTTATATCATTTGCGTTATAGGGGAGATAGGGTATGAGGCAGGAAGGGTGGATAGAAACCCGGCGTCTGCATTAGCCTGCTCTTGACGAAAGGAGTCAAGGGGACCACGGTTTAACGTCTCATCCGACAGACGGAGTACTGTACTTGAATTTCCCTCCACAAGACACGCAAGTAGGAATCGGGTTTCCTCTGAAAAACATCCGCCTCTGCAGGGATTTGAACCCTGGCCTCCCGTGTGGTGGGCGAGTACTCTAACCATACCACACCAACCCGATCCCGAAAAATTGAGGGTCGACGCGACGCGACGTGGGCGGGAGGCAGATGTCCCTGCTAAGAATGTATTAGGGAATGAATCCAGGGAATGAATCCAGGGAATGGATGCGATGTTCAGGTTAGCACAGAACAGAGTATTCTACGCCAGAGTGATGGCCAACGTCAGATATGGACTTCAATGATGAAGATTCCTAGGAGCCTAGAGTCTTGTACGATTTCGCATTGCCTTCAACTTCAATACTATTCATCACTTTGAGGGGTTGGCGATAAAAATTCAGAATGAGGAACTGTAGGGAACTTCGATCAGTGATAGAACTTGCAGGGTTAACATATAAAATTCAAGCGCTCCTTCTCCATAAAAGAATTTTAAGACCTCGAAATTTTTTCGACCTGCAAACAGTCAGGGACTACACGAGGCCATACATAATAATCACGATCGACAAAGAGTAGTTTTCGACTATGAGTTAAGCAGTTGCCAAGAAACGAACTTCGTCATCCAGGTCCTCGCAATGAAACTGCAGCCTTCAACATTCATTTGCACTTTTAATTCCTCTCGCGATTCGACCTTCAAAAGAGCGTCTTTCCCGCCCGTCAACCGCACGTCTGCATAATTACTCCGGCGCGTAGCGAGAAGCGAGTCAGTCCATACGTAGTGCACATATATATACATCCCTTGGAAGGAGGCGTCCGACTGAATGAACTCAGCCTTTCAACATCCAGTCATATCTTAATGATTCACGCTCCGCAACACATGACATTTCCAATAAAAAAAATTGAGAGGCATCTGCAATCGGACATGGTGAAAGTTTGAGGAAGATGATGGCTATGCTACATACATCCAAAGGAAAGGAAAAAAAAACACATTAGTGAGTCCTCGGCAGCAGCGATTGCCACGAACGAGAGATTTCTGCTTTCATTATCACTCCCCGAGTTTTCCTCGCTCCGTCTTCCTTTTGCAAATATCCAGAAAGCAATCGCCAATGGAAAACATCAATCTGAATATAGTGTCCCCTCCCACACCTATACGCCTCTCGAAGCAATCTCCTCTTCTCGTTCCGAAGCTCATCCAATCCTCAGCCCAACCAACAATAGGCGGCGCTCGAATCTTTGTCTTGCGCCTCGCGTGATTCTGTTCTACCGACGCATCATCCGACTCCACTCTTATCTAACACCGATGGGGTACGCAACTTCAAAAACAAGTAAACACTGCATTTCCATTTCTATCCGTTTCTAACCATTTCCGACCATTTCTGTCCATTTCCGACCATTTCGATCCATTTCTGTCCATTTCACGACCATTTCTCAACATGCGTACACCATTTCTCAGAGTTGAATACCCCTCGTCTAAAACAATGCACTTCTACCGCTGCCTGCATAAAAATGTAACAACTTCACAGAAGAGCCAACGATGTTCCAGCTCGAAAAGGTGTATTAGTGTAGCAAAACTTGGTGGCACTCACCTGTAGAGAGAATCTCGGTCAGGGAGAGGGGAGCTTACAAGAAAAAGGAAATGCTTAGGTCCTCCCCTATTAAGTCTCCACAATTCTCGGCAATTCGGCTCGCACAACAACATTTATGGTAGTCCGAGCGAAAAATCATTATACTTATAAATCAATGAATTTGGTCTCATTTTAAAGAAAAATATCTCACCCTTCTAGAGGCATCAAAAATTCTACCCCTTACCTCATTACTTTTGAAGTTATTTGCCAAAAAATACCAGCCCTTTTACATGGGAAATGGTACGTGGATGAACTCCAGAGAGACATTATATACAAAATGAGGTATTAATTTCACTCAGATGTCGTAAAAAAACTAACAGTGTGTAGTTTGTATGTTATCTCAACCGTTTTTGAAAATTAATCATATTGTCACCACAGTAAATTCTTCGGGATCACAAAAAAACCTTCCGTTATGAAGGAGTTACAAACGCACCGCGTGATAAAATGAGTCAAGTTAAAGACTTGTGTAGATATTTTTAGTTAATTAATTACAATTTCTATCATATGAAACTATATAATTGCACCATTGATAATGCAATATTTTATTGATGTGTCCTACAGCTGGTGAAATTAAAACGTATAATTAGAATATGGTCTCTATTATGACTAGGGAACTATCTCGCTCGGACTACCTTAATTCGATCTCAGTGACTTCAAACTCTCAGTTAGCGGGTGCTACCAAGTTTCGCAATTCAAACAATTTTCAAGAAGACGTTGAATAAAATGGAAACTCAAGAATAAAAACTAACATTACTCCTCATTTTTTCACCGTCCAGCTAACGTTAACCATGAGACGACCTTTGTTTTACGTTTTCAATTGGCAAACTGAGAGAGTACGCGTTTTTCATAATGCATTCAACAGTCGATCAGTAGATTCATGTACGTAAATCGATGAATAATGCGTGAGTCTTGCGAATCCTTAAACCGAGAAAATCCTTGAATTGGAAATAATGAGGCGAACGATGACGGAGAACATCTTAAATAATCATGGGGATGAGAGCAATCAGGAAAATAATTATAAATTAAGGATGACTCGAATCCTAATGTTGATTCTCGATTCCACCGATTCTCCGGATTAGAATTGGTATCGAGAATCGATCGCCAAAAGTCGATTCCGATTCCATCGATTCCAGATTCATAGATATTCTAATCAAATTTCATTTATCGCATCATATTTATCTGAGTAATTTTGGGTTTAGGCGATCAATTTGTACTTTTTATTTACTACCTCAATAAGCTGAGGATATATTTTCTATTTGTTAATAAATATGCTTTTTGAGCGACTTAATTGTCTTTGTTATTTTATATCAGCCAATACTCGAATTTAAATAATAGTCGTAGGCTATTGGTATATCAATTTCCCACCTGTTATTAGGAATAAGAATCGATGGAATCCGAATCGAGAATCGGGAATCGATTTGAAAGAATCGGAATCGGAATCTAAAAAAAAAGGAATCGACTCATCCCTTTTTGAAATTAAAGCCTCAAAATTATTATCATACATCACTGAAAAAAAGTGTAATCACACAACCAACACAACACAATATCAGAAGAAGTGACATAGATAGGAAATTACAGCGACTACAAAATTCCTGTATTCGCTTTGTTTTTTTATGATAATTATTATGAGCATGTTACACCATACTACCAAATGTTAAAATGGCCCAAAATGGAACAAATGCGATACACAATGAAAGCTACATTCACGCATAAAATGATAAAAATACAATTACTATCGTCCTTGTACAAACAGATAACATTTAGTATTAATTCAGAAAAACGCATTACACGGAAGACGGAAACTCTGTCTAATCCATTATATCGAACCAATTTGTATCAAAAGTCCTTTTTTATTTCTTCATGTACATTATGGAACTCTTTGCCGTACAGTTTACAATTCATAAATAATGTTAAGGTGTTTAAAGCAAAAAGTATCTGAAAATATTGTTAATTGATATGCACCCAACCCTGTAGTTCTTTGTGAAGTTATGCGTTTTCGATGCGCTGTATCCACACAGATGCGCTGTATTATTAATGGTATGGCTTATTTTGTCTTTCTTACATTTATGTACCATGTCTTTTATTGAACACTGTGGCTATGTATTAATTGATTGTAAAAAAAACGTCTGCTGCAAGGAACAGATTTGTCCCCGAGCAAATGAAGTTATAAATATAATTCTTCTTAAAACATTCCGGAAAGGCAAAAAAATTCACACAAATAAATGCAAGAGACCGGAAAATATAATCGAGAAGAATAAATAAATAAATTGGTATAAAACGTCATCAAGCATGAAGCTACAGGGGTATAGTTCAAAGGACAGGGAGCCAAAGTGGGCATTTGAAGACGATCTCGCACCGCGCGTTCATTGCATGTGCGCTTGAGGTCGCCGCTGCACATGCAACGATGCCCTGACCTCCTGGACCACAGATACTAGTGTTTTGACGAGACCACCTTAATCCACAATCCGAGGCAGGAGTTAGTCATCGACGAAATCCATTCCTCATATGCACAGCGCAGCACACTGGCACTGTCTCACACCGCCGTCATTTTCCAATGCCAAGTCGATAACGTTATCTGGACGAGTGTTTCGATAATTTAGATAAAAATCAAATGAGATTAGGATCTAACTCCCCACATGGTGCATCGCCTCCGTCCTATCATCTCGAATGCATGAAGGGTTTCCTCATTGATGACTGGACGGGGCAAGGCTGGAAGGAAAGGTGTAGGGAGTATGCGGGGGATATCAAGGAATGAATGCTTGCCTAAGGAAGCGAAAACCACAGTACAGACATGTGTACTCCTTCCTATCTTAATGTGAATCATGGGTATCCCAGGATAAGCACCTTCTCTAGTTACAATCCTAGGATTGGTATGCAATAGTCTTCCTTTTTATCCGATCTTGGGCCAATCTTTTCACTTCTCTGTACGATTGGCAACCTAGTTCCTTCATCAACTGTCCCATGTAGTCCAGTCTATGTCTGCCCCTCTGGTTTTTTCCCTCTACTGTACCTTCTAATATGGTCTCAACCAAGCTTTCGTGTCGGAGAATATCGCCAATCCAGGTGTTCCTTCCCTTATTTAGCATTTTGAGTGGACACCGTCTTTCCCCTATCCTCTTGAACACCTCCTCGTTCGTGACTCTTGCCACCCAGGGGTATTTCATCATTTTTCTATAGCACCACACGTCAAGTGCCTCCATTCTTTCCTTCTCTCTCTTTTCAATTGTCCAGGTCTCACTGCCACAGAGCAGAACGCTCCATACGAAAGTCCTCAATAGCAATTTCCTAATCCTTAAAATAATGTTGCTGGCGGTGAAGAGTTTGTTTTTCTTGTTGAAGGATAACTTGGCTTGGATAAGCATCAGAGCAGACTAAATGCTGTGGATACGGGAGGTCCGCGAATATTACGCGGAGTTGGTGCCGCAAAAGTTCCTGGCGCAGACGTGCGTGGCAAGGAGGGGAGGTAGAAGTGGAAATGGTGAAGGGAAAACACGGAGAGGAAGGGTGGAAACGAGAGAGAGAGAGAGGAAGACAAGGGAACAAAAACAGCTCATCGAAATAAGTGAATAGCGCAAGGCAAATTGGCAAGTGGTTTAAATGGCCCATCGCCGATGACAGTTCGAGGGACCCAACCTCAAGGTCTCATTGTGAGATGAGTTCAAGCGGAACCGTAGATAGTTAACCGTAATCCCAACTCTCGACGACCTAGCATCGGCAGAAATTGCAAAAATTTAATACTAGGGATGAGTCGATTCCACTTTTTTTCAATTCCGATTTCGATTCTTTCAAATCGAAGACTTATATAGACATTTTCATTTAATTACTTATCACTTCTGCCATATAAAACTATATTATTGCACCATTAATTATGCAATATTTAATGACGTGTCCATACAGCCGGTGAAATTAAAACGTATAATTCGAAAATGACTTTCTCTATTATGACTAGGAAACTATCTCGCTCGGACTACCTTAAAAGATTATTGCCCGTTTTAAATAATTCCTTCTTAAACAAACTAAAACACACATTGCTCTCGAAAAGATTAAAACTAAAAATATGAATTGTTCAAAGAATTAACCTTGAAACCCCGACTTACAAACTAGTGAAGTCAACAGTAACCATGGAAGTGTTAAACAAGAAAATACAAAACAAACAATGCAATAAAAAATCAATACAAGTACGGCAACCTTTCATACGTTGTTTTAAAAAGAGTTTTCAATATTGTACTGAGTGGATAGCCATGATTTCACAGAATACTGAAATTTTCGGGAGTTACTCTCCATTTTTATATTTTCTGGTAAAACATTGAATACCTTAGGCCCTCCCCTGTACAGATATGATCTTTTTAATATGGTTAAATATGGTTTACGTAAATACAAAAAACAAAAAAGAACGTCGACAATAGTATCAGTGATTGTAATTAAGTTTGTTCATTTTGATTCAAGGCTTCAAATATGGAGATTGTAAAGATTTTAATCACTCTCCGGTGAAAAAGGTCACGAATTTAAATGCTAATTCTGGACGAATTCGAAAACTTAACATAAAACATTTGGCGCTGACATCTGCTTACCCGCAATGTGCCACCCATCAGCAGGTCACAAAGCATTCCGCCAGCGCAAATCGTTTCATCCGACGTCGTCCATGACCACGCTTGGGTGCGCTGACGGGGTCCGACGAGCGCAGTAATTCAACGCTTCGAAAGGAAAGCTACCCCCAAATGATGAACCCGAAACAGCGGCCGCACTTCAACGCCCTCCACCTCGTAACGTGGATGTCGTCACCATCCACGAGTAGCCATCACTTTTCAAAGCGCGAGAATGCACGTCTGATGATTGTACCAGCGGCACGCCATCGTTAAATGTCAACAGAATTATTATCTTCCTCTCAATTTAAATACAGCGTATTAATTATACTATGCCATGAAGATCTGCGATTCTTGTCGTCTCTACCATGCTAAAAAATTCCTTAGAAGCTGTTCTGTAGAACGTCAGGAATTCTACAGAAATTGACTCTCATTCTTCAGAACTGTTTCCTTTTCTAAGGATCTGTACGGAACATGAGAGCCTCACTCTACAGAATATATATTATGTAGAGTTATTTTCTGAAGAGCAAAATAACTCCTTACAAGCTGTTCTGTAGAACTTAAGCGACTCTACGGAAATAAGTGAGGTTTCCGTTGACCCAGTTCCTTTTCTAAGGACCTATATGGAGAGTTGTAGGGAATTCTACAGAACGTCCTAAGGAATTCTGCAGAACATCCTAAGGTATTCTGCAGAACGTCGTAGGAAATTCCGTAAAATGGCGTTTCAATACTTTAAGGAATATCTACATAACTTTTTAAGAAATTCTGTGGAAGTATTTTTAAGGAAACTATACAGAATTTTTAGCAGGGTAGCCCACATTATGAATATTTCCCATTTAAATTTACGATGTCCAGCGAATTTTACAATACGCAACTAATCAACATTTTAATTATAATCCCAAATTAAATATTCAAATATCCAGATGACCCTCAGAGAATTGGAACACATATCTACAGCAAAATGGTTGAAAACCTTGGGGAAGAAGCAGGATTATCCCGCGCATTCGTATTTCGTCGAGGAAGTTAATCTCGGTGGAGTTTGCAAGCGATGGGAATTTGATGTAATCTCGGGGAGGAGAAAATCAAGGGAACGGAGAAAATGGAGAATATAGCCTCCTCCGTCCTGGCGTATTGTATACAACACACAAAATTTTGACTTTTTTCCCGCTCAGCAACGCAAAATATTGGCAACGCCACTAGTTCAGCGCTTGCCGATAAGTGGCAGCATCATTAAGAACCTCGATTCACAGAAATATTAACTCTGCAAAAATGTCTTACAACGCAAAACGTAAGTATGAAGAATTTTCAAAAAAAAATGCTGGATATGTCTCGGGGCTGGGGAGGATAGAATTTTCAAAGATAGAGGGAAAATAAGGTTAATGAATGCTCTCAAAATAACTCGTGACAAACAAAAAATACTCGTTTTTCAACATAAAAGCCTCTTTTAAAAAAGGAAGGAAATGGAAGGAGAGATCAATGGTGACGAATGGCATGGGACACATTGGCTGAAGTCAGGAAAAATGTGAAGAACGCCAACCTGAAGACTGATATGGGAATGAAGCAGTTGACTAACAGGTGAGGATATAATCAGAAAACTGATATTCGGATTCATGTCCACTGACTGAAATGATTTTTTCCCACCATCAGAAAATGCGCAATAGTGCGAAAATACGGTTCTGTATCAGTTTTATAATGAATATTTGTTCACAGTTATCGTTGAAAATTGAGTGCAACTATACAGGGCGCCGCCATTAGGGAAAGCTTGAAAAGCACTGCGTTCAGGAGTAGCGAGGTTACGGCACGCGAGAGAGAGAGAGAGAGAGTTATTTTAAAAAACAGGAACGCTTTTTCCGGAGGACCATGTGCATTCACTAAACGATACAATTATCCGATTATCAATTCTTCATCATCTTCCTCCACCGAGTGTTCGCGCCATCGCATTAACTTCGCTTGATTCCAAACCGTCGTGATTAAGTTGTCTGTCGACGGGCGATCCTTCCCCCCATTACTTCCATTGTTGCTCGTTGACGGCTTCCGCGTCTCAAAGTATAACGGTGAGTTCATCCCATTCAGTTGCTTTCCAAGAGTTTCCCAAACTCACGGACTCCTAGCGGAGAATCTTACGATCTCGTTAGCTATTCGTCCCCTCTGCGCTTGACCAGGACAACGAACGATCAGAAAAACAACGCCCTCGCTGGAAATATCCAGTGAGACTCGACCCTAACCCAGTGGGAAACTTCTCTCTCCCTTTCGAGAGTTGGCACGGCGTTCTTACATATCCACAGCGCTTAAAGCACCAGTTGAAAATCCCGCAGAAAGAGGCTCGAGTAATGGCCAAATGGCTAAAAAGAACTGAATAAATTTAATATAAATTAATGAGTAGTTTTTTAATTTTCAATGAAAACAATGTAGATAACCATAGCATATCTTATCAAATACATAAATGTCAAAGATTTCTTCGTAAACAACATTTTTGGCGAAGCAGGCGAGGCTCTTACTCAGCAGTTCCCCTTTTAAGAATGTGCATTTTGAGAAACTCATTCACAGGCGCCATGAGTCAGTCAGTTGACAATGTAAAAGAGAGCTCACTTGCCATCTATAGGCGCACATCTGAATCACTAATCCTAGATTCTGAATCACATGTTTTTACGCGTAGCCTTTTATATAGTACATGAAACTGTTTCCATATAATACTCCGTTCTGAGTGGGAGCGAAAGGGTATTCGATGTAAGACGGTATCACTCGAATGAACCAAAGAATCCTCCTCCGGCCCTATTTGAATCAGACATTCCCTGTGCAAGAGAAAAGCGAAAAAGATATATCTTCCAGCTATTATTAAAAAAAAACATTGGTCGGTCACAGCAATATTAGCGAGGCCATAACCAAAGAACCGTCCAGCCACGGATAGACCGAGCGTTGATAAGTCTCTCAGGAGCAAGGCAGAAGTCTGCCTCCTGCGGAACCCCTACGTTTAGATGACGCGAATATCACACAAAGAGCACTTAATATTCTATCTGCTGCGGAGAGGCTTCACCTGAATTGAAACCCGAGGACCGATGATTACCAGAGTTATCCCATTAGAATGTAGCTTTCTTCCCAATAAACACGAAAGTACAAGATAGTTGAAGAGTTGACTTGGTGGAATTTCGACATGATATAAAAATGATAAATTTAAATTCACGAACCGCAATTAATGGAACGGTAATGCAGGACCGCGACCCCTGTCTCTCAAATCCATCCAAATAAATTGCACATTAGTTTGCGGGCAGAAGCGGAATGCGACCCTTTGCGGCAGTCAACGAGTCAGTTTGACGTCTGGGTCCGCCGCAGTGAGGGAAATGACCTATTTTGATCTTCTGTTGGTCTATTTACAATGGACTTACGAAAAGATTGGTTATAACGGCAGAAATTAGTTACGATAGGCCTTTTTCTCAGGATTCCCTTCAGGATAGTAGGAGCGAAATATCATTTTTCTTAGAAATCAATGAATTTTGTCTCATTTTCAAGAAAAACATCTCATCTATCCAATGACACCAAAAAATCTACCCCTTACCACATTACTTTCGGAGACATTTGCCAAACAATACCAGCCCTTATACATGTGGAATGGTACGTGTATGCACTCCAGAGTGACATTATTTACAAAAAGAGGTATTCTGACACTTAGATGTCGTAAAAAAACTAACAGCGTGTAGTTTGTATGTTTTCCCAACTATAATTGCAAATTAATCATATTGTCACCGCAGTAGGGTCTTAGGCATCACTAAAAAAATCTTCCGTTTTGAAGGAGTTTCAAACGCACCGCGCGAAAAAAATGAGTCAAGTTAAACACCTATTTATATATTTCCATTTACTTACTCACAATTTCAGTCAAGTAAAACTATATTATTGCACCATTAATAATGCAATATTTAAGTTTCCTACAGCTGGTGAAATTAAAACGTATAATTCGAATATGGTCTCTATTATGACTAGGGAACTATCTCGCTCGGACAACCTCAAGGGAGCTGACCACATTTGGACGGAGCCACAGCGATTTCTCACTCGGAATGGAAGAGGAGAGAGAGCCGAGGAGAAGCAGAGAGAGAGATAAAGAGAAAGAGGAAAAACGGCAGTATTTCCCACCGTCTCCGCGCGTGTATTATGGGCGCCCTTGTAGCAGTTCACGCGAAGTAGAAGCATGCCGATATGAGACCGTGAGCAGGCCGGGGGACGAAGGGGGACGAGGGGGAGGTTAGTCGACAAGGTGTGGAAACCACGAAGTGGGCAATAAAACCGCGATAAGAAGACGGATTGAAATAGCGAACGTGAAATACTTATATATATTTATATCCTAGGGTCGGATGAATAAAAAATTCCACATTGGACACATTAACCACTTGCGAAGGAGAAAAAATTGATTGAAGGACGAATTGGGCACTTTTATGACCACCCACTCATTCTCCTTATAAAAAACGGGTGCACGTCAGAGACAAGATCCAACAGTGTCCAGACCCAAGTTGACAACTTAAAGTTTTTCAGGCGGGGTTTGGCCGCAGTAAACAGCGATGAACTGAAACGCAACATGGAACTTTATGAAAAGAATCGAAGCAATGAAGAAGGCACTCGAAGATAATAGATCAGAAAAGGCTGAGTGAAATAGTATTAGGCCATTGAGCGAAACCCAAATACTCAAATACTGCCAGTCAACACAGACCAAAAGTAAATGAACATAAAAAGAGGAAGAAGTAGGAAATCGCAATGAATAACGACAAAAATTCATAATATTCACAGTTTTTCCAGGAGAGGATAAAGAAGAAAAATAAAAGATATGGACTGAATAAAGAAAAGAGCAACAGATAGAAAGAATGAATATTTAAGGTAGTCCGAGCAAGATAGTTCCCTAGTCATAATAGAGACCATATTCGAATTATACGTTTTTATTTCACCAGCTATAGGACACATCAATTAAATATTGCATTATCAATGGTGCAATTATATAGTTTCATATGATAGAAATTGTAATTAATTAAGTAAAAATGTCAACACAAGTCTTTGACTTGACTCATTTTTTTCGCGCGGTGCGTTTGAAACTCCTTCAAAACGGAATGTTTTTTTATGATCCCGAAGAATTCACTGCGGTGACAATATGATTAATTTTCAAAAATAGTTGAGAAAACATACAAACTACGCGCTGTTAGTTTTTTTACGACATCTAAGTGTAATTAATACCTCATTTTGTAAATAATGTCTCTCTGGAGTGCATACACGTACCATTTCCCATGTAAAAGGGCTGGTATTTTTTTGCAAATAACTCCGAAAGTAATGAGGTAACGGGTTGAATTTTTGATGTCTCTGGATGGGTGATATATTTTTCTTTAAAATGAGACCAAATTCATTGATTTATAAGTAAAATGATATTTCGCTCAAACTACCTTAATGGAAATGATTGGTACGGAAATACTTAATATCCAATCCTACGCGGTTTGATCTATGAAAGACTAGAAAAAAACCAACCAGTGACTCGTACAGTGTTCAGCAGTCAAACGTTTTAAGAGGATAAAAATAATGTGCAGATAGAGAAATTGTTGGATGAACGTCATTTACTGTCTATCTAGCTCGAGTTATTGTTTTTTGAGAGTAATCAGATGCTTCTTTTCAGATAGCAGTGGACAAGGAGAAAAAAATTTTATCCGTCCGAAAGAATGACCTTCAACGAAATACGCCGCGTTCATTCACTGAAAAGTTCCGCGATAACGATTTCGTATTTTGAATGTTTTTTTTATCACAATAAAACCAAATTAGGACCATAAGTCCGTTGACTCCCACCATTTTTTGTAGCTGGGGACGCGGACGACTTTGAGGACAAGTCTCCATTTGTTACAAATCTTCATGGACCATACTGAAGCCAACATAAAAGAAAGTATGACAGCATAAAATACGTCCGAATTTGAACTTCTTTTTTGAGTTTCACAAGAACTATCAGAGTCTAGGGTGAGACACAACATTAAGAATTAATAACCGTAGAATTTCAATCGCAGTCTGGTCAAATAATTTTCATCTCCAAGTCACGATTCCACGTCGGAGCCGCTGGATTGAGCCATGAATGTTGGCATATGTCCCTCAGACACATTCGGCACATTCCATTTATATTTTGGGAGTTTCGAGTGATAAAAATGCGCACTATTGTTACGGTGCCTTTAAACCGTAAAAGGGAGAAACAATCATTACATTCACGTATCCGGTACTCACGGAAAAACACGCCCTCTATCAATTATGAACAAAAATATAACCTTTTCACGGCATTATGATCTAATATTGGACTTGAAACCGTACGATATTCAATGGGAGAACGATAGAAAAACGGGGGAAATTGTACTATTCTATCTGACATAAATTCCATTTTGTCGAAAAACTGTTTTAAAGAGGGGAAAATAGAATAAAAATGAAACATAACCATCACGCCGCCTCACATTTTGAGTTAGTCGCCGATTACTGCGATAATGTAACTGTTAACGTTGTGGTTTCATGGTAATGTAGTCTCATTCCGCTCCTATGCCTATGGTAATGTGTTCATTAAAAATATATTCGGGGAATAGTGAACATATTCGGAACGTTAACATTTGGTTTTCAACAGCAAGTGCGTGTTATCAGCGGACGCAGGATTTTCCACACCAATGAAAGACATAGTTCGAATCTAGAATTACAGGAGTCGGCTCACACAGTCGCGGTAAAAACTCCTTTTTCTTATCGAGGAAACTTTGGCTTAAGGTAGTGCGAGCGAGATAGTTCCCTAGTCATAATAGAGACCAGATTCTAAATATACGTTTTAATTTCACCAGCTAGAGGACACATGAATTAAATATTGCATTATTAATGGTGCAATAATATAGTTTATTATGACAAAAATTGTAAGTAATTAAATGGAAATATATAAATAAGTCTTTAAATTGACTCATTCTTTTGGCGCGGTGCGTTTGAAACTCCATCAAAACGTGAGGTTTTCTTGTGATACCCAAGAACCTACTGTGGTGACAGTATGATTAATTTTCAAAAATAGTTGAGAAAACATACAAACTACACGCTGTCTCTCGGTGTCTCTCTGGAGTGCATACACGTACCATTCCCCATGTAAAAGGGCTGGTATTTTTTTGCAAATAACTCCGAAAGTAATCAGGTAAGGGGTTGAATTTTTGATGTCTCTAGAAGGGTGAGATATTTTTCTTTAAAATGAGACCAAATTCGTTGATTCATTGGTAAAATGATATTTCGCTCGGACTACCATACGACATAATATTTCGCATCAATACATATCGACGCACTTAGTAAGACGAGCCTTTCTTTCGGACCCGGGGGCGCTGCCGGACGGTTTTCCCTGGAATCCCAGCGGCAATCGCCCGCGACGCCGAGCGGAGCGATTCGGGACTAGCGTCCCAAACTTATAACTAAGTCACAGTGCAATGACAACCTGGCGATGTCATTGAAAACGACTATTTATTATTATCATAAAGTATTCTTCCGGTGAAAGTAGGTTTTGTTGAATGTCAGAGAAACCGCTCCCGGTATTTTACACATTCAGGGGCCTATCTCCCTCAAATACACCGGTTAGATTCGCGGATGATCAGGCTTTGGTTAGTAGATCTTCGAAGAGACTACAAGCTTTGGTAGATGCTTTATAAATGCAGTGCGGGATATTCGGAATGAAGATAAATCATAAGAAAACAGAAGTAATGAGATTCTCTTGGACGAAGAAAGCGAAGCTTGTGATTAAAGTTGGAGGAAACAAACTAGAGCAAGTAGAACAGTTTAATTACTTAGGTAGCACACTAGAGGAAAACGGGCATAGAAGCAAAGACATACGGGAGAGATTAGCGCTAGCTAAGGAGGCGTTTAGTAACAGAAGACAGTTGATGACGGGGACAATGGGTAAGGATGTAAAGAAGAGGCTGGTGAAGAGTTTGATATGGAGCGTAGCGAGAAAGGAGGACGAGAATAGGCTGCAGGCATTTGAGATGTGGGTGTGGAGAAGGACGGAGAAGATTAGGTGGCCGGAAAGGAAGACTAACGAGGAAGTGCTTGAGATGGTGGGCGAGGAAAGGAAACGTTTGAATGAAATCCGGGACAGGCAGGGTAGAGATGGCTGAAGGATGTAATATAGGTTGATAGGTTGCTGAAGAGTGTGATAGAGGGAAGGATGTTGGGCAAGCGAGGAAGGTGAAGAAATGGAGAGTAGGTTTCATGGACGGGATGAAGAAGGGTAGATCTTACGCAGAGGCGAAAACGACTATAATGCAATCGAAATGAATATCACGAATGTACACAAAAATAACGCGAGCTATCGTCAACTCATCTCGTTTCACAGGGGGAGTTCATTTTATTAAACTAAGCAAGACCGCCGGACGAGATTTTAGATGTACCGATCAGGCCTGCCTGCTTAAAATGTCACAATGGGATGACAGGAAGGCATACTTTCTTTTCTTAGTTTGACATTCCCACTCGCATAAAAATTCTATTCTGAACACGTCCATTTTGCAATACAGTTGACGAAGAACTTGTCACCTTACACACATCCCAATGGTGACAATAGAGAGAAGTATTTTTTGAAATATCGACCAAAAAAGGAATATTTCATTAACTCTGTGGATTCCTTGATTTTTCAGTACTTCTTCCGCTGCCCGTTGGCTGATGGGCACGAGGAGGCAGGCAGGAGCATCTACATCTACATCTACGTACTACCCCGCGAGCCGCCGCTTGGGCGTGTGGCAGGGGGTGGTAAGTCCCAAACCGCGTAATGATGTAAACGTTTTGGAGGTGAAATGGTGACATGTCCTATGAGAGTGTATTTGGAGGAGTTCAGTTTTTATTGTGGTCGCTTATTATGCACGGAAAGAACGAGTTTTTGTACCTATCTGTTCGGCAGAGTATCTCTCTTATTTTATCGCATATGTCATACCTAGAGATGCAGTGAGGCGTCATGATAATATTCTCTGTGTCGCTCTGAAAAATATCAGTTCTGAATTTATCCAGCAGCCTAAGCGTAGTGTGCAGCCTCCGAGTCTGTAAGGGCTCCCACCTTAATCCCTCTAACAGTTATGTAATACTACATGTTCGTTCGCAGCAGCTTCTAACGAAGCGCGCTGCTTTCCTTTGTATTTTGTTAATTTTTTTGGTTAAATCTATTTGACCAGGGTCCCAAATGCTCGCGGCGTATTCGAGGCGTGGCCTAACCAGAGCGAAGTAGCATCTCCCTTTGACTTTTTCAAATTTGGACCTTCCAATTATACGTTTAACAATACCTAGTTTCTTTAATTCCGCGCCACATATGTTTTGTTTGAGCAATCCCCACGATACACAAGTTGAAACACAATTCGCAATGAAAAATATTTAACAATTCAAATTTCGAATTTGTAAGACATGTTCGCGACAATACCTAAGTTTACTCTCCTGGAGTCATCCATGAATCACATGACAGGAACCATTTTTTACTTTGTAATTTCAACTTGCCACGAAGGCGCATTATGTGCCCAAAATGACCTCCGCAAACAACTCGGGTAAAGTAGTAGAGGGTGGGATGTATCAAATCAAAAGACCAAACGTATTATGTTTCATGAAAACAATGAGATGCGTAAGAGAAGGAAATTATCGAGGAATAACGGGGTTTGCCGGGAAATGAAGAGATACGACCGTCGCAGTGAACAATTATTCGTATAGATTGGTCGGTTGTTTATGCAAGGAGGGGTATGATTCGACCCATTTTTGACAGGTGGACAGGTTGGGGAATGGAATCGGAGAGGAGAGAAACCCGGTGCCGAGTTCCCACTTTCTGGACCAATGGTGACTTCACCTTTCAAGTGGCTGGAACAGATTATAGATTTAAAATGTAATTTTTCCCACAAAAATGATAATACCGTAATAGTTGCGATAGATCAGTTCTAGGATACTGAATATGTTTTTTCAGTAGTGCTAAATATCTTTATATGATTATTAGCTACTAAGCTCGCATGCAATCTCCGGCATGACATACTCCTGCATGTCTTAGTGCCTTTTAGTGCTGTTTATTTGTCGCATTTTTAATACTATCCAGCAGTCATATGTTGAGTAGCATGCTGCATGGTAGCATGTTCTTCTTCTTATCTCTCTCCTAGTTTGTGGTCGGATTGCGTACCGTTGTCCTGACTGTTTATGGCTTGCGCCTGGCAATTCGTGGGAATGTGCGCGGTTCTGATCTGAATGGGGGCGAGTGCTGCATGCCTAGTGTGGAATCACCCCGTGCCACACACCCTAGCTCGCATGGTATTTCGTCGATGTTGATGTGAACAGTAATCGCGGGTCATGGAGCGCACATTCTAATAATATTTTGAAGCAAGTTGAAAAAATGTATGTACCACGTTTAAATCAATTCCAGTGCCAAGTTTTACGCCGGAATTCAACCGAACAGGCAGAAATGGAAATGAAAGTGTAAACTTTGTTTTTTTTCCTTAACAAAAGCATTTTACGACAGGGGTTTTCTGCGCGGCATTCGAAATTCAGTCCAAATTATATGGAAATGTGAGTTATCTTTTTAAATACTGGACTCAGCTTGGCACATGAACGTGTTTCAAGCTTCTGTTGGCGGAAAAGTTCAATCTCCACCGTAACACTCGATTTATTTCTTTGTAATGTCACACTCGTTTTTCACCCTCTTTTTTGTTTGTATATATTTTTAGCAAACACATTTCCTTTTCCTTCCACACAGGTTTACCACTCAACACTTTTTACCTCCTGGCTCGACACTGTCCCCAACGCGTTCTTCACCTTTTTTCAACAAAACTCCCCGTTGCCATGGCATTGCTTATACCGGAAGGGCTGCCAACCCAAGAGTGATGGATACACCATTACACCATTACACCATTACACCATCACGGTACGAGAAAAAAATCGGTAGTAAAATTCTTCACCAGTAAAATTCACAAAGACCATGGTCTCAACAAATATATGGTAACTTTAAAATGAAAAAAGGGCATTGTTGGTAAAAACCACGGTCCATGTGTACAAAGTAAGAGTGTGGAATTTCATTGCAGAGTTTTATTTTTACCAGTATCGACGTGAAAACTTTATATTTGTTAACAACCATTGCAGTAATTTAAATGTAATGTTTCTCAGTAATTAGAATACTGGTACGTATTTCACCGAATAATTGCGAAAGGCAGAAGCCTTTATGCTACAAGTGAAAAATACGTTACATTGCAAAAAGCACAATCGGCGAGATGCAATTTTTATCGCTCTCGTCCATTAAACCACTTATGAGAACGCGAGCGCCAAGTGTCGCGAAAATCCGCAAGTGAACAAAGACCGCACCGATCGCAACTAACCTAGACGGGAGACGAACGGATGAATGCACTCAAAAATTGATCGCGACAAAGAATCGACGATTTCGACGAAAACGTTCCGCCACTGTCGAGATTTGAACCCACGACGACTCGGAGAGGCCGCCGATCGAACTAACCGCCGATGGATAACCCGATCCCCCGCCACTTCGCATCACATAAATGCCATACCTACACCGTGGGTGGAGGAAACATAAAATCAACAGAGACAGTAAAATACCTTGGAATTGCCTTAATATCTGATATATACTGTGGGGATTACACACACACATAACATATGTGGCACAGCATTAAAGAAACTAGGTTTTGTTAAGCGTATATTAATAGAAATAGGTCCTCGGATGAAAAAGTCAAAGAGAGATACTACTTTGATCTGGTTAGGCCACACCTCGAATACGCCGCGAGCATTTGGGACCCTGGTCATAAAGATTTAACCAAAATAATTGACAAAATACAAAGGAAAGCAGCGCGCTTCGTTAGTAACTGCTACGAGCGTACATATAGTGTCTCAAAACTTATAGAGAGGTTAAGATGGGAGCCCTTAGAGACTCGGAGACTACATGCTAGGCTTAGTGTGCTTGATAAATTAAGTACAGACATTTTTCTGAGCGACATAGAGAATATTGTCATGACTCCTCACTATATCTCTAGGTCTGATAGATGCGATAAAATAAAAGAGATACACTGCCGAACAGATAGGTACAAGAACTCGTTCTTTCCGCGAATAATAAGAGACCACAATAAAAATTGAGCTCCACTAAATACACTGCTATTATACATGTCACCATTTCATCTCCAAAAAAAACGTAATCCTTTACACGGCTGGTGACCTACCACCCCCTGCCACTCGCCCATGCGGCGGCTCGCGGGGTAGCATGTAGATGCAGATCTTCGCATCGAAGTAAAGAAAAGTGCAACAAGAAAAAAATGACGGAAAACGTCGACTTGGGAATGTAGGCGAGTTGTGCGGATGCGGCATTCGGTCCGGCGCGGCGGGTGCAGGCGTTACGGGCGCGGCGCGGGGGCAGCCCGAGGAGTTCTGCTCCTCCTCCGGACTCCATTCCGAAGTCGTCACCGGCGCGGTGCGGAAACGACGTGAAGTGCGGAAGAGAGAATTCTTCAACTAATTCAAAAAATAAGATGTCGTTTCCGGTGCGTTTATAGCAATAATAACGTTTCCTTCCGTCGTCTCGAGTGCGTCAATCTTCTTATTTAATAAAAAAAGAAACTGTGATTGGGCGGTCACTTATATAACTACCAAACCACTGCACGGAATGACGTAAAACTTGGTAAAATGATTCACTATGTCACTCGGAAGGTTTATGGCTAATTTATGTTTACCTATTGGTCTCCGGTTCGACTCCAGACGAGTAAAAGCGTTTCCATAAGAAATGCATATAAAGTTCGTCTTTCTGGCATATGCAGACCTTTTTTACATTGCATATTTCAATTAAAAATAATGATCATACAAACACTCCTGTCACTACAGTCCTGACAAACACTCTTGGAAATAGAAATAAATAAACTTTCTAATTCTTGCAATCGATTTTTGTTTCCTAATTAATTTACTTTGAATTTTGAAAAAACAATATTAAAAATACTGGAAAATAACTGTTTTTGTTACGCTATCCCCTTGGCCACCAATAGCATTGTTGAAGCCGAACCTCATATGGATATATTAGTACAATAGGCCCAAAACTTATCAATTGAAATAGAAGAATCCACATAAACCATACGAAATACATTTTACGCGATAAAAGGATAAATTTTGATTGCTATCGATAGTATAAAATAGGTTCAATGTTTTTCGCACCCGTTGAAATTCAACGGGTACCTCCCGCAAGTCAACAATAATAACGCAACGCGTCTTTTCTTTCGTCAAACCGACCCCGAGCGCCATGGATTTCGACTTCATGAACAGATCGGGAGCGAGGTTGATGCGAGCGAGGTAACATAGAAACGTCGAAAATGGCTTTCGTGATTGTTTTCAAGTTTTTTGATTTTGGCGGTGACTCGAAAAAAATGAAAAAAGTTTTTTTTAATCGACAATTATTAACCGCAACCGAAGTTAATTCAAATATTATGTTTTTCACTTTGTTGTATTGTAGTGAAACATGAGTATGTCAGGATATAGACATAAGAGTAGACTAAACACCGTGGGTATGAGTTATCTGAGGAGTGTTTGCGGCAAAAGTAGGATGGATAGGGTCAGGAATGAGTGTGGGTCATGAATGAATGTGGTTTAGATGCTCCAGTAACGGACATATATGAAAGGAGCGTGCTTTGTTGGTTTGGCCATGTTGAGAGAATGGATGAGAGTCGAATAACGCCATTTTACGGGGATTCCTTACTACGTTCTGCAGAATACCTTAGGATGTTCTGCAGAATTCCTTAGGACGTTCTGCAGAATTCCTTTTGGCGTTCTGTGGAATTCACTACGGCTCTTCATATAGGTACTTATAAAAGGCACTGAGTCAAAGGAAACCTCACATATTTCCGTAGAGTTGCAGTAGTTCTACAGAACAGCTCGTAAGGAGTTATTTTGCTCTTCAGAAAATAACTCTACAGAACATATGTTCTGTAGAGTCAGGCTCACATGTTCCGTACAGGTCCTTAGAAAAGGAAATAGTTTTGAAGAAAAAGAGTCAGTTTCTGTAGAATTCCTTACGTTCTACAGAACAGCTTCTATTGAATTTTTTTAGCAGGGTGCAGTTTAAACAAGTTTTTATACCATTAAATCTTATCACTCCGAAAGCATTTTATTTATATCACATTTTATTCCATTCCACTGTAACTTTACAAAGTTTTCTGCACCAAATGTGTACGATTTTAATATTTGCTTCTCTTTTTTAATGTCTTTTTCGATTGATGAAACCCGGAGAACCCGGACCCATGTCTTGCGGAGAATAACCGCACCCTCAAAGGCATGGCGGAGGTGAAGGAAAGAAACAACCCAAAATCAACAAATGAATTATTTGCCCCTAACAAATATTCGTCTGGGAGCCATATATATGTGACGATCTTGTGATATAATCTATGTGATAACAATTCGACTCCAAACAAACTCTGTAGAGAGCCCTGGGGCAGGGGAAGAGGGGGCCATGTGGCCTCATCTGCCCCAGGTAATAGAAAATAAGGAGTCGAAGTCATTGAGTGACCAGCGAGTTCTATGCGTGGGTGTCCACACGCGAAGAGAGAGAGAGAGAGAGAGATAGGAAGGAGGAGGAAGGAGGAGGAGGAGAATGGGTCAAGGGGAGAGGTGGGGAGCAGCAGCAATTGCTCTCCCGTCTCGAAGCCCGGTGGTGCACCAGAGGAAGATAAGCCAGCTGGCCTCTTGCCTGACGACGCTGCCCTCCACTCCTCCCATGTTTTCTCTCTCCCTCTCTCTCTCTCTCTCTCTCTCTCTCTCCAGCAACCCCGTCTCCTCCTCCCTCCCCCAACCGGCCCCCGCACGGACGGACGAAAATACACGGCGCGCACACGAATGCGTGCACGCGTGAGTATAATTGGGCGGTGGAGTGGGGTTTTCGACGGCGCGCGTTGGTGTCGGGTGTTGGCGCGGCAGCGGCGGTAGTACCGCTCCCGTCGCCTCACCCGCGGCACCACACAAATACCGCGGACGGATTTCGCACGCGGAGAGGGAATCATCGTGCGAATTGGAGGAAATAGCACGCGCATACACCATAAGGGGGCCCTATTCAGTGCGGACTCGGCTCGATCGAGCCACGGGAAAACCGTGGATGATCGAGAGGGATGTGAGAGAAACGTGGGTGATCGAGAGAGAAAGAGATCGAGAGAGAAGGAGATCGAGAGAGAAGGAGATCGAGAGAGAAAAACGAGAGGTGTTCGAGGACTTGGAGAGTCTTTAGTCCTCGAACTTCTCTCAATTTTTTTGCTGTTTTCGCGGTTGCCGCGACAAAATTTCGTCACCGTCGTGGATCGGAAATCCCGAGGTCATTACAGAACCTCCCCCCACGGGACATTCATCCCAGCGACAGGGTGTCCAGCAGCCGGGCATTAGAAAATTCCCTGAGATTTCCAGGTTCTCCAGACATAATTTTTATTTTTCCAATATTCATTTTTTGATCATTGAAAGAGAATGTTCGGTATGTTTTTTGGGTGATTAAACGTAAGGATTATTTTTAAACTTCCATATTTGGAGGAAAATAAACACAAAACTTAAAAATAGTTTGAGAGAAAGTCACATCACCACCCTTTCTTGGATTTAAACATTGTCATGCTGGTGCTCATAGGAACAAGGATATTTAAGAGCCAGATTTTGCTATGAATAGCATTGATATAAAATGATCAACAACTTAAAAAACTAAAGGAATTGACTTTTTTCCTTATTTTGCTAAATGCGAAAACGCAAGGGAAATTTGACTTCGCGACTTGCCGATAAGGGCACGTTCTTTACGCCACTGATTTACAGACTATGACCAATAAGACCACAATGTGCCTATATCAGAAAACAATGCACCTACTTTCGGAGATTACTGGAATGCAAAAGGCGACAACGCGAGGGACATTTGACTTAATGCAACTTGCCGAAAAAGTCACATTGCTTCCGTTGCTGTTTTATATAATGACACCACAGAAAATTCCAGAGTCAGTTCGAAATTTCTCTGAGATTTCCCTGATATTTCCAGTGAAAATAAAATTCCCTGAGACTTCCCGGTTTTCCAGAGTGCTGGACACGCTGCAATGAGCATCATAGCCGTGTAAGCGAAAAGAGATCGTATAAGCGATCGTCACAAATGAGCGTAGAAGAGGCGCATACTCTTCACAGAGCGACGTCAAAAATGTCATTTTTTAAGGGGAAAATATTCCTTCTTGGGTAAGTGTATATATTTTCTAAGACGCCAGAAAAGGAGCACCACACATGAGCATAAATAAAATGGGCAATTAGGTTACCCAACTAACAAGAGCACCGCAATTATCGTTTTCCCCAGGGGGGGGGGGATCGGCTTCGAATTCTGACGGCATACAAGATTCATAGGTCTCTGCCACGATGAAGGATTTGAGCAAAATCTAGGGAGAATTAATATTTCACTGTGAAAAGCAGATCTTTAAGTTTATTTAAGGGGCATTGTGAATTTCTAAACACCCAATGAGAACTCTTGACGCCTCATTCGGACAACAAGCTAATATTCTAAACACCAAAAATCGGTGGCCAGTGCCTAAAATAGGACTGACCTGACTTACTGAAGACAATTAGAACCAGAAAAAAATTCTTAACGGCCATTAGATTACATTTTTTCAGCATCACCGTCGTGTATCAACGAACGACTACCCCGTCATCATCGGAGCGAGTGAGTGTAATTGGAATTTGACTCGAAAAATTAAATTCCCGGGTAAATTTTTCGTTTTCAAGATTTTTCATGTCCACTTTCAAATTTAAAAACTTCGCCAAGTATGCCAGGCGAATAGCAACCAAGGCTTAGATAACAATTATTGCTCACAGGCCACGAAATCGAACGATTCCAATCTCACATCAAATCACTACAAAGGATAGCGAAAAATGAAAACCATCCCTAATCAGTACTTCACGGAATTAACCGTTTGAAATGAGCAAAACGGTTGGTCAATTGACGGCCTACACACATTTTAAGGATCGGAATGCAATTCCACTCGTTTAGTCGCACAAACAGGGCAAAAGTAGTCTTTTTATGGAGGGGGGGGTTTAAGCGAACAAGAAGTTAAGAAGAACTAGAAGGAGTTCGAAATTCGCCTTGAAGGAAGATGGCTTGGTGGTGTAACTGGCTAACACACCTGACCGGCAATTGGGAGATCCGGCTTCGAAACCCGGTCAAGTCGAATGATTATTTCATGGCGAATTTCAACCCTGGTGTATATGCACCCGTGCGAGTGACTTCGTACCACATCATTTGTTAAATGCAATGATTGCAAACTTGTCAATTCCGTTGTTTTAATAACGACAATGTTGGGTTTATCCGCCGCGACAGTGGTTTTGTATGCACGACTTCGTCTCATGTGCTACAATGCAGTCTTTTTAACCTGTGCCGTATTGATTTCAACAAAACTAATGATAAGGAATGGAAATAACTCCCCCGTGCTCAGTCTCCGATACAAAGAAATAAATAGAGCAAAAAACAACGGAAAAACCTGAAGGAGTTCAGCGTTACTTGATCACCAAATCATTACTTGGATCTCCATTCACTCGACTGCATCACCGAAACACTTCCAATTTTTCAATTTCGGCGTGCGCCGATAACGATTATGATTTCATACAATCTAAAGAATGGATAAAGAATGTATATAAATGTCATCAGTTACGGAGTGTTTCCTCTAACAATGGAACGTCGAGTGACAATTGTTGAGGTCACTCGCACTCGACGTCGCACGTCGATGTGAATTATAAGTCACGTAAGTGATGAGAGTCGTCCCTTCACTTCTACGGGTGACTTGTGTCACTGTACGCAGGTGAGGGAAGTGGGTGGGAAGAACTGATTTAGACACATCTGATGATTCTTAACACTTGTGTTTTGCTCAACTACACACGGACGGACACAAGACGGACGAGAAATTATTCATTATCTATATTAACGACCTAAGTTCTAGAGTTAGCAGTATATTAAGATTATTTGCAGACGATACAGTTATCTACAGTGAAATGAACGAAGACGCGGACTTTGACGCTCTGTCATCTGACCTTAACAACGTTCATTCGAGGTGCCAGGAGTGGGGGTTAGAATTAAATATCAACAAATGCACCACAGTCCACTCCCTGAGAAAGTCATCACACAAGTGCCATACCTATGCTGTGGGTGGAGGAAACATAAATTCTTCAGATACAGTAAAATATCTTGGAATAACATTAACACCTGATATATCGCGGGGAACACACACAAAACATATGCGGCGTATCATTAAAGAAACTAGGTTTTGTTAAACTTATAATAAGGAAGGTCCTCGGATGAAAAAGTCAAAGAGAGATGCTACTTTGCTCTGGTTAAGCCACACCTCGAATATGCCGCGAGCATTTAGGACCCTAAGTCATAAAGATTTAACCAAAATAATTAATACGATACGAAGGAAAGCAGCACGCTTCATTAAAAACTGCTACAAGGGTACATAGAGTGTCTCACAATTTTAGAGGGATTAAGGTGGGAGCCCCTAGAGACTCGGAGGCTACGCGCTAGGCTTAGGTTGCTTGATAAATTCAGAACTGAAATTTTTTAGAGCGACATAGAGAATATTATCATGACTCCTCACTACATCTCTAGGTATGACAGATGCGATAAAATAAGAGAGATACTCTGCCGAACAGATAGGTACAAGAACTCGTTCTTTCCGCGAACAATAAGCGACCACAATAAAAATTGAGCTCCACTAAATACACTCCTATTATACATGTCACCATTTCATCTCCAAAAAAAACGTACACCTTTACACGGCTGGTGACATAACACCCCCTGCCACACGCCCATGCGGCGGCTCGCGGGAGCGGATCCTTGCTTCTGCCGCAAAACGGAGTCAATAGCGCCGCTATTCTAACTCGGGTAAACAACCCGAAGAATAGTAACTACTTTGGACCAAGAATCCTTATTGGCGTCGACGGCTGCAACTATCCGGCGCTTCCCGGCTTCAATGGCTGCCACACAAATCAACGATTTCACGATCTCAAGATTGTTTGATTTACTCCGGAACGGCCGAGTCCACCCACACGGAAAAGGCGAGAGCATCTGGGTGAACATCACGATTCATCGGGCAGCACTCAATTGTTTGGGCAAATCGTCACATATGCTGGACCACCACGAAGATTTCGAACCCTGGCCGACAACACGTAAACAGCCGCCTTACTATTTCGTTCAGAAATCAAAACACGAAACCCGAAGACGACTCTCGGGCAGGCATCAATCATAACTCGTAGCGACAACATCCGCAGTCGATCAATCCTCTTCGCTCCGCAGATGCGCCTCCAACTGATCCTCGAAAAACGAACGAGACGCCAAAATAGCATAGGAAGTCGGTGCGGACTCTTCTGAGAGGATGTTTGAAAGCATCTTGGCGAGGACGTGTCATAACAACGACCTTTCGTATGTCCAAGAAACGCCGTGGCTATTCGACATCAACTAATCCACTGACATCTACAATACCTGAAGAAAATAAAACGATAAAAGATGAGCTCACGGCAACAATCGCTTGCGAGATGTGAGAGAACGGAAGGTGTCGCCGAAACGTGTCTGAACAACACGTCGCCAAGGAAATAAAATAAAATGAATATAACCGCAACAATACAAGAGTGATGCAAGTCAAGAGGTGATGTGGAGCCATTGTTCTCCAGCTTTTCCGAGATTCTTACCCCTTCGTAACCCATTTCCATGATACGCACCCTTTCTATTTCAACAATATTCATTATTTACATTGTCGGCAGATAAATATTTCATCCTCAAGTAACGCCATTATTCAATTCCTTACGATGTACCTCTAAACTTTGGATTACTTGTCCCAATTCTCAATTATTCGGATATTTCTGGTTAAGAACCGTTGGTACAGAAGAGCGATTCCCACACTGTGCTCGGCAAGTTTTTCTGACCGGCCGCGGAAGTTGTTGAGGAACAAAAAACACAAAATATTGCTGCATCCATCAAGCAAATTTGACAATTGTTTTCTTAAATAAAAATATGCTTTATCATTCATACTTCCATGTACGTGTAGTGAGTTATAATCATCATAGATAAGACTAAACACAAATAAAACTTTGGGGCTCCACGAGGAGCTGAGGCTTCGAAAAGAGGTCCATAGCTCTATCATAGGCACCAACGAACCGTCATACCTAATTGATATGTTTTCTAAAAGAGCTTCCAATCATACCATGGTTACTATAACAGAACCAAGTGACCTTCTACTTCCGACTCACCGAACCAATACATTTCATACAAGTCGTTTGTCGTCGTGGCCGCCGCCTAACAACTTTGGAATTCCATTCCAATTGATTTGAGGAAATCTCGCTCGTTGGAAATTTTTCAATCAAAATTGTATGAAACTTTATTAAATGAATGTCTTTCGGATAAGTTTAGCCTGGTCAGTATTTAATCCGCATTGCAAAATTTTTCATTTTTTTTATTTGACAAAAATTGTTTCATTTTCCTCATGGTCTGATTATGCTTTTTATCTTGTATCATATATCTATATATTGATTGTATTTAAACCTCTCTCTGATTTCAGCTGTATAACATGTACAGTCATTGTTCTACATTGAGAGTAGCCGTCTTTTTGTCTTTTCCTTTATATATATTGTATGTTATTAAGCTCTATTTATTTTTTGATTTGAACTAAACAATATGTTAATTTGTTTATCACCTCGCTGCTATATTATTATATTGTATTCTTGCTCTAAGGGACATGTGTCCCAGAGTAAAATAAATGATTATTCTATTCTATTCTAGCTGAAACAGTTTTGGAAACGCTGGTGTGGAGGTATCACCAAATTCACGTAGATGAGAGACGTTATCGTGGAATCGCAGCATCGGGAGTCGAAGCCATGACCTTTCACGAGCGCATGGATTTGGTACGGCACGCATTAAGATGGAGGGAGTAGTTTTTTTTCCGCGAGGCGAGGCACGGGTAGACCGGGAGGAATCCACTTTGGCATCCGCCGCCGTCGAGAGGAGAGGACGACGGCATTCCGACCGAACCGAAACTGTTTCCCGCGCGTCGCGAGCGATGGACGCCGGGGAGAAAGACATCGCACGGACGGCAAAATGGGAGGCCCTCGGAAGAAAAGGCCCCCGGATGAAAATGGGAGAGGGAATCGCTCTGCTATCACCCGCACCACTATAGAGCATTACACCACACTATAGAGCACAAACACACACGACAGTCTCAATCAATTTTCAATTGAGCCATTAGTTTCGAAGTTAGCAGAGGTTTGCGTTGTCTACAATAACTTGTTCAATTTTAGAGATATAAACAATTTGTTTTCTGCAAACAGTTAGGAATAAATTTGACTTTCTCTTATCAAAATTGCATGTTGTTGGAACGAAAACTACGGGTACCCCAAGCGCTCAAATTTGGACAACTGGATTTTGGACAATGGACAAATTTTGGACAACTGGACAATGGCGCAAAAAACGGGTACTTTTTTGAGAAAAAATTAAGTACAGGAAATACTAACGGGCAGAGGATTTTTTTTAAGTGCATCAACCAACGTAGAAATAAACAAGCTCTCTCATGAAATCCACTGCATTGAAATCGGTTTCTTGGTTTGGACGATGGAGCATCTCAAACTCCGGTATCTTGCTTTTTTTACAGACAGTAGTCTCGATCTGGGACCTCCCACAGAAAGTACAGACACGCGAATTGAACTCATCACAAAAGGAAAGCCGCACACCTTAGTTCAAAACTTGTAGGGGCGGACGCGGAGAATGAAACGCAAACGATAGAGGGACCAACTAGGGAGCCGTTTTAAGACTCGAAGGCTGAGTGATATACAGTAGCTGAAGTCTTCTTGATAAGGGACGTTACACAAAATGAATCGACAAGCGAAACAATGCACAACAGGAAAGTAGAACGCTCTATTCAAAACTTCCATGGACGAACAGAGAGTTGGGACATGGTTGGATGGACGGTCCACGTAGGAAACCGCCACTCTGTCGGGAAACTAGTCTCCTAAGTTTTCGCTAAAAACAGCTCAGTTTAGTTTCAGACTGACGCGGAAAAAATCATTTTTACCCCATTATGTAACTCCACAACAGACAGAATTAACAAAATAAGTTACACATACGGTGAAATTCACAGTTACAAAAAGTTCCTCTCGTGCACAATTAGTGACAACTAAAAAAAACAAAGCAGCAAAACTCTGCGACATCACGTCAACACACAGTTCACTTGCGTGCTTTTCCTCTTTCAACCCGTTCATTCCTATTTCGTGCCTTCCTCATGGTTGTTGTCCTGGTATCACTCCACCAAAACCCACCCAAGGTACGGGCGCAATCAGGAAATGATCTAGCAAACAGGCAGTAGGCGATATGAACAGTCTCAACATGAAAGCTTTAGATGATTAACATCATGTTTTCCGAATAAAACATTATCTACTGCGAAAATCATTCATGTAACAGCCGTTAGCCGGACCGCGAAATATTTAATCCTATTTTTGCCGATCCCGCGCGGGGGTGAAACGGCTAGAGAACTCTACGAGGAAGAACACGCGATATCAGGTTAAACTTCGCCACTTCCTTCTTCCCCTATGTCGCTAAAGACAATGATCAGACAGTCAATGTCACTGACACGCGACAAGAGCCAAGTCAAGTCAAAATATGTTTATTTACACACCAAACAAACACAAGTATAACTGAATCAAAAACAACGGTGTGGACCTCGCTTTTTGCAGTTGCCTCTTCAGGGTATTCACTTGAATTACTTTCACTGGTACGGGAGGATATTGGCCCGGCATTCGCCCGAGGACGGTGGAAAATCCGTAAAACCACCGTCAGGCCACCAAACTTGACAAAACGGACAAAGAAACACAAAAATAAAAATCCTCGCGACGAGAGAGTGAATTCGCGACTGACCAACCTTAAGTGCACGTCCAGCAGTTCTCCCAGCGTCGGGTTATCTCGCCTTCGCCGGCGTCCCTTCTTCGCCTTGGCCGTCACCTGGGTGTCTTCGTCGTCACGGACGACCACCGACGACTCCACGAGCGATCGCCCGTCTCCCTGCGAGGTCCTCGTCAGGTCCGTCAGGTCCTCGAAGCTGTCGTGGGGCGGCGAGGAGGAAGGTGGGGGCTGAGAGGGGGCGGCGGCCGCGCTGTTCGCCTCTTCCGGCCTCCCGGAGGCGGCCCCCGGTTGGTGCGGCCCGCCCGCCGCGGACTCCCCGCCCTCGTCGCGACCGTACCCGCCGTCTCCTTTACCGGACGCCGGAGATATCTCGCGGGAACCGTTGTTGCTCCTCTGAAGCACTCGCTTGCGGAAGCCGTTGTTGTTGTTGTCGTCGTTGTTGTGGTTGTTTTGGCCGGCGGCCGAGGGGTGGTGGTCCCAGGAATTGCCCCCGGGTCCCCGGTCCGCCGGGACCCCTTCGATGGGAGGCACTCCGGTACCCAAGCGCACCCTGCCGTGGCTGGGGGCGAGCCTGGACCTGTGGGGCGGGCGGTTGGCGCCGAGGGCCCTGTATCCTCCGGGGGGCGATGCGACCATGCCGAGGTCCATCTGGAGGTCCACGACGAGCAGGAGAGTGAGCAGGACGGCGGTGGTGGCCGCGCCGATCATGAGCCGCTCCTTCAGCTTCATCGCGGGACGGGAGGAGACGGGGATCGGCAGGAAGGTCTTGCGGGGGGCCTTGAGCGGCGGCGGGTGCGGAGGCGGGACAGATCGCCTGCTCAAGTGGTGCGGAGACGAAGACGTTCCCGGGACGCCGTTGTGGATGCGGGCCGTCGATTGTCGCGGAGGAGACGAGGAGGACGTGCACGAGGACGAAGACGGGGACGAAGACGCCTTCCTGAGTAGTTGCGGGACGACCTCGCGGCCGTGGTTCGTCGGTTGGGCGTTGAGAGCGCTCCTGGCCTTCACCGGAGAGCGACTGCGGTCGTCAGGGGCGGCGGAGGACGAAAGAGAAGAAGGGGTCGTAGGAGGACTGGTTGCCTTGGACGCGAAATTCGTGAACACGAAGGGATTATCCAAGGTGGTCTTCTGATTGAGGAGCGCCCTTCCGTTGTTGCAACCGATCGCCAACAATGGAGATGATGTCGCACAACAATCGTCCACTAGCGGCAACAACCGAGGAGTTTCCGCGCAACAATCGTCGTGTCGCGTCAACAATGGAGAAGTATCCGCCCAACAATCGTCGACACCCGCTGACAATGTAGATGTATCCGCGCAACAATCGTCACCCCTCGCCAACAATGCATATGCCACGCAACAATCGTCACGACCGACCGATGTTGATGAAGATGACGGCGAGCCGACCGTCACTCCGTGAGTCGAGGTTCCGCGTCCACGTGGTGCTGCGGCGAGCGGTGGCGAGAGGGAGCGGTGCCGTTTGGAGGACGAGGAAGACGATGAGCGATCGGCGGCTGCGGCTGCCTCCTCCTCCGCGGCGTGTCGGTGTGTCGGCGGCGGCGTGGAGCGGCGTTCGGCGAATGATGCCGCGTGCGGCTTACTAGCCCACGACGGGAACGGAGGGGTGGAGGACGGTTGCCTCCTCCTCTTTCGCCGCCTCCTCCTCCTCCCGCCTCCTCCTCCCGCGCCGGCCGCCGGGTGCGGGGCGGGGAGCGGCGGTTGAGGTGCGGGGAGCCGAGGGGGGGTGTAGTAGTGTCGGGAGAGGAGCAGGGAGAGGAGGTAAGGTAGTAGGGGGAGCGGAGGGAGTGTGGGGCCGGTGGGCGGGGCGGCGGATAAGCGATCCGGGGGGCGGGAGGGGCCGGGGCGGAGGTGGTGGAACTCCCCTCCCCGCCCCGATTGCGACGCGGGGCCAAAGGGCAGACGGGAGACGACGGAGAACGACGCAGTCGGCGGCCGACCGAGATGGGAACGAGTGCTCAGCGATCTGTGTCCTCCTTCGAAGTGGACCGGCGGCCGGGGGGTGGCGGCGGGAGCCTCCTCGCGAGGCACGGCTGGGGGCGACGGGGATGCCTTCGTCCTCGTCGCACGGCGATCCTCGTGACTGTCGGTGTTCTGCGCCGTCGGCGGCGATCTTCGCTCGCTGCCGGTCGGCGGTGGCCTCGTGGACGGGAGATTCGGCAGCACCGTCGCGGGGGATGTCAGGCGGGTCACAACGTTGGGAAACCAGGCGGCCCATGGAGGGCGATGGTTGTTGTGTTGGTTGTTGGATAGCGCCGTGTGTGTCCACTGGAAATCGGCGGCGGCTCGGAGATAGGCGACTCGAAGATAGCGGATGGAATGCGGGAAGTTGGGGGGAATTAGGCGTCTAGGGTTCCAGGGGGGGGAGTTTACGCTCTTATTTGGAACCGGCCGCTATCGACTAATGGAAGCCGGTGTGTAAAACCTGCTGGTTGGGGACGAAGGACGGGCTTCCAAAAGGTAAAGATATCGTCCCCTTTCCCTTGATTCCCTCGCGGTTATTGTCTTGCGCACGACGATTCTCTTCCACGTCAAAGTTGTTTCATTTCTACGACACCTGTCCCAAAGTACATGCAAATCCTATTGAAGCTCAAAATGGTGGCGAGAGATAACAGACGCAGCACTTGAAAAGGGCAGATCAACATTAGAAATCACAGGATGTGTCGATGTTCCTTGAATTGTGGACGGTGGCTGCTGCTCTTATCGTGCGCGTGCCAAATTATCTCCGATAAAGTCATTCACTAGATACGAGTGAAAATCTTACGCGTTGGTCACCGTCTCCTTCCTCTCCTGCTTCGAGGATACTGCAATTTTTTCCTTCCCAAAATCTAATTCGATGTAATAAGAGCTATATGCTGTACTTTCCTAGAATTGGTCTGTTTTCTTTTCTTAACTGTCTCCAGGTGAACTAATCAGGCACAGAAATTCAAGTATCTCTCTTCACTCGCATGTTCAATTTCTAGTAATTAGATGCTTACACGTATTAATGAAGTGACAATTAAAGGTATCACATCGCAGTGCTTTCTTAACGTACATTTCACGGAACTTATATCCCCTTCTGTCTCACTGTCCTCTCGTCCATACAATGTGGTAAAAAACTGAAAAAGGACCAATACGGAAGTGTGCTCATCGAATACTGAAAGATTAAGGCCTCATTTTCACCGCCTTGGTTACAATAAGCATATTGTTGCGGGCGATTCGATTAAACGTTTTCATGCAGTCAATTCTTTTTCTCGAAGGCAAGTAAAAAAGGGTCAGATGAGCATTCGATGTCGTAGCAATGCCTTGGCCGCGGGTCGAATGCCGCGTAGTAAGGGGAAGGAAAACACGACGGCAGGGGGTCTTTTCTTCGCCTCCTCCTCCCAACAATCGCTCAGGGGTCACGTGGTGTAAACAACAACAGTCGCCGCGCCCTCACAACGCCGGACACAGTCGAAAAGGCGTTAATTCACTTCCTGACGCCCTTATGACCAACGGTCGAATTTTGCCGTCCTACCCTCAACCCAGGCGACACTGTCAGACACTTTTAAGCTGTCCACGTGGTGCGCTCAAAACAGCGGCAAAGGCAGACGCGAAAAACAAAGACTTTAAGAAAAGGCGAGCAAGCATTTAAACGCATTCTTACACTTTTTTAAACGGTGCACGGCACACACTCTTAATATATAATCACGAATGCACGTCGAACTTTTTAAGGCACTCAAGAGCACGGGTTTACACTTGGAACGAGCACCGTGAAACGAGCGAGACAATCGAAGCGCGCGGATCCGAGGGACGAGAATTATGAGGGCTTGGACGTCGCTTCTGTTGACACAGTCCGTCGCCAGGGTGGGGATTTTCGAATTCTCCCGCCCTACACTCCACACGTGCTCGCCTGTTGTACTCTCGGCGGGGAGGGGAAGTGGGGGGGAGGGAGGTTTGTCTGTTTCTCCGCACGGGCGCGCATCGGATCAGTCGTCAGGGAGAGTGAGTTAGCGTATTAGGGGAGGGCTCAGGGATGGGGGCGGAGGGGTTAGAATATCAGCGCGGAGAGGGGGGGGAGATGGGGCCAGACGAAAGGAAGTTAATGCGTGTTCTCTTCTTTTTTATTCCCGTTTCCTTCCAATTTTCGAGGCAGGCGACCACCGCGCAGCACGGACGTGGTAGCGGACGGCGCGGCACGGGAAGGTGTTGGCTGCCGAGTCGGCGAGCGGCGGTGGTGCTCAGATGAGAAGAAGTCCCCCGTAGGCGATGGCAGTCGTCAAGAGCATTGGCCGGCCTCGTCCGCTCATTAGCGAGGAGGTGGAGGAGGAGGCCCGCAGGTAGAGAGCAGAAGTTCGACAAGAGAGCGACGCACGGCGAGATCAGCCAGCTGGGTCCCCGCGTCCGTGTGTGCTGTGCGACTGGAGGACGGGAACAGGGGATGGGACGACGGAGACGCTTCGGAAGTCAACCGGACGACGCGCTTCTTGATTGTTGCGGCGTCGCGGTGGAGATGTGCGGTCACGTGACTGACCACTGGCCCTGCCCTCCCCTCCGAACACCCTCCCACCCCTCCGTTCCTTCGCCTTGTCAGCCTCAAAGGGCCGGTGTCCTCTCTGAAAAAAAATATTGACCAAATTAATTGAGGGTTGTTCCCGCAAGATAATTCAACAGTCCTACCCTGCTAAAAAATTCTGTATAGTGTCCTTATAAATACCTAATTCTACAGAATTTCTTAAAATGTTCTGTAGATATTACTTAAAGTATTGAAACGTCATTTTACGGAATTCCCTACGACGTTCTGCAGAATGCCTTAGGAGGTTCTGCAAAATTCCCTACGACTCTCCGATATAGGTCCTTAGAAAAGGAAATGAGTCAACGGAGACCTCACATATTTCCGTAGAATTGCTGAAGTTCTACAGAACAGCTTGCAAGGAGTTATTTTGCTCCGCAGAAAATAACTCTACAGAACATACGTTCTGTAGAGTTAGGCTCACATGTTCCGTAGAGATCCTTGGAAAAGGAACCAGTTCTGAAGAAAAAGAGTCAATTTATGTAGAATTCCTTACGTTCTACAGAACAGCGTCTAAGGAATTTTTTAGCAGGGTAGAAAAGACCCCACGCACTAACTTTATTTTCGAATGTAAAAAAGGTTTTCTAAGCGATTTAGTAGGAAGCACTGAATTAATACACAGCAATATTTATGACGCACAAACTTCCTTTTTCCGACTGAGATTCTATGCAATTAGCTAAATACACATTATATACGATAGAAATTTGAAATGCATGATTGCTTGCTTTAAGCGGGAGGTACATCCTCAACCATAGGTTATTTTTCGATTTTATAAAAGTTATTTAGATGACTGATTAATTTACCTGTCAAGGTGATTGAAAAAACTACGACCTATCCGCCGCCAAATTTCATTTCCATTAGTGCTCCAAATATTTCTATAATAATGCGTAAAAGGAGCGAACGCCACACTAACTTATCCCATGGAAATTGCTTCCTTGCATGCTGTTGGACAAGTATCTCCCTATATACTGCGATAAGTAGCTGATATTATAACATCTTCAGCAAAAATATAGCCATTCCTTTGTAATTAACCCAGGATTATAGAGTGTAATAAGGCAATCGCTCAATAAAACAATGTGAAGACGAAGGCGCGAAAAGAGCGAAATTGCGATTCGTGGAAGTATGGTAGCGATGGGAACGGGTAGGGAATGAGGAGGTCGCTCAGCGAAAAAAACAAGCGAAACAAAAGACGCACGCGCACTTCTCAAGAGTAGGGGCTCCGCTACGTAGGTGAGTCTTATTTGCCGTCGCTCGTCAAGACAAAGAAAAAAAGCCGTAAGGGGAGGAAGTAAGGAATGACGAAGGGCATGATGCACGATATGAAGTTGTCGACAAAATACTTCTTGTGAAAAATATTGCAGAAGATAGCTCTTCAAACTTGCGATAATCCACAGTGTTTCAGTTGCGATTTCCATGCCATCTCAACGCCATCTTTTGGTGGAAAATAGCACCACCTTCCACCAATCGAAAAGCACGTGGTTACGCTCAGGTTGAAAAAACCATGAGACAGTATTTATCGCGGAAAGATTTATAGGCGTATTCTACGGAAGTCCGTTTCACTGAAGCTGTCGATTTGTCATTACCACTAAGGATTCAGGACAAAAGGATTTTCGACATAAAACTTAAAGATACCGTTGCAAGAAAAATGCCCTCAGTTACGCGGAGGTGTCAATGCATGGAATTTTTAAAGATACGAAATTCTAGCGGGGTAGAGTCAGGATCTCGCCGCGAGTCCTTCGAGAAACCTCTGGCATTAAAAATAAACGCGAGAGCCGACACACAGCCCGGGCGAGCACAACGCCATGCTTGTCTGCCCACTTCCCATCTTTCATCAAAGTGGAGCAATTAGACACCGTCCAGCCTCATTAAAACATGAATGAGATTTAAAATATGAATAATAATTTCGCGGAGTGGACTCGATGAGATTCATAATTTAAAAAATAAGAGGGAAAGATGTGAAAATCGCTCTGTGGGGGGCTGGCTGGCGGGCGGACGTTAGATACAAATGGCGCGGTCCGTTGCCATGGGAATTAAAACCCCAATGGGGAGTACTCCTGGAAAACTGTTGTGGAGACGCGTAAACATAAGACTTGAGGTGAGCGCTGGGCAAAGCGAAATGAAGAACCCGACAGTGCTCGCGTCCGAACGTAAGTATTTGGTGTTTGACCCATGCCGACAAATATTCTGCGCAACCTTCTTAACGACATCATCACTCATTTCTTTTAAATTCTTAACTCGCCGGTTAAATATCCAAAGTGAATCAGGTGACCTTCTTCCCATGGCAACCCATAACACGAGGCAAGAACTAAATTTTTGAGTGAGAAATGGAGGACCAGAATCGCTGTATTTAATGGACTGAAATAAGTAAACGGCTCACGCAAAAACTAATAGGCTACTGGTAACTATCGCACGCTTACCCAAATTATCTATTATTCGACACATTCATTTCCGTCCAAGTGTTTTGCGCAGAACTATGCGCTAACATCAACACACTACTAGATATGACCTCTTGCAAACAGAGTGACTTAGAACAACAACGAATTATTCGAGGCTGTAACAGCCATTCACAATGGGGTGTCTCCGGTGTTTCTCACTGGGGTATGTCTGCGGCCATTAAGGCAATTTTTCTTCGAACTCAGCTTCATCCCATCATTTCGAGAAAGAGAATCTTTTTCTGTAGAATACTGCCTCGCGTTATTAAGCGCATATGCTGCAAAGATACCAGAATAAGAAATCATTCTACATTACACCATGCAACGACTCGTAACGCTAACCAAGTGATCTGAAGCCGTTGAATTAAGTAGAATTACGAGGATGACTAATGCTGAGATGAGGTAAGTGCATTGCATAGGAAGGTTGTGCTGCCACCATTCAGACAACTCATGAACTACCAAACTATAATGGTAGCAATTATTGCAATGTAAGATGTAAGACTCGGATGATATCAAAGTTACATATGTACCAACTTATGATTCAATTTAAAAGAACTATGTTAACAATATAGGTTTAGGAAACAAAAAACAATGGCATTCACAGTTTTCAAAGCATAAAAAATTTAACTCAGAAATGAACTTACATTAAGTAAGATAAAAAAATAGGCATAAAAATACTTATTTACAGAACAAAATATTTTATGAAGGTGAACCAATATATGCACGGTTTGTGAGAAAGTGGTGCCCGATAGCAAAAGACAAACTGTACTGGACCTTAATCGTATTTGTTTAACCATTAATAGTCTACCTTACTGCATAAGACAATTTTCTGACTCGGGTACTCGGATATTTACGTATTTTATATCAAAAATATGTTTTTAAAAAGTTTCAAACCCAGCAGCCTTACACGAGGTGAGTTTCGCGCGTAAGCTTGTGCTCTACTAAGTTTAATTCGGAACACATGCGAGCATGCCTCACTTATCTCGCTCTGGTTCAGCAATTACGTCAGCAGTTCAACACGAGCCTGGATCTACATCCACGATCCTATTCGGTACACAGTTCATCGTTTATGCGCAGTTAAAAATAGTTGAATAGGATGACTTTTGATTTTATTTCGGATCTTATGATTTTCATCAAAAATTTGATTTCGAGATAAATATTTCAACGATGGACGTGCCCTCGAATTCATTGGGGTTCCGTCTCCGAGCGAAACAGAACAAATATTGAATCCCACCTTTCGCTTTTAATGGCACTTTGAACTTTTCTCCGTTTTCTCATCATGAACGGATGGCATTCCCTCAGATTATTATTAGAAACTAGATGAATAGAAACTAGATGAATAAACAATATGCGTAGATAAATCGACAATAATTATTTTAACAGGGTGGCTACTGACATCCGATTTTCAAATCCCTGACTTTCCCCTGATGGATTTACCAATTTCCCCGATCGATCGCCAAAAACTCACCAATTATTGGAATATTTTTTTCTGCTGAATTACATTTTCCACGGCAGATTTAAATTTTCAGATCATCGTCTCGTACTTTTAGAACTGCAAGCATCTATTTCCTATAAGTTCGTGTGCTCCAGCTTCCTCTCGACCTGAGTTCCGGGAGTTAAAACAAAAAGCGAGGTAAAATGTTCCGAAAACAACATAGCCTCGGATTCCTTGTGATGAGCGTAATACATTGTGATCATGATTTGTAACACAACTAGGAAATATATCGCAATAAGGATATACAAAAAGGATACATTATACGTCTGATTCACAACTAAATAACTAAGATTAACAACTGAATACTCCACAAAATGATGGTGAATATTCAATGCACGTCAGAGACGGACGTTAGTTTTAGTTGGAGAAATGATGGGCGGGATGGACTGGCCGATAAACGTAATGGTAGAAAAAATAACGAGGATTCCTATTCCAGTCTCTCCCTGACCGTTACGAGAATTCCCCGACTTTTCCAGAAATCGAAAATTCCCTGACAATTCCCGGTTTTCCCTGACGATCAGCAACCTGTTTGAAAAAACAATAATTTCTGGTCATAGGTGCGCTATTTCTGTGAAGTTATCGCAATTTGACTTCAGTTCCTTCAATCAGTCAATCTTGCTGTAGACCACGTTTGAATTAATAATAAACATCATCTTATTCTCGAGGAATATGGTCTATCACTTGCCTTTTGCTTACGTTTCGATGTACATCATATTGGCAAGGCAAATCTTCACAAAAAAATACTAAGTGGCTTCCTTTGTGAACTTCAAACTATTTAAAAAAGATATACGATTTAACTAATCTATCAAATCCTTCGAAAATAAGACGATATCTTATCAGTTCATTCGTTTAAATTGCTCAAATACAAAGACGGATTGGCGGCTGTATTTTATTTCCATTCAACTTATTGGGAGATTCCCTTCTTATCGACTGATTGTCGACAAAATTGTATTAGTATTTAAGATAGATATTACAACTTGTATCCAATCCCATTGAGAGCTACGAGACCTCGAGTGCAATTCCCGAAAAATATGTCGCCAGGAAAGGTAGAAAATTGTTGCTCACACTGAATCAGGGGAATGTTATCCTAAAAATAGTCACAACATGACTTTTTTCCGCGTCTTCCTTTGTCTGAATGCGTATATTTTCTACCGTATCTACTACCGACTAAACACGAACTCAAAAAACGCCACCGTCTATTTGGAGGTGTAGTAACGAACAAATTGCATTTGGTACCCTCGGCTGGCCTGAGGGCAAAACCTTTTTTTGAGAGAGTCAAATTCTTTATTCACTTGAAGGCCGAGAACCATGTCCGGAACTGGATGGGGTGGATTAAAAGCCTTTTGATGCCACTCACTCGGAGATTGTGAACATCTAAGGTTTCCCTGACATGTGAAGTGGGATGATACACAATCCACCCTTGTGCAATTCCACTAGGGTCTGAGCTTACTTTCAGCTGGCACTCCACAATGCGATCTCTAAGCAAATCTGAAGCAGTATGAGAACTTTAATCTAGACTTTGAAAAGTAGGAGAACTCGAGGACAGACGTGCCAAGAGACTTCGCGCAAAATATTCATTTAAAATTGATCGTCGGAATACAGGGAGGCTACTGATATCCAGCTTTCAAATTTTCTGACCTTTCCCTGATCGATTCACCAATTTCCCTGAGCGATCGCCAAAAAGTCAACGATTACTGGAATATTTTTCTGCTGAATTAAATTTCTTACGGCAGCTTTAAATTTTCTAATCATCGCCTCATATTTTTTTAACTACAAGCATGTATTTATTATAAACTAGTATGCTCCAGCTACTCCTCGACATGAGTTTCGGACTTTAATTGCAAACGCGAGGTAAAGTATTCTGAACAACAGAGCCTCGGATTCCTTGTGATGAGCGTAATACATTGTGATCATGAATTTTAACACAATTGGGCAAATATCGCAATAAGGATATACAAAAGTGATACATTGTACGTCTGATTCACAACTAAATACCTAAGGTTCGCCACTGAATACTCCATGAATTGATGGTTCTTATCCCATGCACGTCAGAGGCGGACGTTAGTATCAGTTGGTGAAAGAAAAGTTGGGGAAAGACTGGCCGACATACTTAATGGTAGAAAAATAACGAGGATTCATATCCCAGTTTCTCCCTGACTATTACGAGAATTCCCTGACTTTTCCAGAAATGCAAAATTCCCTGACAATTCCCGGTTTTCCCTGACGATCGCCACCCTGGAATACGATCAGCACTATCCCATTCATTTACTTAATCTAAGACAGTCCACCTTAACCGCAGTTAACGCTAGGTTTTACCACGTGACTGTTAACAGTGGTTAATGTTAATGGCCCCGGGAGCTTTCATCCGGAGATTGTTAACCCCAAAGGCTAACCAAATAAACAGCGAGTTTCAACTCCTAGCGGAGCCAAATATCAACCTTGCATACAACTCCAATCTTATCTTATTCACGGTTACTACAGTTAGTTAGCAAACCCCACAAAATTCGAGATACACGGTATCCCGTGGAGGGCATCTCAATTGTAGAACAACTTCCGTTAGTTGGGGCGTTAAACATCGGTCCCCATGGCACCCAATCTAAAGATTAGGCTAGATCCGACACCAGGTTTCTCTCCACCCTTCCTCCCATTCCCTTAATAAAGTCCTGCCCCCTCAACCCAATTTGCCTGAATTGTACACTTAACCCAAGGTGTCAGGTATAAAAGGCGATTCGTGTTTCAAGGGAAACTTAGGAATTCGCCTTCAAATTATGACACCATGTATTACCACCAAGCTGTGCGTAAATAAGTCAAACTGCCGGTCTGTCAAAACGAATCTTAACGCGACGATGTGAGGCCAGCTCAAGCCCCCGCATGGAAATATATTCAAGGAAATTGTCACGAGGAGATCCTTAGAAATGTTAACTCTACTCATAATTTGAAATGTTTATTTCATAATTACTATAAATGTGTGGCGTTTGTCTTTCATGTAACGGAGAGCATGACTGCTCATACGTTTAGCTTTAGATACTAATTTAAAATTCACTTGGTCATCGTCGCGATGGCTCTGCTTTGGGTATTTGGATGGAACGAGGGGTATGCGACTCTGGAAAATGGTGTACCATTGTTGATAAATGGTCGCGAAATGGACAGAAATGGATATAAATGGACAGAAATTGACAGAAATGGAAATGTGGTGTACACTTGTTTTTGAAGTTGCGTACCCCTCGGGATGGAATAAGTATTTGCTATTTAACATTTATTAATTACGCTAGAAGTAAGTTATTTCATTGGCCATGGTGTGTCGATTTCTGTAGTGAAATGCACATGCTATGGACGACTGAAGAAGACTCGATGAGTCAAGGGATGGAGAGATGAAGACGGGAGAGAGCGGAAATGATGTGGATGTGAAGCGAAGGAATTGGTCTCATCAGCTGCGGCCCGCACCTTGGGAGACGAGTCCCGGGAGGTCAGGTTTCGGGAGAGGGTGGGGGTGTGTGCGGCAAATGAGCGGACTGTGGGAGGGGAGCGGTCGGTGGTGTGGGCGCTTACGGAGCAGCAGAGGGGGGGAGGGACCCTCAGCGCCACGCGGTCCGTCTCCACAACACGAGCCGGCACACACTCGCTCGTGGGCATGAATCGGACAATGGACGGAACACTTTCCCGCCATCCTTTGTTACACAATGTTAAATCACCCCTCCCGACTCCTCTCCTCCCCCCGCCCCATTCAACCCAACACACAAACTTACACAAACACACTGCAGAACGCACCTCTCCGAGAACTTTCACCCCACCACGAATGAGAACCGCTGACGCCGGCGGCAGCAGCGTCGCCCAAAACAAAGCACTCTCGTCAAAACAGATCGCTCCTGTGACAGACGGCACATCCTCTCACCACGAGAGTGAGAAATAAAAAAACATCCGCTACCGGTGAGTACGTAGGTTGATGAGAAAGGAATCGGGGAGACAACGCGTCCTAACACACTCCACTTAAAAAAAAACACTACTATACTCAATAAGAAACACTCTTTTATCACTTGAAGAATCCAAGACTTAACCGTCGACGTAACGTAAAACGAGAATGCCGATCACATGTCTCCTCTTCCTCAACATCTTTCAACACAATCATTCGATTACCTTACGTTTGGTCAGTCGCGCGGCACAAATTGCGTGACATCCCGCGAGGGCTGAAAGGAAATTAAAAAGACGATCGAGGTTTGAACACGACGCTCACTAAATACACGCACACAACCACACTTTTACAACTAACTCCTTATCCACTAAATAGCACTTTATTCACTTATTTCCAGCCAATGGAGTCGCGGGGATACAAAGAACAAACAAAACGACACTAGGCACTCTGATTGCACTGTCGCTCGATTGTCGAGCGGCGTGACGGTGAGGGATAACAATGCACGCGGGCTGTAACACGCATTGTTGCGTCGAACAACAAAGACTTCCTCTCCGTTCCTGTTACGTTGTTGCTTCCTAAACACGTCCCTCGAAGGCGAAAGCTCGCGGTGAAGCGATACGGGGCCTCATTCCACGCAAACGAACAAGCGCTCGGTCGCCGCCCCCAGCAGGAATTCCCTCGCACATCACTTCTTGACCTCTCGCTCCTTCCACAACGCTCGGGAAGGCGACGAGAAAAGACAGTCGCGGGAGGAAAGCAAAAGGCGAGTTGGACTTCACGAGAGGGCGGAACTCGATGCGAGGAGTATGTGGAGAAGTGAGCTAAGTACGCGAGGCAAACACGTGATACAGAAACGCTAACAAAATCGACGACGCAGCACCGAGACGACGACCTCAGCGTTCGGCTCCCAAGCCGAAACTGAGCGGGAGTCGGGGGAACTCCTTCCTGCTCTCAGCGTGTGCTAGAGATTCAACCTCCCCTCTTCCCCTCCAACCCCCGGTGACTACAGCTGGAGGAGGGGAGGTAGAGATAGAGAGGGGCAGCGGAGGGGAGGGAGGAATGGAGTGTGGCGGGGGCTGGGAAGGGAAAGTGTGGCGAGGGATCTGTAGGGTGGAGTGGGGTGCCGACGAGCGTACGTGTGTTCGTGTGTGTTTCGGCTTGGGAGGGGAAGATGAGCGAGAAGGGTTGGGGGTGGGAAGGGTTGAGTGAGGTGAGCGCCTGAGAGGCAGGGGGAGGGGAAATAAAGGCGGACGGAGTGGGGAGAAGGTGGCGTTGTTGCCGTGTCTCCACCTCTCACGCTCATTTCTCTTTTTATTTCTCTCCGGAATATATTACAACATTATTGGAATGCACTCCGGATTCCGGACAGGAAGCCAAAGCTCTTCTTTCCTTCCCCGACCGATCCACCTAACCCATCCCAACCAAACCCCACCCCACCCCCTCACCCCACCTTCTGGATTTACTCGACCGCTTACCTTTGCATCGTCACGGAGGAGACATTCCCTCAAATGATTCCATCTCTCCGCGATATTCCCTTGCTTTCGCTCTCGTTGTTGCGTCACCCGACGACGGATATGAACCCGATCGTCGCGGACGCCGCTTCAGCGTCTTCTCCTCCCTCGAAACCCCTCCTCCACCCCCGCTCCGCCCGCTTACGATTTCAGCCCTTCAATTGTGGACTGAACCATTGTTGTTTTTCAGCAATTAAGGTGGTCCGAGCGAGATGGATATTTCCTAGTCATAATAGAGACCATATTCGAATCGTACGTCTGAATTTCACCAGCTGTAGGACACATCAATTAAATATTGCATTATTAATAGTGGAATTATATAGTTTTATATGACAGAAATTGTAAGTAATTACATGAAAATATCTAAATAAGTCTTTAACTTGACTCATTTTTTTCGCGCGGTGCGTTTGAAACTCCTTCAAAACGGAAGGTTTTTCGTGATACCCAAGAACCTACTGCGGTGACAATTTGATTAATTTTCAAATATAGTTGATAAAACATACAAACTACACACTGTTAGTTTTTTTTACGACATCTAAGTGTTAGAAATTCCTCATTTTGTAAATAATGTTTCTCTGGAGTGCATTCACGCACCGTTTCCAATGTAAAAGGGCTGGAAATGTTCGTGAAATATCTCCAAAAGAAATGTGGAGAGGGGTAGAATTTTTGGTGTAACTGGAAGGGTGAGATTTTTTTCTTTAAAACAAGACGAAATTCATTGATTTCCAGGTAAAATAATTTTTCGCTCGGACTACCCCTTACGAACTCACTTTCTTTCGTTTAATCTACCGCTTGCTCTTGGAGGCATTTGATTTGCCGATCGTACAGCAACATTCGCATCGACCACCTTTATTGCGACCGCAACCTGCCCATTCAACGCGCTCCCAATTTCATCGCGTAACATGACTTAAAAGGATAGATTCCATCGCGAGACTGTTCACCCTTTTATCTCCGCCGACATCTTTTTTTATTCCCATTCCGTGGTCATATCTCCCCTCTGTTTGCTCCGTCACCTGATCTCCGCGTCATCGAATCCCCCCTCACGAACTGGTGAAGAGAAAGACGAGACTGCAGATAGGGTTGCCAGGATTTCTAACTCAAAATAAGGGAGAAAATTGATTCCACGTTATAAGATGTAGGATGTAACACTATACTATCGGATGTCTTCTATATAGTATTTCAAATTTTAACTTTGATGATTACGATTTAACGAGGTTTCTTCTTTGGTGGTGTTTTATGGTACCTACTCCTTCGCTTTACTTTCGCCACCCATAGCGTCGAGCACTTGGCGTAACAGACGTACCGTAACCGTACAAGAGAGAACTGACAAATAGTTACCGGCCTCAAAAACACAAAAACAAAAGAAAGTTCGAGGCGAGTTCGAGAAACATGACCATTACTGTATCTTCAAATTCCGGTTCTAGAACCTAGTACCAACATAAACTTACATACCTACAAGCACATTTGAGTATATGCTTGTAAAAATAATTTAATATTGGCAGCTATGATGCCAATGCACAGGTCGATATATCGCTCAGAATATTTCGATAATAGAATTTGAATCGTTAAAAATCAAAAACATGTTGCACTTGAACCACACAATATTATATTGGAATGAAATACGGGGGAAATGTTCTTAAATACGTGAGACGGGAGACTGAAAAAAATAAGGTCAAAATACGTGAAAACCCGGGGAAATACGGGAAACCTGGCTACCGTAGCTGCAGAGGAGAACAAGTCCTCGTTGAGTTAGCACCCGCCCTCTTCTCGCGTACCTATTGCACATGTCTTCGTGGTCGAGGGGAGCGGCGTGGTTTGTTTGTTTTTAAAGCCCTGGTCACACTATACATTTACCCGCGCGTGTTCATGCGCGAATGCATGAACGCGAAAATGCACCGTGTAACCACGCCAACTTGTCCGAATGCATGAGCGCATGAACAGAAAAATAGAACCTACTCTTTTCGGTTCATGCATTCGTACATGAACACGTACAGGTTAAAATAAAACCAGATCACTCGTAACTTGGTGGTATGACATTTGATCAATAAAAAACGTAGCATTTTTACAGTAACACAAATATAAATAAAACTGGCACGACCCGGGTTTCAGCGCGTGAGCACCATCTTCAGGTGCAGAGTTTTAAAAAGACTTCGGAACCCTAACGTCAATGTCCCCAATCAGTGTCTGTTTCCTTCCCCTTCCCCTATCCTTGAGGCTGTGACGCATTCTTCCCTTTCAACTTCTTACTAACCTCGATCCTTAATTTCCCCTCCCCCTTCCCGTTTTTTACCTCCAACTCCTGTCAATAAAAAGTCCTCAATTATGCCAAAAAAATGTCGCCTTAAAAAGCCGCAAATATTTTTGAAAAAAGTCTCTCAAAAGTCTGAGGTATTTTCTTGAGAAAGTTGTTAAATTTAACTTAATTATTGGAAAAAAAGAGCCGAGAGATGCGTGTTCATGGGTTTCCGAGTTGTTATAGTATGAACCAAATCGAAAGAGGAAGTTCTTATTTTGTGGAAGGCTGCCATGATTAATAACAACACACTTTGTGACTTCCACAGACTTTTATTGACAGACGACCGGTTTCAGCGGTTAAGCCATCTTCAGTTGCAAATAATCTCTATACAGCCAGTATGTATAGTCCAGAATTTTTAGGGGAGAGGGGATAAGCGGAAGGCGTGGAGGGTGGAGGAGGGGGTAGTGTGATGCGTAATAGGGGGGGAGGGGATGGGTTGGAGAAGGTGATGTCATTTAAGAGGCCATTGAGAGACACTTGCAAGGGCAATTGACCGCTGTTCGTATGCCTCCATCATCCATCCCTTTTCCACACAATATAATAAAAAGGAAATAAAATGAACAATAATGAGAAATATCATTTATTATCAGAATTAACTTTATAAGTGGTAATTCAGAATTGCTTAAATAAGTTCCGTATATTATTATAAGAAATTATCTTTAAAAAACACATGTAATTCATAGTTAAAAATATATCTCATAATACTGACTTATTCGGGAATTAATACTGACTTAAGGTAAAGATTAAATTGTTATAATTATTAAAGTCGTCAAATTCAAAAGTTGTGTTGATACTCACGGTTTTTTCACAAGCATTGCAGTAAATACTGTTGCTCAGTACTTACAGATACTTGCACAATGAAGCTTGACTCCTGAAAACACCTGTCCTTTCACCTTGTACATATTCTTCACTTAATGTCTTGAGCAATTCCTCTCTTTATGCTACCTTGGGCTACACAAATGAGCGGACGATGGTCTTACGACGCTTTGAAACTTCAGGAAATGACCGAGAATTTACGTGGCTCGCTCGTATATAAAAGAGAATAATGTTCATACAATGAGCATTCATTCACTGGTCCTTGTTAAGCCTTTATTTTTCCTCTTCGCCCGAGTGCTAAGGGCGCATTGCTTGCCGCGCTACAATGTTGACTCAATTATTCTGTGCACAAAGCGACGCATGCACCTCGTCGGAAAATCTAGATTGTCTTTCATATAATTGTATCATTTTTCCTCTAATCTCCTAAACAAAAGCGGAGTGTTAGCATTCAGTGTAGAGCTGTTGGCTTGTCAGGAAACCACCCGGATCCAAATAAGCTGGTTCATAATTAGATCAATCTATTCTTTCAGATCAATGTATCCCGGGTGATGTATTTGGACACCCCCAGGAAAGGTGCAAAATGACCTTAGCTGTCGACGCACCAGATAAACCTACCACTACTACTACTACTACCCCCAGGAAAAAAAACTGAAAGTGCGAGGTGGCCCAGAGAAAGGAAATGGCTCAACCGTGAATATGTGAAATTCACACCCGTATGGCTTGATCGGGGGTGAGCTCTACCTGTCGAAACCAACCTTCGGGTTGAAGCACCGAGTGAGAGTAATTCTTTCATGAACGGTGGAGCAATGGAAAGAAATCATTGCAATTCCCGGAGCTATTGGTAAAATTTCGCATTTACTGTTGTCAGGAGCTTACATTTTTGCAGAACATCTCTGCTCCGTGGAATACCGCATGAAAAACACAGATGTGTCCAATACCCAGTTGAACAAAAGTAATCGCAACAGACAAACTTAGGCATGTGCTTTCAATAAAAAAGGCCAGAAAAGTCTGTTTTATCAGAAAAAGTCGCGCCACGCCTAAAAAGTCCAAAAAAGTCTCTAAACAAATCATTCAAAACTGTTTTATTTAATGAAACTGGTGAAATTTGTATTTAAAACCGCAAAATTCCCACTTTTACAAAAAGTCAAAAGATTTTTTCCGCGCTCTAGCAATTACAATGTGTTACAGTGCTGAGTGAGCTGAATATGGATGAATAAGGATGAAATAAAGATGTAATAGGTGCCATATTATCAGTGAAAGTTATGTAGAAAAGTAGATTAAGGTACAGGTTATCATGTAAAAATAAAATTTTTAGATCAGTTTAATTGTTTCTTTATTATTTCAAAACGGTACTTACTTCAAAAAAACATGCCTCGTAAGTTACCACAACATAAGATTAGAAAGGAGGGGTCCCAGAAGACCTTGAAAGTTATACAGTGCATGGGAAATCCTATATTTTAAATTGAGGTATTCTTTTGTTGTAGACTTTTAAACTCCAAATATGATTCTCTTGGAATACATGAAGTATCAATTACTATATGAGTCAATTGAAAGAATTATTTTCGAGGTTGTTATTTCTCGTATGTCCGGAGCCCCGAGGTCTAAGAATGTCGATGTATATCCCATGCGCATGCACCAATGGTGCGCGCAAAGGCGCTTGCCATATTAAGTTCTCTAGGGTCACCGTCGAACGCCTTTTCAAGATCAATCAAAACCTTATGAAAATCCTTTTCCAGTCCTTTGCAATTTTCCGTAAGGATTTTTAACTGTATGAATTGCATCTACAGTGCCAATTCCGCTGGTCAAGCCGAATTGGTCAGTCGCGACTCTAGTTAAGTCTTTGAGTCCCTTGGCGACCACGGCTTCCCAAATCTTTGGAATATGTGATGTTAGCTTAATGGCGTGATAGGTCTCACATTCTGCCACATCCTCCTGGTTTTTAAAGAATGGAACTAACGAGGGGAGACTACGCACCCTGACCCGCCGATTCGAATGCCGTACTTTCTATGTCGTGCGCGAGGTCAAAGGCAACGCTAATGCGCCTTGGACCTCGTCAAACATGTCCCAGTTTTATCGTAATTAATCGCTTCATAATTGGCAATATCCGCCCTTACTATAAAAACTCTGAGCTGAATGAGCACGTTTGGGCTTTTTTGCAATATTTGTATTCCAGGATTATGTAAGGATATGGAGGTACTCCACTACTCCTTCCTTGTTAAATCAAGTCCTGGGTCTCATTTTACGCTGCTTTATCTACTCAGAATGACAGAAGGTAGGTTAAGTTATCTACTCAGAATTTCAGAAAGTAGGTTAAGGAAACAGCTGTAGTATGTGTAAGCTAGATTACTGACTTTAAACAGATATTGACGTATATCATATGCGTTCCATCACCAGTCCCCTGGGAGGCCATTTGCCATTAAAGATTCTAACTGGAGTACGAATTTTGTGGTAAGTATCACGAGAAAAAAAGCGAAGTGAAGTCCTATGATATGATATGTAGCTTGGAGGAAAAATTTCTCTCTGGTCGTGCATATGAAGAAGGACAACATGATCGAACACCTGCGGGCTCGAATATCCGACCTTGCCCGCACTAATCCGCGACGCTAACCACCACACCAAGTGTGCTCATTGTAAGACTTGGTTTTCCCTGCGTTTTAATGATGAGGGGGGGATATTGCCGATTATAAATTGATAAATTACAATAAAACTAGGACTCGTTTGAGAAAGACCATGGCGAATTAGCGTTGCTTTTGACCTCGTGCACTACATAGAAAATACGGCATTCGAATCGGCGAGTCAGGGTACGTAGTCTCCCCTCGTAAGTTCCTTTGTCCTTCCTTTTCCTTTGTCTCCAGCCATCGAGAATTTTCCCATCTATTATTATGAGGTTAAAGATGTTAGGAAGCAATATAATGCTGGACCTCCCGCCCATCTTTAGAAGTTCTGATGGTATTGCGTCGGGCCCCGTTGCTTTACAATTTTACATTTAATTGAGGGCAACTGCGACGTCATCTGGCGTAAACGTTTGCATCGGTCCGTATGCAGATGGTAGATTGGACAGAGGTTCTTGTGGAAACTCTTTGTTTAGGTGGCATTTATAGTATTCGTTCCTATCTATCGTTGATGTTCTAACCTGAGGAGAGCAATTTTCCGGTGGAGTTCCTTATGTATTTATTCTGCTTTCTGTCTTTGGCTTGTCAATATCTAAGTTTTGCGATTTTAAATATTTCCTCAACTGTTACTGCTTTTTCAAGTTGACTATGTCCATTCCTCGCTCGCGACCGCACTCTTGGCGATCTTCTTAGCTTCGATGTGTTTAATGCGGTCTGATTCCTCTTTGGTCGCTTGCCAGGTATTAAAGCATTTGTTCTTTTGTAACAAAAATGACTTAACATCATCGTTCCACCAGTTGGGGTCTTTTTACCTGGTTTCGGTTTTCCTTTGCTAGCGCCTTGTTTCTCTTTTGCTGCGTTTATCAAATGACTCTGGAAATCATTCCACGCAGTGTTGACACCTTTTCCTATTACATCGTATTATTTCCATATATGACAAGAAACTCGCTTCGTACTTTCCACACTGTTTTATTCTCTCCGACCATGGTTTCGACGAAGTTATGTCATTATTAAGTTACTCGATAAAGTTTATCAAGGTACTTGATAATGACATAACTTTGTCGAAACCATGGTGGTCGGAGAGAATAGAAGAGTGTGGAGAGTACGAAGCGAGTCCTCTTTTCATGAGTCGCTGTTCCACAAAGTGAAGCCTGAAACTGTGACTTGTGTTTCCATATACTCAGCAGTATTGGATGTTAGACATTTTCATCGAGGGTTCTGACGATTAAACCATTTTATCCATGGCATTACTTTCTTTCTGAATGTGTCCTTCCAGAGAGGCATTTTAAGGCTGGTCAACAATAGTCTATGTTGTGTGATTATTGGTTTGCCTGGGACAACCTTGCAATCTTTAAAGTATATCCGCTTATGATTGATACATGGGATGTTGGTAATCAATTTGAGATACGTATGAGCCGCTTCTGTAGATTATGAGGCGTTCGTCTTTTTTCTTAAAATACGTAGTTACTATTGGCGAACTATGCAGTGGCGAGAGTTAGCATTCATCCCTACATGTAAATTAAGTCTGTATGAATGCATTGCGTGGATACTCAAGTGTTTATGACAAATAATACCTTGTGTTACTGATAAGAACGGTATCATTTGAGTTGTTTTCAATATTCTTAGTATTCATCCTTACTTATTGCTCTTAAATAAGTCCATGCTCCGATGCTCTTGCAAAATCGATAGTTAATAGCAAGAATTTTTGCGTCGTGGAGAATTGATACCGTTAAGAAAGAAATTGGAAATCCACGACAACACTTTATAATTATAGTATCGGCTTCATTAGGGCACTGATCTTATATATTATCTACATCTACATACAACCCCACGAGCCGCCGCTTGGGCGTGCTGCAGGGGGTGGTAGGTCACCAGCCGTGTAAAGATGTAAAATTTTTGGAGGTGAAATGGTGACATGCCCTATGAGAGTGTGTTTGGAGGAGCTCAGTTTTTATTGTGGTCGCTTATTGTGCGCGGAAAGAACGAGTTCTTGTACCAATCTGTTTGGCAGTGTATCTCTCTTATTTTATCGCATCTGCTAGACCTAGAAATGTAGTGAGACGTCATGATAATATTCTCTGTGTCCCTCTGAAAAGTATCAGTTCTGAATTTATCAAGCAACCTAAGCCTAGTGTGTAGCCTCCGAGTCTTTAAAGGCTCCCACCTTAATCCCTCTAACAGTTGTGTAACACTATATGTTCGTTCGTAGCAGTTTTTAACGAAGCGTGCTGCTTTTCTTTGCATTTTTTTGGTTAAATCTTTATGACCAAGTCCCAAATGCTCGCAGCGTATCCGAGGTGTGGCCTAACCAGAGCGAAGTAGCATCTCTCTTTGATTTTTTCATCCGAGGACCTTCCTATTATATGCTTAACAAAACCTAGTTTCTTTAACGCTGTGCCACATATTTTTTGTATGTTCCCCACGATATATCAGATGTTAAGGTAATTCCAAGATATTTTACTCTATTTGAAGATTTTATGTTTACTCCACCCACGGTGTAGGTATGGCTTTTGTGTGATGACTTCCGCAGGAAATGGACTGTGGTGTATTTGCTGATATTTAATTCTAACCCCCACGCCTGGCACCACCAATGTTAAGGTCAGATGACAGAACTTCAAAGTCCACATCTTCACTTATTTCACGGTAGATTACTGTGTCGTCTGTTATGTGGCTGTATATTTGTTCTTTCAGCGTTTATTGTAATGTGGGTCACATTGACGGTGTTTTTTGATAGTTTCTTTGATATGCATGTCAGGAAATTAAAATCCTCTAATCTCTTGAAAATGATAGATTGGTGTCTGGAGACCCATTTATATCTCTGCGCTTCATTTCCAACTCAAGTGAATTAAACGAACTGAAAGTTAGCCCTATCAAACCAACTAAATTATATTTTTAAATATTTTTTGTATCAAACAAATGTCCTCGAAAAAAATGTAGCATATACATTTCAATGTATAATTTTGTGTTTCATTTCTGTAAAATGATATCTTTACACTTTTTTGTGTAAATAATTATCCGTATTCTAAGTTCATTCATTTCATACTTCGAGTGGGTCTTCATATCGGAGAACTACAAATGTGTGATTTCTGGGAATGGCGACATGGCGCGATTTGAGGCGATGCAGTGGAATTTGTTGGCAGGCAAAAGAGATGGAAGATTTTTCACTAAATTCATCCGTGGAGTTAATGAAGTGTCGATTTGGCCAATCCAATCTGATTCATATGTCCCTATGCGAAATTGTTTTAAAATATTACTTTCACTTAAATGCGACATCAGGGTAAGTCTTACAGGATAATAATCTTAAAATGACGTTACGGGGAATAGCATTTCTCTAGTCATATGTAGACATGACAAGACAAGGGAAATCTCATTGAAGAAAGTTCATTTGGTAATAAACCACATTGGTTATGACTAGGGATGAGTCGATTCCACTTTTTTCGATTCCGATTCCGATTCTTTCTCATCGATTCTCGATTCCGATTCCATCGATTCTCATTCCTAATAAAAGGTGGAATATCGATATACCAGTAGCGTAAGACGATTATTTAAATTAAAGTACTGGCTGAAATAAAATAACAAAGACAATTAAGTCTCTCAAAAAGTATATTTATTAACAAATAGCAAATATATCATCAGCTTACTGAGGTATATTCATAAAAAGTACAAATTGACAGCCTACACCCAAAATTACTGAGACAAATATGATGTGATAAACGGAATTTGATTTGAATCTGGAATCGATAGAATCGGAATCGACTTTAGGCGATCGATCCTCGATACCAATTCTAATCCTGAGAATCGGTGGAACCGAGAATCGACATTTGGATACGACTCATCCTTAAATATAACCTTTCAAAAAACCTTCACGAGGAATGGGCACTCGTCTAGTTTTTGTAACCGCCTTGGAAGGAAAAAAAGAAGCGATCGCGGCGTCACTATTTCTCGATTCGTCGCGCCCGCCAAACGACATACTCGGAATTCACCCATTTCTCGCCCAATTAAAAAAAACAGTAAATTCTCCGAGAGGAAAATCCGGTGGTCTTTCGAGATGAGCAAACAAAATGAATCGTTTGAGAAAAGGGTGCCGAGGCATAGATAGACCAAGGATTCAACAGCGGGTTTATCTCTCTCTCTCTTCTCTTTCCTCTCTCTTAAGGTAGTCCGAGCGAAATGTCGTTTTACTTAGAAATCAATAAATTTGGTCTCATTTTGAAGAAAAAAATCTCACCTATCCCATGACACCAAAAATTCAACCCCTCACCACATTACTTTCGGAGATATTTGACAAAAAATACCAGCCCTTTTACATGGGAAATGGTACTTACATGCACTCCAGAGAGACATTATTTACAAAATGAGGTATTTATAACGCTTAGATGACATGGTGACATGTATTATCGGAGTGTATTTAGTGGAGATGAATTTTTATGGGCGTGTGGCAGGGGGTGTTAGGTCACCAGCCGTGTAAATTTTTACGTTTTTTGGAGATGAAATGGTGACATGTATGATGGGAGTGTATTTAGTGGAGCTCAATTTTTATTGTGGTCGCTTATTATTCGCGGAAAGAACGAGTTCTTGTACCTATCTGTTCGGCAGAGTACCTCTCTTATTTTATCGCATATGTCAGACCTAGATATGTAGTGAGGCGACATGATAATATTCTCTATGTAAATCTGAAAAATATCAGTTCTGAATTTCTCAAGCAACCTAAGCCTAGCGTGTAGCTTCCGAGTCTCTAGGGGCTCCCACCTTAATCCCTCTAAAAGTTGTGAGATACTATATGTACGCTGGTAGCAGTTCTTAACGAAGGGCGCTGCTTTCCTTTATATTTTATTAATTTTTTTGGTTAAATCTATTTGACCAGGGTCCCAAATGCTCGTGGTATATTCGAGACGTGGCCTAACCAGAGCGAAGTAGCATCTCTCTATTAATATCATACTTTACATTGATCGACGGACAACGAAATATGCAATTATTTTTCAGAATAGGCAGGGATTTCCCTCTGATGAGGATCCAATTCTCTTTGTAGCGGAACTAGCAAAACATTCCGTTTTATGAAAATGGATTCATCATCCGTGAGGGAAACAAAAGAGCGCGACGCCCCGCCGCCGTGGGAGACGACCGCAACTGCGTCACTCGCACCGTCGCCCTATTCTGTTTTTCATTATAGCCGTGTCCCAATTCGTTAGGCATCAGGGAGGATGCGGTTAGCTACCTAAATATTTTGAGGCCTTTCGCTAAGGGAGCTTGATTTGGGACATCCTTCGCTAGTGTTGCCGTCTACCGAGCTGGAAACGAATGAGAAACATATGAGTTCTTAATAAAGGACTGAATGAAACAAATGAAACCTGAAATTAAGACATTTTTGGCGCCTTTGGCTACCTTCGTATGCGTTGTGAGATTTGGAAAGTAAAATAACATTATTTTCATCCATTTCGTTATTTGGAGATTCGTTAGTTTTTAGTTTTCGGGGTATTTAAGTTTGTGTAGGTGTGCCGGGATTTAAATTCGTTTTTTTTTAAGTGTACTAAGTAGAATTTTTCTTTTGAAGTCGGGTGTTGGGTTGAGAAAGAGAATTCTTTCACTTACAGACAAAATACTTGCCGGCCATGTTTGCCACTTTTCAACGACTTCCTTGTGTACGATTTTCCTTGTACGACGCATGCAGCGCTTTGCATGATGGGGAATTCAATATGGAGGCGGATTTAGGATAAACTCCATCTACCCTAAATTTCACCCCCGAGAAAGGCACCTAAATCCGCTCCCCCATGATGCCTAACGAATTGGGACACACTTCAAGATGGCGTCCTCCATAAATCTGCCGATTTAGCTGCCTAAATGGCGAATTGGGACACAGCTTAAGGTACGTTTTCATGAACGCGTTTCAGACGAAAGAGAGACGCGAAAGCGAGGTCATCAGCCAATCAGGAGCCCGGATTTCTTCGTGTGAGTTCGCGTATGTTCGCGTAGAGTCGCGTCGCCCGAGTTGAAATATTTTCAACTTTCGACGCGTGGAACGCGTAGGATCACAAACAAGGCAGACCGGCGAAGTGTATATTCTATGTATGAAATGATCATCTCCGAAATTCTGGAGAAGTATACGTTCCTGTACAATTATAAGGACTTTCGATACAGGGATAGAAAAGGGTGAAGGCGTGAAGGGAGATAGGAGTATCCATTGGAGTGGAAGGTAAGAACAACTTTTATTTCCGATGATTCTCAAAGCTTACATGTGTTGATGCATTGGTAGTAATATCTTATACGTAATATCTAATACATTTCTTTTTTTACCATTTCTTTTCTGCTCTAGATGGCGCGTAGGTTCGCTTGCATGCGAACGGTTCACGCGAAGAAATGACGCGTCTTGTCGCACGCCTGCGCGTCTGACGCGTCCATGAAAACGTAGCTTTAGGCCGGCTTTGTAGGTCGGCGGCGGCGGCGGAAGAGGTGGTACTCAGCCAATTAGAACACTTCTTTAGAAATCATAACGTCAGACCGATGAGCTGTGCTTTGATTGCCAGCGGGGGCCGCAAGTATTCACACTGACGGAATCCTGTGGCCTCGGAAGCTGGCCCAGTAGCGGGAAAACCCACTGCCTTTCAAAAATGAATCCTATTTGGATGATTAGCCAGCCCTACTGTTTCAGTAAAAGATTCTTTAAGTGATGCGTTTAATGTTTACGATATATTTAAGCTGTTAAGAGTATAATTTATATTGGCTTTAGGAAATATGGTCTGGTATCCAACGAAAATAGCCTTCCTTAAGGTTATATAGTATGATAAATCTACTAGCGCTAACCAGAGAGTGGCTTAAATCAGCCAATTGACACATATTTAGGCAAAATATTAGTTATCCATTCTTGATGCCGCAACCACGGGGGGAAAATTTTTTTAGATTGTGGCGATTGTTTATTGCATGTTCGGGCAGTGGAGCTGATCACGCATAAATGCTGATATGACACTGCCGAACGAGTTAAACAACGACCAAATTTTGTCACTCGCTCGGATGTAAGGATCAAAGCACAATATAATCCTTGAATTGAGTGGCGAGGCTTTTTCTCAACGTATTTCAATAAACATGTGACTCAGAATGAGGCGTTGCACGTTAGCGTGACGACTATGGCTAGCGTGAAGCTACTGCCCTCAAATAAGCATTAAAATGACTTATCTTTAACCAATCCATTCATTAAATCGCACGAACCATACTCAAGAGTCACAACATGTTCTTTTTTCCGATGACATGTAAATACTGGAGTGTCAATGTTATTGTACGCCTACCACCTTTCATTTGTTTTCTCGCCGCCGACCTATGAAGGGTCCACCGCCGCCGTCCGCGGCGAAATCCATCGTGATCCCCGCCGCTGCCGCCGACCTATGAAGCGCATCCCTCACGCTCATCGGCGTCGCGTGTCGAGGGCGGACACCAAGCGACCACCACCACGGAGGAAGAACAGACGTGGGAGGTGTGCGGAGGAGAGACGAGGAAAGAAAAGCGGTTTCGCCCGGGATGTTTACGTTTTGACGCGTCCAAATTTACCCTGACCTCACCGAGGAGCCCACCTGATCTATTTTCGGATCTCAGGCGATAACATCCAGCAGTTAATTGCCTAGGCGACGGACGAAACCAATCGCTGGGCTAGGTAAACAAGGCCCAAAAGCGGTTGGGCTTCGGGGATTCTTAGTTTTCCGGAATAAAATCAAAATTCCTTCCTTTTGATTCGACTCCGACAGAAAGGGGTTTTCGAGGCTGAGCCGAGTGGAAGAGGTAATCCCCACATACATACCCCATCGGTGAGCTGCTGCTTAGATGGATAAATAAGCAAACGAATGCGTAATTACACCATAAAAGATGGATTGGTACACGCCACGACCGAGAGAAATGGAGAAGGCGATAAAGAATTGGCCGGGGGAAATTTTGTATTCCAACGAATGAGTTGCTCTCAATCATTTAATGATAATGTAAACATTCTCGGTGAGACGTTTTTTTATCCATTCAAAGGGCACCCATAGAAAATTGAATATTCAGTTTACTGTTCCACTGATGACTCTTTCTCGCTTGTGAAGCGGAAGGGCGAGAGAAAAATAGGTTGTATCCGATACAAAATATTTTTTACACGACCTAGGTTGCGCTACTGCCCAATATCTTCAGGATGAATTTATACCCCCATTTCAGGAATTTTTTAAAATCCCAACTCTGCTAAAAAATTCTGTGTAGTTTCCTAATAAATATTTCTACAGAATTTCTTAAAAAGTTCGGTAGATATTCCTTAAACTATTGAAATGCCATTTTACGGAATTCCCTACGACGTTCTGCAGAATACCTTAGAATGTTATGCAGAATACCTTAGGACGTTCTGTGGAATTCCCTACGAAATTCTGCAGAATTCCCAGTTCTGGAGAATATTTCCGTAGAGTTGCTAAAGGTTTGGAACTTTGCAGCTTGTAAGGAGTGTTTTTGCTCTGCAGAAAATAAGTCTACGGAACAAATGTTCTGTAGAGTCAGGCTCTCATGTTCCGTACAGATCCTTAGAAAAGGAACTAGCGGAAAGGAAAGAGAGTCAATTTCTGTAGAATTCCTAACGTTCTACAGAACAGCTTTTAAGGATTATTTTTAGCAGGGAAGAAATCGAGATTTTTCGGTTTGCCGAAAATCCATGAAAGTAGCATTCCATTCAGGCCTGTTGTGTCTCTACCCCAAACCACATTTAGTCGCACAGAATCAAAGTATTTGATCAGGATTTCTTTCTTTTGTCAAAATTCAACTTCGCCACCAGGATTTATTCAAAGTTCACCCAAAAATGTGGAGTTGAAAATTCTGACGAGTCCGCGAGAATTTTAGCAAATAACGCACCCTCCGCCGAAGTAAACAGTGCCCAGGCCATTGTGGTATTTTTCCACGTAAAAAATCGATTTCCTAGCATTCCCAGATCTGACGCTATAACCCTCACAGAGATCTCTCTCATCGAAAGCACCAGGTTAAGGAGGTTAGCTCGCGACCGTGTGAATCAAAACCGCAGAGAAACTTTACCTATTTTAATATGCTTGTACGCTGTTAAAGGTATACTCCTCTCTCTTAAAAAATACCTAAGTTATCGAATGGAAAAAGTAATGCACTAGAGATCCACAGCAGTCACGGAAAAGAGTTTAAAAAAATAACTTTCTCAGCCTGGAAATTGAGTCAAAATAGTGTTTATACTCAAGGTATAAATGAATTTATATTATACTGACACTTTCAGTAATTATGTAATTATTACAAATTAAAGTTGAATTAGAATATTCCTTCGCATCCACTTAAAAATCTCTTTTACTGTTACTTTTATTATATTTAAACCAATCTAGCGACGCCGAAGTAAGCCCTCGATGCAGGCGCCTTGTTTCAGCATAGCAAATGGAAGTTGTCTTCGGTGAGGTGAGCTGTATTCGGTTCGTCTATTCCTTTTGAACGGTAGTTAACCCTTCCATTTTGACTGTTTTATTTCCATTGAAGTTGCCTAAAGATCAGTGCCCTTTGCATCTTCCTAACCCTCACGATAAACTCACATCTATTGCTCAAACTTAGAATTTATGAAATGATTTGCGGGTAACTTTGCACACCTGTACTCATCGGTAATATGAACAGGGAAAAGTGAAAAAAAAATATTTGTTACTGATTTGGTTTTTTGACAATTTAATGCTTTTTGAACACGTAGGCTCGCGGCATTTCGCATTTATTACCAAATGATTCGATGGCACACACTCAGATCTTCTCCTGAACGCAAAAACAGACGTCTTTTATTTTCACAATGGTTTCTTAATAGGTATTATGCTGAATAAAAAGTTCGTATTTACATACGATTTTCGAAGTAAGCCCAAGTCATAGCAATGCTTTAATTAAGATGAAAATTTGAAAAAAGTAATACTTGCGTGGTTTGTAATACATCAAGCACGGCTGTTTACAATCTATGAAGGGATACACTCAAGGTAGTCCGAGCGAAATTTATTTTTACTTAGAAATCAATGAATTTGATCTCATTTTAAATAAACATATCCCACCTATCCAATAACTCCAAAAATTCAACCCCTCACCACATTACTTTCGGAGATATTTGACAAAAAACACAAACAGCCCTTTTACATGGCAAATGGTACGTGCATGCACTGCAGAGAGATATTATTTACAAAATGAGGTATTTCTAACGCTTAGATGTCGTTAAAAAATTACAGTGTGTAGTTTGTATGTTTTCTCAACTATATTTGAAAATTTATCATATTGTCACCGCAGTAGGTTCTAGGGTATCACAAAAAACCTTCCGTTATGATGGACTTTCAAAATCACCGCGCGAAAAAAATGAGTCAAGTTAAAGGCTTATTTAGATATTATCATTTAATTAATTACAATATCTGTCACAACAACTATATAATTGCACCATTAATAATGCAATATTTAATTGATGAGTCCTACAGCTGGTGAAATTAAAACGTATAATTCGAATATACTAACACTAATATGTAATAACACTAGAGGAATTCGAATATAATAACACAAGAGGAAGACCACCACTTGCATATACATCGCACAGACAATGACAGACACTAACACAACTTCATATTACGAACTGAAGAGGATGGCGGAGAATGGAGAAGAATGGCGAGTTGCTGCAAAACCAGCCCCAGGGGGCTGCTAACTGAAGAAGAGGAAGAATTCGAATATGGTCTCTATTATGACAAGGGAGCTATCTCGCTCGGACAACCTAGAGAGTAGTGTGGCCCAAGAACTGTTTTTGACTTATTTGAAAAGAGATGAAAACGTGAACTCAACGACCAACGATTCGCGCTCCAACCGCCTTTAAATGCTTCAATGTAGCGAAACCTAAGTTGTTGTATTAGTTATGAGGGGTGGCAGAGTTTCTTCCCTCTTGTTGTTAGGTGGAAATATTCCTTCGAGTCCCCTTCGTTTGAAGCGGGTAAATTAAGAATGGACCACTTTATGAGGGCGTGGAAATAATTCGAAAATAATTTTTTGCCTTAAGCGGACTTGATTGAATCCGCAGCGCAATGATTGAAAACTTCTCCAATCAATAAGTAAAATAAATGAACGGTTTGATGCCAATGATGAGAGGTGCCATTACACGAGCATTTAGGACCCTGGTCAAATAGATTTAACCAAAAACATTAATAAAATATAAAGGAAAGCGGCGCGCTTCGTAAAAAACTGCTACGATCGTACATATAGTGTCTCAAAACTTTTAGAGGGATTAAGTTGGGAGCCCCTAGAGACTCGGAGGCTACACGCTAGGCTTAGGTTGCTTGAGAAATTCAGAACTGATATTTTTCAGGGCGACACAGAGAATATTATCATGACTCCTTAGGACATATCTAGGTCTGAAAGATGAGATAAAATAAGAGAGATACTCTGCCGAACAGATAGGTACAAGCACTCGTTCTTTCCGCGAACAATAAGCGACCACAATAAAAATTGAGCTCCACTAAATACACTCCCATAATACATGTCACTATTTAATCTTCAAAAAACGTAAACCTTTACACGGCTTGTGACTTAACACCCCCTGCCACACGCCCATGCGGCGTCTCGCACGTTATTATGTAGATGAATGCTGAGGGGTGTCGGACAAAACCACGCCACAAGATAAATGCCTCTGCAAAAGTTACTTTAAATGGAATGAAGAAGATTTTGCGAGAGGAAGGCAAGCATAATGGATGAAAAACAACTGCTATGCTTATGATTCCACACTTTATTCAAAGCGACACGACCTAGGTTTCGGCACATCATGTCATCATCAGTTACAAGCAGTGGAGTGTCTTACACTTATATTATAGGTACCCGAAGGGGGAATTTGAAAACAATGAGGATGGGGAACATTGGAGTAACGGAAAAAGCTGTTTGTGAAGTGGGGGGTGGGGTGTTTTTCAGGCAGAAAGATAAAAATCTATCCCAAAAAATTTAAACTGATCCATAATGATGAAAGGAAAGAGTCATTTTAAAATCCTGTGTCAGTGGGCAATATGCTTTTTGATGCAAAAGAAAGTTATGATAATTTAAAGAAAACTGGGGTTTACCAGTGGAAGTATGATACTTGTAACTTTAAATACGGTGCGTGTTTTTTTAAGTAAGTACCGTTTTGAAATAAAAACAAAACAAGAGTACTTTTCTGAACAATTTTATTTTTCGGAGGTTGATTATCGGAGGTTGATTTTTCGGGCGGAAGCCTTCAACAGAACTTCAATTTTATTTTTCCATGAAAACCTGTACCTTAATCTACTTTTCTACATGATTTACACCAATATTAAGGCACTCATTGCATCGTAGAATCAGCTTTTGAAACCCATCCTCACAGAAGTCTGCCGCCTGATTTGACAACCACTGCAACACGGTCGTTTTGACCTCATCATCGTCATCGTGGCGCTGACCACCCATAGATGCATCTTCAAATGCAAAAACAGGTGGTAGTCACTGGGCGCTAGATCGGGACTGAACGGAGGGTGATCTAGTTGTTACCTGCCAAATGATCCGATGAGATCTTGAGTTTGATTAGCCGTGTGTTGACGGGCACTGTCATGGAGAAAAACGATCCCCTTACTCAGCGTGCCACGCCTTTTGTTTTACATTCTCAAAAAGCCCAAACCCATTTCCATACCATTTCACCGTTCATAATGTCCTTTTCATAAACTTCACTGATCTGACGATGAATTTCAGCCGATTTCACGCCTTTAGCCCGAAGAAAACGAATCACAGCGCGTATTTCACAGTCGGCGGGATTCTCAATCGGCGGAGGCATTTTTTATACTCACGAACAAATGTAAACGCGGTCAAATGTTTCCGTAATGGCGTCTGTGACTTCCTAACAGATGTAGGTACACAGCGCTCATGCGCCAAATGCCGACTGCAGCACTGCGGTGGCCGGATTTCAAAACGGTACTTACTTTAAAAAAAAATGCCTCGTACATTGGACAAACCGGGATAAATTTCAAAATCAGAATGAAAGAACATAGAATATATTTTTCTAAATAATGACGATCTTCTGGAATCTTATGGAATAGCCAAGCATTTATGTGATTAAAACCATTGTTGTGATTTTTAACCTAAGATTTTAAATTTTATGAACAAAAGGGCGTAAACTGGACTTTTTAAAACAGTTGTAAATTGTGAATTGCCCAACCAAACTTTGTAATGACCGTTTGTTTCCCTCCAACCTACCTCTCCTTTACGTCACACTACCATACCCCCTTAAGACTCTTAACCTTAACTCCTTTAACCCCTTAAACTCCTCATGTCTATTATCCTTCTTCATTGGTTGGTCAATCCTAGGATTGGTTGACTACAGTCCTCCACCTTTCCCTTCTATCTGATGCTATCTCTTCATTTTTACTTTTCTCCTTATTTGGTCCATGACCCTGTTCCTTGGTCTTCCTCTGGGGGCTTTTCCCTCTCTTTTGCCTCCAATTATGTTCGTCACATATCCATTGTGTCTCAGGGTGTGTCCGATCCACCTCGTTCTTCTTTTCTCTGTGATGTTCCATATGGTCTTCTCCTCTTCTACTCTTCTGCGCACTTCGTCATTTCTTATTTTTTCGATTCAATTTATCTTTTACATCCTCCTCCAGCAACAGGTTTCAAATTCTATTCTGGTCAGCTGTTCCAATGGTTCATGCTTCCGATCTGAAGAGTGTTATGTTCCACGCGAATGTTTTCACATACTGTTTCCTGGTTTGTAGTCCTATCTTCTTTAAACACAGCAGTTGTCTTTTTCCCAGTAACACCTTCTTACCTTGGGCTATTCTCCGCTTGATGTCCGTTGAACTTCTTCCGTCACTCATGATGGTATGATGGTACTTCCGAGATCGGTGAAGGAATCCGCTTGCTCGAATTTCTCTCCTCTCAGATTGACTTCTGCATTCATCTTCTCTCTTCCGAATTTTAGGTCACATACATATACTTTGGTCTTCGTCTTATTTTCACGTTGTATTCTTGGAAAACTTGGTCTATTACGTGTAGTGAACTTTGAAGATAATTGTAATTCCCAGCTATGACTGCGATACCATCTGCGAAGCGGAGCATATTTATTTCTTCACCGATTATCATAACTCCGCTCAGTCCAGTTTCTTGCGCTTCTCGTACGGCCTCCTCCAATTACATGCTGAACAGTGCTGGAGGGAGATTGCATCCTTGTCTTACTCCTTTGTTAATTTTAGCATCCATCTGACTACCGTCTCTCATTCGCATTGTGATGACTTGTTTCCTGTATAGTTGGCGGATAATTCTTCTGTCGTCGCAATCCATTCCGAGTTTTTCGAGCAATCTGAACATCTTGTTCCACTCGACATTGTCGAAGGCTTTCTCCAGTTCCACGAATGAGGCATACAATGGCTTGTTCACATGTTTTGTTTTCTCCATGGTCACTCTCAGGCAGAGTATGGCTTCCCTGGTACCCCGTGTTGTTCTTAAATCCAAACTGGTTTTCTGAGAGGTTTCCTTCATTTTTCCTTTCCTTTTTTTTTTGATTGCTCTCCCAACGAATCCCTCTTCACATCCATTGTTTAAAAAGAGTTGAAAAGATGTTTCATTTTTGTTGGGAGGGAATCTGCGTCAGACATTTTCTCAGCTCTTAACTTTAAGGTCATGAGGACGGTTACCTTGTGAGAAAACATCCACTTTGAGTATTACTGTAAAATTATAGGTTGGATTATTTGAATCATGATATTGAAGTGAATTGGTGATCTGAAGCTGCAACAATACCTATGTAGATATTACTGTCCACCCACTGATTCGTGGCGACATCAATGTGTTTTTAACTTAAAAATTGCAGCATGGAATTAAGTTTGTGAAAATCTCAATACTTAAATCTAATCTTTTCAAAGAACCACGGAACTAGCCGCGCAGTTACTTCAACGGATCTTCACCTGCTAGTGATCTCACAATTGCGTGATAATCACAGAGGAAAAATCATTCAAAGTGGAAAATATCCAACGTAAACACCTTTGTGTTAAAAGTCGGGCTTTACTCCGTGGACTGTGGTGCTTAGCGCTCGGCGCGAAATCGAGGGATCTGGGTTCGATTCCCAGTCCAGGCGAATGATTTTTCACATAATTGTGAGTTTCACATAATTGTGTGATCACTAGTAGGTGACTCCACTGAAGTAACTGCGCGGCTAGTTCCGTGGTTCTTTGAAAATGTCCAAAGTAAACATCTTTGTGCTTAATGTTGGGCTTTTACCCCGTGGACTGTGGCGCTTAGCGCTCGCATACGGGTACCTCTGGCGTCATATGCTCGGTACCTGTGGGGACAACTTGCTCCTTAAAGCCGCAATGAGATTCACAATGGTAGAGGACGCCGGGGTAGCATAATTGGTTAGAGCACTTGACGCGAATTCGAGGGATCTGGGTTCGATTCCCAGTCCAGGCGAATGATTTTTTTCACTGTGTGAGTTCCACTGTGTGAGTTTTCACTGTGTGACATTTGTGTGAGTATTTTTGATGCATGAGAAACTAGACTCAAGGTTTGGTGCACCTCACATCTCTCAGTCCTAGTAATCTTCGGTATCACAATCATAAGGCTTCTTCGAAAATCCTCTCGAAGTCTTCCGCTTTGGTAGCTATTTCTGATTATCTTGTATAGGTTATCCTTGGCTTTACTTCCGAGCGCTTTGATGATTTCTCCATTGATTTTGTCTTCTCCAAGTGCTTTGTTTTTCTTCAGGTCTTATACTGCCCTATCATATTCACTCCTCAGTATGATTGGGCGCCGATCTTCCTCGTCAGCTTCGCTCTCGTCCTTCATTAGGTTTTCTTCGGCCCTCGGTAGAGTTCTTCGTTGTATTGCTTTCTTTTATCCTTAATGGTAGTCCATTTCTTCACCCCCATTTTTTTTATTTTTGCCTATCTAACGCAAACACCCCCAGCCACTATTCAACCCCCCTCCCTTCACAAACAGCTTTATCCGTTACTTCTATGCTTCCCATCCTCCTTGTATTCAAATAACCCCCCCTACGGATACCCATATAAGTGTAAGCCACCCAACTCCTTGTACTCCTGATGATGGCATGGTGTCCCCATACCTAGGTCGTGTTGCTTTGAATAAAGTGTGGAATCATAACCAAGCACTTGCTTTTCATTCATTACATAGGAGTTCCACCGAGTAAAGCAAAGAGACAGTCAGTGTCTTATATTCGAAGGTAAGCATCCTTGGCGAGCTTTCCTTATTTCACGCCCCCAACGTTTATTTGATGGGTAACCATTCATGAAGAGGATATTCACGTGATACGGTTCCGAGAAGGACTCCTCTTGCATTGTGATTCACAGAAATGGGCGAGAAATATTTATTCATCCATCACTTTTAGATATACAATGACGTCATCCCTGACATTATAAAGATGCAGCTGACGGAAATGACTCTTGAGGGAGGCAGTCATTTCCTTCCTTCCGTCGGACGACAATGGTATCCGAAAGCGTTCCCAAGTAGCAAGTCTCGAGATGGCAGCGGTGGCAAACGAAAAACATTTTCGGCTGAAAATAGCGCGTGCTTGTCCGATTTCCTGAGGTGTAAAAATAGCGACTCTAGGCGCTGTAAAAAGAAGGGAATCTTCCATACCTCATTTTTGAGAGTTTCCAAGGAAATTTTCAACTGCTTGAATTGCGAAACCTCTTAACATTTTGAAAAGGAGACATAATGCTTATAAAGGAATTTGAACACGCTGGGTATGGGACGAGTTACGAAGTAGTTTTGTCAAACTTATAATAAGGAAGGTCCTCGGATGAAAAAGTCAAAGAGAGATGCTACTGCGCTCTGGTTAGGCCACACCTCGAATACGCCGCGAGCATTTGAGACCCTGGTCAAATAGATTTAACCAAAAACATTAATAAAATACAAAGGAAAGCAGCGCGCTTCGTAAAAACCTGCTAACAGCGTACATATAGCGTCTCAAAACTTTTAGAGGGATTAAGATGGGAGCCCCTAGAGACTCGGAGGCTACACGCTAGGCTTAGGTTGCTTGAGAAATTCAGAACTGGTGTGTTTCAGAGCGACACAGAGAATATTATCATGACTCCTCACTACATCACATCTGGGTCTGACAGATGCGATAAAATAAGAGAGGTACTCTGCCGAACAGATAGGTACAAGAACTCGTTCTTTCCGCGCACAATATGCGACCACAATAAAAACTGAGCTCTGGAGGTGAAGTCCAGGACTTCATCCCTGAAGACGGTAGCGGAGTAAGCTGCCCAAACATGTCGGAGATAACTCCTTTGACCCGGATGGAAACCCGAGAAATCTACCTCCATAGCTTTCACCGGGAAATCCTGAAATTATTCAACAAAACTGAGCTCCTCCAAATACACTCTCATAGGACATGTCACCATTTCACCTCCAAAACTTTTACAACTTTACACGGCTGGTGACCTACCACCCCCTGCCACACGCCCATGCGGCGGCTCGCGGGGTAGTATGTAGATGTAGTCTAATTGGATTTTAGAGAAAGCTTATTGAATTCAATTCCTATGATATCGTGCGACCCGCATTCGAAAAAAGATTTTGAAACCGGCCGGCCGAGTGTGGCAAAAGGAAATAATCGAGTGAAATTCCAACGCTGTGCAATTGCAATTTTCCTGTTCAGTGCTTCGCCCGAAGTACACTGTGATTTGACGGGAGGGAGTTTAAAGCCTTTGAGACGCCATCGACGTGACACCGAATCCTAATGCAAATGAGACGAAATGATATCGGAATGTATGGAATAATGTTCAATTTGGTCTAAAATCAGCCGAAGGAATGTCAGCATGCAATAAATTGCATTTTAATCGCAGCGCAATAATCGAACTGCGAGTGAGCCAAGACTCGCTGCTCATCGCAGATGAAGGTTGAGATATCGATAACTACGTTTACCAATTGAACTCCGATTTAGCGTGTCCAGCTCGGTATGGTAAACGCAAAGGGCTAGTGGGATCGATATAAGAAGCGGGCTAACTCGGCCCGCTTTCTCTACCAGTCTGAGATTTCAAGTCGATATGAACCGATTCAAATCGATATTTCAATGGATATCGCATTGGTAAAACAGGCGATCCGTGTCAGCTGGCATACAATGTTCAGATCGGTCCGAGATCATATCGTTCTGAGTTCGATTGGTAAACGTGGTGAATAACTTAATACAGTGACTTGAGAAATATTTTTATGGCTGCTCAAGTCACGATTACGTGGCCTTATTTCACTATCAATTATCTCACCATCTGCTCTCAGGTTCGCGGGAAACATCAGTTTTCCAATTCGGTCGTTTAAATAAGCAATTTTAATAATTTTGCAAGTTTCTTGCTCATTGAAAACGGTCCCCGTCGCAAACACAAGTTAGTGATAAGCTTAGTAAGATAAGGATACTCTAGGTTGTTGATTAAGATAGACAAGATTTGTAATGATGGTGATTGAGTAATGTGATGCTTAACCCTTCCGTGTTGCCTTAAACCCCATGGAACGCGATTATAAATACAAATGTAAACAGTCGGCAGTGGTTGGAAATGCGTCAGAAAGCAACGAGACATTGACTGGTTGTTCCAGCAGACAAGTATCGCTACGAAAACGATGAAATTTACACAGTAGTTTTGATAAAATATGAAAATAAGATTTTGACAACGCTAGCGCATTACAGAACATATGAGGCGCAGTATTAAAGAAACTAGGTTTTGTTTAACGTATAATAGGAATGTCCTCGAATGAGAAAGTCAAAGAGAGATGCTATTTCGCTCTGGTAAGGCCACACCTCGAATACGCCGCGAGCATTTGGGACCCTGGTCAAATAGATTTAACCAAAAACATTAATAAAATACAAAGGAAAGCAGCACGTTTCGTTGAAAAACTGTTACGAGCGTACATACAGTGTTTCGCAACTTTTTGAGGAATTAAGATGGGAGGCCCTAGAGACTCGGAGGCTACACGCTAGGCTTAGGTTGCTTGAGAAATACAGAACTGATGTTTTTCAGAGCGACATAGAGAATATTATCATGACTCCTCACTACATCTCTAGGTCTGACAGATGCGATAAAATTAGAGAGATACACTGCCGAACAGATAGGTACAAAAACTCGTTCTTTCCGCGAACAATATGCGACCACAATAAAAACTGAGCTCCTCTGAATACACTCCTACAATTCATGTCACCAATTCATATCAAAAAAACTTACACCTTTACACGGCGGGTGACCTAACACCCCCTGCCACACGCCCAAGCGGCGGCTCGCGGGGTAGTATGTAGATGTAGATTCTTCATTTGTACTGCTATTTCTTTGCAAAAATACGATATAGCCGGTCATGGCCCGAAAAGATTACTTTTCGAGGATTTTAAGGTTGTATACGTCCAAATAAGTGTCTCCAAATGCTTACTTAGATTCTAAGCGATGTAAACATCAGAAAGCGCTTCTTCACGGAAGGTCACAGCCTCAAAAATCAGATCGTTCATCTGGATAACAAGTTTCCAGTTGACCTCCATCAACACGGTACGTTCACGAGGTGAATTGGCTATAAAATTGGAGGATGGTAAATGATAGAGTATCTAAATCGTTGCGTATAACTGAGTCGGCAAAGATTTAAATGTGAGAGATCTTTTAAGAAGTGGCGTTGGGGAATGTAATCGATCAAATATAAATATTATGAAAATTTTGTTCAATAAGGTGAGAATGAACTCTATCACTCATTTTCTGTAATTTTCCTTTTGACTATCATCGCCCGATTTCCTTCACCTGTGGTCGCGGATCACGAGGGAATTTGGAATGAATCGATTGGTGCACAACGCCCAAGTCGAATACAAAGTGCGCTGGGGCAAGGAAGCTTGTGGACACGGAAAGAGCTGATACTTTGGAAATAAGGCGATATCTAGTCTTATTGGCATGAAATTTGTGGACGGCGCGAAAATATTTGAAGACGGAGGTTGATTCCTTCTTTCGGGTTTTCCGCCGCGTTGGTTCATGTTGATGACAATATTTCGCCGGCTGTCCTGCTCGCTTCCTCAGGTCCATGTAATAATTCGGTTCGGGAGGCGTCGTATTATATAGGGTCGTTAGGTAAGTAGGGTAACGACCCTATATAATACGACGCCTCCCGAACCGAATTGTTACATGGACCTGAGGAAGCCAGCAGGTCAGCCGGCGAAATATTGTCATCAACATGAACCAACGCGGCAGAAAACCCGAAAGAAGGAATTAACCTCCATCAAAGCCCCGCGGAAGCCTTCATCAGAACAATATTTGAAGACATTCCTATTTCTGACCACCTTTTAGTACTACTCGAGATGTGCACCGCATTATTAAATCTTAACAACAGGAATTTTGCCTTATTTTTACATTGAAATAAGTAGCTCTTATTTCTATTTTCGTGTTAAATCTTTCAATATAAAGAATATCAAAGACTGGAGAAATCACCACACTCCATATGCTTAAAACGGTGAATAAAGCAACAAAATATCTCCGAATTTGATTTATGTATTTAAATTGCAAGCATGTAATCGTTTCAGATACTTAAAGCAGAATTATTGCAAAAAAATATCGATGAAAATTTTGAATGAGCAAAAGCTTTATGTTCAGTAATCATGATCCTTACTCACTAAAAGAGAAACGCTGCAACAAAAAATGTATGATAATTCAGCGTAAAAAACTAATAGTGCTCTTAGATATGTCATTCTATAAGACTTCCCCTTGGCTCTTTCCTTTAAATGTATGCCATTTGGAGCTTGTGCTGGCTTAAATGCTTCTAGTTAAGCGGGCTTCGTTTTCACAGTCCACCTTCACTTTGGCTAATGGCTTCACTTTGCAGTGTAGTGTATAATATAGGATTTCCACAGGGTAACACCGGAAACAGTTTCTTACACATTTTTAAATTCTGACTCGCAAACGAAATTTTCGCGATTCAACATTAGCGACCAAGCACATCCGAAGGATGTAATGTTGCAGTGCAGCACTTGATTCCTCTCGTTGCTGTTGATTCGACCCTTTTCATGGCAGAGGGTTTTTGGGACCGCCGTACAGATCTACGCGCACCGCGATGATGTGCACCGCATTATTACCAAGAAAATACAGTGAGTCGAGTAATAAAAATGCTTGTCTCCATTTATCTGTTCAAGAGACAGTATTTTCTGAGCCACCAGATAGAGGAATTCAGAATGTTTTCAGGGATTGAGTGTCTTTTTCTCTGAGGACATCTCGAAATCGTCTGTGTTTTAGACGTTCAACGGTTTTTTATTTTTATTAAAGTGAGCTGTCGAGACACACCACTTGGATTTAATGGCATTAAAATCCGGCGGTAATTAGATTTTAGGCAGCGTATCATACATAAAAGTACTCAGCGATTCAAAAACAGTATAGTTAATTGAGCCGATTCGGTCACCGTATATATTATTGGGTCGTCAGCTGGGTGAATTCGTCTAATTTTATTTTGTTGTGACCAATAACTTTGCAGTAAATGCTCCGTTGACGAAAGATATTTTCAGTTTAATTACTCTCTTAAAACGGTAAAAGTAATGTAATAAATCATACATAAATACATACATACCAAGCAAGCCGTTCCCTTTCGGGGTAGGCTCAGTCACAGATATTATCTCATAAATACATATTTGTACACCTCTAACTCTGCTTCAATAATTTCCTCCATACTGACCTATCCTTGCAAACCTCTTTTGCCTCATTTACCCCCATACACTGCTTCATACACGCTCTCCTGTTTTTAACACTCCTAATATTCCTCCTCCTAAGAATTTCCTCAACCACATTCAACCACAACTTTCTCGGCCTACCTCTACCTCTCCCACCATTCATTTCACTCTCATGTATCTGTTTCATTATTCGACTCTCATCCATTCTCTCAACATGGCCAAACCAACGAAGCACACTCCTTTCATACTTATGTCCATTACTGGAGCATCTAACCCACATTCATTCATGACCCACTCATTCCTGACCCTATCCATCCTACTTCTCCCTCAAACACTCCTCAGATAACTCATACCCACGGCGTTTAGTCTACTCTTATGTCTTTCCTGACATACCCATAAGACTAATATTCCTCCTAAGAATTTCCTCAACCACATTCACCAACTTGGGTATGAGTTATCTGAGGAGTGTTTGTAGGAAAAGTAGGATGGATAGGGTGAGGAATGAGTGGATGATGAATGAATGTGGGTTAGATGCTCCAGTAATGGACATGTATGAAAGGAGTGTGCTTCGTTGGTTTGGCCATTTTGATAGAACGGATTAGAGTCAAATAACGAAACAGATATATAAGGGCGAAATGAATGGTGCGAGGGGCAGAGGTAAGCCGAGAAAGAAATCATTGATATTGAAATTATAATCTGCTGGTGATATTAGTTTTCCATTGCTATTTTTTTCTATTCATTACGCTCAATACCTTTCAGTTTTATTAACGACACATCTTGATGAGTACTTTTTAAATATTTTTTTAGTGAAGGTCCGGAGCCTAACAGAGCTTTGCTATAAATTACATTTTTAACCCTTTGAGTGCGATGTGACGTAATATCACGGCATGAGTTCTGTGAGTGTTCCATCTTTCACTATGGGGTCTGATGAAATTCCCTAGTGAAATCTGGGTCACTCACGATGCCCTTTGACGTGATATCACGTCATCAGCACCAGCATAAAGACAACCATGACGTAATATCACGTCATGCCTCACTCAAAGGGTCAATACGCTCATATTGAGATGAAATAAGAGCACTTTGCGTAATCCATATAAAACTTCAATCGGTATTCGCCCGACCGGTTTCAACGCTTTCGCGTCATTCTCGATTGGGGGGGGGGGACAATGCCAGGATAGATGCCAGGAGGGGCAAGTATCGTCCCCCCAATCGAGAATGAAGCCAAAGTGTTGAAACCGGCCGGGCGAATACCAAGTTGAAGTTTTATATGGATTACGCAAAGTGCTCTTATTTCCATCTCAATTTGAACTCAAAATTCCACAAAGTTAGCTAGCAAACTATTGAAGATATTTATACGCTCACTCGGGCAGAGATATCGTGACTACTAGTCGGACTAGTAGTCAGTCAGGAAGTGGTGCCTTTTGCATGCATGTGTGCACCGTTCTGCGAGGGTCCCGTGAAATACCGAAATACGACTCGTTCTCCATTCGTCATCGTCGAGTGCTTCGGGCGAATACGCGAGTCACGTTAGTGCCGCGTGACGCACCTGCAACATGGCGGCGTTCGCATTCATGCGTGAGCGTGACTCCACGGACGCATCCATGTCTCGCCCAAGGATCCTCGAGAGATCCCCTCAATATCCCCCGCGGTGAGCTCGGATGATAATTATTATGCGAGAGGAATTCCGTTCCACAATTTCGCATTATCCTATTACATGACTCTGCTTACGACGATTCTTGGGAAAAGATGTTGAAATTTCAACATGGCCTCGTGGAATGGAAATAATACGACTGCCCCGTCGCGCATCCCATCCGTGCATAATTAGGTCAAAATTTAGAGCCCTGAGTAGTAAGATCCCTCTTCGTTTATACGATGGATGGGGTAAGGATTGCGAGCTTGACTCTCAGAACGAGTAAAATTGAAGGATAGGCAGGCTCTGCTTTTCATTCGTGGAGATGTGCTTTGGCTTCATTAGTCGTGCCATCTCCGACGAGAGGAGAGAGACTGCGAAACTTGACCCTTATCCATATAAAAAAATAACCCTCTCCATCGGATCGTGACTTCCGAGTGACATAAATTTAGGCATTCATGCTTACTGAGATTCATTCAACTTTCCATGCCCCTCACCTTCATTTTATATGGCATCAAAAGCATTAATTTGCTGGCAGTCTTTGTTGAGTATGAACCATGAATATATATTATTGATTGTGATGTCGTCGTCAAAAACTGTTGTCTAGAATTCCATTCACAAACAACTTTTTTTTGGAAAGTGGTGCTGCCTAGTGATGAAAGACGGAAGTTCAAATGTAAACAGTGTCGACAGATTGTAAATAAACACGTCTTACCGGTTTTACCATGAATATACATGGGTTTTACTTACAATTAATCATAATGCAGTGGATAAAAAATGTAGCAATACACGCGGGACGTAATTATACACTTCTTTAATATCGTCCGGTCCACAGATATATTTAATTCCTCTCCAAAATTAATTACACAAATGCACAATTAACTTCTTAGCACTTCGTGAATATCGCTCTACGGAAATTTAATAATAATGCGAGGTGACCTCATGAGGATTTCCAATGGCCATCATCGCAGTGTACCTAGGTAAAAAGGAATTCACTTACCGCAGCCTTGAACAGAATATTATTTTTCAATCCAAGTCTCCATTAGATGACGTATTTTGGGTCCTCGTAGACGCATACCCTGTTTTGGTACGAAGCAAGTACTGTTTAAACAAGTCATTCTGAATTCTTTATTTAAGCCGAACGGCCTTAATGCATTCCATTTATAATCGGATTCTGGCAAACATCGTCGTCGGCACACGATGGACGTCTCATAAACCTCTTACACATTTTCTGTAATAGATATTTCCTCTCTAACATTAACAAAGTAACTTTTAGATCACAAAAATAGCAAGATGTTATTCAAAGCATCAAGTAATTCATATCTCCTCTCATCGTTGTTGAATATTCACCACAGTCTCACATTAGCAACAATTAACTACGTCTATTTACAATAACAACTGAAAAGACTCAAATCGAAGTGGCACCAAGGACTGGGCGAACTAAAAGTGAAAATTTAGGCAACAAGTAGCCTAGGCAACTATGCCAAACATCCAAATCAATAATATATAGTCATGGCATGAACATTCAATACGGATTTAAATGTTTGACCCCGCTGATTAGGCAACGCTGTTGCCTTTGCTCGCCGCAAAGTAGATGTAAACAAACTTAGTCAATAGCAACGCCGGCATTATCAACTAATGTCGCCGCTGTCAACGACTAAGTCTGCTTCATAAACTCGTTAATGACCGCTGTTGGTAAGAGTAAATGTGAGCTCGAGATGGTAAGTCCTTCACAGTTGAAGAGATACGGACTGCTTGAAGTTCTGAAAGATAGGTGAATATTTTTGACCTCTCAGAGTAACTTAGTGGATAGTTTTATCGATGTGTTTACCAGAGTGGCGGCGCCACAATCGACAAAGTTTTCGCGTATCCGATGCGTGCGGAATGATTGTTAGAAATCCCATGGGGAGGAGGTGAACATCCATGATAAATATATTCATGGCTGAGAGTTTTAAGTTCAGTTTCTAAATAACCGATTAAACTTTTTCTGAGCATATGCTGAGCATTATACATACATATATACATGTTTGTGTGCTCTGATATTTTAACGCTTGCGAAAACTAACCGCCCGTCTGATGAAATTTTCAAGGCCGAAAATCTATAGTTGACATTACACTTACACAAAGACAACGTCATCTGACGGTTAAAGTTAACCAGACATAATTGAATAAGCCCAAGAATGTCTCAACTATGAGCAATCGCATTTTTCAGGTCCTGTCCATTACATTTTTTTGCTTATTATTTTTATAACTGGGAGAGGCGTACCATAATATGAGAGGCAGTTTCAGAAACATTTTACAACCACATAGTCGAGAAGTTAAAGCAGCCTGAGTTTCTGAGAGGATGATGGGCCGGAAGAATGAAGTTAGCAAGAGGAAATAATGTGGGAAACTGTTACAACAATAATTGACGCATTACAATATACATTTCATGAGTTGCAAAAGTTACTTTAATTATTCATTGGTGTGGGATGAGTTGGTGAAACAGAAAGACAGTTAAGCGGGTAGGATGTTGAAATGTAATGTTTATTTTAAAGAAAAGACATTTTAATTTACAAGAACGGAGACATTAAATGAAGACAACGTATCACAGTTTAGTATCAGACCGTTTTTAGCTGAGGATTTAGATGCGATTGATGATTGGTGTGATAGATGGCAACTAGAATTGAATTTGAAGAAATGCGCGATTTTGAATTTTTGGAAAAAGAATGACTTTCCCCGGAATAATTATTGCATCAAAGAAAACAAAATATGTAACGTAGATTCAATTAAATACTTAAGCGTCACCATCACTGAAGACATGTCATGGGGGAAACACATTAGGGAAATAACTAGTGCAGCAAACCGTAGATTAGGATTCGTAAAAAGGGTTCTAGGCAAATGCGATGAGAGAGTCCGAGAAAGAAGCTATTTTACACCTGTCAGGCCTCATTATACTGAATATGCCGCTAGTATATGGGATCCGTACGAGGAAGGTATGATTAAAGAATTAGATCGTGTGCAAAGGAGATCCGCTAGGTTTGTTCAAAGGCCGTTATAATAATTGTATAAGTGTTACGAGCTTAATAGAAGAACTAGGATGGGAATTACTATCAGGACGCAGGTTAAAATTTAGGTTAAACCTTTTAAGTAAATTCGAAACAGAGTTGTTCACAGATGACGTTAGATATATATTGAGATCCCCTGCGTATTATGCTAGGTTTGATCATATTAACAAGATTAGAGAGATAGATTGTCGTACCGATAGATTTAGAATGTCATTTTTCCCTCGTACTATAAGAGAGAACAATAGGCAGCGTAGCAAAGGGATAGGTAGGTGAAATATAGTTAGAGTAGTCTATATTGCATGATGCATGTAATAACAATCAATAATCCCTTCCTTATTATGTAGATACTAACTATCTAGCTCCATGTGACCTTACTTTCTAGCATGTCTCATTTAAATATACTAGTTGCATGTCAATAGTGCATGTTTGGTGATCTTCACCCCCTGCCACACACCCTCGTGGTGGCTCGCAGGGTATCACGTAGATGTAGATGTATCACGGTGTCTAGCCATAGGACGCAGTGCACTCATAGAAACCCATCGCGCCATTACCTTTATGCGGAGGTCGGCACAGTCAAAGCATTTAATTATTGCCATTGGAACTGAACAATTCAAATTGTTCCCTCCTCCGTGTAATCCTCACAAAACACTTTCGCTTCCCTTAACTGATGCACTGATTATAACACGCTCGCTCTCCTCCTCCTTTAAGAGACTCACAAGAGTACTCATAAAGCCTGGTCTACACGTAACGTGTTGTCGTGAGTCGTGCATGTGAATGCCAGATTTTTCAAACAAAACGATACGTGTGGACGGGAAGTTGGACGTATCGCATGAACTGAATGAGGTTCGATAAACTTGCAAAAGACTGATGGGCTGAAGCTTTGTGTGAAAGCAAGACGGCGGACAAGTCGGTGCTTGTAGACGAGTGTCAGTCTAATCGGTCAAACTTCGCTTCCCTGGCAGTCTGTTCTCGGTGACGTCGGAGATTGCAACTACAGTTTTCAGTGCGTGCATTGGCGAACGAAAATGGCATCAGACCTACGGTACTGGTCTCACGACTTTTTTACGGAGTTCATAGATCTGTACCGAAGTTTTCCTTCACTATGGCAAGTGAAATCAAAGGATTACAGCAACCGAGACCAGAAAAATCAGGCATATGCCGCTTTGGTAAACATGTGCAAAGAAGTGGATCATGAAGCAACTAAAGAGTCGGTTATCAAAAAGATCAGCTCATTTAGAACAGTTTACCGTAAAGAGTGTGCGAAAATAAAAGCGTCTAAGCGGTCTGGAGCTGGAAGAGAAGAAATATAGACACATTATTTGTGGTACTTTAATTTACTTTCCCTCTAAAATGACGAAGAACGACTGCCGAGAAGATCACGGACGAATATATAAAGTTGTGAAAAGGAGGTAAGTAATCAAAATCTCTCATTTGTGTAGCCAACGGTATTATTCATTGCCTCAGTTACACAACATTTCTAAAGTAGTTACTGAAGAGAGGGAGAATCTCATAAAGAGACGGAGTGGTTACTTAAGAGAATCTCCCTCTCTTTAGTAACTACTCCCGTGACCACCGTGAACGACGTGCAGACTTTGTTTTTTTCTTCAGTTTTTGGCACATAGTGCAATAAATGTCAAGACGATTTCCCTCCCTCCATGACGATTTCGGAACGACTGAGCGAAAGATTTGGCGAAAGTCTGAGTGAAAGTTTGAATATTGTAGCCGCACGATTTGCGTCAGTCTTATAGGTCAGTCTTTCTGGATCATGCCAGACTGACGACAAAACATTACGTGTAGACCAGGCTTTTACATGTAGACCAGGCTTAAGAGTCCCTTCTTCCGTCCTTTCCAACACGTGATTGCCTCGGGTCTACCGCTTCGCACCCGTTCAGCCATTCGACTCTCATCACGCAGTTGAAATGCAATAAAATGGACCGATTGAAACCCAGCGTCATTCCAATGTGGCTCTTCACTCGCTTCCTTCTCGTGGGCACACTGGGAAATATTTACGCTCCGTCGAGTTCCTCTGTTTTGAATGAAAAGCGTGGGTTCATCTTTTCTCGTCTTTCTCGCTCATTGTTCCCGGTTCTGTAATTTCAATCCGCGTCACATTTATTTTTTCCTCCCGCGAGTTGGTGACCTCAATTTGTTTACGATCCTCTAAACCAGGGGTATCCAAACTTTTCAGCCCGAGGGCCGCATTAACTATCAAACAGCAGTTTGGGGGCCGACTACACACTCGAAGTCCAAATAAAAAAGAATCAAAACATAGATGTTGTTTTTAATTATTTATTTAATATTATTTTATGCAGTTATTATTTAATAACACATTGATACACTACACATGAACACCTGTATTAGTGGGAATGGTGAAATTTTTTCCTGGATGCCAAAACAGCAGACATTTCTGGCTTTAGATTTGATGTCCCTAACATCAACAGTGACCTGATATTATCATCAGACAAGTTTGTTCTCAAATTGTTCTTCGCGTATTTCATTCTTGAAAATGTTCTTTCACTCAATTATTTTGTTCCATAGATTGAAAGATACCTGGATTCAAAAGTTTTGACATTAAGAAAGTCTTCCTTTGGCAAAAACTGGTAAAAACCCACCAATCCTTCTTTGAACGTATCCCTAAGGAGGTTATTTACTTGCAACTCAATGACCTCCAGCTGCAGTTCATCTGGGCAACTGGCCACATCTGCTTCAAATGGGTTTGAAACAGTCTCACTTCTTCTGCCTTTGAATCTAAGTCAGAAAACCGCTGCTGAAACTATAGCTGGAGGTCTTTGATGATCTCGCAAGCAAATGACTTGGGGAACTCAGCTGTTGCTTCAGCAATGAAGACCTTGTACTGCTGAAAGTCGTCAAGGTGTTGGCCTGTTCTTGTTTAAAAAACAAGGCAAGTTTCGATCTGAAGACCTTTAGATGGGTGTATGGATCAGAAACTAGATTTTTCTTTCCTAGTAGTTTTTGGTTCAGAAAATTTAAATGACTAGTTATTTCTGCAGCAAAGGACAATTTCCATACCCGCTCTTCATAATAACTGTGGCTTGCCTTTACTTTCCAGGAAGTCACATATTTCCTTTCTCAATTCTAATACTCTGCTCAGAACTTTCTCACAGCTTAGCCATCTTACTGCTGTGTAATAAGGTAAATCTTGCGATTGTGTGTCTGTATCTTTCAACATGTCCCTGAACTGTCTATGGTTGAGCCCATGTGACCTTATGAAATTCACCATCTTCACCACAGGATTCAGTACACTGCTAATGTCCACATATTTAGCACACAAAGCGTTCTGGTGAATAATACAGTGCTGAACATTGGTTGTGGAATGTTTTTCTCATTACACATCTGCTTCACTTGTCCAACCAAGCCTTTCTTTATGTTTATTCTTCTCATGTTATGTCCTCCATCACCAGTCAGGCAACTGAGGTTAGTCCAGTCCATGTTATAATCAGGAAATGTTTTTTTCAATTCATTGAATATATACTCACCGGTAACAGTGCCATACATGCTATGTAGGGAAGCCAGCTCTTTTGTTATGTTCATGTCTTCATCCAAACCTCTAATGAACACAAGCAGTTGCGAGGTGGAATAGATGTCCAGCGATTCATTCATTGCAATTGAGAAATGGCGAAACCTGCTTGAATTTTTCACTATTTGAGTCACAATGTTTTCACCCATGTCTGTAACACGGCGGGCAATAGTATTTGCACCCAAAGCTACATTTTTAAGTTGTTACGACTTTTCTAGGCAAAGTTCCTCAGCCACCTCCAACAAACATTCCATCACTACTTCACCATCTGTAAACGGTTTGCCACTTTTAGCCAGGACGCAGGCAACTTAATAACCGGCCTTAAATTCATTTTCATTTGAGGATTTACTGAACAATGTCCTCTGAGATGAGAGTTGATTTTTTTAATTTTAAATTATTTTTTCCGGCACCGACTTTACCCTTCAACTGTTCATATTTCTCCGGATGTTTGCTTCGATGGTTACGGCGCAGGTTGCATTCTTTCATCACAGCCACGGTTTTGTTGCAAATCACACACAATGCTTTCTCGCCGGATTTGATGAAGATGTATCTCAAACTCCATTCTTCTTGAAATTGCCGACACTCATCGTCTATTTTTCTTTGCCTTTTCTCGGCCATCATTGGGTACTAAAGTAATGTGACTTCAACACGAGAAAATAGTGAAACTGAAAGTATCTTTCCCTCAATATTGCATTATGCGAACTCATTTTGTCGCAATTACAGCTGCAAATGACCCAAAACAATTTATAAAAAATTCTTATGTTTTCTTAAGTTAAACTTACAGGACTATATTCTGCAAATATATCCACTTATGATAGAGAGATTGTTGCTTTTAATGTTTCTTATTCAGAATATTCGGAAAATTCTTGTTAAATTAACGACATTCCCAATACTTTAAACACACTGGTAACTTATTACGCTAAGGAAATTATCACTAAATAAAATAGAGTGCAACATGTTTCGCTATTAGACGCTAACTGACACCAACACCTCCTCATCGCAGCAGTCAACCGCAATTGGCAAACTGTGATCAAAATAATCAAGCCTTGAACAAGAAGCAAACCATTTAAAAACTCTTGCCACTAGATGGCGTTATATCATCTCATTGACTGTGAACAGAAGTAGAGAAAGTAAGCAGCGAATGAGGTTTTGCAATGTAGTGATCGGTTGGAAAACATAACGCACTACTGCGCGCCTCTATTTTAATTCGGTAAAAACGTACCGTCCACGTAAGCGGCTGACCTTGGCAGCATACACGTTAGTTTCTGTATTTTTTGTCCGTAGATAAAAAGGTCTCCGCGGGCCGGATGAGAGGACCTCGCGGGCCGAATCTGGCCCGCGGGCCGTAGTTTGGAGACCCCTGCTCTAAACCGTTTATGGCCCTCAAAGTGAATCCCGCGCTGCGGAACCCTCTTCGCACTTCAAAACCTTCCCCGTCTCATTCTTCCGCTGGAACGAGATGAAAGTCATGAGCACACGAAAGAAACGCGGGCATTAAAAAAATCGCCGCGTTCATCTCGGAGAGAATGAATCCGTTATCCTGTGACTTGTGGACCTTTTGAATCGGCGAGTAGTAAGCATTTGGGTAGATTTACGACAGGGATTTTGCCTTATTTTTATATTGAAATGTGTTCGGGCTAAGGGTTCGCGTGAGGAGAGTTTTCCCCTGTGCGACGTCACGTGTGGTGTCTTCGGAAATAGGGGTGACGAGTGGTCACTCTAAGAGAAGGTCATATCCTGTGGAACTACGCAGTAGGGTGCCTCTCCCCTCTTGGAAGGATGATGCATTCCCCCTTCCCCTGGACCCGGCCAACCGTAAATCAGGGCCGCGGAACAAGCAGAAAACGTCAGTTCATCTAGTCTGATCTAGTCAACCCCTAGCGGTTACGTCGCTCGTGTTGAAGTGCTCTCGGCAGCAGACTTCCAACGGCATCCGAAGCGCGGTGTGCGCAGGCAAAAGTCAACCAACGCTGGCAGAGGCGAAGACATTCAGCAGTCAGCCTACCAGTGCGGCCGAGGGCCACAGTATTCTGTCATTTCTCTCTCCAGCACTCGGAGTGAGAGATTGTTTGTACGGCCTGCTTGTGTATAGAATCCAGCGATTTGCACCCGCCTATTAAAACCTCTTCATACAATATACTTGGGTCTTTTTTTCAACAAGCAGGACCTTAACCCCTACAAAATGAACACGCTCTTCTTTCACTTTTAGAGTTAAATCTTTCAATATGAAGAACATCAAAGACTGGAGAAATCACCACACTTCGTATGCTTCAAACGGCGAATAAAACAACGAATTATCTCCGAATTTGATTAATGTATTTAAATTGCAAGCATTTATTCTTTTCAGATACTTACATACATACATACCCATCACGCCGTTCCCTTCCGGGGTAGGCACAGTCAAAATGTTTCACTCATTAATACATAATTGTACACTTAATTCTGCTTCAATAATTTCCTCCACGCTGACCTATCGTTGGAAATCTCCTTTGCTCCATTTGCCCCCAATACACTGTTTCATGCACGCTCTCCTGTTTTTTAAAACTCCCAATATCGGAGTTCTAATTTAATCGTCGTCATTAATAGTGCAAATAGTGACATTAGCTAGATTGCAGATCTCTTTCTTTATATTTTCTACGTTCTTATTTATGCATGATGTAAATATTGATGCTCTTATTTATGCATGATATTTTGAATCTGTAATAGTAGTCCTAGTACCCGTTGCATGTTGGAACGATTGACGATAGAGTGTTTCTTGGTTATTAGATTTTTAATTGGCGCTTTGCATGCGTGGGACGCGGGTTTTACTCTAATTTCGGTGTTCTACCGTATCATTCATGCATTCCTGGTGTGGAAGCACCCCCTGCCACACACCCTTTGAGTGGCATGCAGGGTATGACGTAGATGTAGATGAATATTCCTCCTCCTAAGAATTTCCTCGACCACAACTTTCTCGGCCTACCTCTACCTCACGAGCCATTCATTCTACTCTCATATATCTGTTTCGTTATTCGACTCTCAACCATTCTCTCAACATGGCCAAACCAACGAAGCACACTCCTTTCATACACGTCCATTACTGGAGCATTTAACCCACATTCATTCATGACCCACTCATTCCTGACCCTACCGATCCTACTTATGCCGCAAATACTCCTCAGATAACTCATACCCACGGCGTTTAGTCTACTCTTATGTCTATCCGGACATACCTATGTTTCACTACCATATAGCAAAGTGGAAAGAAGTACACTTTTGTACACGGCAATTTTCGCTTCCTTAGACAAGCACTCATTCCTTGATATGCTCCACATGCTACCTACCACTTTCCTTCCAGCATTTGCACGTCTCTTTATCTCCTCATCTATTCTTCCATCTTTCGAATACATCTTACCTAAGTACACAAAATCATCCACCTGTTCAATTACTTCACCATTCGCCCTCATGAGACAGTTATTCTCCCCATTCTTCTTATCAAAAGCTACTACTTTAGTCTTGCACGCATTTACCTTCAATTCCATTCTCTCCGTTGATTCACAAAACAAATCTAGGAGTTTCTGTAAACCCTGTTGACTGTCTAAGATCAAAACAGCATCATCCGCATATAGAAGAACTCGCCCGTTTACATTCCCAAAAAAAACACCGTCGTTTTCACTACATGCCTCTCTAACACATTTATCTATTAATAAATTTAACAGCCATGGAGACATTACGCATCCTTGCTTTACACCCCGATTTATTACAAACCAATCACTCAGATCTCCGTTAACTCTTACACTTGCCTTACTATTGTCATATATTGCCATCATAACATTCGATAACTGCCCATTCACTCCATAGTCTCTCATAACCTTCCACAACATCTTTCTATTTTCTCTGTCATATGCCTTCTCTAAATCGACAAACGCACAGTACACTTTCTTTCGGACACTCATACATATTTCTATCACTTGCTGAAGTGCAAAAAGCTGGTCACTACATCCTCTCCCAGGCATAAACCGACACTGCTAACATCTCTCCCTCTCTTCTCCTCCTTTTGAAGGAAAGCGAAGCGCGCACAGATGCTCGACTGTTCTGACTACGGCTGGGCGGTGCAGAAAATACTGAACCGGTTCTCGGTTCGGAAAAAACCGATTACGACGGCGGTGCTACGGTTCAATAGATCGCTCTGATGCTGAACCGGTTCTTTCTTCTGAATCGGTGTTTTCTTCAGACCGTTTTTTTTTCTACTGAACCGGTGTTTTCTCCTGGACCGGTGTTTTTTACTGAACCGGAGTTGTTTCTACTGAACCGGTGTTTTCTACTGAACCGGTGTTTTCTCCTGAACCGGTGTTTTCTACTGAACCGGTGTTTTTTAATGAACCATTTTTCGTACTGAACTTTTTTCTTGTGAACCCCGTTTTTTGCCATCCAATAGGTTTTTTTGGCCAAAATTTTAATTTAACCTGTTTTTTGAAGACTTTTTTTCTTAAAAAAGATACTTCTTAATGACGCGGGTATGCTTTCCTAAACTGCACATTAAAAAGTGAGAATGTTTGCGAGAGCCAATTGTTTTTATGCGAGGCCTGGGCGTACATATAATTTGCCTTTTTTGAGTGTCAAAAAATGCACCTAAATGTGTTGATCTGCCGAATTCGAACCTGCCGCGTGAACGACGGTGAAATTCACATTATTGTTGTAGGAAGACATTGAAAAATTTCCACAGATTTACTTAGCAAGACGAGTTTCAATGTTAAAATTACATTATAAAGTGCCTGGTCAACCTTGATGATAATGTTGCTGTGGAAGAGGTGACCTTCAGGGCCCGTCGAGGGTCAATTAAGGTAGTTTGAGGGGAAAATCATTTTACCTAGAAATGAATGAATTTAGTCTCATTTAAAAGAAAAATATCTCACTCTTCCAAAGATACCAAAAATTTAATCCCTTACCAGATTACTTTCGGAGTTATTTGCTAAATAATACCAGCCCTTTTACGTTGGAAATGGTACGTAATTGCACTCCAGAGACATTATTTACAGAATGAGGAATTTCAAACACTTAGATGTCGTGAAAAAACTAAGAGCGTGTACCTTGTATGTTTTTTCAACAATTTTTGAAAATTAATCATATTGTCACCGCAATAGATTCTTAGGAATCACAAAAAACCTTCTGTTTTGATGGAGTTTCAAACGCACCGCGCAAAAAAATGAATCAAGTTGAAGACTTATTTGGATATTTTCATTTAATTACTTACAATTTCTGTCGTATAAAACTATATCATTGCACCATTAATAATGCAATATTTAATTGATGTGTCCTACAGCTGGTAAAATATAAACGTATAGTTCGAATATGGTCTCTATTATGACCAGGAAACTATCTCGCTCGGACTACCTTAAGGGAACGACATGTCGTTTAATTTACTTCTCAGATACTAATGTAATTTCTGAAGCAGTGCAATTTTTTTAAAAGGGAGAAACTCCTCAAATGTGTGTTTTTTAAATAAGAAAATAAATAAGGAAGTCCTTATTATACTGCAGATATGCATTCCAATTTCTTTTTAGGAGTTCTATCTTATACCTACTTACCAGAAATTTCTGAGGAAAGCTCAGGGTTAGCGAAGAAACGCCTTGAAGTGTTTCCATCATTAGACGTTCCGAAACCTTGCCTAGGGTAGTCAATTATGAGTCCCATCCTGGTTCGGAAAGTGTCTTGCAGTAACTTCTTTCTCATTTCCATTGCTTTCTTACTTCCATCAGTAGACTTTACCTATGAGTAGGTTAAAATATTATAGAGGGTCTGGTTTGATTTTTCATAGACCTACTATGTGCTATGCCACATGTTAAAATAAAATATTATTGCATTTCTTACCTTCCATTTTTTAATGTCTAATCGGTACGCAATATGTACTAGGCACTCAAAAAATCTTATATAACAATGCAGTACAGACAATCCGAATGAATATTTTGACTCGTCCACTGTCATTTTTTTAATTTTCTGTAGGTCATTCATTTGCGATACTTTAGCACCGCACAGATAGCATGTCATGCTACTCGTTTCTGTCAATGCGTTGCATACCTGAAGCACAAGGCGATAAAAGAATTTAGATATAAACTTAAATGAGATTTGACGAAAATTAATAATAATTTAATTGTAAAAAATGCCTACCTTTCCATCAATCATCGTAAGCAATAACTTGAAATTTATCAAGACGTTGTTGACCCTTACTGGGCGAAGATTCTTTATCTCTTCTCTAATATACCTTTCTTCTTTTAAAGATATCTCTCTGGTTTCTCGGGCCCATTGAATCCGAATGGGCCTACAAAATCTGGTCGACGATGGGCGAGGATTTGACCAGACAGAGTCACCTGTTTCACAATATAAGAACATAATTAATTCAATTTAACAGAATTATCATTTATCGCATTATGTCAGCATAACTATTTCTGATCTTGTTTACCTGATGCTGTGTCCAACAAGTGAAGGGGTACAATGGAGGTCGCGAACAAGCTCTCATCTCCTACATTACTTTTCTCCCACGACTGTTTATAAGGTGAATGGCCAGAACTTCCGTCAAAACCCCATTTACATATTAGAGTGCATGAAGTGCTGGCACAGTCTTCCATTGAAAGGTTAATTAGAGAAATAATCCTTGTGGCTGTATGATTTAGTAGACTCTGCAAATTAACTTCACACTTTTCTTCAGAGATTGATATACCTTCTGGGTAGGCTGCACTTTTTGCCGATCTAATTCGGTCGTAACTTGGGTAGATGTCGTGGCCATGCTTTTGTGCTGTTTCACGAATTAGCATGTACTGCATCTTTGTGAGATGGCCCATTACAATTACGGAAAGAGCCTCTTCATCCGATAATACACTTTGAGTGGCATCTTTCCTTCTCCATTTGCTCAGCATTCTCTTAGCCCTGGTTGGGGTTGTTGCGGTCACTTCTTTTAGGATCTTTGCAGCAGCATCATCTCCTGTGGCACGCAATTGCATAGAAGTCGCCACACACAACTCGTCAGTCGAAGTGCTGCTTCTTAGTTTTTCAGTTTTTCTACGCTTGGACCTTTCACTTGCTTTTTAAATGGTGTCTGTGGTCTCCCACCGGGTGTAATTTTAGGCGTGCCTGTGGGAAAATCATGGCGAATCGATAGCTTAAGTATTTAATACACAGTGATGATTTTTCCATAGTGATATGGGTACTCACCTGCACCAGACGTGCTCGGAAGATATCTGAAAACAGCGGGAGGGAATTTGATTTCTTGCTCCAGCCATTTTCTATTACTCTTCTGGAATCTTGCGTCCATTCGCCGACATTCTTCCCACTTCTTAAAATATTTACAGAAAAAGTTTTTCTGCACTGAAACTGCGACCACATTTTGCAAGCTTTTGTCCTTGTCCAAGTTAAATTTCGCATACAAAAAACACAACACAAGTTTTTTTTTCATATCCACTGACTCTCTTCTTCTTCTCAATAGCACATTATGTAGTTCTAGACGGGTCACTCTCGTCGAATCCATAGACTTGCTGAAATCAACACGATGCTCTGCACAACCTTTCCACGAAGAGTGTCAAACATAGACTAGTGCCTTCCACTCATCTGAGAACTGGTCAAGTATTTTGAACCAATAGCAAAGAAGGATTATCCTCAGAGACGAAGCAAAAACTCATTATGTCTGTCACAACATGCCTAGGGTCTCTTAGACACGCCTAGAGTCTCGCCTAGGGTCCGTGATGATGTTTAGGTTACCAAGATATTTATGAGAGGAGATTCTCGCGCTATTCCAAGCCCATATAGTGGGAGCTTGAAACGAAGGGATGTGAAAAGCGATGATAACTTTAGTGAATAGACAGCTTTAGTTTATGCAATGGAAAGGAAGGAACGAAAACCAGATCACTTTGCCTTGAAAGAAAGGGCTTCCTTTTCCAACGAGGATACTCGTCCTCGAGTGGTCAACATCATTAACACGTAGACCCTTGTCTAATGTGGAAAGGAGATAAGCACAGCCCTAGGGAGAGAGCAAATATCTTCCCTAGCGCTTCTCAGAGTGACAGAAAATGCTCGGAGTAACAAGATTTACGTTTAACTGTGTACATGTGGATGTTAGGAAAATTCACCATCCGTAAAGTACCTCGACGTGAAAAGAACATTCTTATTGGTAGTTTTATTTATACTGTAACATTCCCTTGCAAGTATCAAGAAGGATAAAATTGTGTGCGTACTGCAATGCAAACGGAATAAGATCCACTGATGGGAGGAGTGTACAAACATCATGGAAGTGCAATAACTGCGATTATCCACTTTGCAAATAAGGATGTTTTCGGAAATATTGTCACGATATTGCACTAAGAGTCTGACATTAACCTAAGACTAATGTGATTAAATTTCATTTCTATTTATTCACACTAAATAACTCCTGAGTGCAAATGTAATACTTCATTGCAAATTACATTAAACGATGCTCAAAGGAAACTCATTGCGCATAAAAATAGGTCTACTACTGTGGTAAGTAGGTATACAAATTCCATTCGTAGCGGAGTATGATATTCGTCCGGCTTCGGGTGGTTTAGAATGGGAGGGTCAAAACACAGTACTGGGACTGGACCTTATAAAAGTACCTAATTGAATCTGTGGAAATACATAATGTACAATGACTGCTATTGTAATCCCAGTTTGCAAAGGAAGAATGCAAGAATTAGAATTCCATCGCGCCTGAGCGCTGAGGCGCGCGGGAGCTAAGGCCTGAGACGCAGTGTTTTCATTTACATTATTTCATTGTAAATGGAAAAGGGGCAAGTATGGGCAGGATTTTACTTTACCATTGCATAATAGAAACTTCAGTCTAACTATTAATGCTAATATCTCAGCGTCGATAAGCGGCGATAAATTAGTTTATCTCTGCTTTAGTTGAAATTTAGGTAAAAAATAGTTGTTGTTTAAATAATTAGTTATGGGCACTCGGAATGTGTAATATTCTATAATTATTGCTTATTATTATTCAGTAGATATATATTTTCATTATTTATTCTCCAAAAGAATTATCATCTTGTATTATTCCCACACCATTAGATCAAACTTCGAGAATTTTCGATGAAACTGCTGATTTTGGGTTACGTGTTTTTTCGTCTCATTTTATGGGATAATATACATATAACGAAGGCAAATGAAATAAAATAAATTTCTGTTTTTGGATATTTAGATATTCTAATATCAAAATATGCCACTTTTGTATCGATAGAAAAAAGTCGAAATTTGGGGTTTTGGCCAGCTTTTTTCGATTTCCGCCCACTGTGCGACACCACGGAAAAAGGCGTTTATTCTTCGCAACCATTCACAATCACTACCTTGACAACATCATCTCAAACTTGCCTTCTCGCTCATCCGCTTCTTCTTCCTCGTGACCCAGAAACCATGGCTCGGCGTCCCCATATGACCACCCTTTGTCAATCTCCAGATTGGTCACCAACCTCCGCCTCATAGGATTCCCATGTCAGCATGTTTCCCACGGACTGCATATTGCCTAAGGCGACTCCAAGATACCCCTATCTAAATGAAGCCTAGTGAGCTCAGCAGTATTAAGAAACCAGATAACAGCCTCCGAAGATGAGCACCCTCACTATGGTCCGAGAAACCCACTGAGCTCATTTCAGTAATCTTAATGGCCTCAATATCATTCCACCCTTGGGGAACAAATTTACAGATAAATCCAAGGAAATCGCTCTCGCCAGCCATGATCTCAGTTCACTCAGAAATTTCACTTACAGTTGTAGCAACAAAACGCGTCTCGCTAAGTTAATAACTCATGCCTGAATGAATGAAATGCTCCCTAGAGGCAGAGCGACTGGTGTCTGCATGCGGACGAAATCTCTCCGCTTAAGATATGATTTACGTGCTTCCAGAGAGCTGATATGTGTGGAGAGGCTGATTTCTTTCGTCGGGGGTTCATAGTTATCTGCCTTTCTTATGGCCAGTAACAGGAGCGACACATATACATTCCATAAAGTTATGGGACCCGTAAGCCATAGCAACCATTCAATAAATGTTGCAGAAACATTCGATAAATTTATTGGTTACATAACTCGTGGCATGGAGTTATGAGTTCCATAAGTCGCCAAGATGGCGGATGCGCAATGAACCGCTTGGAGAATTAATAACTAGATATAAGAGCTGTTTTGAGACAAATGACCAGTTTGATTACTCATACAGACTAAGTAAATTTCTAAGTAAAGTGATATTTCACTCGAACTACCTTAAGGTTGCTGAAATAAACTGAACGGTGTGTATTGGAAAAGCTCAAAGGACAACCCTCGAATGGAATGTAAGAGATTGACAAAAGCCAGAAAGAAAATCTAAAACTGGAAGTCGCAAAGCGAAAGTGTGTATTGTGTAAAAGAACGGAAAGGGAAACAACACACTGTCGATCTGCCTAGACTCCCCTTTCGAGCAATACCGCACTAGGGTCCACTGCCAACCGAAACAATGATCCTTCCTCCACAAAGTCTCCCAAAACCAACGGCATTGGTTTCATAACAATTGCTTACTGCACTAACATGAAGGATTATTAACTCTTTGTTATTTATTCGTTGTAATCGTTGACATAACAAAATAACAAATGAAAGATATGCAAAATTCCGTTGATTTACGTATGTGACAATGCATTACATGGGCGAGTGCTCGCTCTGCACTCTAGCGGCCAATTATTTGTGAGAAAACAGTCAGGCGGACAACCTATAATACAGAGGGGATAGGAAAGTTCACAGTCGTGGTCGCCAGGCAGCCTGGCTGCGAGCAGAGATGGGGAAGGAGGCAACGGCGGCGTGAAAGCCGAGCAGAAAAAGATCGTCGGTGTTTCAGAGCCACTCTCCCGGTGTACCGGTTCAGAACCGATTCCCCGGTGCACCGGTTTAAAACCAAATCTCCGGTGCACCGGTTTTTTTTTTACTAATTATGAAACGGCCGGCCGGTTCTGAAAAAAACGAACCGCTGCACCGCTGAACCGGTGCACCGGAAAACCGCCCAGCCATAGCCTGGGGTGCTCCGTTTTCTCTGCGCGCCCTCTGGGTGTCCTCTTTCCCCTTGGCTCCGTGGTCCCGGGCCGGACCCGGCCCTGAACACTTAGATGTAGTCACGTTCACAGGGGCACAGGGATATATGAAATTGATTACATTATTGTGAAGGCGGAGATTGAGAATAAACGGAGATACATGCGGAAAATTCCCAGGGTCGAAAGTTTACTCGGATCATGATTTAGTTATATTTAAGGATGAGACGAATCTAAATGTCTATTCTCGATTCCACCGATTCTCAGGATTAGAATCGGTCTCGAGGATCAATCGCCTAAATTCGATTCCGATTCCATCGATTCCAGATGGATATATGTATATTCAAATCAAATTTCGTTTATCACATCATATTTGTCTCGGTTATTTTGGGTGTAGGCTATCAATTTGTACTTTTTATGTATATACCTCAATAAGCTGAGGATAAATTGCTATTTGTTAATAAATATACTTTTTGAGCGACTTAATTGTCTTTGTTATTTAATTTCAGCGAATACTTGAATTTAAATAATAGTCGTACGCTACTGGTATATCAATATCCCACCTGTTATTAGGAATAAGAATCGATGGAATCGGAATCGGGAATCGATTTGAAAGAATCGGAATCGAAATGGAAAAAAAGTGGAATCGACTCATCCCTAGTTATATTGAAGTGTAATATAAGTTTCAAATTGCTCTGTGTTAGTAAAAGCAAAAGAAAGTGTAACGTGAATTCATTGCCAGTAACGTAAAGGGTAAAATAACGGCAGCTATAGTATAGGCCCTCAGGAGAAGCGAAGCAAAGAAGAACAATTGAACAGAACAATTGAAGAAAGATAGATAAATTATAAAAAAAAGGTTTAGTGAGATCGTAGGAGAGGATCGATAGTAACGGGAAGCAGTGGATCGCAGCAAATGGATCGAAAAGCAATGGATATCAGAAAAGATAATAAGGTAAATAGAGGGGAGAAGAAAGTGGAAAAATGTGTGTTACCGTCAAACCAGGCAAGAGGGAGTGTAAGAAATGAAGGTCGTTTGAGCGAAACATCACTTTACTGAGAAATCAATGAATTTGGTCTCATTTTAAAGAAATATATCTCACCCTTCTAATGACACTAAAAATTAAACCCCTCATTACATTACTTTCGGAGTTATTTGCCAAAAAATACCAGCCCTTTTATATGAGAAATAATACGTGTATACACTCAAGAGAGACATTATTTACAAAATGAGGTATTTCTAACACTTAGATGTCGTAAAAAAAACTAACAGCGTGTAGTTTGTATGTTTTCTCAACTATTCATAAAAATTAATCATATGGTCACCGGAGTAGGTTATTGGGTATCACAAAAAACTTCCCTTTTGGAAGGAGTTTCAAACGCACCGCGCGAAAAAAAGAGTCAAGTTAAAGACTTATTTAGATATTTTCATGTAATTACTTACAATGTCTGTAATATAAAAGTATATTATTGCACCATTAATAATGCAATATTTAATTGATGTGTCCTACAGCTGGTGAAATTAAAACGTATAATTCGAATAGGTATGGTCTCTATTATGACCAGGAAACTATCTCGCTCGGACTACCTTAAATGACTCCGGCGATCAACGAATCGTGTGAAGGAAATCCGGTGGAGGGGAAAATGCGAGGAAGAACTAAAGAATGAGGGGGAAGTGGCGGTGCAATCGAATAAAGAGGGCGTTCTCAGACAATTAAAGAGAGCGAGCAACACCATGGACTGAGGGGGAAATGGGAAAGATGTTAACATGACGTAAAGTTACACAAGATAGGTGGATATTAATGGATGGAAAAGCATCATGGCAACAAATATACTCCCGTGAACCAATAAATAGAGGTTAGGTGAACAATTATCAAGCGTAACCTCGTACTGGAGTCCCTTGAAAGCCAAATAGAGAAGAGATTACGAGATATATGAAGGCAAGAATAGCCGTGGGTGTAGATAACATAGCTGTTTAGTTACTGAAGAATGTAGGCGATAAGAGAGGATTATCTTTATTTATTTATTTTTTAAAAGGATCACATACAGCATAAAGCCATTTTAAAGTGAACATTTAACAAACAAATAAGGATAAAAACGTAAAAACATAACAAGAAGTAGGTAACAAATAATAATGCAACATGGGGAGATAGTAAAAATTATTTTTCTAGGGAATGGCAAATGGCTAGGTTGGCGAAGACAGTGGAAGACAGGATGAAAGGGTCGATGATCACAGGAAGGGAATTAACAAGAGAAGAGAGGCGAAAAATGAGGGAGCGTTTGGTAAAGTGATGATGTGGGAGTGGGGATATGAGTGAGCATTGAGTGAGTTCTGGTGTGTCGGGAGGGTATTCTGAAATTGATCGAGGAAACAATATCACGGCACTCAATGGTTGAGTTCAGTGTGCTATGGATAAGTTTAAGATCGGTTTTAAGGAAGATATGGTCAAGTTTATTAACAAAGAGTGAGGACAATACATCATCAGAGGGTAGGTTGTGGAGATTGAGGGTAGGTTGTAGAGATTTTTGAACTTAACATAACGCTGGATATACAAGGAAGTTGTATGGGCAGAGAATTTCGTGAAAACGGTCTGTACACCTATCCAGGAAAAGAAGAAAACTTGGGAATGCGAAAAGTATTGAACAATCAGTGCGGACAAAGTTTTTCTCGTGCGGACAAAGTTTTGCTGAGTATAATTAGTTAAAAAACGCAGGCGAGTGGAGCAAATTACCAATTGAGACCAGCTTGGGTTCAGAAAGGGGAGGGCGACTCGGGATACAATGGTGGTGATAGGAACTCACAAATGAAAAAACGACTTCGTTTTCTTCCACTGATTTATTTCTTTGGTACAACATGTTTCGACACATAGAGGTCATTTTCAAGTACCCGAAGTCGTTTTTTCATTTGTGAATATCAACTTCCACATAGTTGAGCCTGATACCATTGAACGTGATAGGAACTCTTGAAGATAGGAACACTGAGGATACATAATCGAGATGTTTTTGGTCGCTTAGAGGATTTCGAAAGGGCGTTTGACAGGGTATATGTATCGGGAAAAAGTAATGCATACACTCGGGAAAATGCGAATAGATTAACGATACAGAAACATTTTCAAGTGCATTTTATGCTATTCGTGCGAGGCTTGATGGATGGGATCTGAATGAAGGACTTGATTTGGAGAGGAGGGAAAAACTCATTTCTAGGGAATTGTAGGTGGCAACCAGATACATATGTGATAGCAGATGAACTGTAATGGCACATACTAATGCGCAAGGTGAAACTAGAAATAACCATTGGGAATGTGCCATGAGGGCATAATCATTGGGTAAGTATATAAAGAGTAGCAAAGAGATAGGGAGATTCGGATATGAGTTTTTCAATAATGCTTTGGCCGATAGATGGAACAGGTGCATCGAATTCGCACGACAAGCAATAACAAATGAGCTTTGGCACACGGCCACTTCATTTAGCGTCGCATAACTCACATGATGTTCTTATGATGATTTCGGTGCCTGGACGTTTACTAATCGACCCATAGCAACGGAAACAAATCTTACTGATTCGTCGAGACCAAATTAAACATGTATTTTTAGGTGCATTAATGAGCATTGTCTATAATGAATCGAATTCACGTCAACCTGATAAGACACGCGATTACCAAACACGGAGTCAACTGTTTACTGATGTATCATAGGAACGACAAAACAATTGATACTCGATAAAAAAACACAACAGCCATGGTAAATCAACTCTTCTGTATGTTGATGCAAAATCACCGAGTACCACTAGCGCCTCCAAGTGGTCTTCTCCGTAAGCCAAAATTCTTCCTCCCCTAAGGTGGTGGCACCTGAGAAATTCTTCCCAAAGCTCGCAAAAATGTATGTTCAGATTTTAACATTGCTTTGCCAGTCTGCATATACTTAGTCTATAGTATAATTTAAACCATGGCTCGCAGACTTGAAAGAACTTCAAGATGTGAATTGCCCATTGTTTTCAAGAGTAATTCATAATTCGAGCGATGCGGCGAGAATTCTAACATTCGCTCAACATAAAACTCCTCTCTGTTGCTTGATTTATGATAACAGCAATTCAACCGATGTCTAAAGTTTATCGTCGCGCTTTATGAACGGGTGAGGTAAGAAGAAAATTCATTGTACTTGGAAAAGTGCAATGAATTTGCCCCCCAAGAAGTTACTACGCTAAGACTATCCTTTCTGGGCAAATATCGGCACTCGTGTGACCAATGGCCTCCAGATCGCCATTTCACCCGCATTCATCTCCCGTCTCCTTCCATGCAGACGACATTTTACTTCCCCTGCAGAAAATAAGAATAGGAAAAAGTCTAGATTTTCCATGTAGTGATTTATTCCCTTCTTGAACTTAACCCTGCATCACGTCCTAACTCCAAAGTTCCTGGCGTAACTCGTAATGCTTAAAAACAAGCAAAATTTTTCACGTAATTGTCCCTCCATTTCAATCGTGCGAGTGAATACCTGCAAGTCATGTTAAATATGCTGAAGAAAGAGCAAAATTTTTAAACTTCAGCCACAAAATTTATCTTAAGGCACACATATTAGTAAGTACTTGACGTGGAATTCTTCTAATCAGAGCTTTAAACGGTTAATGGCATTCTAACAACTGTATATTATTAAGAATGGCTATTGTAAAAAAATATTAGTTATGTCATTTTTATGAATGATCTCGCGATAAAGGTCAAGTGGAAAGAGAGAGACATACCAATGATAAAGTCCTGATGAACGATGAAAACTAGGGATGGATAAAAGACCTCGATTTACAAAAATAGAGCCTCTTGAAAAAGGTTATGCAGGAAGAAATCAAAAGAAAGGATTAACCAAATAACATCAATGACGTGTGCATCAGAAAATTATGAATCCTTCTCACGACCTCAATTTATTAACGTCAGCATTTTTATGATGATCTAATGATTAATTAATTTTTGATTTCCTCATTTTCCGACATTTTTCATATTTATTATGCTTCTTCAGTAAAAAGAAGGATGGCCTTGGCAAAGAAGGCATATTAAAATAAAATTATGTTCAAAATGAAAAAACTATGTGTTTTCATTTTGAACATGAATAATTTCCACAAAGTGAACTTGCCAACCATTGATTTAAAAAAATGTACTAGTAAATAGCCGCATTAAATTACGAGGGACATCCAGAAAATAAGTTCCGTTATTCTTTTTTAAATCGAGTTTTTATTGAAAAAAATTTAAACTTACAGGAAATGTTCTTGACAATAGGTATTATTTTTCCACATAATCTCCGGCGACCTCATTGCACTTTGTATACCGAGAAATAAGCTTTGGAATCTCCTCCTCGTAGAAGCTTCCCGCCACCTCCTTGGTCCAGTTTATGACTGCTATTTTCACTTCCTCGTCACTTGTGAAACGTTCTCCGGCTAATCCCTCCTTGGTGAACAGATGAAAGTCTGAAGGGGCCAAGTTGGGACTGTGAAGTGGATGGGTCAGAACATTCCAACCGAAGTGATCCAAAAGTTCCGTAGTGGAACGAGCGACGTGAGGCCGTGCGTTGTCGTGGAGAAGGCACACACCAGATGTGAACATTCCTCTTCTCTTGTTCTGGATGGCCCAACGAAGCTTCTTCAGGGTCTCATAATACCGGGAGGCGTTAATTGTTTCTCCTTGAGGAAAAAAATCAATCAGGAGAATCCATTTTTGGTCCCAGAAAACAGAGGCCATGATCGTCATGGTGGACTTGACAACTTTAAATTTTTTCGCACTTGGGGAGGTGGTGTGTTTCCACTGCATGGATTGCCTTTTGTTCTCTGAGGTATAGTGTGACTCCCAGGTTTCATCTCCAGTGACTATGGCTAGAAGAAAGCGTTCCCTTCAATTCTCTAGTGGCCCAAAAATTCACGAGCTTTTGAATCACTCCGCTCACAACAACTCTAGAGGCACCGAGGTGGCGGAACGCAACGTCGAGGACTCCATTTCAACAACTTGCTGTGACCGTGTTTTTAAGGCAACTGCGGCCCTTTACCTCTCATTCTATTCAGAAGGTTCCCCTCTTTCGTAAAATGTTGCCAGATTTGGCAAAAATAAACCCTAGCGACCTACAGACCAAAACGGAACTTATTTCCTGGATGACCCTCGTAGAAATAAGGAAATCTTTTGCGAAAACGTTTGTATGGAGTACACTGTTATATGGCTGTGAAAGTTGGACATTGAGAAAGACGGAAAAGTCGCGGTTCGTAGCTATGGAAAGGTGGATATGGAGGAGGATGACAAAAACAAGATGGACTGTCAGAAAGAGCAATGAAGAGGTGGTGTGGGAAATAAAAGAAGAAAGAAGACTGATAAAAGAGATGGAGTAAAGGATGGATAAATTCATTGGTCATGTTCTTCAACATAATAATTTTCTAGAAAATATAATGGAGGGAAATGTGCTCGGCACGAGAAGCAGAGGAAGGCCAAGAAAGAAGTTCCTAGATGATGATGTACGAAGTACGTTGGGATTAAAAACATATGTTGATTTGAAGAGAGCTGCTGTGTACAGGGACACATGGCTGCAGAGACAAGGCTTAGCCTTTAGAAGATGATGATGCTTCTTCAGGGCAACACTAGGATTAATTTTGCTTATAATAAGTGCAATCATATTTGGGTAATTGTTAACTAAAATACGGAAACGAACATGGACGCAAAGGAGGTGGAAAACGGACTGAATATTAAGAGCTGCTTAATTAGCTAATGTATCCTGTACAGTATGGGAAATTATTAGTCATCATGATAGGTGTGCTCGGTGGAGCAAAAGGCTCGCTGTTAGAGAGCATCGAGTGTATTTCGTCCTGCGTGGCACAGGTGGAATCACTTACAGCTCGCACGCACGAGGCCGTTGATACTTGGGTCACTCCGTGTACTCTGCATGCATGACCCGACCGAGGGTGAAGTTACTCGTCCAATTAACGTCGAACGTGACCACGAAAACTGCCAAACCCGTTCCCAAGACCTCGTTCATTGTTACGGGATAGCATATTGTTGACCAGGACATGATCATTGGTATGTCTCTCTCTTTCCACTTGACCTTTATCGCGAGATCATTCATAAAAATGGTGAACTCGTAAACATGACGTGACTAAGGGGACCATGGAACTGGGTAATCGTGAAATAAATTACTTGGACCTAACAATTTCTATCCATAGCTATGAATCAACATTCCTTTGCAGTCTGTCGTAAGGATACATATTCGGACGTATTCACCCCGAATAATTCTTTTCACCACCACAGCCACAAAATTGCAGGTATATATTCCATGATAAACAGACTAATATCCATCCCCCTAGAGGAACCCAAAACAATAAGAACGAACGCCGAAGAAAATGGTTATAACAATTATCTCGTACAAAAACTATTGGACAAATAATTAAAACGCAAAACAATATCTCTTGTGGCAATACTAAACAGAATAACTCCCGAAAGGCTAACAAATGGCATAAACTCCAATTTTTAGGCGCGATTACCCATAAAATAACGAGACACATCCCGGGACACATGTACAGAATAGGGTACTATTATCCAGTGACGGTAGAAAAACTCCTTTTTAACTCCAAAGACAAGATAGATACTCTGAACAAATGTGGCGTGTATTCTCTTGAGATTGATGAATGTAAATGTGTATATGTTGGTCAAACTGGTCATAGACTCATTACCAGAGCAAGAGAACATATGGACTATGTATTTAATAATGACCCCAAAATCAGGCTTTGCTGAACACATCATTGAAACCAGACTCCGTAGTAATTTTTTACCGAAGGTTTTGCATGTAAATGACGAATGGTTTAAACTAGATTTTTTAGAAAATTTTGAAATTTGCCAAGAGACAAGGTGTCGTTGATGTGTTCCTTTTAAATGATTCTTCTGTTTTTAAATGTTCTCCGTTCACCCCCGTGTTACACTCGCAGTCCCTTTCTTCACTTAGACGTGGCTTATTTAAGATAACCTCACTTCCCCTCCCCTTCTCCCTCTCCCCCCCCCCCAAACTTCCCCCTTTTATACTTAACCCCTACTCCTCCCACACCCTCCCCGATAATTTGGTATTGGCGCGCACTCCCAAAAACTTGGAGAACGTACCGTTGAAAATGACACATTAGTGTTAAAACCGGTCTGGGAAGAATAAATCTCAGTGGAATATTACAAAGTATTTTATTTTCTTCCACCAATATACAGTTGTTAGAATTACATTCACCCTTTAAAGCTCTGCTCAGAAGAATTTTTACGTCAAATATCTATTAATATGTGTGTCTTAAGATACACCTGATGCTTTCCGGGACTCGGAGGGGAATGTTACCACAATTACAAATTCGAAATGTAAATTATGAAGGTCGGAAAAGTGAGAAAAGTCACAGTAATGAATCGGTTGGCTGAGATGAGGGTGGAGTGCAGCAATACAGGTGATGTATATTCGGATGGATTACAACATTTAGGAAAAAATAAGTGTTATCTAAACTTCTACTTCTGATATACAAATACTGAAATATCACCACATGCCAACGGAGGGTTAAATGTAACGCAAGGTCATGGGGGAGGATGACAAGTAAAACCGGTCATTTGATAAACGACATTCCCGTAACCGACTCCTGGCAAACGGAAACCTCATAACCACGATATCTCGCAACCAGACGTCGGTTAACTTGCCATTTCGTAAACGTACGACATGGTTAAAGACCAACTCGTTACCGGTAATGGGGTCGACAGCCAATAGTCATCGATCGCTGGGCCCTATGAGAGTTAGTCATAGTCACAATGAAAAAAATCCGATCAGTAAGAAAAAATGTGACAAATTTTTGAGGCCATGATGAATAAAAATGCCTATCTGTATGCAGTGGCGTAGCAGGGTTTTGGGTCTGGGGGGGGGGGGGGCAGAAAATTTTCAGGAGGCGCTGACTCGTAAATTAACCAGTTTACTAAAGTTTACAAATTTTGGTGATGCAATAGGCAGAAGGATTTGTTCGAAATAGAAAAATTGACAACGTTTTACACACATTTTTTTCAGTTCTTGATACAATGCTGTAGTCCGTAAAGCTGATTCTCACTGGTCATTGCAGCTCTGAGAATGGCCTGGACGTTCGCCGTTCAACTGGAACTCCGTTCATAACATAACGTACACTCAATGAAAATTGGTCTCCTTTGGAAATGCCGAGTGACTCAATGTTGACATTTCTAACTCACCAATGCACAGAGCCAGTTCAAACTAGACGTGGGCGCCGCTCAACGCCGACGCCGCCGAACTCATGACCGGCGCGAAATCGGCGGAATTGCGATCATTGTTAGTCAATCAGCCGTGACGCGAAGCAGTTAGTAGTGTTTGCTTACTTTATTGGTACTACCATAGAGTAAGTGCATATGGAGTGGCAAAGAGATAGGGAGATTCGGATATGAGTTTTAAAATAATACTTAGCCGATAGATTGAACAGGTGCATCAATTTTCCACGACAAGCCATAAGAAATGAGCTTTGGCACACAGCCACTTCATTTAGTGTCGCATAACTCACATGATGTTCTTATGATGATTTCAGTGCCTGGATGTTTACTAATCGACCCATAGCAACAGAAACAAATCTTATTGAGTCATCGAGACCAAATTAAACATGTATTTTAAGGTGCATTAATGAGCATCGTCTATAATGAATCGAATTCACGTCAATATGATAAGACACGCGATTACCAAATACGGAGTAAACTGTATACCGATGTATCATAGGAACGACAAAACAATTGATACTCGATTTAAAGCACACATCAGCCATGGTAAATCCACTCTTCTGTATGTTGATGCAAAATATTCGAGTACCACTAGCGCCTCCAAGTGGCCTTCTCCATTAGCCAAAATTCTTCCTCCCCTAAGGTGGTGGCACCTGAGAAATTCTTCCCAAAGGTCTCAAAAAGGTATGTCCAGTTTTTAGCATTGCTTTGCCACTCTATATACCCCAACTCTATGGTACTACCTAGCAGCCAGAAGGCGGGGACGCTTGCCTCTCATCCCTTTCTTCCTCTGAATGATGTAGCTCCGACTGAGGACTTTTGGACGAACGAGGACAGTGGAAACATTCACAGACTTAGCGGCGCCAGAACAGTGGATACGCTAGTCTGTATGTTGCCATCCTCATTGTATTATCTATTTCGATCCTCATGTTTATAGTTTTCATTCGATTCTGTAAATGATTATTCTCTTTGAAAGAAACGTGTACATGAGAAACTTAATGATGAGTCTACATCCCTTTTAAGATAATATTGTGAAGCAAAATTCTTCGGCCACAAAGAGTTATAATTTAATGGCTTTGGGTTTAACTGGAAGTGTTTAAAACAAGGTGAATGCGTCAAATCTCCAGATTCTCCAATGGCGGAGGATTCCTTTTATCGCCGACCGACTCCGCAACTACGAAGAGAGAGAAGCGCACTTCACAAACACACAATTGCAGACATACGCATGAAGTCAACATTTTTAGGCGATATGCGGTGGAAATCCATATTGTCGATCGGGGAGTCTCCCTAATGAAATGTCAAGGGGTATGCAACTCTGAGAAATGGCGTACGCTTGTTAGGAAATGGACAGAAATGGACAGAAATGGATAAAATTGGACATTAATGGATAGAAATGGTTAGAAATGGACAGAAATGAAAAGAAATTGATAGAAATCGACAGAAATGGATAGAAATCGACAGAAATGGATAGAAATGGACAGAAATTGCTAGATTGATGTACAGAAACGGGCATAAATGGTTAGGAATGGAAAGAAATTTATAGAAATGGACGGATTTTGATTAAAATGGACAGAAATGGTCGGAAATGGGCAGAAATGGATGGAAATGGATAGAAATGGATAGAAATGGCTGAAGTGGAAATGCGGTGTACACTTGATTTTGAAGTTGCATGCCCCTCGTGAAATGTGGAAAATTCCATTAGGGAGACTCTGGCGAGGTCCATTCATTATCTTATCAGGTGGAACATTTCCTCAATCTTTACCCATCCCAATTCTTCATCGATGGAAATGAATAAATATTATTTTTACGGATGTTGACTTGAAAACCCTTCACCTCGCGCCCTTGCCTCCGCTTTCAATAGAGATCGATATAAAGATAGGGCGTTTTCCATTCGCTCTCGTGAGATAATCACTTTTAACAAAGTCAACAGCGCATTTTCCCTCCATTCATCCAGCAGACCATGCGCTCTAGGAATGCGATGCCCTTCAAAATAAATTTGGAGCAAATTTAGCACGAGGGAAACAACAAAAGAACGTTGTTGATGGCATTCGTGATCACTGTCGAGCTCGTTGATATACAGTAAAGGCGTCATACATGCATATGGCTAAGTTTTTGATTGTTCGGTATCTAGAAAATGTCTTGATACAATCGAGCTTTGTCTAAAGAAAATCGAGAGACAAATTCGTAGACACGTTTTTGGAACAAAATCGCAGAACATTGGTCTACCATTTGAAGTGGGAGACACGAGACAATTGTTAGACAATGTTGCGCAATATTTCGTAGTGTGGACGTTTTGCGAGACATCGTCTCCAGTTATTCTTTTTGAGCAGTGGAGAACGTTAATCTTTCCACTTTGGTTTTTGTTTTGTTTTTATTATCAAGATGTGGCCTACAGAAAAAGTGTTGCTGTTAATCGAAGATTTTCACTCGGCAGCTTGTTCGTGGGAAGTGACTAATCCCAATTATAAGAATCGTACTAAGAAAAGAAATGCAATCGAAGAGCTGGCCAAAACATTTGAAGTGTCCGTAGAGGATGTGGAAAAAATCCACAATTTCAAAACAGCATTTCAGCGGGAACACAAAAAAATTAATAAGTGCAAGAAATGCGGAACACCTCTCTCAAGACTTATTGGTTCACATACGAACACTTGATATTCCTACTGCAAGGGTCTGGAGTCTTCTAATTTCAGCGTTGCAAGTAAATTGCAACCAAAACGATGTCCCTCCGAAAAACTCCACCAACGTCTCCTATTCCGCTTCGCTTCGCTTACGGCAGCGATCCCAACAAGATCAGTCATATTTAGCAACTAATGAAGAACAAGGTCTTCGAGTGTGTACACGCGACAAAGTCTCTAGACTGTCTATATACATTGTCTAGATACATGTCTATAGGCAGTCCCTATGCATGTCTATAGACAATCGCTCGATTTGTATGCAAGTATGGACAAACCCTTACGTTTCCGAGAAGGCTTCCACGGAATCTTTGAGATGAAGAGAATTGTTTTGAAAAGTGGTTCTTCTTTGGCGTCTATCCATTTTCTTGGACAATATTTCGTCAGCGTTCCAGTTTGATTCTTCAGGTCCGCTGAAGTGTCGATACAGAGTTCGGTCCACCTCCTTATGCTGCTCCTTTTGGCGTTTTCATGTAGAGGTGAGTCGAGATCGGTCCATTCCACTGAAGACCCGTTTCCACACGTTGGCAGGAGTATAAACGCCTTCTCGGTTGAAAATTTCTCGCTATTTCAATCGCTTATCGTATGATCTCAGGGAAATATTGGCCTTCATTTGTCAATAATTCGGCATTGATAAAGTAAATGTTGTGTGTCGGCTCGCTCCACTGATAATCCGCGACTAGAAAATTGGATGGAAGTAGACTCCGAAAGTAATTCTTTCATCTAAAAAAGCTTACGACTTCAAATAAGTAATTTGAACGATTTGAACTAGTGAAACCATACCTTTCGGTCGCGGTCTACAAAAAATTTCGCTGACGCACATGTCGTTTGCTCGCTGATGCGTCCCAGTGTGTGCTAACTCCAATGCCTTGAATGTTAAGCTCATTAGATCTACATCTACATACTACCCCGCGAGCCGCCGCATGAACATGTGGGAGGGGGTGTTAGGTCACCAGCCGTGTAAAGGTATAAAATTTTAGGAGGTGAAATGGTGACATGTACTATGAGAGTGTATTTGGAGGAGCTCAGTTTTTATTGTGGTCGCTTATTGTGCGCGGAAAGAACGAGTTTTTGTACCTATCTGTTCGGCAGTGTATCTCTCTTATTTTATCGTATCTCTCAGACCTATAAATGTAGTGAGGCGTCATGATAATATTCTCTGTGTCGCTCTGAAAAATATCAGTTCTGAATTTATCCAGCAGCCTAAGCCTAGCGTACAGCCTCCGAGTCTCTAGGGGCTCCCACCTTAATCCCTCTAACAGTTGTGTAACACTATATGTTCGTTCGTAGCAGTTTTTAACGAAGCGAGCTGCTTTTCTTTGTATTTTTTTATTTTTTTGGTTACATCTTTATGACCAGGGTCCCAAATGCTCGCGGCGTATTCGAGGTGTGGCCTAACCAGAGCGAAGTAGCATCTCTCTTTGGCTTTTTCATCCGAGGACCTTCCTATTATACGTTTAACAAAACCTTGTGTCTTTAATGCTGCGCCACATATGTTTTATATGTGTAATCCCTACGATATATCAGATGTTAATAAGGTAATTCCAAGTACTTTACTGCATTTGAAGATTTTATGTTTACTCCTCCCACGGTGTAGACATGTGTGATGACTTTTGTATGATGACTTTCGCAGGAAGTGAACTGTGGTGCATTTACTAATATTTTGTTCTAAACGCCACTCCTGGAACCACGAATGAGCGTTGTTAAGGTCAAATGACAGAACTTCAAAGTCCGCGTCTTCGCTTATTTCACGGTAGATTACTGTATCGTCTGCTAATAATCTTAATTTACTGCTAATTCGAGAACTTAGGTCATTAATATAAATAATGAATAAAAGAGGGCCGATAACACTTCCTTGAGGAACACCTGATGTGACTTCAACCATATCAGAGCTAAAACAGTTGTGTAACACTATATGTTCGTTCGTAGCAGTTTTTAACGAAGCGCGCTGCTTTTCTTTGTATTTTATAAATTTTTTGGTTAAATCTTTATGACCAGGGTCCCAAATGCTTCAAATAGATAAGGGTATGTACGTCTATATTGCGAGCGTCACATAGAAGAGTTCTTCGGATATCTGGATTTCTCTCGTGTAATATCCCCACCTCTCTCCCTAACCCCCACCCTCCACCCTCTCCCGTGTAGATTCGACCTCGCGCCGTCCCACAGTGCAGTGGGGTCACACCGAAGGAGGGCATAAGTAATGGTCTTCGTCCGGCCGGCCGGTGGTCGACGCCGCTTCGAGGATGGGTGCGGTCGCTGCTCTGCTATGTCCGCGCTTTCCGCTTGCCCCTCACCCCACTCAGGCTCTGCTCCCGCCCCCCCTCCTGCGTAATCCGGGAGGCCTCATTCAGTAAGGAATGGACACGGTCGAATCTCGGAAAATCCGTTGATTCGTCGTCGCAGCCCCCATATATATCCTAATATATACGGAATACCCTAATACAGAATTTCTGCGGATTTGACGTCAAAATTGCGTCACTCCCAATGGCTCCATGTGTTGTTACGGGCCATCGCGACTGATCCACTTAAGGTAGGTAGTTATGTGCGAAATATCATTTTACTCAGAAATCAATTAATTTCTTCTCATCTTAAAGAAAAATATCTCACTTTTCTAATGAAACCAAAAATTCAACCCCTTACCACATTACTTTCAGAGATATTTGCCAGAAAATACCAGCCCTTATACATGGGAAATAATACGTGTATACACTTAAGAGAGACATTATTTACAAAAAGAGGAATTTCTAACACTTGGATGTCGTAAAAACACTAAAAGTGTGTAATTTGTATGTTTTCTCGGCTATTTTTGAAAATACCTAATCATATTGTCACCGCAATAGGTTCTTGGGTATCACAAAAAAACCTTCCGTTTTGAAGGACTTTCATACGCACCGCGCGAAAAAAATGAGTCAAGTTAAAGACTTTTTTGAATATTTTCATTTACTTACTCACAATTTCAGTCAAGTAAAACTATGTTATTGCACCATTAATAATGCAATATTTAATTGATGTGTCCATACTGCTGGTGAAATTAAAACGATTAATTCGAATATGGTCTCTAATATGATTAGGGAACTATCTCGCACGGACTATCTTAATGAATAATTGGGTCCGGTAAATATGGTATAATAACTCCTTATGGAGAAAACACGTAGCCATTTTGTGGCAAGGGGATGAGAAAAGGTGGCATATGATCGTCATTTGTGGTTTGGAGGAGTAAGTGCGATGGAAAGGCGAAGGAATGGTTGCTGCATTGCGAGAATGAGGAGAGTTAAGGTGGTCCGAGCGAGATAGTTCCCTAGTCATAATAGAGACCATATTCTAATTATACGTTTTAATTTCACCAGCTGTAGGACACATGAATTTAATATTGCATTATTTATGGTGCAATTATATAGTTCAATATGACAGAAATTGAAAGTAATTAAATGAAAATATCGAAATAAGTCTTTAACTTGACTCATTTTTTCCTGTGGGGTCAATCCATACCAAGTGGTCCAAGTTGATAGCTCGACCATTTTAGAAAAAATTCATTTTTTTATGGGCAGATAGCCTTATGTTTCGACAGCTCAAAACAAGTTATATTTTATTTTTAATTTCCATGGCAACCAAATGGCGGCCATTTTTCAATCTAGATGCAGAGCTTTTTTAGCATTTGCTGGCTTTGACATTAACTTCTGTTACTCAGCTACCCTCGGTTATAGGAAAATGAAATAAATTTTTATGCAATACGCATACATGGAACTACAACTCTGTGTATGTCATAAAGTGGAATTGTTATTTCTTCGTGATTATTTTAACAGCCAAACTTTAAAGTAACAAACGTAAGGTTTCGTATATTTCGGAATTTTTTTGGGGAAGAAGAAATTTTCTTCGACCTTTAAAAATTACTCATAATATACGGTAACATTAGATCTCTATATTAAAATAATTTGAAGTCAGAAGCTTGCATATTTTAATTTTATAGAGCCGGCAAATTGTAACTTTTTTAAAATTTTGCAATATTCCAAGTTCAATATCTCTGGTGGGCAGTTGTTAAAAAATTTGAAAATTACAGAAAATAAAGATCTGTAAATAATTTAACTAAGGTATAAAACTTGGAGACTTTTCTAGTTACGCAGATATAGGTGTGTGAAAAAAGCAAAAATTCAGCATTTGCGAAATGATGTTAATGCATTTGTCATGCCCATTATTACACATCTTAAGGCTTGAAATAATACTTTTTAAAAATTTAGATGATTGAAAAAAAGAAATGTAATATAATAATATGGTGTATAGAAAAATAGTCCATAGTTAATCTCTCCACAAATTGTTGAAACTTGGGTACCAATTGGATGGTACTTAAAAATAATTCACCAAATATATCGAAGAAAATTGAAAGAAATATTAGGTCAGTTATTGATACTATAATAGTATTCATCACCTTACTTGTTTAGCAGCATTGTAATTTATCGGTACATTGAAATGGATATGAAAATATAACACTTAGTTTCCTTTGATATTTCTGTGGATCTCAGCTTTCTCAGCACGTTCGTAACTGGGATCCATTATCAGTGGTCACTTTATATTCTGAATGATATGGATTGGATTCGACTCATCCTTACTATAAACCCATTTTCACCAATTTTATGTCTCATTTTTCTAGTTTATTCCTTGAGTATCAAGAAATAATTGATTGTAAATGTATTTTGATGCATTTGGTGACCGTTTTATATGCATTTAAAATCCATATAAATGACATTACTATTTCGAGTGTACCGACTCAGCGATTACGTACGCAAAGGAAACTGGGCTTTAATGGAACTTTGTTTTGTGGGAAACGAGACGAGAGTCCCGAGACTCGAGACCGAGACGAGACTCGAGAAGATTACCGAGTTCAGAACGAGACTGGCTAAAGTCTCATCTCGCGGCAACACTACTGCCCGCATTCACAGTCGTATTCCTAAGGGTTACCTGGGTATCCCCTAGCCAGGTAATGCCTAGGGGTCCCCTACGCTGAGTGATTCATAAATCTTACCTGGGTAACACTCAGCCAGGGGACGCCTGGGTAAGAGATTTGGCAACAATCCCGCGGAAAAAAACAAATAAACGGTACCTCTGAGTGGTTCTCGATGTTTTCGATGCTCGTTTTTTACCGTAACCAAGTACGCTATAAACAAAAATATAGTATACTGTTACACGATGTTGATGAATAATGATTGAAGAAACATGAGAGAATGTTTACAATATTTATTCTTGGCCTCATTTAGAATATGCCGCTAGTATATGGGATCCGTACGAGGAAGGTATGATAAAAGAATTAGAGCGCGTGCAAAGGAGATCCGCTAGGTTTGTTAAAGGCCGTTATGATCATTGTATAAGTGTTACGAGCTTAATAGAAGAAGTAGGATGGGAATTACTATCAGAACGCAGGTTAAAATTTAGGTAAAACTTTTAAAGTAAATTCGGAACCGATTTGTTCACAGATGACGTTAGATATATATTGAGAACCCCAGCGTATTTTGCTAGGTTTGATCAGATTAACAAGATTAGAGAGATAGATTGTCGGTCCGATAGATTTAAAATGTCATTTTTCCCGCGTACCATAAGAGAGAACAATAGGCAGCGTAGCAAAGGGATAGGTAGGTGAAATATAGTTAGAGTAGTCTGTAGTGCATGATGCATGTAATAACAGCCAATAATCCCTTCCTTATTATGTAGATACTAACCATCTAGCTGCATGTGACACTGTTCTCTAGCATGTCTCCTTTAAATATCATAGTTGCATGTCTATAGTGCATGTTTGGTGATCTTCACCCCCTGCCACACACCCTCGTGGTGGCCTGCAGGGTATTACGCAGATGTAGATGTAGATTACTTAAATATTTATGTAGTATGAATGTTGAGAAATATGAGGGTGGTTCAATAAGTACCCGTGTTTGTAAACAGAAGACGTAACTATGGAAAGTTGTTGATATAATCGTGTTCTTCCATTAGTACAGTAGTATCAATTCGTCCCACGCGTGGGCAGCAGTACTGCGTTAGGGGAGCTTTGAGTAAGTTTCATGCCTTAACCAGAAAATAGACGGCTTAAGGGAGGGTTAGGGGACGGCAGTCCCTTGAGTAACGACTATGAATACCATTTCTGAGCCAAGGGGTTCCATCACACCTGGGGGACACCCAGGTGACGACTATGAATACGGCCCTACCTATACCATCATTCTCCTTTTACCCGAAAGATAATTTGAAAGACGGAGCGGTTTAGGAACACAATTCTCGCAAATATTTATTAGGTGCCATACACATTCTGGCACTCATTATTACTTAAGTTAATTCATGTAAATCACCAAAACCTTTTCAGATTCTTAAATGTAACCTACCGGATTAGGTAATCCCCACTTACCTGAGAGACATAGGTAATTCTTTAGGCTTCCTCCCCTATAATGGCCGTTAAATGTATATAATTTTCGTTGTTAGCATCCCAATGCACTATATTAAGCCATACTGCCCACACAATAAGATGAAACGTATAACCTCGGGATCACGCGGGTGCTGGAGACTTGTATGATTACGTTTTATCAGCTCTGAGCACCGATTGCCTCAGAAAAGCCACGAAATTCAAGAGTTCTCCCAGCTGAAGTATAGGAATCACCAATGAAATTCATGCACCAACGTTTTGGATCCCAGATCATAGCTTAATACTCAAAATCGACCGTCATTCTCGCCGCTTGAGGGGGCTACAGGCTCAGGTAGTTAGTCTACCTCTGCGATGGCAGAAATAATCAGTCATATTTTAAATTTCGCTTGGACCTTCTCTCTCCAACTGAAAAGGAAGGAAAGCGTTCATTAGCGAGTATATGAAACAAACTTGGTCAATGGCAGACCAAACATTATCACTATCATCATGCGTTGATACATCTACATCTAAGTAATACCCTGCGAGCCGCCACGAGGGTGTGTGGCAGGGGGTGAAGATCACCAAACATGCACTATTGCCATGCAAGTAGGATATATGAGATTTAAGGGAGATATGCTAGATAATAGGGTCACATGCAGCAAGATGGTTAGTATCTACATAATAAGAAAGGGATTATTGGTTGTTATTACATGCATCATAAACTACAGACTACTCTAACTAAATTTAACCTACCTATCCCTTTGCTACGCTGCCTATTCATCTACATCTACGTAATACCCTGCGAGCCACCACGAGGGTGTGTGGCAGGGGGTGAAGATCACCAAACATGCACTATTGACATGCAACTAGGATATTTAATGGAGACATGCTAGAGAACAGGGTCACATGCAGCTAGATGGTTAGTATCTACATAATAAGAAAGGGATAATTATTTTTTATTACATGCATTGCCTATTGTTCTCTCTGATGGTACGCGGGAAAAATGACATTTAAATCTATCGGTACGACAATCTATCTCTCTAATCTTGTTAAGATGATCAAACCTAGCATAATACGCAGGGGTTCTTAATATATATCTAACGTCATCTGTGAACAAATCGGTTTCGAATTTACTTAAAAGGTTTAACCTAAATTTTAACCTGTGTTCTGATAGTAATTCCCACCCTAGTTCTTCTATTAAATTCTATAATGTCGAACCTGACATCGACTAAGTTTGCTTGCGACACAAGGACGAACTTTTTGCGGAAACCAAAGCAAACAGCGCAGCCCACACAGCAGGACGCAAAACATTTGAATTCGTAATCTATATACATAATCAAAACACTCACGTGTTTCAGAGCGCGCTGTGAAAGTGATCGGTCGGACAGCGTTGCCAAACCTCCTCGAACGAAGCGTTTCTCCCGATTCCCTCCTCGTGTCCTCTCTCACGCGTTTTTTATTGTCCCTCTCTCTCTCTCTCTCTTTCTCTCCATCTCCCTTATCTCCCACCATTTATCTCCGTTGTCTCGTCGCGTCAAAACATCGCTTCATTGAAACGTGCCCATCGAATATGGAGCCCTCTTCCTCATCGCGGCACAGACAGACTCACAAAACATGGGTCTCGCAGCACGCTGTTTTCTATGTCGACCTGAGCATTGAAGCCGAAGCTGAGGCTACCCGGAGTTCCTTCTGCTGCCTGGAGCCATGGCTGCAGCCGGAGCTCGAAAGGGAATAATTTCCTCACTCCCGCTCCCTCCAACAATTTTTCATTAATAGGGAATGAACTGAAATGCGAACACATTGACAGAAGGCGAAGAAATCAAGAACGGATGGAAAAAGTTCATCGAAGAACTCCACCGAGGGCCGAGACCGCTAATGGCCGGGGAATCTTGCTCGGTCCAAATAAGCCGCCTAGCCACCCCATGAAATTCCTTCCCACGTGTATAGAGAACAAGCTCAGAAATAGCTCCCTACTTGCGGGCAGTATATAGCAAATCCATCAAGGAACACGTTGTACTCAAGGACCGAAAAATTGCCAATGTAGCTCACAGGGTTTATGGGCGCGCCAATATTGAAATATGGTAATAAGGAACAGCCATTGAATTACCGATCGAAATCCATGGCACCTTTATTATCAGCCGCAAAAACAGCCCTTAGAAAAGCGTTTAGCGAATTCAAGAGAAAAGTACTTGGAGAACAACTAGAGGGAAATCCGAAAGAATTTTGGTCATATGTTAGGGAAGTACAGGGAACTAAAAAGTCAACGGTTAATTCCTTCAAAAACGATAGAGGCGAAATAGTAACTTCCAGTTTAGATAAGGCAAATTATTTGAATTACTTTTTTCAGAGTGTTTTTAATCAACCTATGAGTAGTTTCCGCGAAACCATACCAGACCGATTTCAACAACCAATGCCCCCAATCGATATATCTTGTAGCGGAATTGTATCCTTACTAAGTAACATTAGCCCGAACAAGTCCTCAGGTCCTGATGAAATTCCAGCTCGTGTTTATAAAGAATTAGCTCTCGAAATGGCTCCGTATCTTAAAGTAATATTTAACAAATCCCTCGAAGAACACGCGGTTCCCAAAGACTGGAAGATAGCAAACGTGACCCCAATTTATAAAAGCGGAGATAGGGAACAGCCATGTAATTATAGACCAATATCATTAACGTCACTATCATGTAAAATTATAGAGCATATAATAGTTACATCAATAATGGGACACCTCGACAGCCAGGATTTATTAATAACAAACCAGCATGGGTTCAGAAAAGGACGGTCTTGCGAAACTCAATTAGGTCTTTTTGTTCACGATATTTTAGTTTCCGGAGAAGGTAACGTACAGGTAGATGCAGCGTTTCTTGACTTTAGAAAAGCTTTTGACAAGGTTCCCCACTGTAAGTTACTCGCGAAGTTAGCATCATACGGAATAGACAGTAATATAGTAGGCTGGATAGGAGATTTCTTACATGAACGCGTTCAAAGGGTGGTATTAGATGGTGTCAGTTCAGGCGAAGTAAAAGTTACATCGGGTGTTCCCCAGGGAAGCGTGATAGGCCCAATTTTATTTCTTCTGTACGTAAACGACTTGAATAGTGTAGTAAAAAATAGCAAGCTCCGTCTTTTTGCCGATGATGCAGTAGTGTATAAAGAAATTAGAAATGAAGAGGACAGGCAGTATTTAGCTGAGTATTTAGATGCGATTGACGATTGGTGTGATAGATGGCAGCTAGAATTAAATTTGAAGAAATGCGCGATTATGAATTTTTGGAAAAAGAATGGCCTTCCCCGGAATAATTATAGCATCAAAGAAAACAAAATATGTAACGTAGAATCAATTAAATACTTAGGCGTCACCATCACTGAAGACATGTCATGGGGGAAACACATCAGGGAAATAACTAGTGTAGCAAACCGTAGATTAGGATTCGTAAAAAGGGTTCTAGGCAAATGCGATGAGAGAGTACGAGAAAGAAGCTATTTTACATTTGTCAGGCCTCATTTAGAATATGCCGCTAGTATATGGGATCCGTATGAGGAAGGTTTGGTAAAAGAATTAGATCGTGTGCAAAGGATATCCGCTAGATTTGTTAAAGGCCGTTATGATAAATGTATAAGTGTTACGAATTTAATAGAAGAACTAGGATGGGAATTACTATCAGAACGCAGGTTAAAATTTAGGTTAAACCTTTTAAGTAAATTCGAAACAGAGTTGTTCACAGATGACGTTAGATATATATTAAGAACCCCTGCGTATTATGCTAGGTTTTACCATATTAACAAAATTAGAGAGATAGATTGTCGTACCGATAGATTTAAAATGTCATTTTTCCCGCGTACCATAAGAGAGAACAATAGGCAACGTAGCAAAAGGGATAGGTAGGTGAAACATAGTTAGAATAGTCTGTAGTGCATGATGCATGTAATAACTACCAATAATCCCTTCCTTATTATGTAGATTTTAACCTGTACTATACCGTAGTAACTAATATTCTATTGTATTAACTACTGCAATTACTTGCAATAACTAATAATCTACTGTAGTAACTAATAAACTATGACCCTATTTTCTAGCATGTCTACATTATATATCCTACTTACATGGCAATAGTGCATGTTTGGTGATCTTCACCCCCTGCCACACACCCTCGTGGTGGCTCGCAGGGTATTAAGTAGATGTAGATGTAGATTATGCAAAGTCTTTGAACATGTAATTTTAAGCTCAGTTATGAGACACCACTATATGCAGGACTTGCTGATAAAAAAAGAAACACGGACGGATTGAAAAAGGGAAGATCTTGCGAAACTCAATTATCACTATTTGCCCACGGATATTTTAGTCTACGGGCTCCAGTAGAAGCGATTTTTCTTCGAATCAAATGCTAGCTGTGGTAACTTTGTTGAATTCCATTTTAAATAGATTTATTATAATAACTTTTACAATCCCCGATACTACGATAAAGTGTCGCACAAATAATTAATAATTAAACTAAAAAAAGCTGATGGCTTAGACGACGACGTAATTTCCTGAATTGGAGAATTTCTGAGCGATCACGTACAAAAGGTTTTATATTAGATGGTGCCATCTCCAATGACGTTAAAGTCACTTCGGGTTTACCATAGGGGGGTGTTATAGGTCCACTTCTGTTCCTTTTGTATGTCAGCGATATCGTAGAAGTAGTTGAAAATAGGCTTCAACTATTTGCAGACGACGCGGTAGTGTTCACAGAAATCCGTAGCGATAAATCACTGAGGACAGAAGATGGTGTGTGCTACCTTTTTTAAAAAAAATAACGTATAGACTTTTAAAGTAATCCCTAGAGACAAACTGAGATTATCTGTGTACAACCCTTCGACACTGGGAAGATTACTTTTTAATTCTAAAGACCGTCTTGGTGATTTGGAGAGGAGTAATGTATACTCTTTAAAGTGCAATGATTGTGACATTAATTATATTGGTCGAACAGGCAGGAAGTTTTATATACGTGCTAAGGAACATAGACAACATTTTATTAAGAACGACGAAAAATCAGCGTTCTCAAAACATTTATGTGAGTCAGGCCATTCCAGCGATTTTGAAGTGAATATTTCACACGTGTGCGACAAAGGTATAAAATTGGACTTTCTTGAACAGTTCGAGATTGTGAATACCCCAGAAAATATGCCCTAATGCAATGACATTGTGTTCCCAACCCATTCTCCTCTCCTCAATATTCGCCTTCCTAAGTGACTCATACCCCCTTTTCATCGTCCCTTTCCAAACATCCCCCTCTGCCCACTCCGGTTTCTCCCACCCTTCTTACCCCCACCCTCCCGCCGCTTCGGAGTCACGGCTATGTATTACGTCTACTATTTAAGGCTCTCAACCAATGCTTCGAACTACCTTGACAATGACTCATGGTGTGTCGAAACCTGGATCGGTTTAAATTAGTCTTGTGTGAAAGTTACAATTGGTTTATTCTTTAACATGAACGTAGCGATAAAGATAAGCGCGTAGCGATAAAGATAAGCGCGTAGCGATAAAGATAAGCGAGCTCTAACCGAGGACCTCAAGACAATCCAAACGGGGTGCGATGCGATGCAGCCAGATTGAAATTTAAAAAAAATGTGTTGTAATGAACTTCTGGAAAAGGAAAAACTCCACTCATGACAGCTCTTGCATACAGCCTTCCCAATCAGAAACTGTAAAATCTGTGAAATACCTCAGAGTTTAACTAGCTACTTTTATTTCGTGGGGAATGGGTTTTCGGGAAATTACTGGTCATGCTAATCGTAAATTGGGATTTTATGAAGGAATACATGGCAGTTGCGACCATGAAGTCAGAGAAATCAGTCAATTCTCCCTTGCTAGATGCCACTTGGAATACGATGGTGGTATTTGGGATCCTCATGAGCTGGGCTCCAAAGCAAGAGATAGAACGCGTGCAGAGGAGATCAGCAAGAGGCCATTATGAAAATCTCATTAGTATTACCATAGAGTAAGTGTATATACAGAGTGGTAAAGCAATGCTAAAAACTGCACATGAAGTTTTGAGAGCATTGGGAAGAATTTCTCTGGTGCCACCACCTTAGGTGTGGAAGAATTTTGGCTTACGGAGAAGGCCACTTGGAGGCGCTAGTGGTACTCGGTGATTTTGCATCAACATACAGAAGAGTGGATTTACCATGGTTGTTGTGTGCTTTTAATCGAGTATCAGTTGTTTTGGCGTTGCTACGATACTTCGGTAAAGAGTTGACTTTGTGTTTGGTAATCGCGTGTCTTATCATATTGACGTGAATGCGATTCATTATAGACGATGCTCATTGAAGGCACATTAAAATGCTTGTTTAATTTGCTCTCGACGACTCAATAAGATTTGTTTCCGTTGCTATGGGTCTGTTAGTAAACATCCAGGCACCGAAATCATCGTAAGAACATCATGTAAGTTATGCGACACTAAATGAAGTGGCCGTGTGCCAAAGCTCATTAGTTAAGGCTTTTCGTGCAAAATCGATACACCTGTTCCATCTATCGGCCAAATTATTATTTAAAAACTCATATCCGAATCTCCCTATCTCTTTGCCACTCTATATGTACTTACTCTACGGTAACTGGCATGTAAAAACATGTTAAAACCATGTTGGCAATAACTCAACCCCTGCCATACACCCTTGAGTTGGCTTGCAGGGTAATATGTCGACGAAAATCAATGAAACGCAATGAAAGAAAAAGAGCGAGGTTGACGAGGGAGTTCGGGGCCCAGACACAGAAAGATGCGAGAGTCCGATAGAGAAGAGAAAGACCTCGAGTGGAATAAAGGACCTGGAGCAGTCATCATAAACGGAGATCTCATCAAAGTGCTCGGAAGTGAAGCAGAGGACAACTCTGAGTGAAATACTCAAAGAAGCAAACCGAAGAAGCAAAAGACTCCCAGAGGACTTTCGAAGGAGTTCAATGATTGCGATACGAAAGAAGACGAGGACTCAGAGGTGTGAGGGCCTCTGGACCTTGAGTCTAGTGCTGCATCAAATGCGTCAGTTAATTCGCCAAAAAATACTTATTCGAATATTAGCAGAGGCGCCCACAGGGAGGGGGGGGGATGAATGGCGCAAGTTGCGCCATAGAAAACAAATTTTGGGGGGGAATAAAAAATTTGGGGGGGATTTTCAAAATCCATAAATAAATTCACTAAATGTAAATATTTTTAGCCGTTTACAGTAATTTATATAGGTAAAGAAAGGTTATAACGATAAATGAATGTTAAGCGTTAAGTGTAGTATAGTGAAACATCATGCAGTTATAGAGAATTATCCATCTAGCCGATAGGCTTCTTTTATTTCGGTCGCGTCTCTTTATACTCTTGTAAATGAAAAGTAAAACTTGGTTGTTCCACATAGATTTATTAACAGGACGACCTAGGTTTCAACGAAGCTCGTCATCATCGGGTACAGCATTACTCTTCCTTAGCTGCCGCACCGCGCCGTCGTCAAGGCCACCATAAGATCCCCGAACGCAACCCAGTAGCATAGCTGACTCAGCATCCCTCCAGTCTTATTCCCGCCCCCTCCTCCCAACATCTGCCAACGGGTCACATGGCAGTACAGTCAAAAGGCTTAGACTTACGGATCGTGCATACACTGCACGTTACCTTTTACGGTGATTTTTATCCCCTTAGTCGACAACCGTAGCATTTGTCTCAACCCCTTGTACCCTCCTACCATTCGATAAGTAACTTGGTCTCGACAAATGAAACCTTCAATTCAAAAATATTTTCTTATTTCTTTGTGAGTTTATTTTTACGGATGGGTTGAAATTAGACAAAGTAGAAGAGCTATATATAATATAATAGTGCTATTTTCAGTTTTTTTAATCGTAAAACTATATAAGTTTATCATAATTATTGAATGATATTGACCATATTGACGTCCAGCGCCCCCTCCCCCACCCCTTTCCCTACAAGGGCGCACCCACGTTTCGAGGAGTAGGAAGGAAAAGGTTACAATATATGTGTACACGCATTCTAAATAAGATCAGAAATGGAATGAGCTCGGATAAGATCGGAACTACTATGTACTGTAAGAAGGACATCAAGGGTGGGTTAGTCAAAATGGTACCACCATCACCAGTACTGATTTCATCTGTATTATTTTATTATTATCATTTGAGTTTTTTACCAGTATAATTTATAAATAAGAGCTATGAACAATGATGTAAATGGGTTCCATTTAATTAAACACAAATCTAAATTAAAAATTTTTGGTTTATTTTGATGTCCTTTTTTTGCACATTTCACTGGTACAGCTCTCAAGGAAAGCTTATGGCGTTCGGATGAGCAGAAGACGACTTCGTGGAGGGGTAAAGTTTGGTGGATGGAGTAGGGAAAAAGGAACGTAGGGGAAAGCGAAAGACATCGCATTTGTGCCACGCGTGAGTGCATTTCAAAAAATGGAATTTATATGATGCGGACAACACAGACGCCGCGCATCCGAACGCCATAAGCCTAAGCTAGAGCTGTAAAATGCTGTAAGGTGTGGTACAAAGTATCATAATAGTATCTTTGCAGTAAGTTGACCTCCTATTTTGGTAGATACAGGGTCCAGCTATGTAGTGTTAGGAGCGCAATATTCAATGTATTTCCCATATTTTTTCTTAATTCGAAACATGAAAGAAGCCTTCAGTAACTTTAATAAAATATAAGAACTAAACGATTCTCATTTTTACAATTTATTCCTTTTTTTAAGCATGCTTTCGTAAAAAATAAACACATCCTCACATCCTTATGGTTTCTTGTAGCATTATATTAAGTTTTAATTAGTTCCCCTATTCAAGTACAATAGTTTGCTTAAGATTTTATTTCTATTATTTAGTTATTTTTTGAGGGTTTTGTCAAAGATCACTGTAGCCAAACCTTTAAAAATAAATCTAAAAATATGGATATCACAGTGGTTTACAGCGTGTATGATGATTTAACATTTTGTTGCCTGAAAAGGGTAAAAAACGATTTTGTGAAGCTAATAATTTAAAAAACTTCCCGAATCCTCCGTTCCCCTCGGCGTCACTCCATACTACCTTGGACAGGCTATCAAATTATAACCTGGTAAGTACCTATATACCTGCGGGGGGGGAGTAGTGAGGGTGGTTGTTGGTTTTGGGGGGAATGTGCCATCAGCACGGGGGGGGGATGGGCACCCCTGAATATTAGGCAGAGATTGGAATGGAAAATTGAGGGCAACTATTCTGAAAACCAATTTGGGTTGAGGATGAACATAGGAACCATTGACGCCACACTCTGCCTAAAAGTAATGGTAGAGAAAACAATACGTGTGAACAAGCACTTGTACGTCGCATTCATGGACCTGGAGATATTAACAAAGGAGTAAGACAAGGATGCAACCTCTCAAAGGGCTGTTCAACATATACGGAGGTAGGCAGTAAGGAAAGCACAGTAAATAGGTCCCGTTTAAGGTTTCCGCGGCGAAGAGGTATTCTTTCCATTTTTCTTTTCGGGATTCGACATGTCGTTGTTTTTCCGACAACGTTTCTCCTCCTATCTTGGAGGCGTCTTCAGGTCGAAGATGCAGCGTTTCTTTCTGGTCGGGATAAAGCTACTTTTCATGGACTCGTCAGACGCGCACGTACGGGACGAGACGCGTAATTTTTTCGCGTGAAACGTTCACATGTAAGCGGACCTACGCGTAGGAGGTACCCACGAGCCATCTACAGCAGAGACGAAATGGTAAAAAAAAGAAACGCGACGACCGTGTGTGCTTATAGCTCTACAACCTATTGTTGATAATTGTGTGGTTATAGTAATCTAGCTCCATCCAAGTGCAATAGCTATCGTTCTTCTATTTCCTCTACAACTAAATTCCTCTCATCCGCCCGCCAACTTGCTGAGAGCTAATTAACGTGCAGTTTTTTAAAGGAAGAACTGGATGCAGCGGCACCATTGAATCCCTTTTCCCTCCACGCCTTCTCCCCTTAGGTTTCTATCCCTGTATCGATAGTCCTCATAATAGTACAGGTAAGTGTACTTCTCTCGAATTTCGGAGACGATTATTTCATCCATTTCAACCTACACATCGCCGGTCAGCCATATTTGTGATTCTACGCGTTCCACGCGTCGATAGTTGAAAATATTTCAACTCGGGCGACGCGACTCTACGAGAACATACGCGAAGAAATCCGGGCTCCTGATTGGCTGAGGATCTCGCTTTCGCGTCTCATCGTCTGAAACGCGTTCATGAAAACGTACCTTTATAGTAGAGTCAGTCGCTACTGATTGATTGCCATTTTCTGAGCCGAAGCCACTTTTGGCGCCATTTTTCATTTTTCTCTCTTCGGTTTGTGCTAGTACTCTTCCACGCAGTCGCTAGGTGGTAGCCATCTTCCCTGTTCATGTTGTTTGGGCATTTTGTGATTTCGATCGCTTCCCTGATTAATCGTGGGAAGTATCGATTTTCCCCGCTCAGGACTTCGGTTTCTTCGAACACCAGGGTTGAAATTCGCCATCATCATTTGACTTGACCGGGATCGAACCCGGATCTCCCAATTGCCGATCAGGTGTGTTAGTCAGTTACACCACCAAGCCATCTTCCATCGAGGCGAATTTCGAGGGGGGTTTATGCGAACTAGATGTTCAGGCCTCAAGTCTAGATTGTAGCACATGAGGCGAAGTCGTGCTTACCAAAAGCCACTCTCGCGGAGGATAAGCCCAACATTGTCGTTATTAAAACGACGAAATTGACAAATTTCCAATCATTGCATTTAACAAACGATGTGGTACGAAGTCATTCGCACGGGTGCATACACACCAGGGTGGAAATTCGCCATGAAACAATCATTTGACTTGACCGGGATCGAACCCGGATCTCCCAATTGCCGGTCAGGTGTGTGATCGAGTGGCCAGGTCCGGACCATGCATGTTCGGCGACTGCGACTGAGAGGTGGAAGTGCTTCTTTTCCGCTGCCTTTTGGTTTCCCTTCCTTCACTCAGCATACGATCGCTCTCCCAGTCTCGCCCACCTAGGATTTCCCTCAAATTACACTTTACCTTGTAAACTCCCTCCTTCGTGGTACTGGGAATCCGCTGTTTTTGATTGGGCAAAAAGCCGCCAATTTTCTTTAAGATTTCCTGCGATGTAGGGGATGTTGGCGTAGGCTGAGGGTCTCCCTTCTATTTCGATTGATGGTACGGTTTCAATTTTCCTCCTGTTCTCTATCCGGGCGACCCTTTTCAGGACCATCGTTTTGGAGTAGCCATTCTTCTCTAGGGCCTCAGTCAGTTATATTTTCTCAGCTGGGAGTGATTTGTTGTCAGCAATGCTGTTGGCCCTATGCAGCAAAGTGTCCATTAATGACATTTTTTGGGCAGAATGGTGGTGAGAAACCGCATTCGCGGAGAAACGTTGTCGGAAAAACAAAGATGCGGCAGAACTCCGAAAAGAAAAATGGAAAGAACACGATAAATAGGATTGATCGTGGTTAACTTTACGAAAAATAAATAAACATGCTGTCATAGTAGGAAATTGCGATGATCCTCAAAGCTCACTGAACGCGATGGCCCAAGTCCTCCAAGAATTCAACGTGAAAATAAATAAGACGAAGACTAGAATCCTAATATGCGGAAGAGAGAATCAGAATGCAAAAGTCACCGTGAGAGGAGAGAAATTGGATTCCTTCACTTATCTCGGAAGTACCATCATGAGTGACGGAAGGACATGAAGAATGGACATTAGCGAAGAATAGCCCAAGCTAAGAAGGCGTACAAGAGAAAAAGACAACTGCTGAGCTCAAAGAAGATAGGACTACAAACCGGGAAACAGTATGTGAAAACATTCGAAAGGAGCGCTGAGCTCTACGGATCGGAAAAATGGACCATTAAAAAAAGCAGACCAAAAAAGATTTGAAGTTTTCGAAATCTGGTGCTGGAGGAGGATGCTGATGATAAAATGTAAGGAAAAAATAATAAATTAAAAAGTTTACGTTAGAGTAGAAGAGGAAAGGACCAAATGGAACACTACAGAGAAAAGAAGAATCAGATGGCTTGAGTACACCCCGAGGCATAATCTACATCTACATCTACATACTACCCCGCGAGCCGCCGCATGGGCGTGTGGCAGGGGGTGGTATGTCACCAGCGGTGTAGAGATGTAAAATTTTTGGGGGTGTAATGGTGACATGTACTATGGGAGTGTATTTGGAGGAGATCAGTTTCTATTGTGGTTTTTTATTGTGCCCGGAAAGAACGAGTTTTTGTACCTATCTGTTCCGAAGAGTACCTATCTCTCTTATTTTATGGAATCTGTCAGACCTAGAGATGTAGTGACCTAAGTTCTCGAATTAGCAGTAAATTAAGATTATTTGCAGGCGATACAGTACTCTATCGTGAAATAAGCGAAGATGCGGACTTTGAAGTTCTGTCATCTGACCTTAACAACATTCATTCGTGGTGCCAGGAGTGGGGTTTTGAACTAAATATTAGTAAATGCACCACAGTTTACTTCCTGCGAAAGTCATCGCAGTTAGGTGAATCTTAATGGCTTTGTGAAAAATATAATTTATAGAAAAGTAGAGGAGAAAGTCCTAAGAGGAAGAAGGCCAAAGGATTAATAAATTGACCAAATAAAGAATAAAGTACAAGAGCATGGGGTTGGGGAACTAGCATTACATTGGGGTTGCATGCTCCGAAAAATGCACGGCCCCTCGGATCTGTGGAACAATCTTGAAATTGAAATGTCTTTCTCGGGCTTCGCACCGGGTAATATTTTCAAATTTCGCCGACGTTTCGGAAAACGACTTGTCTTCCATTTTCAAGGCGTGTGTTATTTCCGTCGTGTCCCCTATAACACTGATAGGGTTACGATCCCTATGATTGGCAGACGTGTCCCGCTGGCCGTTGAATTATTTTCCCATCTTTTTAATACGCTTGATTACAGGCATCCAGGTGTTACTTAGTTGGAATCCGGTGTCTCTATTAAAATTATTCGGATGTAATCGTATCTCGAAAGCCTCTTTCATAATGCGGTCCCAGTAACAATGTGCGCGGCAAAGGATTTTTGCATCGGCCCATTTAATGGTGTGGTCTTCGTTGATGCTGTGTTCCGCCACTGCCGACTTCTTTCGTCGCGCCAATCCAAAGTGCCTGCGATGCACTTTAAGGCTGGTTTCAATTGTTCGACCGGTCTCCCCCACATATATTTTGCAGCATTCACACGGAATTTGATATACCCCTAGGTCTTCAAGCCGGTGGGATCTTTTGCCTTAAGCATGGTACTACTAATACTTAAGGTAGTCCGAGCGAGATAGTTCCCTAGTCATAATAGAGACCATATTCGAATTATACGTTTTAATTTCACCAGCTGTAGGACACATCAATTAAATATTGAATTATAAATGGTGCAATAATATAATTTTATATGACAGAAATTGTCAGTAATTAAATGAAAATATCTAAATAAGTCTTTAACTTGACTCATTTTTTCACGCGGTACGTTTGAAACTCCTTCAAAACGGAAGGATTTTTGTGATCCCGAAGAATTTACTGCGGTGACAATATGATTAATTTTCAAACATGGTTGAGAAAACAGGCAAAATACACACTGTTATTTTTTTGACGACATCTAAGCGTTAGAAATATCTCATTTTGTAAAAAATGTCTCTCTGGAGTGCATGCACGTACCATTTCCCATGTAAAATGGCTCTTATTTTTTGCAAAATATCCACGAAAGGAATGTGATAAGGGGTCAAATTTTTGGTGTCATTGGATAGGTGAGATATCTCTCTTTAAAATGAGACCAAATTCATTGATTTCTAAGTAAAATGATATTTCGCTCGGACTACTTTAACTAGTAGAACCATGGCCTTTACCAACTGGTCCCTTAATTTAGATGGCGGTAGATGGATCGTTTTAATCTTAAAACGATGCAGAATGCGGTGAATCTTTCCCGATATAGTGGAGACATAAGGGATCAAAGCTTTGGCCACAGGTTTTTTCGGCGGCTCTCCTGCGCCACTCTCCTGAGTACACACGCCTTGTAATTGGAAGACAAGTCGTTTTCTGAAACGTCGGCGAAACTTGAAAATATTACCCGGTGCGAATGCCGAGAAAGATATTTAAACATATTACACCGGGAAAATCTTAAATCTTTTATTAATTCAGAATCTCACTCTAACGAAAAGCCTGTTTCCTCCTTCAAAATATTCAACTTTATTTCACTGCCGCATCAAAGCGCGCTGGTGTCGGGGGGATTTTCTTTTGCGACGAAGCGCTGAATCTGTCGCATTCCTCTTCCTTCTCCAACGATGGAAGTCCACCGCGAGTATAAAGTCCGGGACGGAGGTCGGGTCACTTGAGATGGCCCACGGGGAGAGATACGGGTCGGAATACATGGCAGACATGGGGAACTTCCATCTCTATCCTCTGTTCCAACGCGGAATGCATGCGCTCCGAAATACTAGGATGGACCATCTTTCATCGTCTCACGTCTCCGACCACCGGAGGTGAAGCAGAGGTGGAGTCCGACGACATGTTTGCCTCAATTATCAATTGGGGCTGTTATTTCGGAATTTGTCCTTTGGCTTTTCTTCCGAGACCAACTTATTTCCCTTGGATTATTTTTTGGGCTTCCCTGCCCTTTCTATAATGGTTTAAGTACCCCATTCGGTCTTCTCAATCGTCCTTTTAAGTCGTCAGGTCCTGCGTTTATTTTTTCTGCATGCAGCGCGTAATTTATATTTACTTCTAAGTCGTTGTAATATTTTTCCGCTTGTTGTTTAACAGTGGCCAGTATGTTGTTTATATTTGCCTCTTTGTATACCTCCTCATTCTTTCTCCAATGTGGGAGGTTTAAGATTGTCTTAGGCCGTTTTCGAACTTGGCAAGCGCATAGTTAATTTTCTATCAAGTTATCTTGATTCCTAGACAGACGGAGTGAAGTCCTTACCTGACACTTTCGTAGCCGTTCTACGATGGAAGAGACATCATGTGGCATTCATCTCGCGAAACATACGAAAAGCGCAGTCCATGTCCATAATTTTTGTGGGTGATTGAAGTCGATTACTTCTTTAACCTGCTTCCCATCATTATGCGACAAATGAAAAGGGAATATTATTTTTTAAATCTTATTGCTTACGAATAAAATAATTCTCATATTCCATAACATGGTGAATAACTATTATGCTTCGATTGCTAGGAGCTGCTGAATTGGACGAAATATCGCTCACTGTATTTCACCACAGTCAACGTCATTAAGCACAAAAAGGCATTCTAATAATTTTTGCCTACATGAAAAAACAGGTCACAAAGATTAATGTATTACACTCCGAATAAACTACTTATGATCTTCGACTGTTGACTGATAAATACGGAGGGAATTGTACAATTTTTATTAAGCCGAACTTATCTTGCTCATTAAATTTTATTATTATACGAGATACATTTGACCTTATCAAAAAACTGAGGAGATGGGTGAAATGGGAAGAATAACTGTATGATGAGGGCGAATGTTGAAGTAATTGAACAAGTGGATGATTTTGTGTACTTATGTAAGATGTTTACGAAAGATGGGTGGATAGATGAGGAGATAGAGAGACGTGCAATGCTGGAAGGAAAGTGGTAGGTAGCATGTGGAGCATATCGAGGAATGAGTGCCTGTCTAAGGAAGCGAAAATCGCCGTGTACAAAAAAATGCTACTACCCTATTTATTGTATGGTAGTGAAACATGGGTATGTCAGGATAGACATAAGAGTAGACTAAACGCCGTGGGTATGAGTTATCTGAGGAGTGTTTGCGGGAGAAGTAGGATGGATAGGGTCAGGAATGAGTGGGTGATAAACGAACGTGGGTTAGATGCTCCGGTAATGGACGTATATGAAAGGAGTGTGCTTCGTTGGTTTGGTCATGTTGAGAGAATGGATGAGAGTCGAATAACAAAACAGATATATATAGGAGTGAAATGAATGGTGCAAGAGGTAGAGGTAGGCCGAGAAAGTTGTGGTCGAATGTGGTCGAGGAAATTCTTAGGAGGAGGAATATTAGGAGTGTTAAAAACAGGAGGGCGTGTATGAAGCAGTGTATGGGGGTAAATGAAGCAAAAGAGGTTTGCAAGGATAGGTCAGTATGGAGGAAATTATTGAAGCAGAGTTAGGAGTACAATTATGTATTTATGAGTGACACTTTGTGACTGTGCCTACCCCGGAAGGGAACGGCGGGATTGGTGTGTATGTATGTATGTACATTTGACCTATGTCAGTTATTTTTTTTTTGCATGCCAGCTTTGAATTCTCCCTGCCAATATTAATCAGTATGGCAGACTGCATTAGATAGGCATATATTTACCTTGAGTAACGACCAAGGAGTATGGAGGGGTAGAGTTCTCTATACTCCGTGGTAACGACCTTACTCGGGGAAAAAATAGTAAGGAAATGAAAATAAAAAGATCTCCACTAGCACAAAAAGGATGATATCTGTATCTTTTTAGAAAAGGAAGATACAGTTAGTCCATGTATGTAAATACAGGTAAAATCTGTATTAATTCTAGATTCGCCTCTAGCATGGAAAAGATGAAAGTTGAATACACGAGGGAAATAAGCATGTCACATAGACGTACACTTATATACAGATTTAATCCATATTTAATCTCGAATTTTGCGTTAAAAGGCGCGCTAGTAGCGTTAGCGACAAACTATCCGTAATAAATTTTTGCAAAAGAATTGAAAGAATATTTTAGTATAAGCTCTCGAAAATGTGAGCCAGCAATTTAATCCAACCCATTGTGCATTGCATGTGTAGTGGAAGGATTTACCTGTACTCCGGGAGGTACTCTAAGCAGCCAATGGTTTCTAAGGACACGAGGCTGTCCAGCTTAGGGGCAGTGATCTTTCGTCCAGAGAACCTTTCGACTTCGTGGTGCAGTGCGTAAACGGACTGAGTGATGTTTAGTTAGTTGGCCAACACGCAAGTTTTTTTTTAATACACTCTACCTATTCAGGCATCACTTTGTGGAAGTTAATAGTATTCAATTAAAAGAATACACTTTAGTACTTTTCCACCGAAGTTTATTTTGTGTGGGTTATCAGATACCTGATGATGCCGAAAGTCGGTGAAACACGTTGTACCACACAAAATAAAATTCTGTGGAAAAGTATTAAATTGTATTCTTTAAGTATGGCAATTGTCATTCGTAATTGATATCACCTGTGTGAATTATTTAGGTAAGTTTAAAAATGTTGCAGAGTGGCCAAGGCAAGCCAATGGGAGGAGCAAGATGGAGATAGTTTTGGCTGAATGCAATTCTACGTGAATCAGTGAAGATCGCTTTGTTATGAAAATAATAAATGTTTTCTCTTTGCATATTTTTGTCTGATTCAAAACTCCCATCAACCTGATACTAATGCAATGAAGTGAAGGGCTTTGATAATAGTCATAGCAGGCCAAGTAGCCTTTCTCTGAGAATGTGCATGTAAGCTTATATCTAAGTATTGAACTAGTTTGGTTATTCACCTCTGTATTTCGAAACTGACATTTATTGTTGCGTAGGAACAACTTCAATTTGCTTTAGTTAATTGTTACTAATCGTAGTGGCTGTGTTTTTCTAGGTTTATGTCCTGACATTCGCTTTGGAACGGGTCCAATAGTTCAATTCAAATTCTGCGGAGAAAAATTTACAAAATGTATATCGAAATAAGCAATAGTTATATCTGTTTTTTTTTGAGGGTGGGATAATGTATATAGAAATAAGATAAAATCCATATTATATCTGTTTTTGAGAGTAGAAATTGGATGAAATCCTTGTTTTATCTGTTTTTGAGGGTTGGAGAAAATATAGATTTTGCCTAGATAAAATATGAAAAGTAGAGGAAATTTGGTAGAGAATTCTTCAGATTTAATGTAGATATTTTCTAGATGCCATGTTTACATGCATCTGTGTTTTATGAAGATTCGATCCTCTTTGTGCTGCCATGGGAATGATGCTCGCTTAGGAAAACAGGAATGGACGAATGGAGAGCGTAGAGGTACTGTATATTATACATTATATTATAGGAGAGGTACTGTATATTACTGTATATTATACAGTACCTCTACATCTATACAGTGTTTGACCATATCCCAGTAGAGGGCCTCTAGGAGAGCGTGGAGCAAGACGCCCCGCGGAATACAAAGGTTGCAAGCGCGAGGCTGAAGGCGCTCTATGGAAACCAATCGCGAGATTTCGCTCGACGACGGCGAGGGACAAGTCCACGCCTCAACGACGGCTCGGGTTAAATAAAAACGCATCGCCAGGTCACACGCTGGTGCGTGACGAAACAAATGGGGAGAGATAGAGTAGGAGCCAGGCTCGCAACCATGAACACTGCAAACATGAATACTGAACACTGTAGTATCCATGCTCGCCACATTGGACGACTTATCGCAGATATGTCTTCTAAGAATATTTATTTATCTTGGGACAAATACCAGCTTTTCGCATGAAAAAATGTTGACTTCACGTTCTACCTTAACAATAAATGTTAATATCTTAACAATACAAAACATATGCTGCACAGCATTAAAGAAACTAGGTTTTGTTAAGCGTATAATTGGAAGGTCCTCGGATGAAAAAAATCAAAGAGAGATGCTACTTTGCTCTGGTTAGGCCACATCTCGGATACGCCGCGAGCATTTGGGACCCTGGTCAAATAGATTTAACAAAAAAAATCAATAAAATACAAAGGAAAGCAGCGCACTTCGTTAAAAACTGCTACGAACGAACATATAGTGTCTCACAACTTTTAGAGGGATTAAGGTGGGAGCCCCTAGAGACTCGGAGGCTACACGCTAGTCTTAGATTGCTTGATAAATTCAGAACTGATATTTTTCAGAGCGACATAGAGAATATTATCATGACCCCTCACTACATTTCTAGGTCTGACGGATGCGATAAAATAAGAGAGATACTCTGCCGTACAGAGAGGTACAAAAACTCATCATTTCCGCGCACAATAAGCGACAACTATAAAAACTGAGCTACTCCAAATACACTCTCATAGAACATGTCACCATTTCATCTCCAAAACTTTTATATCTTTACACGGCTGGTGACCTACCACCCCCTGCCACACGCCCAAGCGGCGGCTCGCGGGGTAGTATGTAGATGTAGAATAAATTAATGCAAAGGGAAACTTGAAAAATTGAAGTGTTTTCCATCATGCGCAAAGAGCTCATAATTTTGGTATCTCTCCTCTGTCATAAATAGATCTTTACTATTCTTCTTACTAGGTATGAAGAAAGAATAAACATTGAAATTCTCAAAATTAGCATCTCATTAACAAACACATCCTCTGCTGTTTTATAGCGTCCATATGCGGGGCTTAAACCTTTTTCGGGGGCAGAAAGTAACAGAAATATTTTACTACCAAAGAATGATTATCCAAACCCTGAGGTGACAGACACCTAGAGCACCAGGGTGATTTTTGTGCCTTTGGATTTTGCTGTAATATGCTTTGTTTATATTGGATATTCCTTTCACCTTTAGAGCTATTTCTGGGAAATGAGCTTTTAAATTTAACTGAGGCATGAAACCCATCGCAGGTATTGACAATATGCCTATTACATTGGAAATGGTTGAAAAATGACATATGGACGCTAATTTCGCTGATATGAGGTCAGCAAAGTGCCCCCACCAACAATTACACGTCCATTCGATGGGCAACATGTATTTACTGTCAGTCTCAGCCGGACATCATAGCGGATGCCCATAGACCCGCGTCGACATATACCGTAGAAGAGGTCTCGCTCTGGTCTTTATTATATTCGTTCTTTTGTGTAAGCCTTTGTATAAAAAATATGTAAATAAGAATAAATGCTGTATTTGACCCTTTGTTGCACAAATTGAATTGTTCCAAATATTTTAATTATATATCTGTTAATATTTTTATCTACTGTTGCTTCACTCAATGCGCTCATTAGTGTTGCCGCGAGACGAGACGAGACGAGACTTAAGCCAGTCTCGTCTCGGTCTCGTTTTCTGAACTCTGGTATCGCTTCGAGTCTCGTCTCGTGAACCCCAATCTCGTCTCGTTTCCACCAAAATGAAGTACCATAAAAAGTCCAGTTTACTTTGCGTTCGTAATCGCTGAATCGGTACACTCATAATAGTAATGGCATTTGTATGAATTTTAAATAGGTATATATTAAATTGGACACAGAATACATCAAACTGCATGTACAGCCAATGATTTTATTAATATACATTCAATGAATAAATTAAAAATATGAAACAAAACTGGTGAAAAATTGCTATATAGTCACAACGTTAGTGCAGAGAAATCCACAGAAGGTTAAAAAAGATAACTGTAAAAATAATGTCATTGGTTACAAAAAGAATGAACAATTTTGCTTCAAAAAGTAGTTTAAATAATTTTAAGTTTTAAAACAGTTAAATCAAGATGAGTTTTTTTATTTGACATGCCAATTTGCATGTCACTTACGAGTTCACGCAGAGTAAATCTCTCTGGCAGATTCGAGGCTCAAGCGGTATCTATGCTTACTCATTGTCAATGCTGCACGTGAGAACAATCTTTCCGCTGATACAGATGTAGCGGGGTGCTAAGGGAGTCACTCGCCACATTTTCCAGCACTGGAAAAGTTGGCTCATATGCCTTCCACCAAGTTAATAACTATAATTTACTAGGGGATCTCGGCTGTTAAAGATGGTCTTCAAATATTTTCCTCCATTCTTCATACTGGGATGACTGACAAGGGAAACAATTTAAGGCAAAATAAAACCAATTATAGACATTATTTTTTCTCGTATCATCTTCGACACAATTTAACGACATCATAATAAGCATCATCACATAACCTAGTACGATATATCATGCAGGAAGAGGTACATCGTGATTTCAATTTTCATCCATCGTTTCGCCGAGGTGAAGTGCGATGCGCAATTCGAAATTGGGGCATCCTTTTTCCCTTCCCCCCCCCCCCGTGTGCCTGGAAAGTTGAAATTTGCCCTAATCCTCAAATAAACAGCGACCTAAATCCGTCCCTGGTTCCGAGGGACGCCGGTGAATTCAGTTTTACATCAGGCACGCATTGATGCGCTAATGAGATGTGGGTACAAAAATTGCTCGAGCGTGGGAACGGAGCTAGACCAGGTACTTCTTCCTGTCTCTCGTTCGTGCTTTTAAGCTGTCGCTATACATGACGTGTGTTTCCTATTGCACATCCGTCCATACATAAGGGCTTTACGGCAAAGTGAGTGGTGTAAAGAGGCCGTAACTGCAAGCATGTGAGCAAGTATGCTCCGCGTCGGTCGTTTCCCCTTAATTAACACTAAGGCGGATCTATTATTTTCCCGACACACTCTAATTGTGCACGTTCCTTCGATAAATGTTGGTAATTACATCGCGAGTCGCATGGCTCTCGCAATATCTGGAACATGGCCTTGTCGGGTGTTTCCACCTGGGTGAGAGTTCGTAAGTTATCTGGTTCGCCTAGAGGATATATTTTTCGAGCGACGGGAAGTTCAGAGGAATGCTGTATCAGAGAGAGCCGACATATATTCGCTGTACTTAAGTGATCGGCCAGTCATTTTCTGTTAATAGTATCGATTATTTTACTCTCCATCAGATGTGCTATAGGTACAAGGTAGGTGCAAGGTACCTACCATGGGCGTAGCTAGGATTTATGATGGGAGGGGGCAGGGCATCATTCTGTCTTGCTCCTTATAGTAGATTTGTAGGTAATGAAATGTCTCGCTCAGGAGGGGGCAGCTGACCCCTTGCCTCCCCAAGGCTGCACCCATAACTAGATACCCATGCCACCCAGTCTTTGTTGCAATGAAGTCAATTGAGGGACATTGAATACAAATATGAGTAAGATAAAAAAGTTTTCCATTGAAAATATATTTTCTTATCATTAAGTAACAGATTCGCTCACTTGGATATCTTTCCAGCATCGCAATTGAAAATGGGCACTGGAATGTTTATGACCGCCATAGACTTTGGAATACCTTGATTAATGTGTACCTCCTTCATCACTACACATCTCGTGACCTTTGTGACCATTCACAACTACTCACAAAATGATTGCCATGGCCATTTATGGCCATCAATGGCCTTTCGCGGTAATTGTGCGAATCCTTTCAAAATTCAATTTTTTCGACCCCAAAATTTCGCGGGTTTCCAACAACGCCCCGGGACTTATATTTATGACGCACTTTACGTCATGAACTCATGACCCCTTACACCGCTGCATCGTGGTATTCTGTGGCCTGTATTATTATCTGGACTATATAGCCAGTTTTACCTGACCCTGTCAATATATTGTTTTTCCCAAAAACCGTCAGGAATACAGCACTTCAAGAGTGTTACCTCATACCTCGAAATGCTCGATTCCAATTTTCGGCCTCTATCAAAGAAAAATATACTTCACCAACCAGAATGACTCACTAGCATGGAAGCCTACTAGCATAACCTATCTCAACCTTCAAGATGGACTCAACGTGAGAGTCCGGTGTGCAGTCGTTCTTAAATTTCTGGAACATTTGAAAGAAAATCCCAAGTCAAATATTTATACCCGCAGTTATTATTGTTATTCCATTCACTATTTTGAAGTGAAGCAGCGGAAAAACGATTTGATTTTGAAGGATGAGCTAAAATTATTCCCTCTGTCGGAGAATTTTCGTATTAATGACAGATGAAAGCAAAGCATCAGCTGTGATGAAATTAACGTGGGTGAAGGATTGGTTTCATTTATGTTTAGTTTTTATCCGTAGGGTTTTTGTTTTTAATTCGGCAGTGATTACGTAAAGCCTGTCTAAATGTAAGTTTGTGTAAAGTCCGAGTTTTAGCTGTAAATATGGCTGCTAAAGCAGAAAACCATGTTGGGGAGGCAGAGAGTACAGAATGTATTGACTGGAAACTTCCACTGTCTTTCATGAAAAAACGGCATTTAGAAAATATTGAAGGTGCTAGTGCCATCACTCAAACATGGAGGATGAAAGAAAGAGTAATTATGTCCATGACAATTTTTTCTTATATCCTTTACTTTCATTGATACTTTGAAATCGACACTGTTTACAAACTTCACCTTTGCTCACTAAAAAAATATTTTTATTCTTGAAAGTAATGACGAAATCTACGTATTTTGCTATAGAAGTGTCTCAGTATTATTTGCTTTCTAAATTTTCAGATGAAAACTGTCAGTGTTGCTTTAGTTTTGTGCCTGAATGTTGGTGTAGATCCACCAGACATAGTTAAGACGCAACCTTGTGCTCGCTTGGAATGTTGGATTGGTAGGTGGATTTATGATTAAATGTCCGAAAGTTCTTAAGACCCTGTGATAAAATTTTGAAAAATCCTGTATTTGTGGTGGATTATGAAGTAATATTATTCTTGAAGTAATTGTTTCTTGTTGTTTATCGTTGATAAAAGAATATTAAGATTATTGCTGTGAGGCTTGTTCAAGATAATGGATAATTGTAGGTTTTGTTTCTTTCAATGCTCTATTTGAGTGGATCCCAATGTTAAATACAAAAATAATAGAGAATTGCTTTTGGCAGTATGGGTAATTTAAGTATACAATCATTATGTTAACTATTTATACAATATTACATCATTATTAATTGATTCCACTGCATTTTTCTTTCAGATCCCTTGTCCATGAGCCCCCAAAAGGCTTTAGAAACAATTAGCACCAATCTGCAAAAGCAGTATGAAAGATGGCAGCCTCGGGCTCGATACAAGCAAAGTCTTGATCCAACTGTTGAGGAGGTTTGTATATCCAGAAAACCTTAGATATGATGTATGTTGGGAGTACTCTTTACTGTAACAATTTGCTATCTATCACACTTTTCACTGAATATAGTCCAAAAATTCCATATCTTTGATTTCTTCACTTGCACAACTCAAAACTTGAATTTGGCTGATGATAGCAGCTGTAATGTTGGGATTCTCTTCGTTTAATGTAAGCAGTTGTTCCCATTGATTCACTCTTTATTATGGAAAATTCAGTTTTCATAATGTTCAGAGTTATTGCGAGCTGTTTTGTTTGATCTTGCCTATTTTGATAAGGATAATTGAAGGGCATGGATGGGAAGATACCACGTAAATATTTGTAAACTGTAAATGTTTTTGAATAATTAAGTAATATCTTTCTTAATTGATTATAGTTGCTAAACTTAAATTTTTTAGCATTTTTCTAGAGGGAGTGAACTCATGAGTCTGGTTATTCTTTTAATCCTGATTTCTGAGATTTGTATTGGAAACTATAATCTGTTAAAAGTAGAAATTGTTTTTATCATGATGGTCACAGTTTCTATTTTTTTCCTCAAATGTAAAACCTGTGCGCCTACCTGACCTTTTATTTTTTACTTTGTGGCTTATTTCCTTTTACCTGTGGACATTATCCCTACAGTAGCATTTCCTTAAATGTTGTGCATAGATATCTGTTCAGAGGATTAATTTCTTTGTTTAGCCTAATTTAAGCATATTAGGCTAAACGAGGAAATTAATCTATGAAGTAATGAAGTACTTCATCAATGTCTGAAACTTGAAAGACTGCTTCACCGGTAGAGGAAACTAGCTGCATCGGTGTTAGGTTGCCTTTCCTCATTACTGCTAACTGTGCAAGGTCATCAGTGTATGCTTTGACAAATTCATTTTCCAAGTCTATTGATATTGGATCGATGCTGGCTGACTTCTCATGGTTACTGCTTAAATCATATTTTTATTCAAGAAGTGTCAAGTGTCTTAAAAGGAGATGAGTTGGTAGATATGTAAATCTTAGAATGAAGTGGGGAAGCCTTTTTCTGATTATACTTGCGAAGTGATTCACAGCCTGAGAGGTTTAGGAAAGAGTGGGTTTGTTGAAGTGTCAGGTCTGCATGTTGGAGGTGTTTTTCAGGCATACGTTAAACTGTGTTATTAGTTGGAGAAATTTTCTTGAGAAAATGTGTTCCCAAGACTAATTGGCTGACAGTTTCTACATTTTGCTAAACAGATGCCATTCCACATGTTCTTTATTGTTTTTATGGAGGTACAAAATGCTTCTAATTTCTTGCAATTATTGTTAATAATTTTATCCATAACGGCAATGTGCATAACTATCATTCAGGAGTAGAATGCTAATTTTAATGCATAAAATCCAGCGATGAAATTAACTATCCAACCAAACCATGTGGTGATTGGGAAAGCTTGAAAAACACACGGACCCAGTTTGAAAGCACAGGATGAATGAAAAAATCTGGCCACCTGGTTAGACTGTGATAACTGGGGTTATGGGAATAGAATATGTATGCCTGGGTTTGGAAGTCCCATCAAGAACGAGGGTACCTATCGTCATTTTTCAATTAGACAAATTCTGAGCCTAAAACAGCTGCATGTCAGACCAGTCTTTCTCTTCATCTCAAATCCCTCTTGTCCTACCTGTCACTATAGATTTTGGAAGTATTATATTATTGGTCAGGAGCATCTCTCGTCTTTTAATTACTTATGATCTTATAACTAATCATCAGTCGAGCAGGTAATATTTCCCTAAATGACTGTCATAAAGTTACCCTTGCTTTTAGTACAACTTTGTGCCATTCCGATTTTCCTCAAATATTGCCTATACTTTGACATGTGTCTTGAAGCTGAATGCAATGTATGTGGTTACTTAAGGACAAGCGAAACAAAATGTTTAATAATTTTGGCTGAATTCAGTTTTCATTTCCTTCTTCGGGTAGGAGCACACTGCTCACTATTTCTTTGTCTTGGTATCAGATTTCATCTTCTCATTGGACCATCTCCAGCATTTGCTTGGTCAATCCATCACATTCCCTGAATTACATTGTTACCACTTTTGGTAATCAGTCTTGGATGATATTTACCCTCTCAACTGCAGAAACATAGACCCCTAATATTTGTATTCCTTCTTTGTCACAGGAACGTTATTGGCTTCTAAACTCAGGGTGTATTGCTAACCAACTATTATCGGATCCTTCATGGGCAACAGACTTAGCACCTTCACATAAAGAATCAAATGTTTGAATCTTATGACAAGAGTTCTTTTTGGCCCCTGTTGTGCTGGATTGTTTAATTGCCGCTCTCATTTATTCCAGTCCTTATGAGCCCTAAAATTCAAAATGAGTACGACACGATATCAAGGAGCAGCTTAGTGGCAGTGACTTTTGAAATCACAATGTTGAACCATGCTTATGCTATTTTCATGTTTTGTTGAAAAATGCAAGCTTGTAATTTCATTCTTAAAAACTCCTTTCACTTAGTCATTGTATAAATTATGCATACCAAATAAATTCTCTTTCAAATTCAAAGCTTGCCTGCTTTTTGTTCTCCAGCACTAAGTTTCAGTCCTTCCCAAAAAATCACTCTGTGTCCATAACCTAAAATAATAGGACTGTTCCCACCCCTGAGCATGTATTTCCAAGAGTTACTTACAAATGGAAGAAGCTTCGAGGGAAGAAGCTCCCAAAATATTTCCTACCTCTGCTGCTCTGGAAATCCCAGAAAATTTGAAATAGTGTTGTGGGGCATGTGTGTCATAAAGTTGTGTCACAAAGTGGCCCCAGTTTGCAGTAACTGTTTATTTGTTTGAATGCCATTTATTCTCTATTCATGCCCTAACTAATGAGGACAAATTTTTTTATTGGTACATTGCCTGAACATTCAGTTTACATGTACTCAACGCTAAGTCATTTATCAACTAGGTTCTCTCACTTATGCTGCGAACACTTCTCAGTTATGTCAATATGCCCCATGTTCTACCATTACCTGTGCTCTTAACTGTTCATGTATTGCTGCAGAAGAGTAAGGGGCAGAGGGGTAGACGACTTGTGATTGCTATTTATGATATCTCGTTCAAAAACTCATACTCAACATATCCAACAGTTCAAAGAATTTCCTTCTAGAATTCACTTGCCTGATTCATCTCTTCACTTATCATGCTATCTCTTGCAAACTGTTGGTTAAGGTTTATAAAATTATTCATCTCTTTGAATATTTCAGTATTTGCTACCACTCAAATATTCTTGTCCCTTTCCTTCTGCTCCTTTCGTTTTGGCTATCTACAGACCTCATTGGATCATATGTTTTTCTTTTGTATTCCTCCTTTTCCTATACTTCACAATTTACAGTTTATACTTCACATGTTACAGTATTGATTTATGCATTTGGCCTCAGTTGGAGGTTTTTTATTGATATTTATTGTTGATTCTGAAACAATTATGTTGTGATGGAAATTAATTGTTTGTGAATTCTTTGTTAACTGGCTATAACCTCATTTCTGTATATTTCTTAGGTGAAGAAGTTATGCACCTCTCTGCGGCGAAACTCTAAGGAAGAGCGAGTTTTGTTTCATTACAATGGCCACGGTGTGCCACGGCCTACTACCAATGGGGAGGTTTGGGTCTTCAACAGGGTAAGAATGCTTGGAGGAAGTGATTTGCTTGCCATAAATTGAATGCAAGTTAGGTGAAGTCTCACCTTTTAAAGTTAAATTCCCCTCAGATATTTCTGAAGTACTTAAAATTTCATTCATATTTCAATTTTGCTTACAAATATCATGCCACAGTTCTATTTGGGCACTTTTAATTAATGCTAACCTAGCACATAACTAGTCATAATAAGAGGGAAGGAGAAATAATCATCTTTGAGGGTTGAGAGGTCTTTATTAAGAATTCTCTTGCTGAGGCCTGTTCATATTTGAGTGTAGAAAGAGCTGCTTGTTATTTGTTTTACAAGAGGCTAGGCTATAATATCTAGAATGATGGGATTATTCTTTCATTATAAGTGGCTTGCTTTTCTCCTTGATTTTGTGGAGTTAATATCCTGTTTTAAATTAGTTTAACTCCATGTGTTCATTTGACTGTTCAGAAGAATCAGTTATAATTAAGGAAAGACTGCCACTCTAATTTTATTTTTCAGGAAAGCATGGACCATTAAATTTAGCTATCTTTAACTTTAGATTTTTTAATTTGATGTGGGATTAAAGGGTAAAATGATATTTCCGAATAAACAGTCGAAGTCTTCATGTGACTACTTGAAGTTATCCTACAGCTAAACTACAACCCTGGGGCTATAAACAGGATATCAGTGTCTTTCTACCAAGTGGAGTTTTTGTGCCTCTGACTTTGAAACTCTAATGCCTGCAATGGAGAACTTGCTAATTTAAAAAAAAAATAGAGGTAATGGAGGATGATGAATCTTGCTTAATGCAAAAAATCCGAGGCCTCATTAATGCTTAGTTCTTGAGGTATAAATTGTCTAAGTTGTCAAAATTCCAACGGCGTGAAAAATAGCCAAAAAAGGGCATGGTCAGATCGGATGGGTCTGACGTCACTCATGTCGTTCAGAGGCTGCAGTGGTGGCAAGCCCGGAATCTTTCTCGGAGAGTCCAGGTAGCATCACCAGGGAACTGAGGGCAGGAGCTACATCTAGAATGGCTATGCTTAGAATGTCTACGCCTAGTATCCTATGGATGCTTGTATGCTAACATCTACACTGCTATATGCCGTATATCAACGATGGAAATTCTGCTTCCAAAGTAATGGAACCAAAGCGAAATTTAACCATGTGTATTAATTTAAAGTCTCTTTCCATCGGCATTGTTAGAGCTTCTTACACTGTAGAGACTGGTTTTGTGAATGAATTTGTGGTTATAATTTATCTAGAGCTCATCCATAGGTCCCTACTTACAAGATAACATCGCAAAACCTTTGTTGAGGCTGTCAATGACACAATTTTTCTTAAACAGGAAAGGAAATTTGGGAAAAGTGTAACGATTTTCTCTTCCATGGGCCCATGTTTGCGGGAAAATTGCAAGTATAGGATTTTATTCCGTTTTTGTACTTTGCATTGCATTTATTTTTGTAACATTTTGATGAAGCAAAACATGGGATCTTGGGGGAGGGAACATTAATCCATTCCAGTTCATCACAAGCATAGGATATCATAACATAGTATTTTCTTTCCCACATCATTTGTATTGTAACCATAGGCATTTCATTTTTCGTAAATGGAATTATGCGATATTTTGAATGATATCATCATCACCAGAATTTGAAGCAGAAAAATGCCTCCATAATAAGCGTGTATATTAAAATCATCACGGGATGATTTGCATCTGGACGAACACTGTTCCTTTGGGTAACATAGCTTAAGACCATTTTTGTAATTAGTCGAAGATTTAGGTCTTCCGGATTATTCATAGCTTTGGTTGATTGTGCAAGGAAAGGAAAAACAGTCCGTGTTTTACGTACATGAAATACTTAGTTTTAAATGAAGCTCTTCACAAACGTGTGCTTCTTCATACTCTGAGCACCTGTTCTCATATCCCTCTTGTCAGAATACTCTTCACGGTGAGTGAACAATTGTTTCACAAATATCAGCATTCGAGTATAATTGCTAGGAAATTTAAAGTAAATGCATTGCTTTTTGATAAAAATTGTCATCCTTGTCCATCGTTAACATTCTTCAAGAAGACCTACGACGATCAGAGGGAACTGATGGCCCTTGAGAGGACCGCCGAAAACTCAGCCGAGGAGAACCCTAAAGAAAAACCAAAGGCATATGCTATCCTGCCATAAGTTGCTAGAACCACTGAAAAAATCACGAGAGCTCTTCGCAAACACTTCGTCATGACGAGGTTCAAGTGTGTTACAAAAACGGCAGACATCCTTCTCAACTCCAAGGACCACCTCCCGCAAGACGTATTTGGAGGAATATACCAAATCGTTAAAAACTGCTACGAACGAACATATAGTGTTACACAACTATTAGAGGGATTATGGTGGGAGCCCCTAGAGACTCGGAGGCTGCACGCTAGGCTTAAGCTGCTTGAGATATTCAGAACTAGTATGTTTCAGAGTGACATAGAGAATATTATCATGACGCCTTACTATATTTATAGGCCTGACAGATGCGATAAAATAAGAGTGATACTCTGCTGTACAGATGGGTACAAAGACTTGTTCTTTCCGCGCACTATAAACGATCACAATAAAAACAGAGCTCCTCTGAATACACTCCCATAGGACATGTCACCATTTCACCTCCAAAACTTTTACATCTTTACACGGCTGGTGACCTACCACCCCCTGCCACACGCCCATGCGGCGGCTCGCAGGGTAGTATGTAGATGTAGAAATTAAATGTAGCTGCGGCAACTCTTATATCAGCCAGACCTCAAGAGCACTGAAATGCTGGCTCCAAGAGTATAAGAGGGCTGTGGAAAGTGGACAACTCTGCCAGTCCGTGGTCACAGATCATCAGCAGAGTGAGACATCGCATAGCATTAATTTTGATTGCACCAATTATTGTAAAAAGAAACCCGCTATTTCTCTAGAATCATATGGGAATCAATAGAGAGAGCGAAAACACCACAAAATTTCAACCAAGAGGATGGCGACACCCTCTCCACTGCTTGGAAACGGGTCTACACACCTCCACCCGAAGGCTTGAAAACGGAATAACATAAAAGGACCAAACCCTGCATCCACACTTCAGCGGACCTGAAGATGCCAGCTGGAATGCTGGTGAAATATTGTCCATAAAAAATGGATAAACGTGGAAGATGACCCAAAAAAACATTCTCTTGCTCAGGGCTGATCTCAAGGAATCATTGATGACTATCCCTTCATGTACTAGCAGAAGAACAGAGTAAAAATAGGAATCCTTATGGCATTCCTACATATTTATCTTGAAAACAGCACAAAAATGAAAATTGGATATCTGAACAGCTAACATGTTATGTGTCTCCATGCTTATATATTCCCTTTTAATGAAAGCAGAAGAGCAGAATTTCCATGGGTAAAGAAGCATTTTTTTAAAGAGGAGGGATTTGATGAGGGGGTCTGAGGAGAGGTGTGAGGAAAAAGTTGGTGAAAATTCAAATATGGAGTGTGGTGCTGCATGGATCGGAGACTTGGTCGTTGCAAAGGTGAGACAGACGTGAGGTGTTTGAGATGTGGGTGTGGATGGGCTGAGCTGAGTATAGAGATGGTGAGCTCAGGGTGAGCTGGGTATCGAGAAGGACAAACGAGGAGGTATCGGATATGGTTGGGGAGGAGAGAAAACTAGTGGCAGAGGTTTGGAGGAGGCAGGAGAGACGGATGGAGGATGTATTGAAAGGAGAGGGAATCCTGAAGAGGGTAATATAGGGGTGAACATTGGCAGGGTGGCGATTGTCAGGGAAAACCGGGAATTGTCAGGGAATTTTGAATTTCTGGAAAAGTTAGGGTATTCTCGTAACAGTCAGGGAGAAACTGGAATAGGAATCCTCGTTATTTTTCTACCATTAGGTTTATCTGCCAGTCTTTCCCACCCTTTATTTCACCAACTAAAACAAACGTCCGTCGCTGACGTGCATGGAATAAGCACCATCAATTCATGGAGTATTCAGTTGTGAATCCTATTAGTTGTGAATCTTAGTTAGTTGTGAATCAAGCATACAACATATCCCTTTTGTATATCCTTATTGCGATATTTTCCCAGTAGTGTTGAAAATCATGATCACAATGTATTACGCTCATCACAAGGAATCCAAGGCTGTGTTGTTCGGAAAGTTTTACCTCGCATTTTTTTTTAACTTCCGAAACTCAGGTCGAGAGGTTACTGGAGTGCACTAGCTCATATTAAATACATGCTTGCAGTTCTTAAAATACGAGACAATGATTAGAAAATTTAAAGCTGCCGTAGAAAATGTAATTCAGCAGAAAAAAATAATCCAATAATAGGTGACCTTTTGGCGATCGGTTAAGGAAATTGGTAAATCCATCAGGGAAAATAGTCAGGGAAAGGTCAGGGAATTTGAAAATTGGATATCAGTAGCCACCCTGGAATTCTATAGTTTCCTTCCAGAACAAAACTCTAAGCTTGGTCCTGGTTTCGTTTAACATTTCAATGGATAAAGAAGCATTTTTGAAAGAGGAGGGATTTGATGAGGGGTTGTGAGTAGAGGCGTGAAGAAAAAGTTGGTGGAAATTCAAATGTGGAGTGTGATGCTGCATGGATCGGAGACTTGGTCATTGCAAAGGGGGAATATACGCAGACGTGAGGTGTTTGAGATGTGGGCATGGAGAAGGATAGAGAAGGTGAGCTGGGTATTGAGAAGGTCAAACGAGGAGGTATCGAATATGGTTGGAGAGGAGAGGAAACTAGTGGCAGAGGTTTGGAGGAGACAGAAGAGACGGGTGGAGGACGTATTGAAAGGGAAAGGGAAGAATGAGGGAATCCTGAAGAGGGTAATATGTATAGGGGTGAACATTGGGGAAGCATGGGAGAGGAAGGACGAGGATAGAAATTTTGGATGAAATAAGAAGGATACAGCATGATGATTCTGAGAGGGGTCTAATGGCAGATCCCCTAAAGGAGGGAAAACTTAAGGATGAACCCAAAATTAGGACATTAGGATAAGTTCTGTCCAGAAACCTACCACTCAGCTGGTGAAATACTCAAATGATTGTAAAACATTCAATGTAGCATCTTTCTTTGATGAATGAGATCGGACTTGCATTGCAACAAACTAAATGCAAGTGTCAATAGCACTCATGAAATTATTTGAAAGAAGACTTGTGAAGTATTAATAAACAATTATGCCTCTCTATTTGATGATTGCTGGATGTTTTGGCATTTTCCTTAGATTTGGAAAATTTATCCTAAAAGTCACCTTTAAACCTGCTCATATCCAACAGCGGTGTTGCGGCAGGATGATCAGCCAGATTTGAGTGGGAAAAATAATTGGCGTTAAGTTCTTCTCCTTGACTGATGATTGTTTTGTGATAAATGCGGAATTACTTAACAGATTTACTAAGTTTACGTTTCTTTTTGCATCATTGTCATCCTGCAGGTATCAGCTGAAACTTGCATGTCCATTTTTCTTGTCCCCATCTCAATTCTCATGCAATCTTTTTTTTTTTAATTCTTCTTCAATTATGGTATCAAGGATGGGAGAATTTCGCTTGTATGCTTAGACAAATCCATTATCGATCCCACTGTTTGGTGTTTGGCGTTCCGATACTTAAGATTGATTTTGCTTCTAAAAAAGATGATTCATGCGACCCTGCTGTTCAGTTGCTCAGCTTGCTCTCACAAAAGCGCCGTGATGTCATGATCGTGCCAAACAAACAGCAAACGTTTTCATTTCTTGAAGGAATTCAAATTTTTGGCCAAAAATTGACTTAAACTCTCTCTCTCTCTCTCTCTCTGTATTGTCTATGCTATTAATATATGCTAGTTAGATATTCTAGATGTAACTAATTTATTGGAGAGTGGACATAAGCATACCGTAATGTAGAAGCTAAAAGTGTGGCCTAGCTCTTTTTTATATTTTTATGGTGTTGGTTTACAGTGTGTTTGAAATATTGATTTTTCATTATTATATTAAATATGGCATCAGTATCCCAGGATGTAATTTTTTCTTTTTTAAATGTTTATGATGACTTAATCAGCAGTTAGCTAAAATTAAATGTTATTTGTTTGCTTTCAGACTTACACCCAGTACATCCCTTTGTCAGTTTATGACTTGCAAGCATGGATGGGGTCTCCGTCTATTTATGTCTACGATTGTTCCAATGCTGGAATCATTGTGGATTCTTTTAAACAGTTTGCTGATCAGCATGAGAAAGAATATGAAGTAAGGAATTTTTGTTAAATCCATAGTGTTACATTTTCCTGATTAGTTGTGCTCTCTTTAATGTTTTGCGCATGGAAAGTTATCATTTCTCCTATGTTATTTTAACACGTTCACCCCGGTGTGGGTCACCGGTGGGTCACAACAGTTCTCGCTATGGGGTGGCGTGACCCACCCATGGGTCTCACTGTTCTTAGATCCTTATACAATATTTTAGAGCAGCCGTTGGATGATAATGTAAATTGAATTGTCCCCCGCCAGATAAATGGTTAAATATTTCTTAGTATTAATTTTTTAGTTTATGGATTATAGTTTTAATGATCTCGATACTTCGGTAAGATAAAAGTGAAAATCGCTCGGTATAAGTTACATTATTCGTCTTTTATGGATTAAATATGAATAAAATTGGTATATTTCACAAAATTCTTTTATTTATTTTCCAATTACAATAGAATAAGTTCACTAATTATGGATTTTCTTAAAGCATTCCAAACATAATGCTGGTTGATTCTGGCAATGTGGGCAGTAAGTTACAACCTTTTTCGTTTTTTTCATCGCCTCTTCTCTACCATTTGTTTTGCTAATTGAGTTATAGCATTCTTTACGTCTTTTTCGCGTTACTATAGTCGTGCCTTTATATTTCTTTAGATAATACATTGCTTTTTCTTTGATGGTTGTGGTGTAGCAGCAATCGTTGGTTGAGCAAGTAAGGCTGAAATGATACTATCACGAAATTGTAAAATACTCAGCTTTTTCTGATTACCTAACTTATTGTGGATGCACCATGCATTTACCAACATGGTGCCACAAACAAACTCAATAACTATCTTTCTATACTACTTTATCGTCTTTCTCAAAGATGAGTAGTAAGAAGACGTTTGGTCAGATGAGTTGACACCTTTCTTAGCAGCATTGTACTAATGATGGTATCTGGTTTTCTAAGAGTCACACTGATGTCAAGCAATGTACACTTGTGAGTTTTGCATGTCAACATGAGTACAGGTCTTTTATCAGTCCACTTCACAAATTTTATTCCATCTGAATTTTGTCGGCCTAATATCTCACCCTTTTTTTGTTTGGTCTTTGCGGCCTTGGGTAAATATTTCCTGTTAGCATGCACTGTACCACACAAGTACGTATTTTTTTCTGATAACTCTTTAGCTAGTGGAACACTTGTGTAGAAACTATCCATGTATAATATGCGGCCTTCATACAGGAGTCCATTCATAAGTCTCATTACAATGTCGTGTACATGTCCCTTTTCAGACAAATATCCTCTTTTACCAGAGTAAACAATTACATTGTAAGTGTAGCCTTCGGGAAGGCAAAGATTATAAAGTTTGACACTATATTTATGTCGTTTACCTGGTATATATTGGCGAAATAATAGATGCCCATGCCAGGGAACCATGCTTTCATCAATCACTACCTCTTTTCCAGGTTTTACTGGTTTTTGGAAATTTTCATTGATTTCAGAAAGAATAGAGCCAATCTTATGTAAACGATCCTCACATCGCGCTTGATTATTATCGCAAAAGTGCCAATATCTTAGAATGGCTAGGAAGCGATCCCGAGGAATAATATTTTTTATAAGTGCATTCAAGTACATTGGGTCATTTGACTAATACAAACGAATTGAGGGCACGCGAACCACACCCATGATTAGAAATAATCATATGAATTTATTCATTTCTCCAAGGGTAACAGGTACCCAAATTTGTTGGTGCTTTCGGGAAGTGCCTGCTTCATTGTTAGGATGCAAGTTTAGAAATTCTTTGGCATATTGGTTAGTTTCTACTACGATATACTCCAGGATATCATCTGTTAGAAACAATTTATACATTGCAAGTGGACTTGAGCAGTCATTTTCCAACACTGATAGCTCTAGATTTTGGGAGTATTCTTCTAGTAAGGAAGTCTGCAAAATTACTGGACCCCACCCAGAGCTAGATACTTCTTGTATTTCATCACTTGACAAATCTGATATCCCTAAACTGAAATGACTTGATTCTGATTCAGAAGAATAAAGAATTCTTTTACGGGCACCCGTTCTACACCAACAACTAGGTTGGTTTAGATCATCTTCTGAGTCCTCTTCAATTAGCTTACTGATACAGGTTGGATTCAACCCCCTCTTCATCTTCGTAATCAGCAGTAAAAGATAAAGCTATGCAATTTGAACTGAAAAGAGTAAAATTACAGAAAAATTACTCCCAATAGTTCCAATAAGGTCATAAAACTTGATATGCAGCACCACAGAAACCATTTCATTATCACCAACGATCTTCGTTTCCAACAACACATTGATGAAGAAAAGCAATAAAACATTCACACACTCGGGTATCCATGTAAAACGCCCTCCGATGAAGAGATCAATGAATTATTCAAGCACTCTGATGAAGGTTAGCGATGAAAAACATCCATGCACTCTGATGAAGAAACCGATGAAAAACATTCAGTTCGATGCCAATACTCCTTGATAATTATCTCCCATCGTGTCCTTCGCACTTCATATGTTATCACTCAGGCATTCCCTGATGAGCCTGTTCAATATAAAATAATGGTGGTATATTTTGGTAAACTACTTTTTCAGGTTAGTTATTCAATGTGACGAATTATATTATAAAATTCTACCTTACCTTTTGGGTTGAATTATCTGACAGCTGAGATGAGTTCAGGTGAGAGAGATGCTATTACGGTTGGCGTGAACAAAGAATGGTGCGAGGAATGTATAGACTAAATTGTAAAATGCTCAGCTTCTTCTAGTAAGGCAGTCTGCGAATTAACTGGACCCCACGAAGTGCTAGATACTTGTTGATTCAATCACTTTCTGATGTCTATAAACTCAAATTACTTGATTCTTATTCAGAAGAATAAAGAATTCTTTTACGGGCACCCATTCTACGTGAACAACTTATTCAAAGATAACAAGCGGAGAGGACTGCACGGGGAAAAGAATTGACACCAGACTTTGGGACTTTGTAGTTGGGTAGTTATCGAACTGCAATACAAAGTTACACATCAGTGAATCGTCATTCCAACTCAAAGTCTCTAAGAACGGTACCTCAAGACGATCACTTTGTATTCATTCATATTTGAGGGTTGACCTGAGGCACTACATTGGATGATGTAAGCTTGAGGATACATAGTATTCATATGAAGGCTAAGAAACAAAAACTATTTTATTCAGACAATCTCAGTGAGGAATTTGAGTGTCAGCGCCTACTGATTCCATTCAAAATAGTGATGACTGGGAAAAATAACAACACTCGCCTATTCGACGTGACCCACCGGTGGGTCACGCCGCCTACCACCAAAATTCTGTTTATTGAGCTTCGCGACTCAACCGTGGTCACGTGATAAATAACATTTTAAAATGTGTGTAAGCAATAAACTAAAAAAGAGTATAATAAAAATAAATTGGAAAATATAAAAATTTTCATGATAAACGCCGCCCAATATGCTGAATTCATTAACACCGTGCTGCCACCAGGGGAATAATAGAAAATCGTAAGCTGGGGTGAACGTGTTAAGGGAGCAACCCTCCCAATCCTTCTTTCCTTATAATGTTTTTGGGATCTCCCATGGGTCAGGGACTCCATTTCTTCCACTATTATCGTGGTTGACTTATCTGTCATCCTCTTGGGCTCTTAGTCACCATTTGGAGACCCTGCAAAATCTGCACCCAGCTCGTAGCCGAGGAAGGACAAGACCTTGCTTCTCATTTTTCCCCATATTCCATGTCTGACCAAAAATCCCCATGAAATCATTTCAAAATATCCTCATGGATTAAAGTTTTTCTTGATTGATCAAAAAGCTTGACCCCTTGAATATTCCACAAATATTCATTTGGTACAACTGGTTTCAACACGAGGGATCATCATCAGGCATGTTGATGATACCTTGTGAAACCAGTTGCACCTCGCAAATCTCCGTGGAACTTGGCTAGTACATTTCCTTTTGATCGATCATGAAAGAGTTCCATCATGTTTCGCCAGATGGCATTGAATGAATTTGGATGGATTTGATCTAGGGGGGCGGGGGGGGGCGAAAATAAACAAGGAGGCGACAGGGGGGCACTAGGGGGGCACTGGAGGCTGGGTCTTCACTGAATGGTAACCATAAACAATTATCTTTGGCAACCATCCTTAACTACGTTGAAACTACATTGTTCACCACCTTCTCCAGTGAAGTTTTTCTGCGAACCCTGCACTTTGTGTCCTCACCTTACAATGTAATGCAAGATGTTCCATTTTGTATGCGCTAAATTAACGTTTTCCCAATACTAATTAGAAATCAATACAAGAGATAAGAACTAACTGTTCTCCGGGAAACGCATGATACCTTCACTCTTCTACTGCCTTCCATGTCTTATCCGCAAATATCAGTTGCCCGGCATGTACGGGGAAGCAAAAGTACTGCGATCTCACCCTTACCAGACGTGTACCAAAAGTGGGACATGTATGAGCATAGCTAGTATGCATTGTATAAACATCAGAAGAAAGAAACAGAGACAGTTCAGTCATTCATTGGCGATCTCGGACAGTTGGTCTTTGGGACGGACTTCTAAATATTTCAGCCTTTGATATAAGAATGATATATATTTATTGCATTTACATATTTAAAATATGGAGTGATTCTGAAAGAAATCTCCAGGCTTAAATTACAATAATACTTTTAGGCTACCCGAAATAAAAAAATACCGTTCCAGAAAAAAATATTAAAAAATTTTTGTGCTCAGGTCCATATCATCCCAGGTAAGCAAAATAAATGCAAATTGTCAGATTTTTAAGTCTTTTTTTGAAGTTATGGGATGAACATTTAACCTTTATCTTCCAAGCGTGTCTCTCCGGCACAAAAATTGTGTCCCTAGACTGCCGAGCGTGTTCATTTGGCACATTGAGGGACATTTAAAAAACACTGGTCATTTAAAAAACCCAGGCCAGCAAGGCTTACGACTACGGAAAAACTCAGGAAGGTAAAGGTTAACAAAAGAAGTAACACTGTTTAAGGCGCTAATATAATCTTTTTGATACTGTCGTAGAGTTTAAAAAAATAAAGATGCTATGCTCAGTGACAAACTTAAGAATATCAGGCATAATATTCCATATTTATCAGAACTATTCACAAAGTTCAATGAACTGAATTTATTACTCCAGGGAAATGTGATTAACCTAATTAATGCAAAGTTTCTTGTATCTACTTTAATTTCAAAGCTAATAATATTCAAAAGCAATATAGGCTGCCGTGTTCTACACCAATTTCTCTCTCAGCATGAGCTAGAAGAGAAAGCTGGTATCGGTGATGATGATCTGAAAGAATTTTGTGATCATTTAGACACAATGCATCAAGATATATCTGAGCGATTTAAGGATCTTCTTTTGATGGAAGTTTCAGATTGGGTAATTAATCCATTCTTAGATACTGAGGAACCTGGGGTCCATGAGGATGAATTAACTGAATTAAAACATGATATTGAACTGAAATTAGAGTTAGAAAAAGTTATTAAGAATTTTGGCTACAGCAGGAAGTTTCCGATTGCTATCCTGGACTATGGACAATGGTTAAAAAACTCCTAATTGCTTTCCCAACTTCCTATTTGGTGGAACATGGTTTTAGTGCAGTCATTCAACTTATTTCGAAGCAAAGAAATCGACTTCAGGTTTTTGAACGAGGCAATTTAAGACTCTTGCTGAGAGACTTCAAACCGAATGTTGAGAAATAGGTATCATTTCATCAAGGCCATCCATTGCATTAAAAATGTATTTGACAAGAATTTGTCGTTAAATTTCATTCCAAAACTTCTCATAAATCGCCCTAAGAACTTGAAAACTACTACGAATCGTCGCTTAAGTTGTTAAACAAATTTAAATAAATCATTTATTGGTGACTGTTTCCACAAATGGCAAATATTAATAGGACCATGGTAAGATAAAGATTAATCATAGAGAGAAAGTGTAATGTGAACTCTTTAAATTTATGTATTGAATTATTTTTTTAGATTGTTTATTTTTACTCAATTTATATAATCGCAGTTCCTTTAATTCTACATAAATCACACTTTGTCTATCTGTGTGCATACAAGTCCTGAAATAAATATCAGATTGATCATAATTTCATTTTATTAACTCCCTAATTTGTTCATGTAGTCTTTAATTTTTATTACAGTTTTAGGATTATGGGTCGGGGGGGGGGGGGGGGGGGCATTGGGTATAGTTTTGAGGAACCAAGGGGGCGGTGGCTCGAAAATGTTTGGGAAACACTGCTCTAGATGGAGAGTCAGTGCCCTGTTGAGGCACAAGGAGGGGTGACGGCTATACAAGGATTTGGGCATGGGGAACTGACGAAGAAAGGGGAGAGGGGAAATGATTAGTGGGGAGGGGAGGGTTATTTTTGTTAGGAGACTCCTGATGGACTTCATAGATAGCTATAGGTATTTGCTTCATGGCATTCCCCATTCAAGTTGTCACAATTTGAAAATATCGCATATCTGGCCAGTCTCTTCTGGGAAAGCCCTCTGCCTGGTTGATACTTGGGTCATGCAATGTGGTAACAGCCATAGTAAAATGAGAATATGGAATGCACTATGTTATAAATTGGTGGGCATAAGGATTTATGGTCTTAATGGGAATGACTATTCATAAAATTTATATTCCTTTACAGGTTCTCACGTAGTAGGTCTCTCTAATCCTTCTGGGTTTTTCATTGTGTGTAACTGTGTTTGTATCAATTGTGAAAGTCATATGGCAATTTCCCTGTATTATATATTTTGTTGACTAGAAGTGATATCCTTAGGGTTGCACCTTTTCCTAATGCCTTCAGAGCCCCTGATGGAATCCCATCACTCCCAACTGCTTTCTTGTCATTATGGTCATTCACAGCCTTTTTTACTACTTCTTCCATTACGTTGGGCCCTGAACTGTTCTCATTGCAGTCTTCTTCTATCTTATTTATTTTGCTCGATTGCATTTGCATGTTCTGAGTCATAAGAAGTTTCTACATAGCTCTTCCATATTTTTTTAAGGCCTCTATCTCTGCAGTCATATATCCATTTTCATCAAGCATTCCTTTTTTGCTGATTTTCCTTGATTCCCTTTATGTTGTCAGTTTTGCAGCCTTGTGCATCTCTTCAAACTTTCCCTTTCTTTCTAATGCCTCCCATTTCCCTGCATTCCCTGATCAACCAATCCTCCCTTGCTTCATCTGTAATCCTTCACAATTCATTACTTATCCTTCTGTATTTCTTTCTTCCATTTTTTTTATCATCTCAGTTGCAACCCATTCCTCTTTAGCTTTTATCATCTTACTCTTACTCACTGTTTCTTCTAATGTTTTCATTATCTTATCCGTAATTTTTTTTCACTCTTCATTTTTCACTTCACTCAGTTGCAGTTTACAATATTTCACCGCATAATCGTTGCCATTGCAGAATCGTCGCACCCTACTTTTTCAGTCCAAAAATTGGTTCACAAATTTTCATGGCATAGTCGTCGCATGTTAATTCTGTTTGTCACAACACTTGCTGTAAAAGGAAAATATTACCATATTTTCCATAAATTTACCGAAAATGTTTACCATAATGTATCGGTACCATTTGTTAGCAGCAGTTATTTCCAGTGCAAAAAATTGAGGAATCACCTAATTTATTTGAAAGTCAGTGAGGGCAAAGTCATTTACGATGTTTTCTGGAACACTTTTAATTGATGATTATTTTCTCTTTTCATCGCCAGACAAAACAACGATACGAACAAAAAAACATCATAACTCTACATCAAGTTCCAGCTCTTGCCGCTAGGTGGTGTACCCATCTGCTCCCCTTGCCATCACGGCTGATTCAAATTGATCGCAACTCTTAATTCATTCCAACACTATTAATGTGTTAACTTTTCATTTCAGGCCGGAAAAAGTACGGAATACGCTAAACGGGAAGAAAATAGTGTCAATTTGTAGTCTTAAATTTTATTGTATTGTATTTAATGTAGGCCTACCATTCATGAGATCCTAGCTTTGCAATAAAGGCAATTAAGTATGTAATAAATGACCCATGTATACCTAATACCGGCAAAATTTTGTTTTTTTATTTCCTCTCATAATGGTTGCACCCTACTTTTTAGCGAAAAAAATTGGCATAAAATCTGTGATTATTATGCGGTGAAATACAGTATTTTTTAATATCTTTGTGGAACCACATCCCTCAAATTTAAATTTATTCAAGTCCCACTTTTTAACCAACTATTTATTCTTATTAACTTACTTTTGATTGGTTCTTAATTCTGGTATTAGCAAATTATGGTCTGTGTACACATCTGCTCCAGGTAGTGTCTTCGGATTTTTTATGGTGTTATTGAATATTAGATTGGTGATAATGTTGTCAATCTGGTATCTTTTAAGGTCTTGAGGACTTTTTCAAGTATAGAGTCTTCTTTTGTGGTGTTTGAACCATGCATCTGCTATCCATAAATCATTTTTTTACAGAAAGCCACCAGTGTGTCCCCTCTATCATTTCATTACCTTCTTTATGTGCTTTTCAATTTTATTGTTGTTGAGAAAAAACTATATAGGTATACACTCTGTTAAATCTCTGACTAGACCTATGTGTTCGGAATTCCTCATTTTTATAATCAAATCTCTGGAGAGTATATCATTACCATTGCCCATGGAAAATGGTTTCTTTTTTTTTTATATCTTTCAAAATGTAATGTTGCAAGTGGCTGATATTCTCTTGTCTTTGGAAAGGTGAGGTATTTTTCTTGAAATGAGGCCAAATTCATTGAATTTTATGTGAAATGGGTGCTGCCTTGAAAATTCATTCATTTCATATTTTGTTTTTTATGAACACCTTTGAAATGTCGACACAAAATATATGCTTTCAATTTAAGCTCTGTTTGAGCATCCTTATTTTAGCTATTTTATGTTCTGATAACCTGGGATGGCCGTATATATCTGGCCTCTACATCTGCCAACTTTCAATTCTACATTTTAAAAATAATTTCCTCTGCAGCAGCTGGCATCTCAGAATAGGGGCACAATCACCCCTCCGCCATCTTTCAAGAACTGCATTCAGCTAGCAGCCTGCTCAGCCACTCAAATCCTGCCAATGAACCCTGATCTTCCTGCAGATATCTTCACAGCTTGCCTTACCACTCCTATTAAAATAGCTCTTCGATGGTGAGAATCTTTTTTTATTCCTCATACTCGTCCCAGTTTCAGGTAAAATGCCTGAGGTGATTTAATTGTGAGTTGGAATGGTTGATGGCATATAGGTCTAAGCATCAAAAGTTGATGTTTGCAGCAATCCATGAGAAATGTTTAGTAATTATTAAAAAAAATATTTTTGGTAACTAGACCATGTGTAGATAAAATAATTGTAGATTTCTTTTAATACAAGATAGATCAATGTGGATAATAACTTATAGTTAGCGAGTTTTGTCCTAATTCTTTTTTCTCTTGGAGAGTATTGATATGTACTGATGTTTAAATATAATTGCTCTGACATTAATAATTATTTACAATTGTTTCCTATAACATCTCTCATTAAAAAAAGCATTACAATTTTTAAAATTTCATTATTATCTGGAAAGTTACCATAGAATCACTGTATTACAAACTTTCTCATGTTAAATTTACTAATCATAATAGCAAAATTCACATGTCAAAGCATAGGACAATTTTGTAGTTACATAATTTTAAGTACAAACAAGATGACTTGTGGGTTCAGTTCTTTAATTCATTAGCCATAGTGATATAATTCTTAATTTTTTGTGGTGGCCAATTCCTAGTTACTTAATCCCTTACCTGCCATACGATCCTTATTCAACCCAGACATCTGTGGAAAAGGTAATACAGTCACAGTCTAGTCAACCCTCTTACGTGTTCCCTTCTGTAATGGAATGGCTCTATGAGAGCATAATAGTCAACCCCTTTGTAAATTAAATGGCAAGTACAATATTACAATTGCATTCAAAGTGACGCAGCTTACTCTGTGAAAACCAGCCTTTTTTTAGCAATGTTTTTCTCTCAGTAAAAATTATAAGCTGTAAAATATGACATTGGCTCCCAGGCATAGAAAAAACATGCGACAGGGTAATGATATTCATTGAGATAGGGCTTCCCACATGGATTTTTGGTCCTTTGTTTGCTTGGGAATCACTCCCACGTATCACTCAGCCACCTGACCACAAAAAGCATATGCAACTTTTTGCTAATGTTTTATGACTATGAGAAATTATAAAATCATTTCTCATGTAGTCATGAAGAATTACTCTCTCTCATTAACAATGATATATATCTGCTTGTCTAAATGTATGCAGTTACCCACACTGTGGCTGTGACACTTTCTTGGTTCACTGCTTCCACTTGCAATGCATGTACAGCACTCTGGAAAACTGGGAAATCACAGGGAAATATCGAATTGACTCTGGAATTTTCAGTGGTGTCAATATATAAAACAACAATGGAAGCAATGTGCCTTTTTTCGGCAAGTTGCTAAGTCAAATTTCCCTTGCGTTGTCGCATTTCACATTCCTGTAATCATCGAAAGTAGGCATTTAGCAAAATAAGGAAATAAGTCAATTCCGTCAGTTTTTTAAGTTGTTGATCATTTTATATCAGTGCTATTCATAGCTAAGTCTGGCTGTTAAAAAGCCTTGTTCCTTGAGCACCAGCATGACAATGTTTGAATCTAAGAAAGGGTGATGTGATTTTTCTCTCCAACTATTTTTAAGTTTTGAGTCTATTTTCCTCCAAATATGCAAGTTTAAAAATAACCCTTACGTTTAATCACCCAAAAAACATATAGAGCATTCTCTTATAATTAACGAGAAAAAAAAGAATATTGGAAAAAATAAAAATTATGTCCGGAAAGCCTGGAAATCTCAGGGAATTTTCAAATGCAAATTTTCAAATGTATAGGATCAATGGCTGAAAATGAGGGAATAAGATGTAGCTGAAGAAATGCTACTCATTATCATTATATGGATAATTATAAGCCAATGGATTCTCTAAAGAGCAGACCTTTTTAAAATTCATAGAGAGGAGATTTACTTCTGTACTTGCACTCCCTCAGAGATTTAACAAGGGGAGGTCACGCTTGACGGGTGGCCGATTTCATGAAAACTTAAATGTTAGATTCTCCTACCCTCTGTGGTTACAGAAACACTCCCTTTTGGGTGTAGACTGTCAATAGTTTATGAGATAATGGCATTTAAAGAGGTATCCAAAGCTTGGTGATGAAATAGCTTTGCATACTATCCAAAATAGGGTCTCCAGTTCCATCCCAATTCACGGAAAAAATTTTTTCATTAGTTTTCTTTTATTTTCAGCAATTTTTTGTGAAAGTGTAGTAATTTTCGTTTTATCATTCCCTAAATTTTTATTCGATAGGCACTGAAGTTTCAGCTTCAAATCTAATGTTTTACACATTGCTGTGAGTGGCTTGTTTTGCTGCTCTCCACGCATGAGATTTTTTTGCTGCAAAAATTGAAAATTTTTCCCTGGGTGAAGACTGGGTGAAAAACATATCTTAATGTGGAGCATAGTTTGGTAAATTACAGTTTGGTTAAAAAAATATTTTTATAGCTGTATAACTATAACACTTATTCTTGTTAATGCGAGAAGAAAAAAGAAATGAAGTAATCGACAGACACGCAAGAAATAATATGGATGGGAAAACTCGGCAATGCATAAAAAATGAGATTTGAAGCTGAAATTTCACTGCCTATTGTTAATTATTTTAGAAATGATAAAATTGAAAACTACTATACTTATACAAAAAACTGCTAAAAAAATCAAAGAAAAACTGCTGAAAAAACCATTTCCATGAATAGGGATCTATCTGCAGACCCTAGTTAGGGTAGTATGCCATGCCAACTCATCAGCTATCACTAAGCTCCAGATGTCTCTTTAAACCCCATTATTTCATAAACTATTGACTGTCTATGCCCAAAAGGGAGTATTTTTGTAACCAGAGAGTGTAGGAGAATCTAATGCCGAGGTTTAAGTTAAATCAACCACCTATGGAGAGTGACCTCCCCTTGTTAGTATAACAGAGGTTTGGAAATTATAGAGGTTCCACGATGGGAGGTAATTTTAGGCATATTGTGTATGCAAAGTTCTTGGGACAGGGTCATGGCATTGTTACTCAGAGGTTTTCACAATATAGAGATTCCTTGTGAAGAGATTTTACTGTAGTAATGAATTATTTGATCTGGTAATTGCTGGGAAACTTACAAAAATTTAGCATGTAAACAGACTAAGCACATGTTGCTTGAATATATCTTCGAGAGAATTGTTTTTATAAAGTCAATGACTATTTGACTTCTAATCATAAATCTCTAACTATTTTCATGACGTGCCTTATGTACACTCCTGTCTAAAAAAACTTACCACCTCAGAGCCAAAAATTTGTACCAAGTTGGCGTCGATGTGACAACACGGTGGAACTACGCTCCCTGTCAGGGAAAACAATAAACAAACGGAACAGAACAAAAAGGCCTTCCTCCCCGTGGTTGGCAAGGGAGAAGATGCAAGGAGGGAAAACTTTGACCTAGGAAAGGATGGGTTGGGAGAGGCTTCTGTTCTCTTGTGTGGACAAGAGTGAAAGGGCGATGGCTCGCCAAGACCTCTCGTGGACGACAACTGCTGGAAGATGCGAGAAGCCCAGCCTTTGTCTTAATTCCCATTGCTCTTCCCATTTTTTACAATAATTTATTTCATACACGTCTTTATAAACATTTGAAATTTTTGGAGAGTTGACGTGTTGTTGTTATATTAAATTCCTTTTGGTTTCGAAATACCAATGGTTACTTACATGCCATGATTGATCCAGGGGTAAGCTACTTAGTTTTTTCAGTTGTTGATTCAATTTTATAAATATTCCCTTCATTTAGTTACTTTTCCAGTGAATGGGTAATGAAAGTTCACGAAGCAAATTTTAAGAAATGTATTTACGAGTTAATTTAAACTCACATGCTTCAAAGTTAAGTCAAAGTTAGAGGAATTTGAAGATGCAATTAACTACTCGAAATGTGATATTCTCCAAGAGAAAAATCCATTGCCAAGACTACGATTCGAATTTTAAATAATTGATTATAAATTTTTAGCATAGTCCGTATCACACAAGTTTCCTCCACTGCATCTGGAACAATGCTACTACGCATCTTTGATTTTTAATTTGATATTTTTCACCACAAATAGCATTAAAAGTCCCTCATAGAAACAGTAATTACTCCACAAGTAGATTGAAATATCTCTATGCCCAACTATCATACTGTGATAATGCTTTTAAACAGACTTCCATCCACTCAACCATAGAATTCATCCTTCACTCAATTTTTGTCTCCCGGTTGAAATTACTGGGGATAAAATATACTATTTACCGGAAAGAGACGTCTATTCGCCACAAAATGTTAAGACTTTGATCAACTTCATCTCATGGGCATATGATAAACTGCAAACTTCTGCATTATTATTCCAAAAAACTAATTTCAAAAGGTAAGAACTCTTTAAAAATGATTTCCTTGTGCAGCTTGCAAATATCAACTCTTCACTTTCCACAGTCATAACCTATTTGTTATGAACATCGCATTAGAAAAAACAGGCCACTGGGGTTTGCATCACAAGTTTACTTCCTTTGTTTTTCATTAAGTCATTCTAGGAAGAAGTGATTAAGGCGGGGTAAATTCATTCGTAAATGCATCTACTCCTAAATTCGCAGATTCTTTTGATTTACTTTACCTCTCAGAATTCTACAGCAATATCTGAAATAATTTCTTTAATCTATGGCCATACTCCCTAAATTCAAGCTATTGTCTAGATAACATTGAGTCAAATGAAAAATGGTGGTCAACGTAACATTACAGTGCGGTCAGCTTTGAGCATCGATTATATTCCTTTCGTGAACTTAAAAATAGGAGTATGGCAAAGGAGGTTAACAACTTCGACCTATTAGTGAAAAAGAACATTTCCGTTCAAAGTAATTATTGATGGAAAATATTTCCTAAGGAAATGGATTAATACATAAACATTAATAATTACTGGTTTTATTTTAACAAGTCATCCTATATCAATCCTCATATATTTCTAATTCCACAAAGCTTCTTATTGCTTTACCTTATTTTAATGGTGTTACGATGTCTGAATTTTAATTTCTCACGAAAATCGTTGAAATTAATGGAACAAATACTTTTACACTAAATCCACACACTAAAAAATAAGTTAGTGTCACATATTTAACTTTTTGAGTAACTCAAATACTATATTCAGAGTACTCAATTAGTGAATTCCGCCTCCAGTCTATTATCCAAAATCAATGTGTTGAGGCAACACCCTGTCGATCCCATAAATACATTTCTGGGCGAGCAATAAACCTTCCACACATAAGAAAGCCCTTCTGTCCTTGCTGGTTTGAGAAAGGGCTTTACTTTTATGAAAGTGACCTAAACTGGTCAACTGGTAAACTGGATTGGCTGCTGTTGCCATTCATTGGGGTTGTTTTGGGTGTCCGTTGGCTTGTTTGTGAATCAGTAAGAGGGGCAGGTCTGCAAATTTAGACAATCTCAAGATGTCTCATTTGCAACAACTAGATGGTGCGGAGAGGACATGGCCATCCAAGGTGATAGAATACTACTTTCTCCAACACCACGATGCCCATCACTGGCCCCCATCTTCGTATTTCTTTTTATGATTATTTTCTCATCGTATTCTAATACATTAAAAAAATATTTAAGAGTTTACCTCATTTTTTGCCTTTGGCTCCATAAATTTGCTGTTTCCAGATGAAACTTAGAGATTATTTCACAAAACATATTGCAGGAAGTGCTTTTACGGAAGTTATTTTTGCAATCACTTTGGCTAAGTGCCCAAAATTCAGAGTTAGTGGAAGTAGAAAACAAAGCAATAATGGCTAAGGAATTGGGCACAGACTTCAAACTAACTCTGCAAAGACGAGGTATTTGGAGGTAGTTATTGCTGGTTGACAAAGTCGGTGTTGGGAAACAACTCGTCCTGGACACTACTGTCTTCTAATTAACAATAAATTTTGTCTTATACGGCAAAGAAAAACCTCTCTACCATCAAAGTGGGCCACATTGTGTGGTTTACACATTATATTGCCTCAGACGTTAAGTATGTGTCACAGTAAGTGTGTAAGTCATTGAAATAAACATATCAAATTAGTAAGTGATTAACTCTAGAGTTTCATAAAACCAAAGAATAATTATATTTTATTTGGAAAAGGCTTGTTGGTATTGAAACTCTGTAAGTGTAAGTAAATAATTTTTGTATCCAATTCAACACGATTCAACCCCTCTGAGCGACGAAAATATGGGCCTGGTAAATGGATCACTATAGTTTGTTGGGCGAGGACTTGTTGCTTCCTGAAATTTAAAAGTTAAAGAACAATTTTTATGTTTCATTGGATATGATTCCACTTATTTTAGCGATGGATATAGCCTCTCTACGACCTAATAATGGGAAGACCCATCACTTTCAACTTAGTTTTCCTGTCTGCCGATGGAGACAACAAATGAATATTTGAGTCCTGCTTTAATTCTTGTAGCTTCCGAAAACAAGGGCGATTTTGTCATTGGCCTTTTCATATTTTTTTATTGGCAGACTCACCATTTTTATCCCCATGCTTCCCCACCCAAAGGACTGCGGTTAGAGCCCAGATCGGGCAGACACAATAGACTCAACCCACCCCTCATCCCCTAGAAATAATGCACTCGCAGGTCAATATTGTTTGTCAAAGGGTGTTCCCTCTCGCCAAGTGAGTTTTGAAGAAGACTCCTTTTCCCTGTTTATTGCTTTCCCACACAAGGGGTCGTTGTCACATCGATGCATACTCAGGACTGGAATTTTTTTGCTCCGAGGTGGTAAGTTTTTTTTGGACAGGAGTGTACTTGCATTTGTGTCTTAATCTTGTAATGTATCTTGTGGGAAAATAAACTATTATTATTATAATATTATTATTATTCATAGTCCACAATAAATTATTGTTATCATAGGGGTCCCTTTCATGTTGTGCAATATTTCTCATTTCAGGTTTGTGATGCAAAATACTTCAAAATTAGTCCCAAAGGTCTCAATGGATCTCATTGACAAGTAAGTATTATGTTATTTTTCTAATGTAAGTTATCCCATGATTATATAAAATCTTTGGTAACATTCCAGAGGAATGTCAAGTGATTCCCCCCTCATATTTTTAACCCTTTAACAGCGGAGTTATTTTTCGGAGGGAATTTTTGTTTTTTCGTTAAAAACTGCTTTCTTACTATCCAAGCATTCAGAAAACACTTTATTTTAAAATTCTGTTGATCCGTTCTCGTGTGAGAGGGTGAGCCTATGTGGGCACGCTAGCCGTTCGGGCACCGGTCTGAAATCTGCAGAAATATTGCCGATACCTGCATAATTTCATTTTTATTGAGTTAAACGATATATTTTTTGCATTTACGCAAGAGACTTAATTTATTTCTCAGTAGCAGGTAAATTCAAATCATTCTACACTATTTGTTTAGTTTAAAAATATTTATTGAATTGTCAATAAACACATTTTGAAAACAGTTATGGAGTGACAAAATACAGAATAAATGAAGTTATTGAAAAAATGAGTCCCATACTATTAGTAGAGTCAAGGGAAAAATAAATTTGGTCCACTAGTGGCTGGTGTGAAAGTCAAAATTGCACTGAAGGCAAAGACCTACGACGCACTTCACACATTTTGAGCGCGTGCGGGAGGAGCATTCTTCGTAGGCACATCGTCTCTCAGATAGTATAAGAAGATGATCCCTACTGTCATACCTTATGTCATCTGACACACTATGGTCGGTTGCACTGGACAACGAACGTGGAACACGACCACCAAGTTTCTGAAAGTTAGATCTTCGTTTCAAGTAAACCTGTGCGATCTCTTGCCTAAACGCAAGCTGCGGTGTGTCTGAACCCACATTTTCATAGAGATCCAGGCATTTACAATAACAGCATCAAGAAGGTAACTAACTCCAGATGGACCATCACCACTTTTTTCCTCTGATAGAAACCCTGTACCTGTTGATATTTTGATCCATGAGATCATTTCCGTCCATGTATTTATTGTAATATGATAACACTGCGGGTTGCCTAACTTGCACCAGTTTCGAGAAATCATGTGAGAATCTCGTGACATTTGTTAGTGGCTGTACACCACGGCAAGATGACAGGACAGTCACCACCAAATTGTCATTCCATCTTACGGCAACGTTCTCATTTTCCTCTCGTACGAATGCATGGGAGCCAAGGGGCTGTTTAGCTAGCTGTTTCTTTTCGATCAATGGGATACCTTTGGGTAATCTACTTTCCCGAACTGTCACAGCACCCTCATATCCATGGGATTTCAATTCGCTTATAAGGGGAAAGCTAGTAAATAGATTGTCAAAGTAAATGGAAAAGGGAAGGTTTATTGCTTGTATTGGTAAATTGTCCAACATGACGAGCAAAGGGGAAGAGCATTTCCCTACCAATTTATCGTGATTCTTTTTGTCTTCAGAGCTCCATTCCTGGTATATGTCAAAGTCCACCAAGTACCCTTGAGGGGTATTCAAACACCAGACTTTAAAACCAAAGCGTATAGGTGTACCCCGTATAAACTGTTTGCAGCCATGTCTACCAAAATATGTGATCATGGATTCATTGTAATTTAGTTCGGGTGTCGGCAAAAAATTTTCTGCATAAACGCGCTTTATCATATTTATGAGTGGCCTAAGTTTGTACATTTTGTCACTCTTATCTAGGTCATTATTATCTGCACAGTGAAAAAATCTGAATGTTAAAAAATACACTTTTTACAATTCCAAACTTTTATACGCGGTACGAAGCGTTACACCGTCTAGCAGCATCATCACCGTAATCCTCCCTTCCCCCATCCCTTCCCCCTCCACCCTGATTGTTGCCTACGTATACCTGTGGTAGAAAAAAACCCTAATTTTCTTCACACTTTATCATGCTGCAAGGTGAAACGCATAGAACCATGCATAAAAGTATGGAATAGTACAAAGTGTATTTTTTATATTCCAAATGAATGGAAAAGATACAAAAAATACTTAATTCACTAAAATCTGAGGACAGAAAGAAAATCAAATGAATTTTTGACACCAACTAAGCATTTGACATCGTAACTATGCAATAACAGAACCCATAACGACATTTTTAGCAATAAATATCTAATAAATGAGGGTCCCCTGGCTACTGGCTAGCGTGCCCAAACGGGCACACCCAAAAACTGCTTCAAATTTCTTGTCCTATACAAAAGATATCAAAATTCAGGCAAATCACATCAAATGTGACAACATTCATAATAAGGATAAATGTATAACAGAATGTCCAAATTGAAAAGGAAATAGTGCATTCTTACCTAAGACACTTCGCCATTGTTCATCTTTCGCCGCCTCGGACACAATGAGTTTGGATACCAATCGTGCCACTGTCGACAGCCGGTAAAATTGTTGGCTCTAGACAGTCATAATGAAGGAAGTGATACATTGTAAACACTTCTGGTGGGGACAGCGAGTGCTGCAATATTTGGTTTGTAATTTATACTCGTTTCTTTAGACCATTGCAACTGTGCCCATATGGGCACACCAGCTGTTGAAGGGTTAAGTAAAATCACGTAAGATGATAATTTACTTAAATCAAGCAGTTACATATTTTGTAATAAGTTTCTGGTTGTTTACTATTTCCTGGTTTTTGGACATGGACTTACAAATTTGTATTTTTGTTTATATGCTGTGCAAAATGCTTAATAGTTGATCAATTTATGTGGGAATTTTTATTAAATATAAGGCTATGCTTGTCTTTTTATGCTTTTGTGAGAATTTAAGAAGCTATTCATTTAAGATATTGTGTATCTTATCAACAACCACCATCTATTTTAGTGTCTTGTAAAGTTGAGACTATTTATTATACATTTGATATCTCATTTCCAATTGAATTCATTTTGTGAGTAATGTATCACTTTTATGAATATACATAAGTTGGGGATACATTTTTCAGAATTCCTGGGCAGCTTAATGACAGGAGAACGATGTTGGGGGAGCTGAATTGGATTTTTACTGCCATCACAGATACCATAGCGTGGAACACTTTGCCTCGAGGTATTTATGCATTTTTTTAATCATGTTTTGAAGGATGGATTTGTGTTCTTCGCATATTATTGATTATTCTCATATTGTTATTATGTTCTGGATAAGTCAGTGCTAAAATAATTCAAGGCTCAGTGGGTTTATGACTTATTATGAGGCAAAGTTAATTTAGAGAAAATGAATGTATAAATATAGAGAAGCGTGGGGGTTACATCCAGGAATTGCATCCATCTGCATTGAAGGAATCATTATCCTCATAAATTATGAGAGTTTTGTTCCGAAATGGATAAAAAGTACATATTTCATATTGTTCTTAAGTACTTGGTTGTATTTTCCTATATTGCTTTCATGAATGACACGACAATGGCATCTTTTGTTGTAAAAAAATATGAATTTTTCAAATAAATTCAAAAGGTGGAGAGTTCCTATAAAATTATGTAATAAAACCAGGGTGGCGATCGTCAGAGAACACCGGGAAAACCTGGATTTGTCAGGGAATTTTGAATTTCTGGAAAAGTCGGGGAATTCTTGTAACAGTCAGGGAGAAACTGGAAACGGAATCCTCGTTATTTTTCTACCATTATGTATATCGACCAGTCTTTCGCACCCTTTATTTCACCAACTTAAACTAACGTCTGTCGCTGACGTTCATGGAATAAAAACCATCAATTTGTGAAGTATTCAGTTGTGAACCTTAGTTATTTAGTTGTGAATCAGACGTACAATGTATCCCTTTTGTATATTCTTATTGTGATATTTGCCTAGTTGTGTTAAAAATCACGATCACAATGTATTACACTCATCACAAGGAATCCGAGGCTATGCTGTTTGGAAAATTTTACCTTCCATTTTATATTTAACTTCTGAAACTTAGGACGAGAAATAGTTGGAGCACACTAGCTTATAGTAAATACACGCTTGCAGTTCTAAAAATACGAGACAATGATTAGAAAATTTAAAGCTGCCGTAGAAAATGTAATTCAGCAGAAAAATATATTCCAATAATAGGTGACCTTTTGGTGATCGATCAAGGAAATTGGTAAATCCATCGGGGAAAAGTCAGGGAAAGGTCAGGGAATTAGAAAATTGGGTATCAGTAGCCACCCTGATAACCATGTCACACATTGTAGTTCACTTTCAACTCCCTGGAATGCAAGCCATGGCACAATTTTTGTCGCTCAAAGTGTTGACTATTTATCAGTACGTATATTGTTGGGGAGTTATCATCGTGGGGGTGAAGAAATATAAAAATCCACGAATGGACAATCAAAACTGGTTGATTCTTTGGCCTTCCTAATCTTCCTTGTCTTCAATTCATTTACGCATTACTGCCAGAGTAATGATGTATCTGAACCTCAGTCTCAAGGTTCCTTTAATGCCATCAACTTATCTTGCAAGAGAATCACTGCCTGTTTTTCTTCCTTGGTTCTTATGTAGCACTTCCGAATCATCTTTTTCAGCTCCTTTTTGGGACTTAAAAAGCAGTACTTTGCCCAACATTCCAGCTTACTATACACTTTTAGAATAGCCATTGTCATCCACGTTATTCATCCTGTCATGGAAAGAAATACTTCAGAATGGGAGTAGTTGGGAGAAAATAATGCTTTCTTTGTACACCTAAAATAATAGCCTACCATAATCTTATTTATCTGCTGACTCTTGATTCATCTCTTCAATTACTGATTCTGCTCTGGCGACCTCAGTGCCAAGTTAAATGTTGCTAGAGAGTGTGAGAATGTTATGCATGACTACAACTTGTGTATCCAGCCTGAGGTTGTAAAATGACCTGCATTAAATATTTTTTTGCAGATTATAGTTTGAAGTGATATGTTACTGTATGTACCGATTACAATAGTCATGTGTCCCGTCACTGTTTGGCTGTATGTGACATGGAAAGTACTTCTTTAGGGAACCTCAATTTTGAGAGGTAGTGAAAATCTCATGGAAGTTAATTTTGGATACTAGGGAGGAAATTAATTTGGTTGTTGAAGGTTCGTAATAATTCTGTTTTGGCAAGGCTGGTTCTTGTGTGGCTTAGAAAACTCTGTGGAAAATGTGATGAATGTCAGTGCTTAAGAATGAACAATGGCTAAGATTGATGAACTATTGGTTATAGATTTTGATATTTCTTTGACAAAATAGTTGAAATGGCAATTGAAAAGAAAAGAAAGTAAGAGTGAATCATTATCCTGTAGTTGACTAGGGTTGATACATTGCTGGAAAACGTAATGACTAGAATCCAGGCAGGAACAGCATTAGATAAAGTTTAACCCTTAAGGCATTATGGTAGTGACGCCCGAGGCGAGCATTTCGAGCCTCATTTTCACTCTACCCGTGTTTATGTATCACTCAATTACAGGCTAACTATTAAAGATAACAACTTCAGGTTTTCCTTATTTGATTTGGGAGATATCATTCCAAAAGATGATGCGAAAGAAAAAATTTTATCCCCCTGAGTTAGTGAGGAAACTTACCTGAACTTAGGCTGACAAAAACTCCAGCATTAGAAAATCGAAGACCGTCAACCTCTGGTGACAACTTTCTTCTGTACAATACGAAAAAAACATCCATCATTACTCGTTTCCAAGGTCGCAATCATTAAAACGGTGGACCCTTGTTTGCTAAAAATCTATTTTGGACACTTTGGGAGCGAACCGTGCTGTCACGAATTTGTATCCCCCCTGAAGAACTCCCTCTCCAGCAACATTGAGTCATCCTTCTTCCTCAATTCTAGTATAATGTTTCAAGCCCCCCCTCTTCCTAAGTGAGATGTTAGATGATCCCAACCCCCTCCCCCAATAGTAATACTCGAATGGCCCCTTAGAAGTCCGACTTGAGTGATCTAGGGAGTAGATTACAAAGCGTCCGTGTGCATTAGACGAAAGCCTGAAAGACGACTTTGTCGCAGAGGTAGTGAAAGGGGGAAACAAATTCGTAACGGCACGGTTTGCCCCCATAGTGTCCGAAAATAGTCAGATTTTTAGCAAGCAAGGGTACACCGTTTTAAAGATTGTGACCTCAAAAATGAGTAGTGATGGATGTTCTTTACATTTTGTATAGAAGAAAGATGTCGCCAGAGGTTGGCCATCTTCGATTTTCAAATTTCTGGCTGAGAAGTGAGTTTTTGTTTGCCTAAGTTCAGGTAGGTTTCCTCACTAACCCTGAGGGATAAAATTTTTTCTCTCACATCATCTTTTGCAATGATATCTCCCAAATCAAATAAGGAAAACCCGAAGTCGTTATCTTTAATAGCCTGTAATTGAGTGATACGTAAACAAGGGTAGAGTGAAAATGAGGCTCGAAATGCTCGCCTCGGGCGTCACTACCATAATGCCTTAACCAGTGACGTGTGGTATGACAGACCACTGCAATTTTTAAATTATGAATATTTTCAAACAATTATTTTAAAACATCTGTAAATCTTTTTACCTTCATTTTTTTGTCTATTGAGGATCTATATAATCTATATAGCATCTATATAATCTATATAGATAATCTATATAGCATCTTCAAATTTTATAAATTTATCCTGTATTTTTGTAAAATGGCATTTGAATTTAATGAGCGAGAGTATAATTGCTTAACTCTGTTATATATTCCAGAATTATAACAAACAGCATAGCAGAATGCACACTCAGAAAAAAACTTTAGATTTAGGAAAGGTAGATCTTTTAATGGTAATAATACGTTTGTAATCAGGTAAATCACTGAGAAACTCTCTCTCATTCATTAAATTAAATGAGAAAAGGAGTGAGACCCCATGCCACTAAATTGGAAAATTCCTAGTCGCTATGCTGGTGGATATGATTGCAAAAGAGGTTAAAAAGATAACCTATGCGATTGTACTAGATTAAAGATCTCCTTGTTTGTACCATTTGATAGTGACACAATGTGCATAATTTATTTATAGACTTTAGGAAAATACTTTCAGTAAGATAGAATGGTACTCAAGATGATGCTAATGATGCTCTCAAAAGAAAAATATCCTGCTCTTTTGGAAATGTCATGCTCCTAGCCCTCTAAATGTGAAGCATGTTAGAGATTTTGTTAGCAATTAAAATAAAACCATGGTATAATGCCTGTTTTTTGTGTTATTATGCCTGTACGCCTTGTAAGCTATACACAAGCTACGTATATTGGGAGAATGAATTTGAATCCGGAAATAGTGTGCACCCACTCCTCGCTTGTGCTATTCATTTGTGCCCTTCTTTGGGTAATTGGTCGCTTGTTTAGCTTTTGAGATACATGCATCAAAACAACTAATTTTTGAGCCAGAAGAAATGGAAAAGGGCCAGGAAAAAACCAGGAGTAAAATGTTGTACTGCAAGTGCCGTTACGTCCAAGTTCGTGAGAAACATTTTTCGACTATCTTTGTCAGCTAGTTTTATACCACAATAAATTGGATAGCCCTTCAGTTCGGACTTTTGCTAGTGATCGAAAAACCAGGGTGACTCCCGCCGGCCTCTGGTTATTGCCTGTACCCGTGTGATGTCAATGCCCATTTGTGCTCACTGTCCTCCTTCCTGGCGGTCGTCTAACACATGGACACACGCCGGACGTGTGTCAAGGGGAAATTCGAGAAATGCCAAAGCACGAAGGGAAGAAAATTCTCCGCTCTTCTCACACGTCTCCATTTTGATAATCATGCAGAAAGAATGGCCTGGTACAAATCTGACCCAGTTGTTCTGATTTATTACGCTATCTAATAAAGAACTCCTAATTCTGCTATTCATTGGGCCCCACAACGTGCATTGATGAAATGTTAATTGCCTTCTGGGGTCGTTGCCACTTCAAAATGTATGTCCCCAGCAAGCCAGGCAAGAACGGTTTGCAAATGACGTGTTTGACTGACGCTAAAAGCAGTTATCTGTATTATGCGTGTTTATTTTCAGGAAAAGACACTGATGGGTTAGGTTTGTTAGAGGAAGACCGAAAGTCGTCGAAGCCAACTCAATCTGTTTTTCGTGTCTCTGAGCCAATCATGGGGTCCCATGGAGACATCAAAGTGGATAATTGGTTCACTTCTATTGAGGGAGAAAAGTTGAAAGGGAAAGGACTGTCGTGCATTGACACAATTAGGAAAAATAAAATGGAAATACCTAGTTCAGGCCATCTAAATGGCGCAGAGTGGGCTCTTCACTGTACCGATTCTCGGCTAATCAGACTCTTGTTTCCCATGTTCCTAAGAGAAATAGGGCTGTTAGTTTGGATTCCTCAGTGCATCACAGGGAGAGTGAGGACAATGAGTCAGGGAAGCCAGAAATGATAGCATTCTATAACGTGACCATAGCTGCTTAGATAAGTATTGAAAAGTATTAAATGAAATATTTTCAATTGTGTATTATTATTGAAGATTACCACTTAAATATTTAAGACCTTATTTTCAACTTAAGAAAAATATTAATGATTTATGGCTCAAACAATTAATTGTGTTTTTTCTTTCAATTTTTTTACCCTGTTATAAATAATAATTTACCCTGAAAAAATTGTTAGTGTTGGTGATTTAGAATATTAAATATGAGTTGGAGACATAGTTCTGAGAGGCGTAAAATTTAAACTATACAATAAAAATATCGTAATAACATTTATTAGTATTTAATAAATTGTCGTCTCCCAGGCAGCCCTAGTCACTGGTTGTGTGACGTGAAATGCACGTCACTGGTTAAGAGTTTTAACTGCTGTTGAAACTAACTTATTTTAAATATGGAGTTGGATAAAACATATCCCATTCATAATTCGTGAACATTTTGGTTGAATTAATGATAGGTTTTGAGATAGGAGTCCATTTTGAATGCTCTGTATACTTTTTTTGTTTGATGGGCCCAATTCAAAATTCATCAAATCCAAATCCTAAATTCGAATCTCCTATTTCTATCGAATCTCAAATGCGAATCCTGCTTACTCTTAACATGTTCAATGCTAACATACAATGAATAACTTTATGAGGTGGCTATGTTAGGTTTTTGTGTAATTCGCATTCGTATGTTATCTTTTAATATTTATAACTAAAAACTTTGAAAAAAAATACAGAGAATTGTTATTTTATTGAGGACCGCTCGTGTGGTCCTCTGCCATTGGCTTTGAATTATGGTAATGCAAACCCATGCAACACTTTTTTGTGTAGGTATACGAAACGCAAATGGTGTTATTTTTTTTACTTTAGCCATGTCATGTCCTCGTGTAGATGTTTCCGACTTACATTTAAATGATGTAATTACTACTTGGACAATTAGTAGTGTATAATTCAAGAAAAGAATAACAAATTCTGAAATTTTTACTATGTAAAATTTTTATTTCCCATCTAAATACTATAAACAAAATAATAAAATGTAAAAAAATCATCATAAAATGCATGAATTGCATATATAACTTGCATAATATCATGCATTATAAATTGTGGAATACAATAAAACATTGTTCCAGACATAATCCAGGCTGCTCAGGGCATCCTGGCCCCGTCTACAAGCCATAATAGCTGTGAAGGTAAAGGACCGCCCGAGTGGCCATGTTCCACCACATCGGACACAAGAGGACCACCCGAGCGGTCGAAATGTGGTTCTGGAGGAGAATGACTAAAACAAGTTGGGTCATGAGGAAAACAAATGAGCAAGTCTTGGAAGAAGTAGGCGAAAAAAGAGCGCTTCTCCAAGCAATTCACTCCAGGAAAATCAAACTTGTTGGTCACTTAGTAAGACATAACGAGTTCATCAAGAACATAATTGAAGGAAAAGTGTTGGGGAAGAAAAGGAGAGGGCAACCTAAAATATCCTTACTTCTCAGGGTGATTTCAAACATGAACTGCAGCAACTCCTAGGGGGAAATGAACAAACAGCCTTAGAAAGAGACAATTGGCTCCAAAGACAGCGACAAGGCCTGGCCTTTTGAGTGACGACAACGACGACAACGATATTTAATCTCAAATTCATATCCATTTTTTGCATTTTCTTGTAAATTTATTGGCCCATGAGTTGTTCAAGATTTTCCCTTAATCTAAATTCTAATTATTTTGCTGTAAAAAATAATAAAACTGAACAGAAATTTGTTTCACAACAGTCTTCTACCTTCTCAGTTTGGAGTAAAGAAAGATAGTTAAGTGAACACATTGAATTTTTTAATGCAATTCTATTAGTGCATCCTTAGTTATTTTCCAATGAGGTTTGTCAAAACCTTTCCATGTACTTTTTTTGCTAGATTGCAGGCTTTTTTTTGTTTTTCTGAAAATGTCATTATGTGCATTACTGCAGTGTGTTAATGGCTATAGAGATGCAACCACAGGTTATTATAACAGAATGAAGCCCAAAATGGTGCAACAGAATTTCAATCCTTTATTTCCGTTAATTTAGATGTAATGTTTGTATTTCAACTACAGTGACCTTTTCATAATCAGGAGAGAACTACCTCTCTTTCTTTACAGCATTTGGTCTCTTGTAAATATATCTCTCCATCTTAACACATTTTTATTTCACTCATATTTACATTTAATTGGTGTTGTGAACCTTACAACTCCTAAATCAATGCTAAAAAAGGACCAGCTAAATTTTCCTTACATTAGCGGCGCTAAACCATGGCAAGATGGAGCAATTAAAACTGTTTCAAGAAAATTTCACGGCATAATGAAAGTGACGTCTGCAGCTAAAAATTTGCTTTTCAAAAACAGTAAGAAATAATGTCCATCTATTGGTTGAACGAATAACAAAAACTGCAGGCATAATGTTCTGCTGCATGCAAAAGTCGGCATACAAAATGCTCCAGAAGGTTGGGAAGGCAATGTCGTTCATGAGGCGTGCAGTGAGCTTTTAATTGAAACTTGACACGACCAATTACTATCAAAATCCCCACTGATATGAAAAATTTGTGATGTAATAAATGTCCACCCAAATAACCACCCTTAAGAATTGCAACAACATCGAAATGATAAATTCTGGTGTGAGATATTGAACGAAGTAGCGACAGAGTTTACTGCGACATAGCGCATATGCTAACCTCACAACCAGAGTCGAATCCAATCGAATCTCTTTTGGAAGGATTTACTCGAATTTCAAATCCATGGATTCGATGAGAATTGATAGAATCCTCAAATCCTGACCGCATCACTACTTTCATAACATCACAGAACACGATTCATCTTTGCTTGTATTCTTCTCTTTTATTCAGCTCTTAAATGTAAGAATATATTCTGGAACATCAGGAATGCTGTCACCTAATCCTGGTAACCTTCAGAGCTTAACTGTAAAATACACAACAGTTTACTCCGGGGTTATGGTATGGCACTGTCATCTATAATTTTGCAATCTCTAAACCTCCCCTATCCCCTGATAAAAGATTTCTACTCTTATTCTGAGATCATTAAACCTTTTCTAATCTTAATCATCCTCTTCCTCACCTGCATTTCAATGGTATTTCCCTGTGAAGCTTGGCCTCAAAGATTTAGGAGAAATTCAGCTGTTTTCAAACAACTACATAGCTGTCATTGTTGAACTTATTTACCCCAAAATACTGCCTAGTAATGTATCTCATGGAGCTGAGGAAGGTGGAGAATACATGTGCTGTGGAGAAGCTTTGTTAGTTCTTGTGTGTAAATAAAAAGCTTCTGTACAAGCCATCCAAAAGTATCTCCAAAAGTTAAACCCCTTCACAGAATGGAAACCACTATTGTATTCTCTGAGAGGAATGCAACCTTCTGATCATCTAAATATTCTAGATTGTTTTCTGTTGGGTTAATACACCTGTAAATCGATAAAGAGACATAATGAAAGAGACCTAATGTGGAAATGGAAGGTGAAGCACAGTCAGAGTACTGAGAGCAGCATAGAATCCATTCATGTACAACTTCCTGATGATTCTAGGCAGTGTAGGAACAGTGCAATCCCCTTATTCCCTAGAATTTGATGCAGCCGATGCAACTTGACTCCTATCACCTAAGTGATGCATCTGCGAATTGATAGTGCAAATATTTATAATAGTGATGGATCAGTTATGGAAAGACTTCTTGGAAAGGAGACTTATTTGGGGAAGTTTATGTTGTAGAATGATATATCTATATGTACGTATTAATTTTGTAGCGTGTCGGTCATTCTGTATCCATTTTGTTTCTTTCTCTGTCAATTTTTGAGCTAGAAGAGTGAAGTTTGGTGCGTTGAATGTAGAACCTCTGTCTTCATGATTTGGTCATAGTTTTGGATTTTCATAGCTTGGGCGTGTGGCAGGGGGTGTTAGGTCACCAGCCACGCTAAGGTGTAAGATATTTGGAGATGAAACAAGGGCAGAGGTTTCTGTTTTTGCATATTTTAATTAGTTCTACTAAAGGTAGAAGGCTATAGTTTTTGCCATTAGATGGATAAAAGATTGCAGTTTCTTATTTTTTTCATTCAATTTTCTTATACGAATAAAATTTCCCTAGAAATCGTGTTTTTCATGTCAAAATCATGAATTTTACTTCTGTCAACAATAGGATATTTCCTTGGTAACCGTGGAATTAGCATTAGTTTTAGAAGGGACATGGGACCTTTTCAATGGTGGCTGGGTTTTATATCTATGGATAGGTATTACAGTGGAAATCTAGGCCGTGTACTGAAATGTTGCTGATTATGATATTTTCAGGGATATTTTTGCGTAAAATTAGCAAAATTCATTCAAGTGGACTAATTTAAGTTGGACCCATGTAAAACAGGAGAATGGCAAAATTGAAATGTTATATTAATGCGGAAAGCCTCTGAAATAAAAATGGCCTGCAGTTTCGTTTCCATATGTTATGGCAAAAGAATGTCGAAACTCGGTAAACATAGTGTTATGCGGTTTTCATCTGCTGAATTATAAAATAAAACTAAAATTATAGCTGAGTAAAACAGGAGAATGCCACGATGTTATGTATTAATTTTGTAGTGTGTCAGTCATTCTGTATCCGTTTTGTTTCTTTCCCGGTCAACTTTTGAGCTAGAAGAGTGAGGTTTGGTGCGTTGAATGTGGAATCTCTGCATTCATGATTAGGTAGTAGTTTTGGATTTTTATAGCTTGGGTGTGTGGCAGGGGGTGTTAGGTCGCCAGCCTTGCAAAGGTGTAAATTATTTGGAGATGAAATGGATCATTTTTGGGTTTTGGTTGCAACAACCAGATGCTGGGAAACACAGTGACAAAGGAGAAAGGCCATATGGGAGAGTGGAAGAGTGTAAAGGTTAAAACAAAAGAAACCACAGTGCTCTCCTATTCAAATGGCTTTAAAAATAACAAAGGAGAATAGCTGATAGCTCTGGGATGGGTACACACCCCTGCTCACAGAGTCAGCAGACTAGCTGCGTGCTAGTATTTATCCTAATTGATGAATTAAACTGTGCTGAAGGTAGGCAGTGATAACAAATATTCTGCTTTTCTCTGTTTACATGTGTGTAGCTATAGCCTTTTCTCTACAGTTATTTTTTACATGATTGAGGTGAGAGGTAGAGAAATAATGGTCAAGAGGAAGGAATATTTTATTTTTCCCTAATTGAAATTTTTGTCCTTACCTGCTTCATGTACCTATTACCTTATGCACTTCAAAGATGTTAGTGGTAGGATCCATCAAATAATTATGTGATTTTTAGTAGTAATTATGTTTATTATTTTGTATTCCTAATATCATGCCTGCTTAGTGTTTCTACTTAATATTGCTCAGTCTGTTTGTATTTCATGATTTTCTTCCTGTTTTTCTGGGTGAATATAACCTAATCTTCTCTTCAAATATCCAGATTTGTTTCAGAAACTATTTAGGCAAGACCTTTTGGTGGCCAGCCTTTTCCGAAACTTCCTTTTAGCAGAGCGAATAATGAGGTCTTATGACTGCACACCAGTTTCATCTCCAAAGTTACCCCCAACTTATCAGGTGAGAGTATTGCTTTTTCCTGATCTTGGTATGAATGCTTGCTCTTTGGTCCCTTATGTATTTTAATTGGTCACTTACAAAAAATGGAATACAATGATTTAAGTCTGGTACTAATGGCAACCACTTGGAACTGTATTAAGCTTTGTTTGAATTTATGAATATACTGACAAATTGTTCTTTATTTCACACTGTTATGCATCTTAAATGGAAGCGAGTGATGGCTTAGCAGTAATGTACATGGTCTAATCGTTTAAAATTCAATTTCATTGTAGTAGCCACTCTTATTGATTTGCCAAACCTTTTTTCGAATGCTGCTTTTAAATTTATGACTTCAAATGCCCGACTGAATCCATAATGATTGCTGAAGGTCTCCCATTACTGTTGATGATTTTGCAATTCTATGCTTAGCAAGCAAACTTTGACCACAATCTTGAAAGAGTGCAGTGCATTACGGTGAATATGTACGATGATCATGCACAAACCTTACCGTGATGGAGCACAGTAGTACTAGAGAATCTAGAATGGGAGGAAAAGGACTGTCTTTGAAACAAGGCTCTCCAAGGTTTCAGTGTTTTGAGGTGGGGATAAATGCATTGAATAAAGCACTGGAGAGGATGTAGTGTGGAGGTAACATGTAATATTTTAATTATAGATTTATGAACCATAGCTAAGTTACTGGACACGTCCTTTATTATCAATTTTCCCCTCCTTGTCCACTGTCATCTCACTTATGTCACTGACTGCAGCACTACAGCCACTAACTTCTCTGTTAATTTAGCACAAAAAATGCACAACAAATAGAAATTACAAGCCTTGATTAAAACAAAAAAGGTAGTTAGCTAATATTAATTGATAAAAATCAGTGGAGAAAATAATGCCCTTATGATGGCAGTGAAATATTTTGGCATTAATTAATCATTTTCTCACAATAGTTATACATTTATTTGCCCTTATTAAGTGTAATTGTTCTGATGGGTCTGTCAAATTATCGTATGGATGCATTTTTAGGGACAAAATCTGGTTAAATTATGTCTAAATTTTTAAAAATGCTAGTATAATTGCAAAATTGAAACGTGTCAGTAAAAACTAATAATGAACATGAAAGAATGAAATTGCATGCGTAACGCTTTTCATGCTTGGGAAGAGGTGGACATGTCAGCTACAAATTATTTTTTGTGTTCATTCCATCAAAAAAATTAGGATATCAGGATAAATGTTATGACCGTGCTTGCTGGCTTTGACATAACATCTATTCAGAGGTGAATTGGAACTGTATAACTGAAGGATTCACTGAAAGTCTCAGCTGAGGTGCCCAACCACCTCAGGGATTCTTTCATGTCATTTAATACCATGCATGGGAAGTGTAATATCTATCATCTAATATCAATATAAAATGAGCTTTTTATCAATAACAATTTGTTTGTTGTTTGCCAATTTTTAGAATAATCCCATCCTTTAAACATGAAATGTCTACATGATACGTCAATGGAAATCTGCCCAGTCCATCATTTGTTGAATGAATGAGAGAAAATTTATGCTTGCCTGGATTTGGCTCATCTCAATTATTACTATTCACACTGGGTTATAAGGATACCTAGAGCTTACAATGTGGATTTATTTGGGTATTGAGTTTATATTTTCTTATTGTATGTAAAGCTTACTGTGAGACTTATGGTTGTCAAGGGAACCAAAAAAATCATCCGTACTCTACTTGTTTCCCCAAAACTCTCATGATCTGCTATCTCAGGGTTAAAGTCAGTATCCTGTCCTTGTTTTCAGGGCTGATTTTGTTTTCTGTCTTTATGCCCTAAATTGAAGTCTGAAAAATAATTTTCTTCTCTCTTGCAGCATGCCATGTGGCAGGCGTGGGATCTGGCCCTGGACCTCTGCCTTTCTCAACTACCTGGTATCTTAGAGAGGGATGAGCACTTTGTTCACTCTCCCTTCTTTGAGGAACAGCTGACTGCATTCCAAGTGTGGCTAACTCTCGGCTCTGAAAGGAGGAACCCTCCTGAGCAATTGCCAATTGTCTTACAGGTAGAGAACTGGCTAATACAGATGTGTGGTCCATTTATAATTCATGAACACCTTATGAAAATATAATATTGATGTATTGCAATTCATACCTTCTGAAGAACTGACGTCAGAGGAGGACATGGACAGCAAATACATTTGCCAGCAAAAATGGGACTTGAAAATGAACAGCTACTGAGGCATAAGGAAGTTAGCAAGGCATAGGATAGAATGGTCTGCTGCAGTTGACAAATTTTAGGATTGAGTGATTGCACAGGCCTGCAGATTTTATTGGTAGCAGATATAGTAGATCTCTTGACTACAGTAGTTATGTTGACTGTTAGATAAGAGCTTAATAGTCTCTAGAAAAGAAATTGCACCTTTGTAATAGATCTTTTAAAGCAGTTTAGGGAATTAATGTTGAATGCTGATTGGGCGATAAGAATTAATATTTTGAGGGCTTCTTTTTTTCCTCTGAATAGGAATTACTTTAGTAATATTTTAGGGACTTAGGAAAATTCCCAGACTTAGAGAATCATTAATCAATTAGAGAAGAGGGACTTTGAATGCATCTGTGCAATTGTTTAGAATCCAATTGGGAATTTCATCAAGGCCAGAGCTGTTTGTAGAACCCAAGTTTTGAAGCCAATTTTTAAGTTCAGGTTCAGTACAAGGAGTTGAAAAGAGTAGTGTTTGTGCAGGAGGGAATCCAGAGTAATCATAATTATGAGACAGCTTGGGTATTACTTGGTCAGATAACAGACAGTTGTTTGAATAAAATTAGGGTCAGTTATCGATGCATGATTGTCAAATTTCACATGAGCACTCTTTCCCTTCCTCTGTTATTGTAAATATGGAGTTATTATTCTTGTGCATCTTCTGAAGAAGCATATTTTATGAAATGTTTAAATTTTGATATGATGTGATGAATTGAAACAAATGCCATTATAATCCTTGTTAATAATCAATTTCTTTCTTCTAGGTTCTTCTGAGTCAAGTGCACAGGTTAAGAGCCCTGGAATTACTAGGTCGTTTCCTAGATCTAGGCCCATGGGCTGTTAACTTGGCTCTCTCTGTTGGAATATTCCCATACGTCCTGAAGCTTTTGCAGAGTTCTGCTAGGGAACTGCGTCCTCTTCTTGTTTTCATATGGGCTAAGATACTTGCAGTTGACAGTGTAAGTTCAAATTTTAAACTCATTAAATTCTCTTTTGTTTCTCAAATTTGTGGCTAATTTACTAGCAGCAATGTTTTTGTGTGTATTTTTTGATGGGAGTCTATTTAACAGATTGTTTTCTTTGGAAGTGTTTGGTTATGGAGTGCAAAAAGGGCATATTACCCATCTTTGGAAATAGTGTCGATTATTGATTCTTGTTTTTCTGTAAGACTTCATCTTCTCTCTTCTACTTCTTTTAAAACCTATGAACCCTAATTTTATATGGCGACCAAAGGGGTGGAAGTGGGATATGAATTTTGGCTTCTAGTTTTTTACCAAGTCACAATAATGCATTAAATAATGCTAAAGGTGTGCTTCTAGATGAGGGGAATTCACTTGCTGACTCCAAGGGATTTGGATTCGATCCTGGCTTGCCTCACGCACCTTTTTAAGTTGCTTTTCCCTCTCTTTCTCTTACACCCTTAAATCTTCAATCTGAAACTGGTTGCAAACTTTTATTATTATTTATTCTTATTTTTTAGTATTATATTTATATTTTATATTATTATTGTATTGCCATCCAGTTCTGAGCTATGCTTAAAGTTTCAAGTCTCTTGCTCATCGGGAAGTTAGTCTATAATCAATTGCAAAATTTGTACTGAACTGACAAACAAACAAACTGAAAGGCAAGAAGGCGAGTTAATATAAACATGGTAAAATACTCAAAAATGAGAGTATTGGGAATGTATTTCTATTGCATGGCAGCCTGAATGTATTTATGTCATAAGAAAATGATAAATATATTGTGGACTGGATAATTTGCTATTTCCATTTTCCTTGAAAGGTCTCTGAGCATGTCTGCTGCTGTTATGGGGTACTACACTCAGCAGACTGGTGGTGTTTTGAAAGCAAAGCAACTCAGGAAGTCAAGTCACTAAATAATATGACTTTTTTGGCTACAATATTTCAGCTTACAGTTGGTCTAAAATTATTCATTTATCCTTAATTAGTTGATAACTGTGGGGAGCATTGGTGGAAAAGTAGGTTAAATTCATGCATTAATGTACTTTTTTGTAAGTTAGTCATCCTATACCCAGTACGCTTCATACATCTGTCTTGGAATACTGATGCATTCCAATAGTCTGATAAAATAGTAAATTACCCAGAGGTGAACCCATGAGTATAATTCTCTTGCGGTGACTCTAGTGCTGAACAACATTCAAAGAAACCATCATAATTTTCAATGTCTTATTTGTCTTTTTCATGCTCACTGCTGTATTTATATGGCTCTAATCCTCGTGATGCCTTCTTTGTTTCAGACGTGTCAAGCTGACCTAGTGAGAGAAAATGGCCACAAGTACTTTCTGTCTGTACTTCAAGATCCCACCATTTTGGTAAGTCAAAGTGTTGAGTAGTGCAAGTGTGTGCAACCAACTTAACCAAAAGAGATTGTCCTCCCCAAAAGTATCCTATTCATTCCTTGTGCCCACTGTTAATAGGTTTTAGGGCAATTTTTTCTTACTCTGTTGATCCCTCTGATTTTGGAACAGAATGTCAATGGTAAATTGCAGTAAAACTTATACTTTCCAAACCCCCGCTAAACAAATGACTGCGATGAAGGAACAAATGCCAGTGGTCTACACTATAAAAGCATTAGTAAATACCTCTGATAAGTGAGCTCCTGCTTTACGAAAACTCCCAATTAATGTAATTAAAGATTGGCCCTGTCTCATAATATTTACCTCTTCATTATGTATTTTGCTGAATAAATTGTTAATATTTTATATTTGGTGGGATTTTTGTGGTTTGAAAAGCAAAAAGGGCCAATAAGAGACTGTATGAACTAGCCAATCAGAAAGCACCTTCCTGCTCATCGCATTTCTGATAACTTGCATCTGTGACTGTGGTATGGTTAGAGAGCCGCCCACAGGAATGTGTAAAAAGAGACGTTTCAGGCGAAATTGTGGAAAATTGCCAACTTACAGCAATTGTATATTGTGGAAAAGTGCCTACCTTCATTAACAGGAATGTGCATCGGTAATTGCTGATCAACTTCATTTATCTTCGGTTGGATGTCATTGCAGCTGATATTTTCATGCATTTGAGGGCCACCATCTGTGGATTGTATCCACCAAAATTGCCATGTGAATTAGGAAACCTGGATAGCGTAGTGGTCTGCACATTAATCTGGCAAACCAAAGATCTGTAGTTCGGATCCCGGTCCAGGCCAAATATTTCTCATGGAAATTTCATCAGAAAAATCACCTGCTATGTTTGAATATTTTCAACCAGAATTCTCATTGAAATTTTTGAGTGGAATCTTAATTCAGGGTAACCTCATGATAATGAATATTTTTAGTGGAATCTTAAGTCAGGGTAACCTCTTAATAATGAATCAGGGGTTCGAAATATTGCCAGTTCATCAATCATGAGTTCATTCCTCAGAGGTGATTTGCATATTGCATCACTCCAAGGGCTTATTAAATATCCCGCTGTGCCATAAATTTCAGGAAAAGTGGTTTGAAAAACTCTATTAAGGTAAAATTTCCACAGAGGACTGCAACGTTTATCCATACCCCTCTCTGAGAGAGAAATTTGAGAAATTGAAGCCTAGTTTAAGATTGGCATCAATGTTAACTTCAACTTCAAAGTCAAGAAGAATATACAGGTTGCAATGGACACGTTTGTGGTTGCATGATTTTTCAGTGGTGAGATAGCCGGGAAGTCCACTCGGCATTACTATTCAAACATTTTTGGTGAATTCATTAGCCTATAGCAAAGCTACTCCATATTTGGTAGACATGACACTTTTTATAATTTTTCTAAACTGGAGAAGATAATACTTAAGAAAGGAAAATCTTTTATTCATAAATGTAGTTTGTACAGAGTGGCAACCATCAACGATGTGTACTCTGTCTTCAACTTAGCTTCACTACAAGCACAGACTGAATTGTTTTGGCACATTGATGAGATTCTCTTGTAATAGTACTATCATGGAATTAAGTAAGCAATGATTCATTCATGAACAAACACTACTCTAAAAAACAAGTGTTTACCAATTGGACTGGAATGTCCTTGTGGTTCTTTTGGTGCATGCGAAAATTCAATGTAATCAGTTTGTTGTCTTGCCGAACTCTGTTTGTTATCACACCGACCCTTCCTGTCTGTGGTCTCATCACACATAATTGCGACTGGTTGGCCTTTAACTGATGCTTTTATCTGGTCCTCCCTTTTCTCTGCAACTCGTGGAACATATGTTGCTCTGCAGGTATCAGCTGTGGGAATGTATCCAGCTCCTGTAATTATTCAGAAATTCACAACTCTATGTATTCAATGTTGTCAGAGGCAAAACAGTAGAATAAAGCTGTCATTTCTAGAAACATGAGTCTAGTGATATGTATTTCTGTTACCTATCTACAGGAAAAAGGTACTAGCTGCACAATCTCTCAAAAGGTGAAGAGTGCATAACTTGCACAGAACACACATTTGGGTTAGTGTTAAATGCAGGTTGAAACTTCTAAGGTCCGCAGTTACTGCAGCAACTGGACATGTGCTTTAAGAACTTGAATTTCTGTTAAATTCCTTACTGTATGGTCGAATTAACAAAACTTACCTGGTATGTATTTATTCATCCATGCTCTAAATTTTGGATCATCTAACTTTTTCAAAGGTATGTTAGCTTTCATTAGACCACCAACTGCGTCACATATCAATTCTTATTTTTCTTGCTTGACTATATTTGCATTGTTGATCGAGTCAGGCATAAGCAACTGTCGCTTAATGTTATTCCTCCTTCCTTCAATGATTTTCGATTTTTGGACATTATTGATGTGCTTGCTGCTGTCCCTAATTTTTCATAATCGAATCTTTTCTGCTCTAGTCAATTCGAATGTTGCAAAACTAATACACCATGATTTTGCTTCTAACATCAAATATATACAAACAATCTCCTTCAAATTCCTTTTGGCGATCATATATACTAAAAACGTTGGGCATTTTGGTCTACAGTGATACTGCTTGTGGCAAAGAATGCCCCTGATTGAACCATCAACATGTGGTGACACTAGTTCCTTCACGGATGTACTGAGAATTGGAAACATTTGCATGTCCAGACTCGCCCGTCGACCTCACTGCACCAGTGACGATGCAGCCGGCAAGTTATCACCAGCCCCGGCACCGCATCAGTTGGTGGCATGAATGCCGCCATGCCAGAGTCAGATCATAAGCCGGCAACATTTACCCATCATTAGTGCATGAATTCCGTAGTTTATCTTTGCTTGGTAGTTTTTATATACAGGAAGAGTAATTGTGACCCATCAGTGACAGGTTAGGTGGAGCCCTGCTTAAATTACATTTACTAAGTCCAATTAACAATTTCACTTTCCTCTTCGTCCATTGGTGAAGACATGTAAGACTCGCCAGTCTATTTATCTTAGTTATTATTCCTTTTGCATCAGTGGCTTTAGATGGTGCCATGTATAAATCGAAAGCACCCTTAGTTTCCACCAAAAGATTGCGGTCTCGGGAGACTAACACAGGTATCAGATCGCGCATCATCTAGTCAATAATGGCAGCCCTTTCACTTTAAGCAAAAATTGGTTTTCATTCAATTGGTTGCGATTTCAACATAGGCGAAGAATAGGGAATTTGTTCATTCAATTTTTCTGATTATCAAGAGTGAAATGCTATGGATATGGACATTGTAACATGTAGAATGGCAGATAGCTGATAGATGATATTGGTATTATGGTGCACACAACATCAGCAGGCAGACCGTGATGGTGTTAGAGATTCTTTGGTGCACGACTCAGTCACGTAATAACAATTGTATTTATTTCATTCCATGCGGCAGGTATCAAACATTTTGAACCCTGGAAGTCGCCAATGAATAAGACGAATTTTATTATGCATGTGTTAGGACGACGAGTAACGAGGAGCATGGCAGCACTGTCCACTAAGCGACACGGCGGAGGGGAAGGGAAGCTACGGAACGGTGGGAGGGAAAAGACAGGGGGCAGTGTGTGATAAGCGAGCGGAGTGCATGGTTGTAGACGAAGACAGAGTAATAAAGGAGTGATTTTGAAAGAGAGTTTTGTGGCGTGTTTGTTACCCCGGCATCCTTACACATGTTTATGCAAGTCAAAATAAAACCTAAAAATTTTTCATGTATTTTTCGCAAAATATCATACGGAAGGTTGAAAATAACTTTGCGAAATTCCAAGGTCCCTAACTTTTAGTCATGCATGAATACTATTTAATTGAATGGCAAATTAAAGTTTGTAAAGTATGTTTTACTTAAGAAATCATAGGTTCCACAGTTAAAAACCTCCCACACTGCTGCCCCAAATGATGCATTTGATATTTTTCCATGGGTTTGTTGCAATTTCAGCTCTGACACGTAATTTGAATCAAGTTTGGTGTTGGGCACACCTAGAAGGACTTTTCATGATCATTTTTTTGTATTGATTTGAGTGTTGACCTGACCTCTCCCTTGTCTCTTACGAAACAGGGAGAACACCGCACTCTGGCAGCATTTGTGCTGGCCAGTATGGTCCACGGCTATCCTGCTGGACAGGAAGCAGCACTTCAAGGGAGTTTGGTGTCAATATGCTTGGAACAGTTGCAGGACAACAATGCATTACTGCGCCAGTGGTTGGCTGTGTGCCTCGGCCGACTCTGGGCAAACTATGATGCTGCCAAATGGTGTGGAGTTCGTGACATTGCTCATGAAAAACTGTATACCCTGTTAACAGACCCAGTCCCAGAGGTAGGATGTGTTGAACATTTTATTGCCCATTTTATTTGTTTATTTCTCTCCTCCTCAATAAATTATCTTTGAACTTTTTCTATATTTTCAAAATGTTACATTAAAATTTTGGTAGTAGTAGTATTTGATAGTCTCATGGAGGAAGATTAATCCTCCTTGGATGTCATTCCTGTAATATTTCATTTTTCAATTGTTTTGAAGTATTTCTGATACTTGGCCTCAATTTATAATTTATTAGTTGGCTTGCCTTGGTATGGTGCTGTTTTTCATGCTTTTCTGAAGAAATATTGCTGCACTTGTTGTTCAAGAGGGGAACTCTATAATCTTGCTGTTTAGTAATGATATCCTGTATGACTTTTGCATCCAGCTCATGAAAAACAGGCATAGGGATATCTCCTCCCCCAATGAAGTGCCATAGACTCTAAGTACTCTAAGTGACTCTGTACAGAAAAGGATTGGGCTGCCTACAGTTCCCATTTTCCTTTGTATTTCATCATGTTTTTTATTATGTTCTTCCTGTCTGTGGAAGAATTCATTCATATCCATAATTTTTGGTCTGAAAACTTAAAACCTCTATATCATAGGTTTGATCATGAAGCCGCTTTTTGCATTTTCTGCTGTTGCCAGGAAAGTAACATTCCATCCTTGTATCTCAAAGGTTGTGAGTTGGAATTCATCCTTGAGCATGGCTATTGCGTTTCTTTCAAATCAAGCCTCTGGTTAGGCAGTGTGAAATAACTTTAGTTGTCAGTTGAGTTGGTTACTAGTAACTGCAATCTACATCTTGAAAACCTGCCTGACAAAATTTGAAAAACTACAAGAAATGAAGATAGCTAATGCTATCTTTTTTGTCGTACAATAATGTTGTTAATCTGATTGGGTAATTAAAAGTAGGCTGCATGCATCTCTGCCAAACAAAGTGTTTCTCGTGTGGGAGTTACCTTAGTCCCTGCAAAACATGTTTTTAAATATCATTTATTGATGTACAAAGGTCATAATTCCCTTACTATTTATTTGTTATCAATAGTTATATGGATTTTCAATTATTACCTAGTGTCTAATGTTTTCTTGATTTACAAGCTCCTTTGAAGATTTTGTATTATAATTTAATTTTTTTTACCCACCTCACTAATGTTATTTTATACCTGTCCATGAGCAAGTTAAATGAAATCAATGAATTGGAGACTGTGCCTGAATGTGGGTTAGGTGTGCGTCTATTCTAATTTGGACTTATGCAGAGCCAGGCTATGTGCTTGATTCTGAGAATGGTGAGATTAAATTATTCTTAGATATCTTTAGAAGCTTTTTCTCGAAGGTGCTTACGTCTCAAAGAATTATTTTAATTTTTTGGACTTACCTCAAGACTAGGTTGCCGAACCCCTGAAATTTGGCTGTCTGCATGTGTCCCTGAAACCATCAGTCTCCTATGTGTTAATGACATGTGTTATGTGTTTCTGGATGTGGAACATTTTGCACATAATATATGGCAGGTTGCAAGGCCGTTTTGGAATGTTTTTGTTTGTAAATAGAAGATTTTATGTGTATGATTATGAAGAGTGTAGGTCTTGTACTTTCTGTTTATCGCATGGATCTTAGTTTGATATGAACTATTGAGCTTCTTCTGATTGTGGTAATGATAAAAACCTCTTGGTTTTATTTCTCGTGTTATATAATTAATTATTCTATGTGATAATTGTAGTACTTTTAATAAAAATGTAATTATTGTCTCTAAAGGTTCGGGCAGCTGCTGTCTATGCTCTTGGTACCTTCATCAGTAGTGTGACGGAACGCAGCGAGCATGCTAACAACATTGACCACAGCATAGCTATGACCCTCATCAACACAGTTTCCCAAGACATGAGTCCACTAGTACGGAAGGTGAGCTTCTTTTTGAAATGATTTGAATAAATTAGTGTGCTATTCATCTATTTTCTTCATCTTGGTTTTTTCTTGAAAATTGTTGAAGAATTGAAATGATTGGAGTGGAATTAATTATAACATGCTAAATATAGCTGTAGTTTTCTAATTAATCCATGAGTCAATTATGAACTCTTAAACCTTGTTTAGCCTGGGGATGCATTCCCAGGTATACTTTAGTTAAAGTGATTTTGCCTTTAAGTTCATTTATATTTCCTTCTGAATGGTTGCCATCTTTATTTCCTAGTAGTTAGGAAGAAGAAAGCATTTGTATTTAAGAATTCTCTTGAATTGAGCATAATGCAATGAGTATGTATATTATGATATTTATTCATCTGTTGCCTAAAAATTAGAGATGGGACGAATAGTGATTTCCTCAAAATCGAGTATCGAATTCGACTATAATCACAAATTTCAAATACAGTAGACCCTCGCTTTACAATATTAATCCATTCGGGAGGATTGATCGTGAAGCGAATTCCATCATATATTGAATCAGCATTATTTCCGGACGAGGAATCTGTTTAAAGAGCATCAGTGCCAATCCATTCAGTGTACGCGTCAGAGCCAATGCGTACGAAATATCCTGGTTTAAAATTATTTAAAATATTATTAAACTATATTTAAAATTAAAAGTAACATTTAAAATTAACAGTAAATATGCATTAATTATGCATTAATTGTCGCATTGAATTTCCCTCCATGAATGCTATTGCAAGACCTGCGATGACGGGGGCGAGGATGGCAGAGGACCCACCTATGACTCAATTTCAGCGACTTCATATTTTATCACATTTAGAAGCAATGGGAAGATAACGTGGATTAGAAAGTACCTAACTTTGGCATTGAGGCAACTTTATTTTGGTCCCACGCAATCATCCGTGCATCGCAATTACTTCAGTGGAAACATTTCCATAGATAATTTACGTGCGGAGTGCTTTCGTCAATGTTAAGTCTTCTGCTTCTGATCTCCCTTCTCCTTGTGTCAAGCCAGCAGCATTCTACATTACATAATACCCCTCAAGCCACCACTTGGGCGTGTGGCAGTGGGTGTTAGGTCACCAGCCATATAAAGGTGTACGTTTTTTGGAGATGAAATGGTGACATGTATTATAGGAGTGTATTTAGTGGAGCTCAATTTTTTTTGTGATCACCTATTTTTCGCGGAAAGAACGAGTTTTTGTACCTATCTGTTTGGCAGAGTATCTCTCTTATTTTGTCGCATCTGTCAGACCTAGAAATTTAGTGAGGAGTCATGATAATATTCTCTATGTCGCTCTGAAAAACATCAGTTCTGAATTTATCAAGCAAGTTAAGCCTAGCATGTAGCCTCCGAGTCTCTCGGGGCTCCCACCTTAATGTCTCTAAAAGTTGTGAAACACTATATGTACGCTCGTATCAGTTTTTAATGAAGTGCGCTGCTTTCCTTTGATGATAATATTGATAATTCAAAACCTATGAGTCATATTTAAATGAGTGTGGAAAATTCCTTACAATTAGTGATTTATTCTTCAACTGTCACGAATCTCACTGCTTATTCAAGAATGTGGCAAAATTCATCTGCATGAGACTCATTCTGCTAGAAAGAGACTGATGTAATCCAATGGTATCATTTCCTCTTATCTCTGTCTTCGCCTCATCTACCCTTGACCAGATTACCTTTGATCCAGGTGGCCTCCAATAGTGAGAGAAGGGTGTGGGCCTTTGCACCAGGAGGAGTTGCACAAAATTTCAGTCAGAGCATCACGATACATATTGAAATAAGTATTCGGATTGGTTTTGAAAGTAAATGACTCATTCCTAGTTATAAAATAGAGTAACCCTGAGCCCTTCTCGTCTCTCTAACTATAGAGAGTAATTTTTCCAGTTTTCTTTCTGTGACACCAGCGACATTTTGATGTAAAGAAACATAACTAGGACTACGTTTTACAGCTGTCATTCATTCACTCCACGATTTCTGCCTACAGTCACAAAGGATGATCTTCTATATGGTGAACAAGGTGAAATTGGCATGCTAAGTGTGATGTACCGTGCAAAACTGTACCCAACTGTGTCTTTAGTATAATTGTGTTTGCTACTGGTGCTGTTTTGATCCATTTCTGCATTACGTTTCCCATTCCCGATCAACTTACCATGATTTCCTAATATTTATAAGAGCAATGATTCAGCACTACCTACTAATAGTTAAATTTTTCTCATTCACTATTACCTTCCAGTATATCAACCACTTCCATGTGGCACCTTAGACCATTATATACATTTATGTTCGATACCATTTGACCAGGATATGCCATATTTTTCCAGTGATAGTTCAATGAGAATTTTCCTCTAAATATCACCAGATATCTTGCAGTGCGTGGAAAATTTGGAATTCAAATAAATCTGATACTAGTTGACAACTTTTCCTGGGTAAACTTTGAAATTTCATGAGCGTTTCGACGCATTTACGAAAACATTGCACCAATGTCCATTGGTTCAGTTTTGTTCAAACTTGATGTAAAGATTCAAGGCATTAGTATTGCAAAATAGCTGTATGGATATATCTAGAGTGTGTTAAAACAAGCGATTTTTCAAATTTTCCTTCTACTATATATTTTATGTGAAAAACTTGACATATTTAATGATAATTTTACTTAACTAACCTAGTGATGTAGTGAGGCGTCATGATAATTTTCTCTATGTCGCTCTGAAAAACATCAGTTCTGAATTTGTCAAGCAACCTAAGCCTAGCGTGTAGCCTCTGAGTCTCTAGGGGCTCCCACCTTAATCCCTCTAACAGTTGTGTATCACTATATGTTTGTTCGTAGCAGTTTCTAACGATGCCTGCTGCTTTTCTTAATATTTTATTAGTTTTTTTGGTTAAATTTTAATGGCCAGGGTCCCAAATGCTCACGGTGTATTCAAGATGTGGCCTAACCAGAGCGAAGTAGCATTTCTCTTTGACTTTTTCATCCGAGGACCTTCCTATTATACGCTTAACAAAACCTAGAAATATGGCCTTATTCCCATCAAATAATGGTTTGCATGCCTACAAGTGCCTGGGAATAGAAATGATCTTTGTGTAGCATCAGCTAATACGACAATGATATCTAGAGGACCAGAGGGTTCATTGTGCATTAAATTGTACAATAAGTTACCGATAAGTTTAAATTAACCGCTCACACTTTTTGAAAGAAATTTTTGAAGTAGACAAATAAAATTTTCTTTACCCTGTCAATGACTATATCAATTCAGAGTAATACTTAGTTGTACATGTGTCCTTAAATGGGTTTGTGCAATTATTTTATTATTTTTTGATTAGTAATTATATTAAGCAACTATATTTCAGGAGGTTGCATTACACAGTTGCATAATTTATGGTACTTTGTAAATTGTCTATTGGGGAAAATGAATTATTAGAATTATCTTAAATCTAAATATTGTTTGCCTCATTGGATGCCACTACTCTTGCTCTGCCTTTTTATCTTTTCCCCAGGAACTGGTAGTTTCATTGCAGTGGATGGTGATAATGTTCGAGAATGCATTTGTGGGCGTGGCCCTGCAGCAACAGCAGGACGAGGGGAAGACTGTGAGGGATGGCACACTCAGCCCACAGTTTGCCCTTGTTCCAGGTAGGCTCATGGTGGGTGGGATGATCTGGGGAAAAGGACATTTGCGTTTGGTGACTGTGCAATGGGCAAACTACATCATAGTTTCTCACTTAATTTCAACAACTCTGAGAAGACTCTACAATGATACACATGTAAAATACTCTTGCCATGGAAATACAGTAGCAACTCGATAATACAAAGCACGAAAATGTGAAGAAATATGAAGCAAAACTGTTGGTTCTGACGAAAAGCCTATGGTAAAGACATGGTGCTATTCCAAAATATGAAGTTTCGAAAATATGAAATTTTTGAAAATACGAATCTTGGACCCAGTCCCCACTGAGAAACTGAGTTTGTTTTTACAAACCTTGGGGGGAAATTGCGTCAGAAAAGCTCTCTATTTGCCGATGTAGACACCTAAAAAATCAGCGTTGCTGAATATAATATATCAATTGTTTAACCCTTCAACGTCGAGCGACGTAGTGAGTACGTCGCGCCTGGACTTCACATGCCGTCGAGCGACGTAGCCAGTACGTCGCGGTGACCATCTGCATATTTTAATTTTTTAATCGATTATATTTTTTCACGATCCTTGCGTGTATGGTATTATCTGAAAGCAGAATAATGTGGCTTTTAAGCAATCATAGCTGTTTTAAAATAATAAATTATCATATTTTATTGAGAGTGTTTTAATCATATGAAATTTTCGAAAACTTCTTTCACACTCTCTGAACGCTTGCTGCTCAACACTTATTCCAAAAAAATGATTTTATGCGACTTTCTTCTCACGTAGTGTTGGTGTCGCAGTGCCACAGCTTTTAGAGGACCACACTAGCTTAGGATGTCTTTCAACGGTTTGTTTCTCTCTCCCATATCTCCTCTTGACCCTCCAAATGCGTCGTAGAAAGAGGGGCCAGTCGCCGTCCCCTCTAAATGCCGGCCCTTCTTATCTCAGGCCTTCGTCTGCTTTTTATCTCTCACCATCATAAACAATGAAGAGGGTCTTTAGGTCTGCATCTTGTTTGGTTTGTGTACAATATGTCTTTCATTATGAAGTTGCTTGCGTGGCCGAGAAGGTTGACCATGGCCGAGTCGGAGTTCACGGCTTAGGGTAAGAATTCTTTTCGAAACGCCAAATGCTTTAGTCTGAATGAAACCTTTCTCGAGTGTGGTATCTCTTGCAGAAGTCTTTCTTTTCTGTGACTGCATCAACTTATTGAACCTTGGAAATATCTCATATTTTACATAATGGCATCTACAAGCAGAAAAAGGCTTTCGGTACCTGAAGAAGAAATAGAAGAGGAACTCCTACTGGAAAAAGATTCAGAAGAGAGTGGGAGCTCAGAAAGTGATAGTGACGAGGTGATTGAAGATCGTTCCGAATTGGACTTGATAAAGGAATATAGTGACTATTCAGAGGAGGAACCAGAGGAAAGCTTTTTCTGGGAGGACATGAAAAATTACGAAGGAGAAAGGGAAAAGTTCGTGGGTGGCTGTGGACCGCAAGGGAAAGCTTCATTGGTGACTGATATTTTAGATGCGTTTGAACTTTTTTTTGATGAGGAATTTGTAGGTACAATTGTAAAGGAAACTAATCGTTACGCCGATCAGTACATGACCTTGGGTGGGCCGTCCTTTTCCAAAAAATCCAGAATTTTCTCTTGGAAAATAGTGTCGGTCGATGAAATTTATACAGTTTTGGGATTATTCATGTTGATGGAAATAATACAGAAGCCATCACTTTGTTCATATTTTTCCACCAAAAGAGTTCTATCCACACCTGGGTTTGGAGACGTAATTACCAGAGATCGTTTTGAACTCATATGTAAATTTTTACACTTCACGAACAACGAAGACACTCTTAGTTGTCGCGGACCACCGAAGTTGAAAAAAGTATTTCCAGTCATTTCACATCTCAATAAAACATTCAAGGAATATTATCTTCCTAATAGAAATATCTCAGTTGATGAGTCCTTGACTTTATGGAAAGGTCGCTTGTCCTTCAAACAATACTTGCCGTTGAAATCATCAAAGTTTGGTATAAAGACTTTTGAGCTCTGTGATGCAACTAACGGTTATTTCTGGTCTTTCCTAATCTACACCGGGAGAGATACAATCTTTAGATCACCAATTTGCACAGAAAACTCAAGTGAAACAACTGCAATCGTTTTGAATCTTGTGTTTCCTTTACTGAATCAAGGCAGAACACTTTGGATGGACAATTTTTACAACTCACCGGATTTAGCAAAACTATTGAAAGTTTATTACGGTACTGACTGTGTTGGAACTTTGAGGATCAATAGAAAAAATGTCCCTCAGAAGGTGAAAGATAGACAATTGAAAAAAGGAGAGGTAGCCGGTCAACACTGCGGCCCAGTTTCAGTTGTAAAGTGGAAAGATAAGAAAGTAGTCACCATGATTTCTACATTCCATGGCGTAGAAACAAATACTATAGTGAAAAGAGGGAACGAACTCATGAAACCAATGAGTATCATTGATTATAATAAATATATGGGTGGGGTGGATCTAAAAGATCAGTTACTTCAAACCTACTTGATTGAGAGAAAGCGTCTCAACAAGTGGTACATGAAGCTATTTAGAAGACTCCTGGATTCGGCAGTACTAAATGCTCTAATAATATACTGGGAAAACAAAAATAAAAACATTGACCATTTCACCTTTCGTGTCCAGCTAGTAGAGAAACTGTTTCAGAAATATGCCAAAAAGGACACCCGAGTGCCCGGCCGACATTCCGCCGATAGTTTATTGCCTCGCTTGACAGAAAGACATTTCATCAGAAGGATCCCTCCCTCAGGAAAGAAACAACATCCGCAAAGGAGGTGTGTCGTCTGCGCAAAACATTCCAGGAGAAGAGATACTGTGTACTGGTGTAAAAACTGTGACGTGGGACTTTGCTTTGACTGTTTTGAGATCTACCACACCAAGCAGAATTATTGAGGTAGGCCATTTTTATAACTGGTATTATCATCGCCGAATGTGTAATGCGTGCATCCCGCTTTGCCGAGGCGAGGCAGCCTTTCGTGCATGTGCAACAATAATATATTTATCGCCTAAAACTTAATATTAAATAGCGTTTTTTTTTTAAAGTAATACCAATAAGAAAATAATACGCAAGAGTTTCTTTGCATTAAAAATGAAGGAAATCCGATTTTTGGCAGCGGTAAAAGATTTAAAAAATATTTCACCAAAGAAAATATCATGAAAAGTATAAGGAAGCACAACTTATACCACAAAATATTATAGATAAGATATTCTTTTATACGCATAAAAAATTTGAAATTAATTCAATGAATAGCTTTAAAGTTATAAATTTTTCACCAGCCATTTGCGAAAACCGGCCATCCCATTTAAATCTCCTCCGACCTACGAGATGGGATTCCTTTAAATCTCCTCCGCGCTTGAAGGGTTAAAATGCGTGAATTTTAGTATGTTTATTTCCCATTAGTGCCTGATCCACACAGTTAATTACCAAGTTTTTGCGAGTGTCGGGGAAAATGGTAGCTTGAGGCAATTTTTCCCTTACTTTATTTTTGTTTTAACTGTTAGCTGGATTTCCATGATGTAAACAATTCTGTTTTGGTTATAACTTATGTGTGGCGCCGCGTACCAACTCACTGCCATGCACTGTTAGTGGAAATTTTAATTTATTGAGCGCTTGAACGGAAAATGACGCAATTAAATGATGGAAAATGGGACTAGGATACCTGTCGCTGTCACTATACCTAAATCAATGGCTTCACTATAAAAAAACCCATGTTTACTCCCGCCATTGTCCACATTTCATGAGACAATAGGAAAAAAAGTTTCCAAGAATTTACGAGGGTATACCCTTGAAAGGGTGAAATAATCATGGTAGGTAGAATTAGTAGGAAATTTAGAAAGGTTTGCTTTAATGAAGCAGGCACATGTAAGGATATAGATAGAAGGAAGTGTGAGGATCTTAGATTTAGCAAAAAAGGTTTGCCTGGGCTGTGAATAGGGACTTGATACATAGCCTTGATAGCTTGTTTTTGAGCCGAGAAAACTCTTTTTGTTTGTAATAGTAAAGAGTACATACTGAGAAGAGCTTATGAAACCTGAAACGCAATTATGATGTGAAGGTTTTCCCATGTTTTACATATAGGAATCAGTTGAAGTTAGATTACCAGTGATATTTGACATTTAATGCTGACTAATGGAAGTAACTTTGTTAAACAGGCAAAATATGGATTTCTGAATAATTGTTAGTGTGACCTCATAAATGGATTACATTATATCCCATTTATTCCTGTCATTTTATTTATGTCATTAAAATGACTCTCATTGATCCTCCATATTTTTTTCTGATATATTTCAAGAAGCATGTCTGAGTAAATTATTGTAGTTAAGTGAGATCTTACAGTAAATGCAATTCAGGCATTGTTGTGTCAAGTCAGTCAGCAGGACTGAAAAGCTCATAGAGTTGCGGCAGAATAACTCGAGTGGTGATGAAAATACCAAAATGAGTGTTCTACTGTTGGAAAAAAGAAGATGCATTTTTCTATCTCCTTGCAAATCAAATTCAGAGCCTAAGTATGTGAGCCTACTATTTCTCCTTGAAATGCACTCCTAGTTGCGTGAAATAAACAAAAATATAAAAGTGATATCAGACAAATGTATAACAACTAGAGATAACATGAGTGTAGTAATTTGAATACAGTTAATGGCTATTAATTTGACTCCATACTAATTATTAAACATAAATCCATCACAATGGAATCAAAACAATTTAGGTTGTGGGGAAAATATTCATTTGTAACTCTTACTGGTTGTTAAAGTAGTATTTATCATGCTTCATATCGTCCCTTGTTGCTACCTGATCCTGATGCGTAGGTCGCTCAGGTATGTATTGTTGAGAGGGATATGGGTTGGCTGTTAAGACATCTCAGAGTCCAATTGTTATGCTATTTGAAGGCGTCATCAATAGGATTGTGCTGGAATTGTTATTGTTTAGGTGGCCGCTATGCTAACAGTCTTGAGGTTATTGAATTAGAGGTGTTTTTAGAAGGAAATCATATCTAGGAAGGAAATCAAATTCCTTTAGAGGAATTTGAGGTGAGTCAAATGTTCCCGTCAGCGAAAAATTGTTGTGGGAAACTTCTTTTGTGGGAAAAAGAATGTGTATTTACAAAATTTTATAAACTCTCCTGTGACTTACATGGTTTGTGAGATAATTGTATGTGAAAATGATTAACTTGGTGATTTGCCAGCCAATATAGCATATCACCAAGCTTCAACACTTTTTGGGTTTCCAAGTTTCAACACTTTTTTATGAGGTTTTCTGAGGCTCTGGCTGAGGGATACTGACTAATTTCACCTCTAAAATATGCCCTTATCCCACCCAGCCAAAGAGGTAGCAGACCTGTGAAGTGATACAGGGACGCTGGGGTTGGATGGAATGCCGCCCTAAAATGGCCATTTTCTGTAGTGTAAATGGCATCTCTAAAAAGTGAAAAAAACCCTATTTGTAATTTTTAGGATAATGAGATTGAGGGAAAGGGCATTTGTGAGTGTTTGTGAATTCACTAAAAGCTGCTTTTGTTGCTCAATTAGAAACTGGAATAGCTGTTTTCACATATTTTTTAAAAGGAATGAAATGCCAGGGGTGGGTTGGTGATGAGGCAGGGGGTATTTTCGTGGCCCCAGTTTTTTATTCTTGCTTGGTGATGTGAATTCTTTTGGTAGAAACCCTCCCCTCCCCCTGCCACACCCCAACTCTTCCCAGTGATTGTTATTTTTTACTTTATTTAGGAATGACATCTGTGAGGGGGATTGGTGATTGGCAAAGGGGGGAGTTTCTTTGTATTGGGCCAGCGATGTTCAGCCTTCTGTAAAAGTTAGATGCTGCCACTCTCCAAAGGATGGAAATGTTACAGCTAAAGTTTTGTTCTTCTTGGTGATTATGATTAGATACTTTGAATTGAAATTTATATCATTATTCACGCATAGTTAATTGTTTGGAAGAAGGTGAAAGAGTAGCACTGTGGTGTGGTTTGTAGGTGGTTTGAACAGTGAATTTATCGGGATGGAGGGAAATATCATTCCTGGTTTGCAGAATTTGCATTAAATTCACTTGACACACACTCTTCAGCTAGAGGTTATGGGTCGCCATGGAAGGTGTCGGAGGGGAGGTGGTCCTCTTCTGGGCTCTGTGGTGGGTGCACGCCGTGATTTTTAGAGGCAGTAAAACCTCCCTTGCTAGAGGAATCATCATCCAATATCACTGGGCGTTTGGGACAAAAAGTTCTTCTCAGAGCTCCAAAATGATCACATAAATGGTGTTTTATTGCTTTAGAAAGGTGTTTCCCCCAATTAATAGTACATATGTGAAATCTCCTTAGGAGGAGGAATAAATGGTGTAAGGTTTGGAAGGAGTAAGATTGGCTGAAAATGTGGTGGAATGAGTGGAAGTGAATTTAAGGAAATCATTTGCAATGCGTTGTCAAGCATGGATTTTACATTGAAGGCAGGAAGAAAGTGTCTGGGATGAAGGTGATTAGTGTTGAGATGCCACTGCTCGATCTGTGCTCCACTTATGGGGTAGAAGCCATTAGGGTGTAATGGTGGAGAGGAAAATAAACACTTCACAGGTTTGACTTTCCTATTTCTGGTAGAATGAAGTTGATGCTAAAGTAAAAGTATTGTACAAATGCTTAAGGTTAGCTTTATAAATTATATCAATATCATGGCAATACATTTACTGGAAGTTTGTGAACAACATTTTTCCACTGGTGGGAAGGAAGATGACATTTATTTGACAAAGCTGACATTTTGAAGCTCTGGATCCAAAATTAATTTCACCAAAAGACACAAACTACCAATTTTAAAGTAGCCTGAAATCATGGGCTGTCCAGCTTGACTAGTGCAGTTGTCTCGTGTGAAGTCCACCTAGCACCATTTCCTTAGGAACCATCCCTTTAACATAATTAGCAGTACCTAGTTACATTAATTATTTAATATTAATAACTAACTGAAATGTCACTTACATACTATCTTTTTCCCGAATGATTAAGTTTTATTTGAACTCATAACTTTGTTTTGATTCTGTTGCAACACATTTTGTTGGATCCTATCTTTGGGTTCTGCCATTGAACACGTTGGAAGAACACATCAGTGGGTTCTTGCTTGAAGTGCAACCCTTTGCTATGAACCATTGCTATGGATTATGCTTGGAGCAGAACCCTTTGCTAGAATCTATCAATGTACCAAATCATTTTTGCAATAGAGTTTCAAGAAGAAGAACCAAGTTTTGTGGTACATAGAATGAGTAGAATATAGATTTGGAAATTCAAGATGGACATCTGTAAAGTATGAAATCTTTGCTTTCTATCCTCAGAAGTGACCCTTACGGCGATAGGTGGCATGAAGAGGATAGCCTCAAGGGATCGCCTCAAAATGTTGGCACCAGGCTCTAGCCTTCTGCCACACCTGGGAGTGGAGGCTGGTGGTGGACCAGGAGGGGGTGGTGGAATGGCGGCTGATGCAGCCCATTCCGCTGTCTCCTCACCCGTCGATCGGATGAAAAGAGTCTCCTCATCCTCTTCCATCTCCAGCCTCGGTAAGTATCCTCAATGCTTTTGTGCTAGAGCATGTGGAAATGACCAGTCATCCATTATCTACCATGTTAGTGTCTTCTCTCGGTATGCATCTCAAAAGTACACCTTAGGAGTTTCGCACAATGCTCATCATCAAGCTGGTAATTTTGCTCTCCTTGTAATTGCAGATCAGTTAAGTTTTTTATGGACTGTAATATAGACAAGTTTTTATGGTTATTGATGACTAAAAACATTGAGATGTAACAATTAAGCTGAAAGGTTTATGATGTGCAGAAATTGGGCATATCATACACTGAAGAAACTGGAATATCAGTTGTTTTCAGAAACTGTTTTCAAATATATGCTAGTGTCTGTTGCTCTGGCATTTCTTTTCTTGATATAAGTACTTTTCTGCTATACATATTTGAAGACTTAATGCATTAACTCTGCTATCGCATGGGTATTTGTTATTTGTGAGAGGTGAAAGTGAGTTATTTTTCTATTCTGAATGGATTTGGAATGAAATAAGTGTGGCAGAGAAGTGTTTAGAGTTTTAGGTGATGAGAGTTGATTGATGTGGTCAAATCTTGTCTGATTATGGAGTCACAAACCGCTATCAGATGTTTGCAAAACTTATAATTTAACCTACATAGATATTTTTTCTGTTCCTATCTTTTGTAGGTCATGGGAGCCTGAGCAACCTTTCCAGTCTTTCATTTGGCAGCATATACATGAAACTGTGGACAGGACTGACTGCCATGGATCATGATCCCCACCCAGAAGTGGCCCACATGTCCAAAATAGTCACCGATCACATCAGGGATCAGGTTGGCTCGTATTTTATTTTGTATTGAATGTTGAGTAATATGTTTTATGAAATGCCCCTCCCCCATTACTCGATTCTTGATTCTCTGTGGGGCATATGCACTCTGATGATGCAGCTGGGGCCGGTGGGAGTATCAATAATTGTCCCTACTAGAGCCCCCTATTCCAGATCGGTTAAAGGGTATAAGAGATAGACAAATGGTAGTTAATGCATTGTCTGTGCCTGAATGAGGCTGCTGTGAAAGGGAGATTGATCTTTTTGGGCTGTCCTCTTAAGTGCTGGTATCATGGCAAATAAGACTACTTGGGAAAGAACTGGGAAATCGCCTGGCATCTATTCCAATAACATGGTGAGGCCAAATGAGGAGTTGAATCCTGGGTACTAGCGGAGCCCTTAGGGTGAGTGTTGTACCTCGCAGCTAGGGGAGCAAGGCCCATGATGTCTTCATCTCATGAAATCCATTAGCAACAAATGCTATGAAAACAGCATAGAAGGAGAATCACTACAGTAGAACCTCGGATCTATCGTTCTTGCATTGATCGTTTTCCTGCTTCTATCGTTCGCCGTCTTTGTTCCCGAATGTAGTTCCATGCTGATAACATTAATAATTCCTGCATCCGTTGTTCCCTGAAGTATCGTTTTCCCGCTTCGATCGTTTCTAAATCACGGTCCCCACATCGCAATTCACGCATTCATTGTTTGAAAAAGACGAAACCAAAAATTTACATCGAAGTAAGATTTTTGGATTTTTGCGGCGCTCCGCAGCGGGAAAGGGGGAGGGAGTTAGGTGACGCGTCGTGCAGGACAGACGGGTAGCCCTTGCCGTCCGAGTCCCTTCTTATCTTTATGGCTCAAACTCCTTCCTAGAGGACAATTGGCATTCCTCCTTTCCTACCCAAACGAGTCCCTACCTCGCTCTTTAGCGGCCGCATTCCTTCGCCATGAGCTTCTAAACTTTCTTCCTATTATCCTCTCAATGCTCTCTTACCAGTAGTTGTCATACGCTCTCTCTCGGCACCATATCGAGATCTGATATAACCCATGTGGGTAAATATCAACGGATTTACTTGGTGTTTGGTATCAAATGTGACAGAAAATAACGGACAAACTTCATATAATATTTGTGCTGTAGATTTATGCCGATTAAAACCTTAAGCAAAATTAACTGACGTTCCACTAATGCGCCCCTCAATGAGTGGGGCCCTGTCCACGGAAAGGGTCGGGAGGGTCAAAGGTCTTCCACCTGTCCTGTCCCTCATGGCGGAAAACAGGGTCCCACAATTACCTGTCTTACCCAATTCTTGTATGTAACCAGTGCATTATTTCCAATGACGTGGGCCACATGGGCTTAAATGGGGGAGTGGCTGAGGGAAGGGAGAGAGGTGGGGTTTCTCGTCATGTGACTCTCATGGAACCAACCAGAGGGCAGTGGGCGTGGCTTGTAACCTTGGCAATTCAGTCACTCCCTGACCTTCGTCATGGTCACTTCGCGGGCCCCTAGTAAGTGCGACCAAACCCTACGTGCTCTGTGCTCTTTCCTTTTTCTATTTTTTCCGTGTTTAGCCAGTTAAAGTAGGTATTTATGTCTAAACATTTTCCTGAAGTATTTATTTCTGAGCCTTAAGCTGAAACTGTTCAAAATAGGTGTTTTAAGATGGCTGAAGGTAACGCACTTGTTTCAACCATTAGTTTGTCGTAGTGGAAGTCCTGCGAGCGTGGGCTAAGTTCCTTCTCGTCCTTTGTCTGACATGGGCTTGCATTGCCAGAAATAGTTTTTTTTGTTTTTTAGGCACCATGGCCCATCAAAATGATTTATTCTTTTGAAATTGGTGTTCATTTAGTAATGCCAAGCCGAAATTCAACCGCCGATATTGGAATTCCTCAACCCAATTGCCCACTAATGTGAACCAGATGAACCAGTCTCTGAACCAGATGGCGATAACCTGTTACACCTCTCTTGCTCTATACCTCGTGGGTGAGTTTTCTACTTCAATGAAATCACTGCCATTAAGCAGAGGGATAAAAAGATGTGCATGTTCTATCCACATTTCATTGCACCGCAGAAATGGTTGATTCTGGAACAATGCTGGTCAAGACTGAGGAAACAATTTTGAAACCTAAAGTCATTGTTGATTATAACAAACAAATGAATGTAGTTGATAGGCAAGATCAACTATTAGTTTCCTTCCCCATAATGCACTGTTACTCTGAAGGATATAAAAAGATATACTTCTCTATGATGGATATGGCATTATACAACTCGTGTATGCTGAACAATAAAATACAACCATGAAAAAATTTATTACTTGATGACTTCAGAGAAAATGTAACTGAATATTTGTTGAAAAAGTGAATCTGCGAAAATACAAATGAAGAGAATGACAGTCTGTCACCCATCTGATTGGAGGCAGCAAACTGGATGCACTCCATATGCAGTGACGAAGAACCCGTCCCGTGTGTGTGAGATCTGTGAATCACGAGGAAAGAAGAGTGAAAGATAGTGGGAGTGGGAGAAATGCCATATTTGCTTTACTTATCAGGCTGCTTCATATGCCATCACACAAAATGATCCTAAGGGTAAAAATAAATGTTTAAATATATGTCTTATTTTCCAAAAACTTTTTTGAAAAGTATATTAATAAAGGTTAGCAAGAAAAGTATAGTGAGAATAAATATTTTAAAATTTTTGATATTCTAATGGTTTTGTGTGATTTACTGCCTATAGTAATATCTCATTTTGCAATAAAAACTTGGCTGAGCAAATACATTGATGAAAATTATTTTTTCCATCTACTAACATTTCAAACTAATTTACTAATATTTAATTATCAGTTTTTCCTTTCATACTGGAGACATAGTCAAAATATATTCTCATAAACTATCTAATAGATTTAAGTGAAATGTTGCATCCATGAAAATATGCATTTCATTTTATTGTATTCCTCAGAAAATAATAACAATAATAAATGAAAATTGGTTACATAAATAATTTGTTGATAATTTTGTATACTTTATAAACTTTTTGTCCAGAATAATAAGCAAATATCTATGCTTTGTAAAGAAATTAATTATAGTTGAGCATCTTTCATACAGCTCTTCTGGAACCTAAGTGTGGCAGGATTACAGAGTTTTCTGGATTAAGAGTGCGGAGCAGAATCAGTCTTTTTTCTGGATTCATGGCATTTTCATTCAAGTTGTTGATATTTTATTCTGTGTATTTAATTTTCATTAATTTGTAATATAATTGGCAAAATTAGCAATACTGTGATAAAAAATGAAATAGCAAAAACATTTGTGTCACACAGCACTCCTTGTCACGAGCAACTAACAATCAGCTGATACACTGGTTTCTATGCTATTGTGAGGTATTGCATCCCTTACGACTGGCGTATTGCAGCTTGTGCTTTTTTATTCCTGATTGTGATGTTTTTTACTAGGGATGAGTCGATTCCACTTTTTTTCGATTCCGATTCTTTCAAATCGATTCTCGATTCCATCGATTCCAATTCAATCGATTCTTATTCCTAATAACAGACGGTGGGATATTGATATACCAGTAGCGTACGACTATATATTATTTAAATTCAAGTATTGGCTGAAATAAAATAACAAAGACAACTAAGTCGCTGAAAAAGTATATTTATTAACAAATAGCAAATATATCCTTAGCTTATTGAGGTATTTACATAAAAAGTACAAATTGATAGCCTACACCCAAAATTACTGAGACAAATATGATGTGATAAATGAAATTTGATTTGAATATTCATCCATCTGGAATCCATGAAATCGGAATCGACTTTAGTCGATCGATTCTCGATACTGATTCTAATCCTGAGCATCGGAGGAATCGAGAATCGCCATTTGGATTCGACTCATCCTTTTTTTTTACTAATTGCAATGAATATCCCGAGTGATAAATGTTCTGTTCCCATCACTTGTTTCTTTTCTTTGACTTCATACTAAAAATACATGTTGAGCATGTTTGCTTCATAGGTTTTGTTTTTCTTTGGTGAGCTCACTCTGCAGCATATACATTTTTATGATTTGTTGTTCACTGGTGAAATTATGTCGCTCAAAACCTGCCATAATGTCTGCTGCTATGATAAATACAATCATCAATTGATGTATTTTTTTGGGTTGACGAAATTTATGCCATCACTTCATTCCTCAGTGTTTGCTTTACCATCTTAGATTGGACATGACCGATAGTAGTTCGTTGGAATATGCAACAAATAATTGCAATAAAGTTGATCGCATTTCACATCTCAAAAAAACTGGTCATACAGTATGCAAAGTAATATAGCATGGGATTTAAGCGTGGCTGTGTGTGTGTGCCATTAAGTTGCTTAAGAGTGGCAAGTTGCTAGACTACAAGTGCTAAGTGTCTCAGCTGACTGCAAATACTTCAAACCACAGTGTACGCTACTAAATTGTATAATTTGTTTAAATTTTGTTACAATATGTTATGAATGAAATTTTCGTGAAACGTGTTAATTAAGCTAATTTCTGGACAATCAAGGAAATATTCTAATGAAGTGCAATAGTTAGATTCAAAATCTTTTAAAAACAATGATTTTTTGTAAGATTTCACTATTTTATGAATTATGAATGTTGTTTGTTTTTTCAATACTGCTGGACTGTGGTGCTGCCGGTTTATAGATTATGGGTTCTCGGCTGTACTGTACATTGGAGTAGGTATGAGGAAATTTCATTCGGAACTGGAAAAAACTTTAAAAGCTACGGCATATTTTCCCAAGTATGAATTCCATGGAATAGAATAGTAATTTAGGGAGAGAAAATTGATGGAACAATTGTAAGCCAATGGGTTTAGGTTGTGTGGGAAATTATGATGCTTTAGTTGGCAATCAACGCCACTGTGAATGAGTATCTGTAGTGAAAGATTTGCTCATTAACAGGCTATCTTCTTCAGTCTTCCGTTTTGGTGCTCAAATGATTGAAACTATACTTGGAAAATCATCACGTCATATATGGTCAATAGTTTTCAGTGATATGGAGGTGGTACTTCTGGAATATGATGAATCCAAACAAACAAATTGAGTGATCCTGGAGATGATAAAAATGGCAGAGATTGTGCAATTAGCCATATATGTATGCATAAATTGGTAAAAGATTAGGAATCCAGTTGGTGGAGGTCAGCTGGCTAGGTAATAGAATTTCAGCCGTAGAGTTTCATGTGATTGCTAGTAAATTATCATGTTTCCCTTTGAGTTTTTCTTATCCTTAGCTGTTATAGTAATGATGACTCTCTTGTTACAGGTGAAAGAATCTACAGCCCCCAAGGAGGTGAATGAAGCCAAAATGTCATCTTCAGTTTCCCTTCCACCTTCTCCATCCAGTAGGCCTAGCTTCCTTGCGTGAGTACACATTCAGCTGAGAGTTGATTGTGCTAACTAACCATTGTAATGTGTCCTCAGTTATTGATACACACTATGTAATACAACTTAACTTCCCTGAATATGGCTTCCCACAACAAGAATTCAAATTTATGTTATTTCCAAACACATATCAAACTTTGCTGCAGGCTCTCTTTTATGTGGTTGCAATCAGTGGTCACTTATACAGTTTTTCCTATAGTATTCAAAATCTTTTGAAAACTCCTACCAATCTTGTGATTTTAGCTCTCTGTGCAGATTCACAGTACTTTCTATTACAGTATACATTGGAAACCTTTTGTCCACCACACTGCCAAACAGTGTTGTACTGCATGATGAAATGTGAATAAATGTGAAGATTTTAATTTCGGATCCTACTGTATTTGCTGCAGAAGTTGCAAAAATGTTGCACCTTTTGTTGTTTATCCACTGCCATGGTTGTGTGCCACATGTAAAGGTTAATGTAATCTAGGTATAGTCATGACTCCAACAAAATACAAGCTGGTCTTTGGGAGAATTATAAAAGAAGTTATTGGGCCCTGAGCAAAACAAATTTTTAAAAAATTGATAAAATTGGACTCGTGGCTCAGAAAAGATGTCGACGCTCCCAAAAGTTGATTTAAAACTTACATGTCTCAACCTACTTAGATTCTGATGATTTTTTATTCAAACCGATATTTGGAAAAATATTAGTCCTCAATTTAATTAAATTTAATAAATAGAGCATTTCAAGATCTACAAAATTTAATAAAATAATGGCAACCAGGAATACATAGATAGGTGTATCTGGGAGAAATTTCTCCCCACTCAAGGAACATGCCCTTAGTTAAAATAAAAAATTGAGAACTATAATGGAAGTGACTTTGCCTCCTGAAATTTTTCATTTCCTTCCCAAGGCGTCAGCCATGACTCTGACTTGGTTTATACAAAATTGTCCTTTATAATTGCAATTGAACAGTTCTATACTATTCAATAGAATCTTGTGTACATTATAAATATTGTAGCATTATTCCATACGTAGCTTTATGCTTTGAATAGTTCTGTGTCAATTGGCTCTCAAAGTCAATTAATCAAGTGGTGAGAGGTTGTATTTGTGTGTGTGCATCTATTGATGCTGATTTTTTTTACAGGGGAGAATCTCCACCGACAGGCTCTGCCACTGACTTGCATCGTTTGTCTACTCGATCTTCTCAGCTTTCTTCTCGAGCCCGGAAAAACATGCCCAACACTGTAAGAGTCTTCATTAGTTTATATATTCACTCTATTCATTATTTTTCCATTTATGGGATGAGTCCTTTCTCATTAATATGCAGAAGTAAATTACAGTGTAGCCCCTTTATGCAAGGTTTCAGTTATTCACTGTCCACAATGTTCTGTAATATGCAGTGAAAATATCTTGGAATAATTGGCCCTGAATTCAAATGCTCCTCATTTTGTTTGGTGATACCTCATCCCTTAGTCTGTACTGTACCCTGGTGTTACCTGTATCATCATCTACTACCTGAGCCAGCCAAATATGTACCATTAGGCTTTGAGTATATTCAGTATCCATATTGGTGCTGCATTGTGTCAGTGTCATGGTTCAATTTGCTGTTACTTTTTTAATGATGGCTTCCATTAGTAAAATTAGTGATTGCAGTTCAGCAGAATGAATGGGTATGAATTGCATAGGATCAAGAAAGAAGTGTGACATCTTGATGTAATTCAGAGAGAGAAAACCGTAATAGCTGAAGTTGCAGAATATTCATGACAAGAATAAATTGTCTGTTAAAGAGGTACTGAAGGAGAAAAAAATACTCTAAATTCATACTGAAGAAAATAAACCAAAAATTTGCATATTTTTACTCTAATTGAGTGTGCAGTATTTTTCATTCACCCATCTATACTTGAGGGGAACATCGCTTAGCTCTCAGAATGAAAGAAAAAAATCTGACCTTTAGAAAGGGAAGGTTAGACGAGGAGTGCCCAATTCAAAACTTGGGAGGTTCTCTTGGCCATTCCTCACACAAATATTTGTGATAGATTGGAGTGGGATGTAGTGTGAGGGTTTTTTGTCGAGTTGATAAGGGGATCGGGTTGGTGTGGTGGTTAGAGTACTGGCTAACCATGTGGGCGGCCAGGGTTCAAATCCCTGCAGAGGAAGATGTTTTTCAGAGGAAACCCGATCCCTAATTCCCTACTTGAGTGTCTTGTGGAGGGCACTTCAAGTACAGTACTCCATCTGTCGGATGAGACGTTAAGCCATGGTCCCCTTGGCACCTTTCGTTAAGAGCAGGCTAATGCCGAAGCCGGGATTCCATCCACCATTCTTCCCTTACCTATTCCCTATGGTGCAAATAACCTTAGCTGTCAGTCACTTCCCCAAATATCCAATCCAATTGCGTTGGTAAACAGCCATCTCTATAACCTCTGCCATTCCCAACTAGGTGAACTTTGTATCACGAGACTTAAGAGGTTGGTCAGATTGAGAGGTTGCAGATGAGGACATGGTGGGTAACTTGTACTGCATCTGAGAAGCTCATGTTTATTCTTTAGGATGAACCTTTGTGGAGGGGGAGTGAGACCATGGCATGGACTAGAGTAGAGGCCCCTATGGTCCTATTTATTTGAGGTCAAGTTGAGACAATGAGTGCTTTCCAATTGGGCATTTACGCTAATCTTTTTAACATTATTCCAATTTGGCTCCTTCTTGTTGTCCCAGTTATATCATTTGCTCAATGCAGATGGGTACACATGTGAACCTTCGTTTGATCTGCACTAACGGATGACTCTGGTGATGGTGGGGAAATTAATAAGAGTAGATACCGAAACACCTCGCTTTCTTGTTAAATGAGATAGATCTCTCATAAAATTTTTAATGGGCCAATTTTTTGTTATTTAAGTTACTATTTTGTCTCTTCAATTAGAGTATCGAAATATCTTCTCCATTTATACAATTGTATATTCTAGTCTTACACAACTATGATGATTTTTTTATGATTAAAATTCTACCATGATTAAATTTGATGTGACAATTTATCTTAATAAATATGTAGTATGCATCGATGTACTTAAGTCTGAAATGGAGTTGAAAACATGGTTAAAACCATTAATATTCATTTAAATCACTATTTTTGGCTATTGTTCCACCATCTTGGAAATAAGCACAGATGCATTCCAATCATCTGTTTCAGGTTGCACTTGTGTTTCCATGTTTTGCAATGTGCGCTAATCTGCACAATTGGTGATTGCAAAGTGCTCCATATGATTTTTAGTCTGTTAGTGCTATGAAGGATATCTCATGCTTTGAAGGACTGAGAGAAAATGATAGAAGTTCGACTGTGGAATTGCTCTCCCTTGAGATTTGGGATAGAGTAAGAAAAAGTCAGCATATTGATGTGAGAGAGACTCGTGAGATGGTAATTCATGTTAAATATTTCATTACAGCAGTCTGTATGAAGTCGAACATGGTGTAATGAAATTATAAGGGATTTCAGCCCCTCATTATAGACTTTAGTAAGTCAAAATTTTGGCATAGTGAAATATTAAATGTGATGAAATCAATTTCTGTCTCAAACTGCAGATTGATTATAATTAATATATGCCCCTTGGGTGTTTCCCAGTTTTTCAGATCATTGAATTTTTTTATTACTTATTCATTGAATTGGACATTGTGAGACTGCATAACAACTTGACACAAATTCCATTTTTGTCTGGAACTGTTGAATGTAACTGTTAACACAGCCTGTAAGTTAACTGTTCACCTGATTAGGTAATCATTTCCTTAAGCCATTTAGAATTCAATTGTAAATAAACTTTGACTCAGGTGTGACTTTGTGGAACAATCGTATATCGAAGCCATGTGGATTCTAATTCATTTATATCTGATTTTGAGCCCTCCGTTTCTGGCTGTCAAAACTGCTGGGGAGTCTGAAGAGGGACCTTGGGAGCCCATGGCTAATAGTCCAAAATAATTGTGGAAAACAGTGAATAATGCAACAGTATAACACTCCGGAAAATACACTCCTATTTTTACAGAAGTATGCAAAAAAAAAGTTTTACAGATAACACAGGCTTAATATTTTGTTACCTCTGGCCAAATTCCTTACTTAGCTGCCGCTGGCTTGTTTCTCCTGCTGTATTTTCTGTAATAGTTGCTCATTTACCTTTTCAAGGCCCTTAACCCTCCTAGTGTGGCAAGCCGATATATCGGCTTAACTTCATAATATTTTTTGCCTGAGATGATACAGTAGACTCTTGTTATGATGAAGTTCATGCGACCAAAAAATCAGCGGTTCATAATAATGTTGTTCGTATCGACGTAGTTTTTGTATGAACATCGCAAAAAATATCCATTTGCTCTTTTTTGACCTGTTTAAGCTTTCATGTGTTACAGCCGTGCTGTGAAATGATATCAGACATGTAAATAACAATTTAACTGAGTGCAAAGATGTGAAATCAAACATTCTAATTTGTTGTTCGACAATCATGCATCACGCTATTTTTCATCGTAATCGTCGCAAGCCGAGAAATTAATTCAACTGGAAGATTTGTTCCATGGAAAAACTGCTCGGCTGCCTGTAAAATTACTATGCGGCAAAATTAATGCAGTAGAATTCCAAATTTAAGTACATCGATTTTATGGAAAATTTGATTTTTCGCAAGTTAGTGAGTGGTCCCGCCCAATTCCTTAAGCAATATGGAATTATTATTTGACCTCATTATGAAATCATTATTTGACTTTACGTAAATGCGATGTTGCAATTTTACACATGGTTGTTTTGGTACTCAGTGGAGGCATCAAATTGATCTTATGAAATAACAGAACTTAAAGAAATTTCAGAAAAATTGTCCAAATTCCTGCCTGTCTTTAACAAAAATCTTCATGATAATTCCGTACAACCGTGAAATTCAACTGTACCTAGGTAATATGTGGCATTTTAATAGTATAATTTATTATTTTAATCTCCCATCTTTCAGCACGAAAAGTTATGGGTTCAAGGTGTTTACTTATTTACACTCAGACAGTTGCGCTGGAACCTTGACCTTGAAAGATAAACCCCCTCAGCTGTTCTGAGTGAAGAGATAACGCTCGCTTTTGGGTCCTCCAAAAGCAAGCGTGTCATCTCACCGGCGCACGTTGTTGAGCGGAAGTTGATACACACAGTTCGGCTTTACCATTAAATAAATTGAATTGAAGAACCAAACCAGCTCATAATAACGGCAAACATAATGTAGTTCAAAACAAGAATGACGATTTTTAATAAATTATAATTACTATTGATGTTATCGTATGCTACCTGTGTTTTTTTACCCTTTCGCGCTCAGTCCATCGAATGAAAAATTCTACCCTTGCCATGAGCGCAGTGAACATAGTCCTCTGCATGGAACTATCTCGCGACAAGGAATCGCACAGGCACCAATACTTCTTGTTGTCTTGGAGCACAAGTCAGTGGGATGCCAGACACTTGCCTCGAACGTGTGGCGGAGGCAATCACGACCCTCGTCTCAGTACCATCTCCACTCATGGCCTGTGGCCAAGTGTGTATTCTCTTAACATAATTGGGATTAACGATTATAATTATCCGAGACAGGTTTCGTTAGCTTTTCAACTTATTTGTTATTTTTTTAGTTGCCATAACGTTTAACTTTTAATCAATAACACTTTTGCTAATGATTAAATTATTCATTACTACCTTAATGTTATGTGCAATCCTTATGTTTCGCTTTGAATTTACCAATTTTAAACAGAACTTTATCTTAATTGATAACAAAGTTTTTGTATAATGAACATTCAAGACAATTTCTGAGCTTATATTTTTCAAGCATTCAACATATTGTCTTAGTAACTCCATGGCTTCCATTTTTTTCAAATAAAAACTGATTTGAGAGTCGGCATTATCACACACTTGAAAATCACGAAGTGCGTTTAGGGCAAGCATAACATCATGTTTTTTAGGTGGAATAATAACCACGTCATTTTCATCTTCACTGCTGTATTGACTGGACCCTGCCACAGCTTCTTCCGGGTCATCTTCGCAGAGATGCACATCATCATCAATTGAAATTAATCAGTTTTTGATGGTGATGTACCAAGATGAGCAAGATAGCTCTGAAATCACTTGTTAAACCCCTTTCCTGAACGGTGAATATGTCCTGCATCCCCTAAAAATTTGAGTAAAGCATAAATATTTGCAACTATCGATATTAATTGAACATTATCATCAGTATTTGGTGTTATCACTCGGTGATTGCAGAAACGTCCACATTAGTGGTGGGTAAAGGGAATACTGCTGCTCTCCAGCAGTTCACGACTGTTTGGGAAGAAATCTCCTTCCAAGACTCTCCTACAGCTCAAATTGCATGCAAGATGGTCCATTTTGGAAATTGCTGGCTCGTTTTCCCCATTTCTTCCCACAAATATAGAGAAGATTAATTTGATTGAATTGAATCAAGAACTGAATTAAGAATAATACTGACCACTTGAATGATTGGAAAGTGTAACCATACATGTAGATACCCCTTTCATCGGGACCAATGATTTGGTTCATAAGAACGAAAACTTCGTATAAACGTTGTTCGTAATAAGGAAAGTCTACTGTACATGTTGTTAAATCATCCTCTGCATTTCTCGCTAGTATTGCTGGCAGAAGACAGCACTTAGAGGCTTAATACTGTTTAAATTACTGCTTGATGATTACTCTTCATCATTGCACACAGCATTTACCCAATCGGTACCCAATTACAAGTGTTTTTACCAATTAACATTAAGTGGAAGAAATCTGAGATTATATAAATCATAAATGAAAAGCCCCTGATTTTTGGAACTCTTCCAGTCTGGAAAGATTGTTGTTCACATACTCAGTGACTTAAGGCTTTTGAAGCCTGATTCACCCTCCCCTTTGATACCAATTTGTAAAAAATAAACTTAACTCAAAAAGTTAAAAAAATCTCGGGCATCACCAAGAAGTTACAGTCTAGGAGGTCCCTATCATCTTGCTAAATCTGTCACAGCTCACTCTCAAAAGAGTAAGGGTGCCCTTATAGCTCCGCATCACATTATTACCATGGGTGCAGACCCCACTTGTGGCCCTTTATAGCTCTACAGATGAAGGACGATATGCAGGACGAGAAATAGGCACAAAATTCCATGCATTTCATCCGACCACACTAAAGCCTCTGGCTTGTTAGTTGATTGCTATGGATGCGCTTCAGATTTTCCTCTGAGTATTTCTTTCTTTTGCTTTCAGTTTTTTTTTTTAAATATGTTATGTGTTAGTTAGGAGTATCATTAGTTTGCTTTTAGTGTTCTTTTCGTTATTAGCAGTTAGGCTTTATTAGATATTATCTAGGTAGTGTAAGGTGAGGATATATTTTGGGGTCATAGTTAAGTGGATTTTATTTGCCAAGGGTTTAAGGTAGGTTATTAATTTTCACTTTTCTTATTCAGATTTCTGATATTACATTTCAGATGAACAACCACTTCAATGAGAATGTGACCACTACCATTGCTTGCATTTCACCCAAGGCAATTATGCATTATACCGTATTTGCACGAATCTAAGACGAACACGATTCTAAGACGACCCCCCTTTTTTGGAACGGCACTAGGGGAAAAAAATTATTTTGAAAAATAATTTATTGTTAGACGAATACTAGTGCCTATACATTTATTCTATTTGCATTTTTATATTTATGTTTGTTGTTGTTTTTGTTTTTTACGTTCATTATCTTTTGTTTATCTTCTGATTGCTGTTTGCTTTGAATATCCGCGACGGGAGTTTTGAGGTTGCAACTCCAATAAATATAGTAAATTTCTATATTATTTCATTTATCTCGGCGCCAAAATATTGAGGAATTAATATTAATGATAGATGTACGTGGGAAACAGGAGTAGCGTTCCGCTACGTAGCGGAATGCTACTCCTGTTTCCCACAGTTGCGAGCACTGCCACGAGAGTCCATCTTATTGCTTGCCGCGATGGCGACGCGAGATTGCTTGACGCGCGCTCCGCAAAATGATGATACCCTACTATAACCCACCCGAAAGTCATGCTTATCACCTTGTTATCACCAAGATGCAGCTGAGAGCTTGGAGAGGATACGAAAGTCAGTAGTCAGCGAAAGATTATATACACCCTGCCACTACGGTCATCGTGAGAGAGAGCTCCAGACCGGAGAGTCATATTCACTACCTGCGTCGTAATTGGGCGATTAATACAAGTGGCCCACGGTATTTCTTGTTGTTTTATTCCAAAGTGGCCATAAACCAATACTCCCATCAAAAGCAATAAATGATAAAATACTTAAGGATTAAGCTTATCAACATTTGTGCACGTAAGCAGAAAAATAGGAAATGCAAACATATTAAGTTGTATTCACAAGTCCTTACTATAATATAACACTATGGCTTGATCAACAAGAAATGATGAAAGAAGATACTTTCACTAGGTGACTTACTAATTTACATGCTCAAAATAATTCACGAAGAATCATTTTAGTTACAGTCACTATCACATTCATTTCCACTTGAATCTTTATCACTGCTCTGCCAAAGTTCATCGTCCTCACTTCCATCCATTAGATTAGAAATGCCGCATTTCTTAAATGCTTTAACAATGATTTCCTCTTTCACTCCTTTCCATGTAGCTAAAATCCAATGAACTAACTGAGATAGACGAGCCCTCTTTACGCGTCCAGATGGCGTCAGCTCCCATTCTTCAGATGCCAACCAATCTGTATAAAACCTTTTCAATTGATCTTTAAAAGGCTTATTTACGCAAACGTCCAAAGGCTGCAGCTGAGATGTCATACCTCCTGGAATCACGGCCAAGTCACTATCTGCTTCTTTCATTGCATCCTTCACAGCCGGAGTAATGTGCCCTCGATAAGAATCCAGAACAAGTAGAGACTTTAATTTGAGAAGGTGTCCAGGCCGTCGGAACCATACCAATTTCAACCATTCAACTACCATTTCACTCGTCATCCACCCTTTCTCATTTGCTCTTACAATCACTCCTGAAGGAAAATTCTCACCCTTGGGCACATTCTTACATTTGAGAACTATGTATGGTGGCAGTTTAAACCCATCAGCGGTACAGCACAGCATCACTGTTAGTCTTTGTTTTTCAGCACCGGCAGAAAGTATCTTCACTTCCTTATCCCCTTTCTTTGTCACTGTATATGCACTGGGCATATCAAAGTAAACTGTCGTCTGGTCAGCATTACCTATTTGGCCAAGAAGATACACTTTTTCTTGTCGTTTTCTTATCATAAAATGCTGGAATTCAACCAGCTTCTCTTCAAAATTTGGTGGAAGTTTTTGACAAATCGAAGTTCGCCGACGAAGAGAAAATCCTTTCCGAGCCATGAACTTCTGCACCCAAGATCGACTAGCTCCAAATTCAATCCGCAGAATTCCCAAAGTCCGAGCTAATTCTTTTGCTTTCACTTGAATAATTTCGCTGGAAACTGGTAGTCCTTTAGCCCGCTGGGATATAACAAAGTCACTAAGTTTTGTTTCCAATTCTTCGTACCTTCCTTTTTGAGGTCCAGAAAATGCTCTCCTTGTTGCTACACACGAGAAAATCTTAATCGAATCTTGTCTCCAGCGTCTAACATTACATTCCGAAACACCAAATACTCTTCCAGCTGCAGAATTGGAATTTTTCTCTGCAAATAATATAACTTTTCTTTTGAAAGCGGCAGTGTAATGACTTCTTTTCTCTGCCATCGTAATACTCTGAAAGGCACGGGATCACAACTCAATCGATCTCTCTAATCAGAGGCAAATCATGTTGCCTTCTTACCGTTGCTCTGAGACAAATGCAACGACTTTGTAGCAGTTTATTCCGCGACAGCATTGAGGCTTTAACATTACAATTTAGGTAAATTGTAACCAGTCACACGAACATTTTGTGAGTTGATCAAGCTTTAACTTGAACGGAGCCGAACCCAGGGTAAAGCAGGCGAACTCGCGGTCACAGCAGAAGTGCGCCCGGCGACTGATCGGCGCGCACCGAATCTTTGCCTGCTGCCAAGAAATGGAAAATGTTTTTTACTTAAACGCAAAATTAAATGAGCTAAATTACTGTTCAGTTATTTTTAACGTTGGTTTTTCGTTGTATAGCTATCAGGTGGCAAACTAAGGTATCCATAATTTTTTTTTCCGACGTAGATTATGCAACCCAATTGACGTCGAGAATTTTGCATCCGATTGTAAGACGAACCCTCTTTTCTGCAGGAGTTGGGAGGGAAAAAAACCTCGTCTTAGATTCGTGCAAATACGGTATTTGGAAAAATGTCAAAATACAAATATTCTGAAGCTCACAGTAATTTAAACCAACATCAACAATCACATTCCAAGCTCTTAACCCAGCTAAATCAGTACATTTAATGCGTCAAACCTTTCTATCCATCCTTGTTAACGCTTCAAAATGCCCAGTCTACAGCTGCGTCCTCACAGTGAAATCCAACAAGTTCAGAATTGTTTGCGAGGGCACCAGGGAGCTGGCGACATGATGTCATCAATGCTCAACACGAGATTTCGTTGGCTCGCAAGTCCTGGTGAATATGTGACACGGAGCTATAAAGCCACCCTAAATCAAGGTCACTGTGTTCTCCTGCTTCCAGGCATGCATTGCAATCGTCTCCTCTCACTATCCTCTTGGTCTTTGAATCTTCTTAAGAAGCTCATCCAATAAGGCTCATTTTTTTCTCTTTTCGTACACTGTTTGTTTTTATCTGCTTGATGAATCTACATTTTTGAGCACTTGTTCAGAATGAAATGTAAGGGAGAATTAATCAAGCACGAAGAGGGCTGTTGGCTGGCTCCTCTGCACCACTTCTTAGCCGCGAATTACATTCTAGGATCCACCATGATGTCGAACTGCCATAGAAGGAATGAAAGGCATATATGTAGAAGGAAAAGTGTAAAAAGAAAACCCAAAGTTAATGTAGATATGTTAGATAAATTAAGTAGAGTTAATGAGACTGCTTCTGCAAAATAAATCCCTCTTGCTCAGTGAAGATTAATTATCCCCTACATGATTTCTTCCCAACTATTGGACATTATTGATAAAGAGCTAGAAAATGTGTTTTGAATCAGAACAAATCTTAGGTTGAGATGAGAGAGGTACATTGCAAGATTGTATTTTATGTCCATCTGAGGAAAAAAGAGTACAACTCATATGATTAACTGACCACTGATTACCAGGTTGGTCACACATTGGCGGGGCGACATGAAGGTAGCAGGTTTGAAAATTGCCAGGAGGGTGAATGCTTGTCTTATGAAGGAGAAAATTGGTGGAATGGTTGAATATACCCTTAACTTGTGAAACCCTAAAAATACAATAACAATACAAATTGTTTCCCACTCTAATGACCCTTAGTCATTCTTCTAGGTCATGGGTAGGATACCCTTGGAACCTGTGCCAAATGTACCATGCTGATGACTTTTCTCTTGAACAACATGTCCTTTTGCCAAATATATATCTAATTTTTAGATACTTTCAAATATCAATGCAATATAAAATCTCTGTCATCTGTGATGGAGCCACTGAACTCTCACTGTTAATATTATAACCTTTTGCTGTGTTAAATCATGCAAACACATAGCAGGGAAAAATGACTGCTGCATAAAAAATAACAATATACATTAAATTAATGTGTTGATGATAACAATATTACCTTTGAATAATGTGAATATGTATGGCAGTTGCAATTGTTTTCCCCAAAAAAACCTTTTCATAAAAACTAGTCCTGATTTTTTCATTTCATCTGTCTTCATGATTTACATAATTTTAAATTTAAGTTTAAATTTCCACATTTTAATTTTAGCTTTTTAACTGTAATACAAGTCTAACTCATTCTCTACTCCCATTGAAGTGGCAATAAAAAAATATTATTGTCATGTAATAGTGGTACCATAACTCCACTGAAGCCTTTCATCTCTATTTTAGATATCTGAGGAAGCTGATGATGCCAGTGGTCTGCGAAAGCCTTTGGTTTCCACTCAGTTTGTGGAATGGAGTTGCAAATATTTTGCTCAACCTGTTATGAAGTTCCTAGAAGATGATGATGTTGAAAGCAAGCAACACTATGAGAGAGAGTGGAGGTAATGATGGGATATGCTACCACCTAGATCCTTGTTGTGAGAACTCTGTGTATCTGTTGGAAATGAAATTATCTCACAGTGTAGGAGATCTCTTTTTCATCAATTATGAATTTGAAGCACTAATTCTTTGAAAAAGAAATATTCCATCTCAGTCATCATACTGACATTGCAGGACTTACAAGAGTTGTTTTGTGCCATCAGGTTGAGTATTTACATCAAAAGACCTCTTTTAGTTTTAGTGAAGTGTGGTAGGGGTGTGCTGCAAGTTTATTTTTTTGTGATTGAATGTTTGTTTGTATCTAAAAATTAATACTCAGGAAAATCACTGGTGTCATTTAGAATTCTAAGGTAGCCATCAAACACTTCTAAAGGATATATTATGACACTGCTGAAAGAGACATGCCAACAAGCTGGCTTTGATTTTGGCTTCACTAGACAAGTGAACTCCATACCGTATCACATTAAATTTGCATAAAACTTCTTGGTGTATTATGATTGTAGATCAATTTTATTAACCCTTTATTAATTTGCTACGAGTTTTCTTTTTTTTCTTCACTCTTATGATCTCAGTGAAATCTTTCACCTTGTTTTTGGAAATCCACAATTATTAATTGAATTTGGACAGTTGTAAGATTTGGACTTCTCCCAACCATTGTACATTTCCTTGAAGCCATTTGCTCAAATTCCTGTGACATTTATTTGAATGTGGTTAGCCCCAGTGGTTGTGTTGCTTATTATGGCAAACTTACATATTGATATGGCTCTGCCCAGTGACCTCTTCAAACAAGAAACCTGTTTTATGAAGGCATAATATTTTTGAAAAGTCCTGCTGTTTTTCCCTGGTGCACAAAATGTGTCACCCATTAGAAATTGTGATCAACTGAGTAATTAGGCGTTAAACTTTAATTGGTAGCCTTAATTTCAAGCATATAAATGATTGATTCACCATCCTTTTGTTCTACCAATAGGATATGTTTTTTGCATGCTTTCATGAAATGTACTGCCTTCTCTAGATGGATCTGACGAACTCCCATCTTTTGCTATGCAGTTTCATGAAAGCCCACAGTTCCTTCTTTTCTTTGTACCTCCTTTACCTCCAGTACCTTGGACTCAATGGGTAATATTTATTTGCCATCGCTATTTGTTTACGAATTTACTGGGGAAAAGGCCTTAAAAGAGTTTTTAATTATATTGAAAATTAGGCAAGAAGTAAAAATTGGAGCCCAAGTGGTGTAATAATTGACGATCATATTATAAATAATAGGTGATAATATGATACTTTTTATGGAGTAGTTTTTTATGTGGTACATGTTGTACTCATGCTGTGTGAGTGAATTGCATCCATATGCTTAATTAGTACATGCATTTTATGTTGCCATTGGCTTATGAATGCTCTCTGGGGTCTCAGGGAAATTGTATGCACTCCAGAGTTGCTAGGAAGCCCTCTGGAGGGAAAAAACCTCATTGAGGTGAACCTCCAAGATCCTATTTAAAGTTGGAACCCATAGCAGAGTTCCTATGATCGAACAAAATCAAATGTTTAATTTCCTGCCTGCAATGTTGTGCTTATTTTTGTATGTATGATATTTCATGCATCTTAACTTTATTAAAAAAACTGCATATACTTGTATGATGCATGGTTTTAAAGTTATTTATGGTCAAAGTGATGCTACCATTTTTAGGTGGCAGAAAGACAACTTTTTTCATTGAAGCATCATAGAAATGTTGGATTTTGATCAAAATATTTTCCACTAGAGATATGGATCATAAAAATGAGTTTAAAAAAAGAATTAATTTAATGAGGGTAAAGTAAGCAAAACCTCAGAATTTTTTCTGTGGACTTTATTTCATTACTCTTAAGTTCACTGTTTAGAGAGATACAGTATGTCATACTCAGGTATCGCGACCTTTTGGGAGGACAAAAGTATTGTATGCCTGCTACATGAGGACAGGTTGTTGTAGTCTTCAAGTTTGGATTCCAAGTGTCTTGAAGGTTCCTTATTGATTAGGGTTGACCCATTAAGAGGGTCTCCTGATAACTCAGGAGATTTAAAATAAATCCTGAAAATGTTCAAAAAACTCATCACAATTTTACAGCTGATGGCTTGTTTCTTGATCCCAATGCAGCAGTAAAAAATTTATTAGTGACATGTTATGAAACTTTCATTCTCTTAGGTATATGCGCAACACACACCTACGGAAGGAAGCCAAGGAAGAACAGAAACGTTTAACAGCTGGATCCCGAATTGAGAGCCAAATTTTCACCGCTCGCAGTCCTGATCCCCCGTCAGTGATACAGTTCCATCCCTATGACAATCACTTAGTGGTAGCTGGAAGAGATTGCTATGGGTAAGAAGTGATGTAGTTTTTAATTATGATATGTGTTTTTCATTTGAGATAATGTCTGCTGGGAAGTAAATATTACAGTGTCAAAATTTTTCATTTAAGTGAAAGGTGCGTGGTTTGATTCAAGTTCTACAATGTTAATTTCTCATTCTCACGTATACTGATACATGATACCTAGTAGTAATGACTGTAAATGTGATGACAAGTACTAGCAACACAAAACATGGTCCATGTTTGAGGCTGTATGCCTCTTCAGGGTTTAGGCCAGAGGTCTTGTAGGAAAATTGAGAACTTATACTGCTTTTGTGGTAGGGATAGCCAATGCCCAGCATATGCATGTACTCCTCGGGCTGAGGAGGAAATGCACAACCTCCCCTTGGTTTGATTCCAAGTCCAAGTAAAATAGTCATGTGCAATGCTCAGCATCTAAAATAGCATTTGATGGTTTTAGAATTTGCCGTGTTTTTCTTTTTTATCCAGTTTCACCTCTTACTTCGCATTTTTGCAGTGTAATGTTTCTGCATGTACTATTGAAGCGGTTTACCATACAAATTGCAGCCTTTTCTTCAAGAGGGTCACTCAAGTGACTTATGGACAGCTTTTTTGATTATTAACTCATAGAGGGGCAAATGGTTGCACCTAATTGCTCACTTGAAGAGCCCAGTTGTTAGACAATTATACTCGAGGCCAGTGGCCGTTTAATTAGGTGATTGAATTTCAATCGGTTCTGGGTGACTGCCTGGAGCAGTTTCCGTGCATTTAATAGAACTATAAAACACAGCTGTCCCACAGTGACTTATATTGGTGGCAGGATACTGCTTTCTCATGGATCAAATAAATGCTTTGTGATTCAGAGATACCAGAATACATTCTTTTGTATTAGTTATGTATGCATACATACCCATTACGCTATTCCCTTTTGGGTTGAATAAGTCAGAGAATAATTCAAACCATTGAGTATATATTCGGAAGGAAGGGGCTTTGTTTAAAGTACCCCCATTTCCATGTCACACACAAGCAGTAGAAACGATGGTACAAATGATTATGGTGGGGTCAAAATCCTTGCGCAGTCTAGAAAGCAGGCATGGATGGGCATTATCATGCATCAAAGACAGAAAACTTGAAAATAAAGCACAGTATAAGGTATAATAAGAATGAGTGATAGCCAGATACCTACAAAAAAGCCCCATGGAAGGGTGGTTGGGGGGGCCCGGGTGGAACTCGATAGTAGCCACATCCTCGTGGTGAGTTCTGGGTAGTCTCTCCACGAAACTAGCAAAGAGCTACTTAACCCTTCAAGCGCGGAGGAGATTTAAAGGAATCCCATCTCGTAGGTCGGAGGAGATTTAAATGGGATGGCCGGTTTTCGCAAATGGCTGGTGAAAAATTTATAACTTTAAAGCTATTCATTGAATTAATTTCAAATTTTTTATGCGTATAAAAGAATATCTTATCTATAATATTTTGTGGTATAAGTTGTGCTTCCTTATACTTTTCATGATATTTTCTTTGGTGAAATATTTTTTAAATCTTTTACCGCTGCCAAAAATCGGATTTCCTTCATTTTTAATGCAAAGAAACTCTTGCGTATTATTTTCTTATTGGTATTACTTTAAAAAAAAAACGCTATTTAATATTAAGTTTTAGGCGATAAATATATTATTGTTGCACATGCACGAAAGGCTGCCTCGCCTCGGCAAAGCGGGATGCACGCATTACACATTCGGCGATGATAATACCAGTTATAAAAATGGCCTACCTCAATAATTCTGCTTGGTGTGGTAGATCTCAAAACAGTCAAAGCAAAGTCCCACGTCACAGTTTTTACACCAGTACACAGTATCTCTTCTCCTGGAATGTTTTGCGCAGACGACACACCTCCTTTGCGGATGTTGTTTCTTTCCTGAGGGAGGGATCCTTCTGATGAAATGTCTTTCTGTCAAGCGAGGCAATAAACTATCGGCGGAATGTCGGCCGGGCACTCGGGTGTCCTTTTTGGCATATTTCTGAAACAGTTTCTCTACTAGCTGGACACGAAAGGTGAAATGGTCAATGTTTTTATTTTTGTTTTCCCAGTATATTATTAGAGCATTTAGTACTGCCGAATCCAGGAGTCTTCTAAATAGCTTCATGTACCACTTGTTGAGACGCTTTCTCTCAATCAAGTAGGTTTGAAGTAACTGATCTTTTAGATCCACCCCACCCATATATTTATTATAATCAATGATACTCATTGGTTTCATGAGTTCGTTCCCTCTTTTCACTATAGTATTTGTTTCTACGCCATGGAATGTAGAAATCATGGTGACTACTTTCTTATCTTTCCACTTTACAACTGAAACTGGGCCGCAGTGTTGACCGGCTACCTCTCCTTTTTTCAATTGTCTATCTTTCACCTTCTGAGGGACATTTTTTCTATTGATCCTCAAAGTTCCAACACAGTCAGTACCGTAATAAACTTTCAATAGTTTTGCTAAATCCGGTGAGTTGTAAAAATTGTCCATCCAAAGTGTTCTGCCTTGATTCAGTAAAGGAAACACAAGATTCAAAACGATTGCAGTTGTTTCACTTGAGTTTTCTGTGCAAATTGGTGATCTAAAGATTGTATCTCTCCCGGTGTAGATTAGGAAAGACCAGAAATAACCGTTAGTTGCATCACAGAGCTCAAAAGTCTTTATACCAAACTTTGATGATTTCAACGGCAAGTATTGTTTGAAGGACAAGCGACCTTTCCATAAAGTCAAGGACTCATCAACTGAGATATTTCTATTAGGAAGATAATATTCCTTGAATGTTTTATTGAGATGTGAAATGACTGGAAATACTTTTTTCAACTTCGGTGGTCCGCGACAACTAAGAGTGTCTTCGTTGTTCGTGAAGTGTAAAAATTTACATATGAGTTCAAAACGATCTCTGGTAATTACGTCTCCAAACCCAGGTGTGGATAGAACTCTTTTGGTGGAAAAATATGAACAAAGTGATGGCTTCTGTATTATTTCCATCAACATGAATAATCCCAAAACTGTATAAATTTCATCGACCGACACTATTTTCCAAGAGAAAATTCTGGATTTTTTGGAAAAGGACGGCCCACCCAAGGTCATGTACTGATCGGCGTAACGATTAGTTTCCTTTACAATTGTACCTACAAATTCCTCATCAAAAAAAAGTTCAAACGCATCTAAAATATCAGTCACCAATGAAGCTTTCCCTTGCGGTCCACAGCCACCCACGAACTTTTCCCTTTCTCCTTCGTAATTTTTCATGTCCTCCCAGAAAAAGCTTTCCTCTGGTTCCTCCTCTGAATAGTCACTATATTCCTTTATCAAGTCCAATTCGGAACGATCTTCAATCACCTCGTCACTATCACTTTCTGAGCTCCCACTCTCTTCTGAATCTTTTTCCAGTAGGAGTTCCTCTTCTATTTCTTCTTCAGGTACCGAAAGCCTTTTTCTGCTTGTAGATGCCATTATGTAAAATATGAGATATTTCCAAGGTTCAATAAGTTGATGCAGTCACAGAAAAGAAAGACTTCTGCAAGAGATACCACACTCGAGAAAGGTTTCATTCAGACTAAAGCATTTGGCGTTTCGAAAAGAATTCTTACCCTAAGCCGTGAACTCCGACTCGGCCATGGTCAACCTTCTCGGCCACGCAAGCAACTTCATAATGAAAGACATATTGTACACAAACCAAACAAGATGCAGACCTAAAGACCCTCTTCATTGTTTATGATGGTGAGAGATAAAAAGCAGACGAAGGCCTGAGATAAGAAGGGCCGGCATTTAGAGGGGACGGCGACTGGCCCCTCTTTCTACGACGCATTTGGAGGGTCAAGAGGAGATATGGGAGAGAGAAACAAACCGTTGAAAGACATCCTAAGCTAGTGTGGTCCTCTAAAAGCTGTGGCACTGCGACACCAACACTACGTGAGAAGAAAGTCGCATAAAATCATTTTTTTGGAATAAGTGTTGAGCAGCAAGCGTTCAGAGAGTGTGAAAGAAGTTTTCGAAAATTTCATATGATTAAAACACTCTCAATAAAATATGATAATTTATTATTTTAAAACAGCTATGATTGCTTAAAAGCCACATTATTCTGCTTTCAGATAATACCATACACGCAAGGATCGTGAAAAAATATAATCGATTAAAAAATTAAAATATGCAGATGGTCACCGCGACGTACTGGCTACGTCGCTCGACGGCATGTGAAGTCCAGGCGCGACGTACTCACTACGTCGCTCGACGTTGAAGGGTTAAACAATTGATATATTATATTCAGCAACGCTGATTTTTTAGGTGTCTACATCGGCAAATAGAGAGCTTTTCTGACGCAATTTCCCCCCAAGGTTTGTAAAAACAAACTCAGTTTCTCAGTGGGGACTGGGTCCAAGATTCGTATTTTCAAAAATTTCATATTTTCGAAACTTCATATTTTGGAATAGCACCATGTCTTTACCATAGGCTTTTCGTCAGAACCAACAGTTTTGCTTCATATTTCTTCACATTTTCGTGCTTTGTATTATCGAGTTGCTACTGTATTTCCATGGCAAGAGTATTTAATTAGATTAAAGAGGATTAAAAATAAAATTAAAGAGGATTAAAACACTCTCAATAAAATATGATACTATATTATTTTATAACAACTATGATTGCTTAAAAGCCACATTATTCTGCTTTTAAATAATACCATACACGCAAGGATCGTGAAAAAATATAATCGATTAAAAAATTAAAATATGCAGATGGTCACCGCGACGTACTGGCTACGTCGCTCGACGGCATGTGAAGTCCAGGCGCGACGTACTCACTACGTCGCTCGACGTTGAAGGGTTAAACAATTGATATATTATATTCAGCAACGCTGATTTTTTAGGTGTCTACATCGGCAAATAGAGAGCTTTTCTGACGCAATTTCCCCCCAAGGTTTGTAAAAACAAACTCAGTTTCTCAGTGGGGACTGGGTCCAAGATTCGTATTTTCAAAAATTTCATATTTTCGAAACTTCATATTTTGGAATAGCACCATGTCTTTACCATAGGCTTTTCGTCAGAACCAACAGTTTTGCTTCATATTTCTTCACATTTTCGTGCTTTGTATTATCGAGTTGCTACTGTATTTCCATGGCAAGAGTATTTAATTAGATTAAAGAGGATTAAAAATAAAATTAAAGAGGATTAAAACACTCTCAATAAAATATGATACTATATTATTTTATAACAACTATGATTGCTTAAAAGCCACATTATTCTGCTTTTAAATAATACCATACACGCAAGGATCGTGAAAAAATATAATCGATTAAAAAATTAAAATATGCAGATGGTCACCGCGACGTACTGGCTACCTTGCTCGACGGCATGTGAAGTCAGGGCGCGACGTATTCACTACGTTGCTCGACGTTGAAGGGTTAAATAAATACTTGGTGATCAGGCTGTGCCTTTATCCTGCCTTGATTGACTGATTTTTTTGTGGTAATAGCTCAACATGCATAAAATTCTTCATCATTATTGAGATAAGTTTTATAAAGTAACTTTTCTGTCTGTTTTAAAGTATTATTTTTTGCCAAATGACGGCTGAGATATTTATAAAGGAACTGCATTCGAAAAAAAGTATCAATTTATCCGAAATACGGCTCCCATTAGTGATCTATTTGAAGCGATGCTCTGAGTCGGTAAATTTTTGTGTGTTGTGCGGATTGCCTATACTCTAAATTTGTTGTTTATTCTTAGGCATCGTATAAGTCATAGATTTCATCAAATACACTTAAATTTCAGTATTGTAATCTGAAAACATGTATCTATTGTTAATTATTACTGATATTCTAATATATGCAACTGATTATTCTCCATAACCGTTTGTTTCCCATTTCCGCCTGAATTTTCACAAAAGTTTAAACTTTAGAGCTCGGGCGGCAGTGGTTAATATTATCCGATTTCGAAAATATTTTGCATGCGAGATCCTGATATCAGTACACAACTTTCCCGCATACGGCAAATTTGATCCGGAAAAAAAACCTTTTTTCGGCCAACCCTAATCCTCAATTGTAGGAAGCTGCCTGATAAAATAAACTTAGGTAGACCAATTGGACACTTCATATCTCATCTTATTGAAATTGACTTTCATAAGCAAACTCATTTGCTCTACAACATAAACACATGGAAGAAATTATAATTTAGAGAATGTGCTCACCTTTGTGCATGGGATTGCAATAACCAGTATGTTAGGGAAGTAATTGCAAAATTAAAACACTGAAATTTTCTATAATTCAAAACTTACAAAATATCATGCTACATTATCTTTGTCATGGTGTTCACCTGGAAAGTGACAACATGGCATTGGAATTCATCTGGGAAAATGTATTTAATTGCAGAAAATTAGAAACTCTTTCATCTACAAAATTCTCAACATTTGAAATCCCACTGAATAGAGCCTGATGCAGTGTACTACTGTAATTTTCCTTTTCCTGACAAACATATTGTGCACCGCCAAAAAGAGGTAATGGCAATCACACGGGCATCGGACGCCTTGTCCAAAATGTACTTGTAGGGTTCCCTATCCTGAATTGGACTTGTATTTTTTTTCCTTTTCTAGGTGGTTCTGTTCTCCAGTAATTACTGCAGTGTCATTTTCATGTACCTTCTATCAATATGGAAGCATTTTTCATGAAAAAATGTGTGTGTTCTGGTCATCCTCATCAGAGGATTTTCAGTGAAACCTCTCTTTCACACTTCTGAGTGTAAAAAAGTGTAAACTCCAGGAAAGTGTAAATCAAGGAAAACCTTACTTTGCTGGAAAATAATACAAAATCATCAACAAATGTTTTATAATTTTATTTAATTTGAATGTAAGACACTGTCTCTGGCATTATGTGGTAGAACTCTTTTATAATGAATGAGGACCAAATACTTGGTTATGATTCCACACTTCATCTTGAATTCAACACTTTAATTGGAATGGATTATACTTAAAATACAGTGGCTGCTGCTGGCTGGTACAATAAGCAGGAAAAAATAATAATTTATTTTTCTCATAAATTCAAGTGAATGGGGTGTTTAGGGCACTGATCCAATAACGAAAGGATTTTTCTGTTTCAATTTGTTGTTTCTGTTCAATAACGAAAGGATTAGGACCCGAATCTTTGTATCAAGGACATGCAGTTGTCCTTCATTAAACTTAAAGTCATCCATGCATTAACCACTTCCCTGACGCATTTATCTCAGGCTTTCATCAATGGTCACATCCCTCTCCGGAGTGTAGAGCGCCTTGAACTTCTCCAATTTTTGATGAATCTCCCAAAATTTATTCAATTTTGCGTTCAGGTGGGTTTGGGGATTATATTCAGCATTGTTCACAAAATGCAGATACTGCCTTATTTTTACAAATCTCCCGTTGGACATTGTATGACCAAAAAATGGAGATAAAAGTATTGGTCGCAACGACCAATAATATTGTGTATCTGCCTTTCACTCAATGCTCTGTAATGTCACAAGAGCCAAGAACACTCGAATTTCTTCGGTCATTATGCGCCACTGACTTTCGCCACCACTAATCGTTCCCGCTTCCTTTTCCAATGAGCCACTAGCATAACGATTAGTGTCTTTCGCTATAAACTCAATTAGTTCAGCGTTAAAAAAAAGTTCAAAATATTTCAAAGCACCACACTCAAGGTCCAGATTGAAGTTCATTGAGGAACTCCCTTCAAAAGGAAATCTTGGTGGTGCTGGAGGAGGATTCGCTGCCGACATTCACACCGTGCTCCTTCTTGCAGCTGTGCCATGGCATTTTCTGAGTCTGAGCTTATTTTCCTGGAAAGGCTCAAGTCAGAACCGGAGTCTTTGATGTCCACATCCTCTGAGTCGGAGCTGGTGAAATCTGATTCTTCTCCTAAATCCATCTCTGAATTATTCATCACCACTTGATGAAAATGGAAATTCCCATGGAAAAGTGACTGCAATTACCAAGATATTTGTAAACGTTGAATTCAGGCGAAAAAGAGATTACGATCTGTGCACTTTGAATATCAACGTGAAAATGAGGCAATGAGGCGGACGAAATGTGCTGTGATGAGCACGGACAGACTTCGCACATAAATATGAACGTTGTCCCTACCCTGTCCCCTAGCTTCCAAATATGGCATAGGGAATCACGTATAATACACCCGAAAACCAATACAATACCAAAAACATGCAGAGTGCATACACGGAGAGCTACAATGACACAACGACAAGAAGCAGACATCGCACCGAGTTGTGAAGTCAGCCTCTTGGCATGGCACGGCTTTGAGGGTCGCTGTCATTGCCCGTTGAAAAAATTTTCCGTCGCCCCTTTCCTCAATCCTAAGGAAAAGGGATTTACACACGCATGCAACTGCAACCATTTCCGTTCTCCTGCAAATGGTAAATTTTCTGAAGAGAGGTTTCGACCACAAAGACTCAATATTTGATAATGCACAGGGGGAAATCCATTCCAGGCATTTCCCACACTGATAGGGGTATTATTTGTTTTTATAAAAAGATCGCAAAAGTTATAAGTGAAAATAATCTCTTAGCAATGATGCTATTACAATGGAATGCAAACGGAACCAAAGAAGCCATGAATAAAACTAGTTTTGAAACAGCTGTGTACAGTTTCATGACTTTGCAATCGCAGAAAAATTTGGGAAAATATCATTGCGTATATAACCTTGAAATAGCCTTTTGAGTAATGCCCTGCTTGGCTATAGTGGGCTACAGACCTTATCATGTTCCTCTGATGGCAGAGAAATGAATTACTAGCATCTGTCGAGAATATTCGGGCATGAGGAGAAAGAGACAGACTTTTTGGGCTTGCAAAAGTATACTCATGTGTGTCAGAATTGCACGTCTTTCGTGCCCGAGTATTCTCGGCCACATCAGGGAAGTTGGCTGCATAGGTAGTGGGCGATAAGGTCCAAATATTTAATTTTAATGTGGATTTAAGTATTTTTCCCGTAAAACAAAGGACTTAAGTCACTGCCATCTGCATTAGCTCCTGACAAAACAGTGAGAGGAGCTTTGCTGTGTTTGTACGCATAACAAGGATCCCTTTTGAAGTACAGTAGACGACTGCTATAGTTAGTTCGCACAAAATTCGCAAGATCACTTGTTATAATGCGCCCCCATTATAGCCGTCCAGGTACTTTGGCAATATGCCTTGATCCTTGCATCAAGTTTGGGCAAAACTGAACTAACGGTCATTTGGTGCCAATGTTTTCGTAAATGTTTCGGAAGCGCCAACGAAATTTCAAAGTGTACTGGGGTAAAATTGTCAACTAGAATCAGATTTATTTGTATTCTGAATTTTCCACGCACTGCAAAATCTCTGGTGACATTTAGTGGGAAATTGCCGTTGAACTATCACTGGAAAAATATGGCATATCGTGGTAAAATGGTATCGAAAGTAAATGTATATAATGATCTAAGGTGCCATGTCGAAGTGGTTGATATACTGGAGGGTAATAGTGAATGAGAATGATTTAACTAATGAACATAAGTAGAGTTAAATCCAAGAACACTGCATAAGGACGGAAACTCCCATCTCGACTCTGTTGCCAATGGAAGCGAAAGAATTGAAGTTCCACTTTTGGCCATGGGCTGCGCTGTTTAAGTTATCAAGCCTTAGAGCAGACGTCTCTGGGCTAACTATACGTGTTCTTACATCTCCTTTTTCTCCGCCAGTACGATGATTTATACTGCAAGTAATATTTTAAGGCATTGGATAGTAGATATATGTACCTAAGGTACTGAGCCATCGACGAGAAAACTCTCCAGAGCGTTGCGAAATCAATCAATGACACCGAAAGCGTACAGAATTAGGTGATGTGATCTGTGGATTCGTATTCCGAATTCCACCCTAAAATTCCCAACTTACGATGTCAGAAAAGGGAAAAGAGTGCATTGAAATAATATTTAATGCAATTAAATCGAATGCTAGTTCATTTCCGGTTATTCGATGCCAATTCACGTAAATTGAATACGCCGCTAGAAAAATCAGCTGATGTTATTGATGCCATTACAATTACAATGATTCGAAAGCATTTCCCCTTTATAATTCGCAGGGCGTAGAAAATTAAAATGGACATTGAAGGAACAAGAAAACACGAGCAGGCGGGCAGGGAAGCAAGCAAAGTATTCCAATATGTATTGAAAAAGAAACAAGTATCAGTAACTTACTTGCTTTATTAAAATCCTTGGAACACATATCTATGTCTAATACAATTGGTTGCCCGTTATAAACAAACGGTCAAATATAAAATAGCCTGTAGCAGATGAAGGTCAACTGCTGAAATGAAAATGAACAACTTAAGCTCAGAAAAGTCATGGAAACAAATGAAGGAATGACGGAAAATGTAGGAATAGCATACGCTGGGAATGTCAAAACAAAGGAATCACACTTTCATGTACGCTCTGTTGGAGGCACTGGGAAATATATATGTACACTGAACGCAGTCTCTCTCACCAGCAAATGATGGAATAGCATATGCTGGGAATGTCTAAAGGAAGGGATCACACTGTCATGTACGCACTGTTGGAGGCACTAGGAAATAGGTACATACATACACTGAACGCTGTCTCTCTCGCCAGCAAATGAAGGAATAGCATACGCTGGAATGTCAAAACAAAGGAATCACCAATGCACAAGGAAAACTTATACACTGAACGCCGTCTCTCGCGTAATGGCTACCTTGCGGCAAAGGCAACGATCGTCACCCACTTGTACTTACATTAACCTTAAACAAGCTTATGTTCTTTTCGCCGAGAATATTGTTCCTCATTTAGGTATTCAAGTACTCAGTAAAGCATCGGACACAAAAAAACTTCGCAAACCCATTTTGAACCAAATTCGTCTCATTTAACTGCACATTCTCACTCTAAACTGCCTTCACAACAATACAAATCTTGTCGTAAACAACAGTAAACAAGGCTCAAAGATCACATCAGTGCCACCTATCGTCAAGTTCTGGAACGCTATTAACCTGCGACAGAAATTTTAGCAAAAGACGATCGAAAGCACATCAAGAGTCGCATCCTTATGCTGTGTTCTTGGTTAAAGCATTACTGCTATAAAAATTAGGAAATCGTATTAAGTTGATCGGGAATTGAGTATATATTGCAGAAATGAGTCAAAACATCACCTCTGGCAGTCATTTCCCAATAGAACCACATCAAGTTGTTCTAAAAAGACAATCGGGAAAGAGTTTTGTACAGTACATTGCACTTAGGATGCCAATTTCTCCTTGTACACTAACGGAAGATCATCCTTTGCGACTGTTTGCATAAATCATGATGTGAATGAATGTCCTGACAGCTGTAAAACGTAGTCCTAATGATGTTTCTTTACATCAACGTGGTTGAGGCATCAGAGAAAGAAAACAGGAAATATTACACTTGATAATTGGATAAACAATAAGGGTTCAGGGTTACTCTATTAAATAACGAGGAATGAGTCATTTGCTTTCGAAACCATTCCGAATACTTATTTCAATGGGTATCACAATACTCTGACTCAAATTCCATCGTCCAAATACTTATTTCAATGGGTATCACAATCCTCTAACTCATATTCCATCATCATCATGCCCTGATGACAATGGAAGACTTGTTCATCGAAACGTCGGCCAAGATGGAGAGTTTGACCCAGTGGAAAGCCTGAGTGATCTTTAACTACGTCATATGCCGGGAAAGCCTTAGATCTTTCTTTAGTGCTTTTGCCACTACTACCATGAAGAGAAATCCTTTTTCTTATTTTAAATCGATTAACAGTCCTCATTAATAGTGATAAAATCTTCTATGTTGGTCCATTGTGCAAATTCTTCAGCTTCTGCTTTTAGAATTGTACCGCTGATGTGATTTTGCAGGGCAAACCGTTCAAATAGCACTGATTCTAATGGAACATTTTCTGCCGGTCGTAGTTTCTTACTCTTCCTCATGGCATTTCCAAGTTTTAAGGCAGTATTAATTTTGTCTTTGCTTTCTTGAATCATAAACAGGGTGGATAAAGTTAAACCACATTGTTGTGCAGATTCCGTTTTATTGACATTTTTTTCTGTCACATTCCTGAATGGTTTCGAATTTCTTAGCCAAATCCAATGACTTTCTTTTATTTTCCATTGTAACACTCGTAAAAAGAATCAGCGAACTTCAAGAAGTAGATCAGGATCAAGCTTTCCTAAATAACTGTTACAAAGAACTTCTGGCCACTTTTTCTGCTGGAATGGCATGCAGCAAAACCCCTATTCTTTCTCCTTCTACTCTCCTAGTCTTCCAGCCCTTCTAGCTCTCCTCCTTTTTCCACTCAAAGAAGATGAGAAGAAGGTGTTGCTGTAACGTAACGTGCGAGCCCATACAAAAAAACTTACTAGTAGTTCCATTCAAGTTTGTTTTTCCATTCTGAGTGAAAGGTTATCATGAATTACTGAAATTTTATATTCCTGTTCTAGTCTCACTAGCAACAAATGACCCGTCTGCAGGTTATGCATTCTGGATGACGACCGTGGCGAAACACTCATTATGGCGGTCCGTCAGAAATGGCCACTCATAATAACGAACAAACTCCGTATATATTTAACATTGTGACCAACAACGGCCGAATAATCTCTTGCTATAATGGCCTACTCGCTATAAGCATCCATTTTAATAATGAGCTTTTACTGTATTAGGTCTTTGTTGGCAATGTATACTACCTGACCTGTCTCACTCTCACTAAAATTGTCTTTAAGAGCATATAGCCATCAACATGATAATGTGAAGTTGGGTACTTCAAGTGAGACAGTGTTCCAGGATCTACGCTTCCAGATTCACCACCGATGCTGTTGTAGTTAATTGTGACTTTCAGTACACGCTCACAAAGGTTGTGTTTACAAAGAAAATGTGTGATTAAATTCTGCTGACAATTGAACCAAAATGATTTATACAATCATCCAGCAAATATTGAAATTTCTGTTAAAGTTTAAAAAATGGGCATTTTTTCATTGTCATGTCAGTAACAGAATTTTGACAGCAATGGAGAAAATTTGATTCAATGATTCAACATAAAATAAAACTGGCTCTGTGTGGAAAGAGCATGTTGCTCCGTAAGTCCCCACTCTGACAATTGAATATTTTTTATCCAATTTCTATATCTCTGTAAAATGAATTCAAAGGTGACTTTTATTGGAATAGGATGAAAGGATATGTATTAGGATAGGTGAAAGGATGTTTATTAGAATAATATAATGCTGCTTCTTAAGTTTTCACACAATTACTCCCATTGATGAGATAGGGTCTGAATTTTTTGTTTTCACAATGCCTTGAGCCACCATGATTTGTACACTGAAGTGCTATGTAATTGGGTGGTGTGTGCATGTAGAAGGCTCAATAATTTATTCCCCCCCCCCCCCCATTAGCTGTTTCTCATGTTGAATTAACACAATACCAACTATTTTTCTTGTGTTCTTTTCCTGTTCAACTTGGTGCTCAATGCAGCGTTTGGGATTGGGGAGGTGGTGTGCCAGGAGGGAGTCTGAGCAGTAGTGGTGCTGGGTCGTCGGGATCAAGACTCATGCACTGTGCGAGTCGTGGCCCGCGCCCGGGTGCATCCCGGATAACAGCCATAGAATTTGCCAATGGTCATGACGTCTCCCTCCTCCTGGCTGCCTCAGATGATGGGTCTCTTCGGCTGTGGAGGGACTATGCGTCCATCTACTCCCCGTCCCTCTACTCAACATCGTCAGTGTCTTCATCCATCTACCCGACTGGGTTTGGTTCGCAGACCCTGCCAAAACTAGTGTCAGCTTGGCAGGCACTCTCGGAGATCTCGCAACCTGCCGTGGCAACCAAAGGGGTTAATGGTGAGTCTCTTGGAAAACCTATTAAGTAAAATGATTGACAAATGGATCATTTGTGAAAAAATTTTACGATTTTCAGTGTTTTCTCCCCATAATTCCCATGTCTCTCTCTCTCTCTTTTGGATGAAATTTTGAGATGGACAAATACCATCTGCAAATACTCAAATACCTCGATTACTAGAAATTATTTGTGGTGGTGAATTTGGAATAGTTATGCCATGGGGCGAATTTCAGATTCGGCGGGAACAAGGTCTGTATCTTAGGTCATGACACACAATTTTCCAATGTAATCTGCCATCATGAGTCAAATTATTGGCGGGGTTCAAATTCTGCTCGCAAATGAATGGGTGACATAGGCACAAAGATCCATTTATATTTCACTAAATAATTTAGGTAACCAGCCCTCTTTTATTCCTTATTTATATTAATGACCTAAGTTTTCGAGTTAGCAGTAAATAACGATTATTTGCAGACATAACAGTTATCTGCAGTGAAATAAGTGAAGATGTAGACTTAGAAGTTCTGTCATCGGACCTTAACAACATTCATCCATGGTGCCAGGAGTGAGGGTTAGCATTGAATATCAGTAAATGTGCCACAGTTCATTTCCTGCGAAAATCATCCCACAAATGCCATACCTACACTGTGGGTGGAATAAACATAAAATCTTCAGATACAGTTAAATATCTTGGAATTACCTAACTTCTGATATATCGTGGGGAACACACATACAAAACATATGTGGCACAGCATTAAATAAACTAGTTTTGTTAAATGTATGAGAGGAAGGTCCTCGGATGAAAAAGTCAAAGAGAGATGCTACTTCGCTCTGGTTAGACCACACCTCAAATACGCTGCAAGCATTTGGGACCCTGGTCATAAAGATTTAACCAAAAAAGTTAATAAAATACAAGGTAAAGCAGCACACTTCGTTAAAAACTGCTACGAACGAACATTTAGTGTTACACAACTGTTAGAGGGATTAAGGTGGGAGCCCCTAGAGACTCGGAGGCTACACACTAGGCTTAGATTGCTTTATAAATTCAGAACTGATATTTTTCAGAGCGACACAGAGAATATTATCATGCCCACATGAACAATAGTATTCATGTGGGCATCCACAATGCTGCATTATTATAAATCATGAAGCTTAGCCACATGTATTGCACCCAAGAACTTGAGAACTACCATGTAAACAATGGTTTTTTTTGGATAAACTATTTAGCTGGGTCGAGGAGGGAAGAAACGAAAGATAAGGACTTTTCTTTTTCCCTTTCACTTATCTCAAACATGTCATCATTCTATTATCCGAATGAAGGACACTAATGCAAATGGAGGGGGGGCGGGGCTGCATGCTCTACGTGGCTCCCCTGACAACTTCATGGCCTGGTGATGATTACTTATAACTTGGTTTTTTCACATGTTTTTATTTGGATAAACAAAGTTATAAGTTACTACGTCAATAAGTCGTTCAATAAGTTACTACGTCAATAAGTCGTTCAATAAGTCTTTAGAAAAAGATAGAAAAATAAATTATTTTGCATAATATTTTTTAATTTTTCAACGCCATCTCCCTTTAACTCTATACACTTTTCCAAGCGTTTCTCCAGCAATGTCAAGCTGCCCAAAAATTAGGATTTTGAATGTTCCTCAAAATAGGCATCAGTTCGGGCGATGACCTCCTCGTTCGACGTGAACTGTTTTCCTCCGAGCCATTGTTTCAAGTCTAGAAATAATAAAAAGTCACAGGGGGCCAAATCCAGTGAATGCAGTGGACGCTGTAATAATTCAAACTTTAATTCCACAATTTTGGCAATTGAAGTACATTGTCTTGATGAAGGAGGATCTTTTTCTTTCTCAAATGAGGACTTTTTTTTGACTTCTTCGTTCAGCTGGTGCAATAACAACGCATAATACACTCCATGTATTGTTTTTTCCCTTCTCTAAGTAAATTGGTGAAGATGATTCTGCGTGCCTCCCGAAAAACCCTGGCCATCACCTTGCCAGATGAAATCACCATTTTTACCTTCTTTGGAGCCCGTTCGCTTAAAAAAAACCCACTGTTTTTATTGTTCCTTTGTCTCTGGAGTCTAATAATGTATCCATGTTTCATCCTTGATTATGTATTGATGCAGCAACTCGTCAGGGTTGCGAAGGAAAAGCACCAAAATAGCCTCAGAGTCGACCACATGACTGCGTTTATTCTCCATTGAGGCAGCACCCATCACGCCAAAATTTTTTTCAACCCCAATTTTTCATACAAAATTGAAAAAACTGCACCTTGCAATAAGCCTGTGGCCTCAACTATTTCGTGCACTATGACCTGTCGATCACTCAAAACTATATCGTGGATTTTATCAATCATTTCGGGAGTAGTCGCTTTCACTGAACATCCCGAACGATGCTCATCTTTTGTAGATGTACGGCCACGTTTGAACTCATTTACCTCATTGTAAACAGTTGCAAATACAGGACCAGATGTACCATGAACTTCATCCAAATTTGCTTTGATCTCTTTTGATGTTAAGCCTTTTAAATATAGTAAGTGTTTGATCACCGCTCGAAGCTCACTTTTTTTCCATTTTTATAAGTAAACAAAAGTTCTTTGCTTCAATCAACAATATAAATGAAACCATGGTGATGTATATGACTGAGACTTTAGCAGCTGACTAGTGAGTAAGGATTTTTACTAAAAACAAACTTTTTTTTATCATACGAGCGCCATCTCTTGTACTAAAAAGACAATCGGGAAAGAGTTTTGTACAGTACATTGCACTTAGGATGCCAATTTCTCCTTGTACACTAACGGAAGATCATCCTTTGCGACTGTTTGCATAAATCATGATGTGAATGAATGTCCTGACAGCTGTAAAACGTAGTCCTAATGATGTTTCTTTACATCAACGTGGTGGAGGCATCAGAGAAAGAAAACAGGAAATATTACACTTGATAATGAGATAAACAATAAGGGTTCAGGGTTACTCTATTAAATAACGAGGAATGAGTCATTTGCTTTTGAAACCATTCCGAATACTTATTTCAATGGGTATCACAATACTCTGACTCAAATTCCATCGTCCAAATACTTATTTCAATGGGTATCATAATCCTCTAACTCATATTCCATCATCATCATGCCCTGATGACAATGGAAGATTTGTTCATCGAAACGTCGGCCAAGATGGAGAGTTTGACCCAGTGGAAAGCCTGAGTGACCTTAAACTATGTCATATGCCGGGAAAGCCTTAGATCTTTCTTTAGTGCTTTTGCCACTACTACCGTGAAGAGAAATCCATTTTCTTATTTTAAATCGATTAACAGTCATCATTAACCCTTAGAGTGCCGGGGAGCGCTATCGCGCTCCTCCTGTCTCTCGTGAAAAGTGCCAGGAGCGCGATAGTGCTCCTCCTGCTATGTCACTCTTAGATGCTGGTAGTTCACTGATTGCTCACAGATGGCACCTAAATGCAGATTACTTATGAAGCTCAACCCTTGTAGTTTCTAAATTGACCACTGGCGTTTATCTTCCTTTGGTTTTACATGTGCTACGTTTTTATAAAGTTTACTTAGACTTTGCTACCCCAATACCTCAAAATGGCATCAATATCCAAGTCTGCATTTATTAGTGACGATGATATAGCCAATTTTGTCAATTCTTATGGTGAAGATGATGATTTTGAAGAATACGTTGAAGACGAGTGTTCCCGTGAAAGTGATGAAGACAGTGCGATTATTTCAGAGTCGGAAAGTGACTGCAGTGACGTTGTTGCTCCTTTGAAACGTAAAAGAATTCCTGTGATAACTGAAAGTTCAGATAGTGACAGCATTTGTGAAAATGTTAAAGATTTTAATAATTGCAGTGTTCCTGTGTTTATGGAAACGCAACTTGGCCAAGATTCATATGTCCAGTCTGGTCCTTCTTTCCTTGAATCATCTGGTCCAAGGCATGCTCCTCCCCAGGATGCCAAACCTATACTATACTTTGATATGTTTTTCACCTCGGCTATGTGGAATCTAATCGTGGCTGAAACAAATAGGTATGCAAATCAGTTTTTGGGTTCCCAACAGCAAATATCACCCAATGCTAGACTAAGAGAATGGAGGCCTGTAAATGTCCATGAAATGAAGGCATTTGTGGCTGTGCTTTTGGAAATGGGAATTACTCGCTGGCCTACCATATTCTCATACTGGATTCGGAATAGTAGAACTATTCCATGGTTTGGGAACATGTTCTCTAGGAATAGATTCCAAATGATTTTGAAATTTTTTCATCTTGTTGATAATAAAAAACTGTTTCCACCAGGTCACCAGAAATATGATCCATGTTCAAAATTTATCCCCCTTGTTGAGCATGCAAATAGGGTGTTCAGATTACATTACACACCTCACCAGTACTTATCCATTGATGAGTCGTTGGTTGGCACCAAATGTCATTCAAGCCTAACACAATATCTTCCAAATAAGAAGCACCACAAATGGGGAATAAAGTTTTGGATGTGGTGCGACTCTGTTGTACATTATTGTTTAGGTTTTTTCTGCTATAAAGGTGCAAAATGTCAGGAAGAAAAGGTTGAGATAAAAAAGAATGGCCTTGGTCACGTAGTAGTGACCAAGTTGCTCCAACTCAGGAACTACCTAAATAAGGGATATCATGTGGTAATTGACAACTTTTCCACAAGCATTCCTCTGTCGAAGTACCTATTTGATAATTCAACTTACCTCACAGGAACAATAAGATCAAACAGAAGGGGACTCCCAAAGGATATTATAGCAGGGTATGATGTAGGACAGGTGAAATATTTCCTTAGTGATGAGGTTCTTTTGTGTGGATTTAGAGAAAAAAATCTAAAAAAAAGCCAGTTTTGCTTCTTTCAACTCATGCAGTTGCTGAGACTGAAACATTGCAAAGACGACGATTTTCACATGAAAGAGAAATAACCAAGCCAGCAAGAATAAACCAGTACAATAAATTCATGGGGGGAGTAGATTCATCAGATATGATGCTTTACACCTACCTAGATGAACGAAGAACACTAAAATATTGGAAAAAGGAGGTTTTCAGTATCTTTGCCAGGATGGTATTAAATTGTTACATAATATACAAAGAGAATACATCTGGCAGAATTATGTCCCGTATCCAGTTCACTTCCTCCATTATACAGGCAATTGAGGAAGAATGGCTGGCTGTAAAGGGGAATAAAGCAGTCACACCTGTACCAACAAAACAAGAGGATGGTGCATTATTGCAAAAATTGCCTGGCAGAAACTTGAGGAGGTGTGCTGTATGTAGCAATATAGATGGAGGACCAGTAAAGCGGTGTAATACTGTATGTTCCAGGTGTGGAAAAGGGCTACATGGATTATGTGTAGGAAAAAACCAGTGTTAATAATCGAAGAAGAGTTTCAAGAAGCATGGCGTACATGCTGAACATTTTTGATTTCTGAAAAAAGTTAAATATTTTTTTCAATAATTATTGGACACTGAGAAATGATTTTTTTCATACAGACAAAGAATGCTGTAGATTGTTTATAAATGTTATCAAAACCTGAGTGCATAATAAAATATACAGACATTTATGTCTTAAAAGTCAATATTCATTTTATTTTAACATTATATATTTTGTTTAAATTATTACTGAACTGATACTTTGTTAAAAAAATCGTCAAATAATATATTAAAAAGGTGAAACCACATATAATAAAGTTTTCCTAGAGTTTTTGAATATTTACCTTCAATTTCAATTGAGACATAATTTTTTTCCTAAACTACTGCAAAATCAGCAAAAATGCCTCGGAAATCTTGAGATCTATCTTGAGTTATGTGGGATTGATAGATATTCAGCTGGAAACACTAGGGTCATACATATATAAAGTTCCTTGAGTAGGCGTAAATGTTTTCGTTTCTAATTCTATGAACACAAATGATTGACACAGCCCCTTTTGAGGTGTAGGCCTACCTATCTAAAATTTCATCTAAATTCACAAAATAAAAGATGTTTTTGAGCATATTGTTAAATATCAGCTACTGGTAGTAGAACAATAATGAAAAATACTGGTAAGTAGGGATAACATACACTCCCCTAATCAATTAAAAGAATTTACTGTTTATTAATGTTTTTATTTTCCAATGGCTAATATTCATCAGATTTGACATCTTTAAGTTTAAGTGTATGGTAGACATGTAGCAACCTTTTAGATCTTTCAAATGTAAGTGTGTTCCTTAATGGGCAGTGTACATATGACCAATTGCTAAACACTCTTTCAAGTTGTGCAGAAGATGCAGGGACGTTAAGTAATTTATTTGCAAGATTGCTTAAACCTGGATGCTTGCGTTTAGCAAGCTCCCAAATGCTTGTTGGACTTTTGATGCCCTTGTTTTTCGGCACACGAAAAACACTGTCTTCGCTATCACTGATGAATTTTGCTAGGTCTTCCAACCCATATCATCATCAAGTTGGTCTAGCAGGAACTCTTCCACCTTTGACAAGTACGAGTTTTATTACTGTGAATTTCATTCTGCTGAGGTTTGAGATATTAAAAATTGTCCTCTAACAATTTCCTAGAAAAATATACTGTTTTATGACCTTACAAACCTCATCACGCTGTTCTGTACTCAATCTCTTCCCTCGATATGTCGGATGCAAAAAGTTTGCAGCTAAGCCGTATATTGTGACGGAATAGTCTCGCCCTTTTTCAACTTTTTCTTCAAGTTCAGGATTTCCATCTGGAAATTTTAATTGAAACCACTCCTCTGCTGCATCAGCAATACTGAACTTCATCTGTTGACACTTTTTAATTAGAATGCATACTGGCTCAAATAACTTGATCCCATCATCAACTTCTTTCATGAAGTTTTCATCAAATATTGACTAAAGTCAAGCTTTTGTTCAATTTTTATCCCTTGGCCAACTACTTTCTTCATTGCTGCTAGGTTATTCTTGAGGCAAAGAAAGGCATCTCTATGAAAGATCCGTCACCGAAATCACAAAAAAACGTCAAAACAAGCCAGAATGTGGAAGTGTTTTGTTGATTGGTGATTCAATGATGAAACACGTTGAAACAAAGAGTGCCTCAAAATTAGTGTATAGGGGTATAAAGATCGAGCAACTGTGCCAAAAAGTGCAAGATATGAAACCTAATGAAGAAAATGAGCACCCAAGAACTATCTTCCTCCATGTAGGAGCCAACAACCTGACAAGATCCAAGAACCCTGATAATATCTTAGGTGAAATGTACTGCCTCATCAGGAAGACCAAAGAAACATTTCCTAAGTCCTTGATTGCAGTGAATTCCATCATACACAGGAGAGATGTAAATAATCAATACATAAATGAGGTAAACTGTAATATAAGATGGGCTTGTGAAACTCTGGGAGCTCTGTTCTGTGAGGTAAACAAATATGTGGGATCTGACTGCCTGGGAAAAGATGGTGTGCACTTAAATCGTAAAGGTTCTTTTTTACTTGGTAAATATATTGAAAATGTTATTGCCTTATGCCAAAAACAGGGAAACTAAAGAAAGTGCCAGATGATGATCATTTTAAATCCAACCATATTGATGATGATAGAAAAGAAAAGACACAAACTCTAAAGATATTTTACCAAAATGTTCAAAGTCTAAAAAACAAATTGACAGAGCTCGATGTTCTATTAGAAAGTAAATTAAATCAGATGGATATTTTATGTTTTACTGAACATTGGCTCAGACACTATGAACTAACTTGTGTTAACGTCAGCAACTATATTTTGGGTAGTTTTTCATGCAGAAATGAATTCAAAAATGGGGGGACATGTATATTTGTTAATAATGGCATAGAATTCAAACGTGTCACTCCAAATAACATTAATGTAGTGGAGAAAGATTTTGAATTTTCGATTATACAGCTGTTGAAACCTAAAATATTTGTTGTGTGCCTGTATAGATCACCAGCTGGAAATTTTAATGTCTTTATCGATAATCTATATAACTTACTTGACATCTTGTACAAACAATCAAACCACATTGTGGTGTGTGGTGATCTAAATGTAAATTTCCTTAATGGCAATTGTGAAAGAGTTAAACAAATTCTGTCAGTTTTAGACTCCTTCCAGGCTAGTGCTATTGCTACTGAACCCACCAGGGTTACTAATACTAGCAAATCCATTATAGATCAAATCATTACAAATTTTCACAGGGAAAATTGTGAGTTGAATGTATTTGATACTGGTTTTTCTGATCATAAGGGTATCTCATTGTATATTAATGTACAAAATTGTGTAAAAAACAATCCGTATCACGCTTATAAAAGGTGCTTCCACGATAATCAAATGCAACTGTTAGCCTATGATCTAAAAAATGAACAATGGAAAGAAGTCTTTGCTGCTAACTGCTTTGATGAAAAAATGGATGCATTTTTAGACAAATTCCTATACTATTTTGATATCAACTTTCCTGTGAAAAAGTACAACATTTCTGATACCCATCCAAAAAAATTGTGGTTAACTAGGGAAATTATAAATATGAGTCAATATAAGAGGGAGTTATATCTTCTAGCTAAAAACACTGACAGTGACATACATAAGACTACGTACAAAAACTTTTGTAAATATTTTAAAGAAACTGTGGAAAAAGCAAAGTCAACCTCAAATGATAAACTTCTTGCCTGTGCAAAAAATATTACTAGAACCACTTGGCAAATAATAAAAAAGGAGACTAATAATAATAATCCAGTAAAAAATATACAGCTATTAGTGAATGATGATTTGCAGGTAAACCCAAATAGCATAGCAAACACTCTAAATCGCTACTTTATTGAGGCTCCAAAAAATTCTGTCTCGTCTATTAAAAATGGAAATTTAAAAAATAGTCTTAGTACTACAGTACTACATTCACTTTACCTTTTTCCTGTAACAGAGAAAGAAATCATTCAAATTGGTCAATCTATGGAAAATAAGAACTCTGCAGGAATTGATGGTATACCAGACAGAATAATTAAATTCTCCATTCCTTTTATCAGCAAAATCCTAGTCTATCTCTGTAATCTTTCCTTAAGTGAGGGTAGCTTTCCCGAAAGATTGAAGGTAAGCAAAGTAATTCCATTGCAAAAAAAAGGAAATGTAAATGATATAACAAATTTTAGGCCTATAAGCTTGCTATCAGGCTTCTCAAAAGTTTTTGAAAAAGTAATGCAAAAACGTGTTGTAAATTTCTTGGAAAAAAATTCAGTTCTTTCTAATCAACAACATGGTTTCAGGAAAAACAAATCTACTTCCACAGCTCTTCATGAACTTATTACCAATATCTTAAGTGCAATGGACACTGGTAAATCATCCTTAGGTGTCTTCTTAGACCTTTCAAAAGCATTTGATGTAGTAAATCATAATCTATTATTGCAAAAACTAATTAAATATGGAATTACAGGAAATGCAAATAAATGGTTCCATTCTTATCTCAAGGGAAGGTCCCAAGTGGTTGTAATCCCTCATCTTGACAATGACACAAATTACAGAGCTGAATACAAGTCAGATGGAAGGGCAATTGAAATGGGTGTTCCGCAAGGTTCCATACTTGGGCCTCTATTATTCCTATTGTATATTAATGACCTACCTGAGAGTATCCCAGAAGCAAAAACTATAATATTTGCAGATGATACTAATGTTCTCATTGAATCCAATAAAAAATCAGATCTACTAAAGAAAGCTTGTTCCACTATGAAATGTTTAGAAGACTGGTGTCAAAATAACATGATGGCCATAAATGTTCAAAAAACAGTCTGTGTTAATTTTGGCAGAGACCTAACACCACCAGTACAATTATGCGGAAATGATTTAACATTTGTTGAAAACCTCAATTTTCTTGGGGTAAACATTGAATCAACAATGAAATGGTCTATGCATGTAGAAACCCTTATCTCTAAGCTAAATAAAACTCTTTTTCAATTTAGATATCTAAAAACAAGTACCAGTATTGGTATTCGAAAATGCCTCTATTATGCAAATTTTCAGTCACATTTGTCATATGGGATTATTTTCTGGGGTAGCTCACATCAATCTCATAAAGTTTTTAAATTACAAAAACAGGCAATCAGGGCTGTACTCAATCTACCCTATAGGGAGTCATGCAGGGCACATTTCCAATCCTTACTAATAATGCCTCTTACTGCCTTATATGTATTTAATTTAATAATGTATGTAAAAAAAATCTGAACGCATTTGATCTAAACTATGAAATACATCAAATAAACACCCGCCAGAAACACGACATACATATTGAACCGAGGTCAACTAAACTCGCAAGTGAAGGGCCATATCACAAAGGGGCCAAACTTTTTAACCTTCTACCACCAGATATTAAAAAAATCCAAAATATCAACTCATTCAAGCACAAATTAAAAGCACTTATATTGCAAAATTCAATTTATTCGCTAGATGAGTACTACGACTTGTGTAAAAAATGTCAACAAAAAGAACTCTACACCTTTCAAGCCATAACATGTATATATTAAATCACTGTGATCTATCATGTACCTATGTCTAATATGTTCTTATTTTATGTGCAGTTATATTTATATTGACGATTACTATGTAATATTTGTAGCCTGGTAAGCCTTGTAAGCTAAAATATGTACCACTGTCAGCTGTCTTTTATGTTTTTAATTCATGTGTTGTTTGTCCTCTATAAATTGACGATTTCTATGTTACATTTGTAACCAAACAGAAATAAAATTATTATTATTATTATTATTATTGCTACACCAACGCGTTTCAAAAGCCAGTGATATGCGGTGGCCACCAAATGCAAGAAGACGGATTTCTTGATCAGCTGAAGTAAAAGCTTTCAACACAGTATTTAGCCTTGATGCCACCTCAGCTGAGACAAGTTCTTTGGCCAGAAGATTAGCAGTGTGGGAATTGCATGTAACATGCCTTAGGTCAATTATTTTGCCCATTTTTATCATGTTAGTGGCATTGTCTGAGCATACAGCATAAAGTTCTGAATTGTACATATCTCTTGCATCAACCAGTGCTTGTTAAACTATGTCTTTAAGGGCATCTCCAGTTTCCCTCTCGTCAGAAAGATCCCATGCATTAAGGAAACCAACCTCACCTGCTGGATTGTGTATCATTGCAGCTACATTTTTGGTATTAGCTGCCTCATTCTTCCACCCATCAATCAGGAGTACAGAATGTGGACCAAAATTTAGTGATGTGCTGCACTCTTCATACTCTTTGTCAAGTATAGTCGTTGCAAGATTTTTTCGCACTGGAGGCCTGTATGAAGGTCATAAGGTCTTAACAAAGTTTTTAAAGTGATTTGATTCCACAATGCTGAAAGGTATGTTGCAACCAAAAATAAATTTTCCTAGTGCACGGTTGGCAACTTCATTCTCCGCCTGCGACATTTGATCAAAAAAGGCAATTTTTCCCGTATTAATATGCGATGTTAAAGCCAATTCTTTGGGCTTCTCGTATTCAAGATCCCTGTCAACAGTTGAATGTCCTAAGTCATGTTGAACATTATTATCACTACTATCAGTGTCATCATTGCTGATAGTTAATTTCTCATTACTGGTACTAGCAAAATTCAAAGATGACAAATTAATTGATGATGCTGATGAATCTGGCCTTTCAGACAAAGTAACATTTTCAACTTCACTAGCAGTAGGAAGGGTGAGGTTATCTACAACTTCTTTTTTATTGATATCAGTAACTGTATATCTTCTTTTGGGGGTAGAGGTGACTCTAGATTGGCTCAAGGGCAATGCAGATGTAGCAGTTGATGATGGAAACCGGCATACATTTCTAGTAAAGAAGCAAACAGAAATATTAAAATAAAATTGTAAGAATTCATAGGGACAAGCCCAAGGCCTGTCCATAGTTCTTAAGTATTCAATAGTATTACAACAATTTGGGCTAATATAATGTGGAAAAGACCCTAGGCCTAATTGATTTATCTTGAGGTTATTTGAACACTATTTATGAACTACTTTCATTTTCTTTACCTGTGTGTTTCCAGTCGTTTAGCTGCAGTATTCTTCAATGTCTTCTGACACACGGCACAAAAAGCTGCAAACTTATTGTTTTCTTTTATCAATTTGAACCCTCTATCACTGCATAGACCATGCTGTGGCCTACCTGCCATTTTGGAAACTGGTCAGGGAATAACTGGAATAACTGTGATTGGTTTATGGATAAATTGCTTCTGAATGGCCATCATATTTATGGTGGCAAATTTAAATAATGAATAGCTGTAGGTGTAATACCTTTAGTATGCATTCATTTCATTGGAACATGCAAATGGACTTTAAAATATATCACTAATAATTGTTAATTTTCCTGTAAATTTAATAATATATGAACTAGAAATTGAAATATTAAATATTCAAGGAAGAGAAGGTGTAAAACAGGTTATTTTGCTGCATTAAAGGGCCACAGGTTAACATTTATCTTTGTCGTATGAGAGGTCAACATTTTGTAATCACTCTGGGTTCCTCCATCAGGGCAAGTTACAACTAATTATATGTAAATACTCTAATTAAATAATAGAGTAAATAAAATAAGAGAATAATAGTTAATAAAACTGCAATAAAACAATGGTTTAGGAAGACTAACATTAATTGTTCAAGGTAATGTAATTTGGTAACCATGAAATCAATGTAATACTTTATTTTTTTATTGTAATTTTCTACATTTTATTAAACATAAAACATTATTTTACAGACAAAAAAATAATCAACAATATTCTACATAATTTATGCAATATTCTACATAATCTACATTATCTACATTATGTACGCTATTTTCTATGTGTGTGTAGAAAAATAATATTCTACGTGTAATGACCCAACTCTGGTTTGTATTTTTGCATTCTGCCTCATAATGTAAAAGTATTTAAATAATAATACTAGATGTTTTAGCTGATAAGAAAATGGCTGATACTATTACTGTGATGGTGCAAACACTTCTCTTGGCAAGGCCTCATTTCATTTTTTTCTATCACTTTATTATCTACTTCACCATTCAGTCATAATAAAATTTGGCATTGGTCTCAGAGCGAGGTATCCTCACCTTGTCCATAATTGTTAGTTGTGCATGACATGATTACGTAGTTTTCCTATTTCCTATAAATATATGACAGTCTGTTGACAATAATTTGGTTGGTATCTGTTGCTGTATAGCATAAATATATGTGTGAAAAAATAGGTGTGCTATTTTGCTTTGTATGAGACAGAAATCTTCAAGCTAATCCCCATTCCCTCATTCTTTCCTTGAAGGAGCCGGAGTAGTGGTGAGCTGGGATCAGTATCGGCAGCAGGTTGTGGTCACTGGAGATGTCCGCTTAATACGTCTCTGGGATGCTGAGAGAGAACTTCGCCTTCAGGATTTACCCACCGGAGCTGACTCTTGTGTTACTGGTGTCTCTGCTGATGCTGCAGGTTAATCAGTTTGCTATATTTTTTCACTCGACTAATACACACTGTATAAATGTCGAGCAACATTATATACAGTGCAACCATGCAAGTATGAATACGGACTACTGCGAGTCCTCTGCCAATGCAAAATATTCCTGGGGCATAGTCAATTGACTCAACGATTGCCGTGCAAAAAAATGTGGCTTTTGTGAGGCCCTCTCAGTGCCAGCTCCCAGCATTGCATGAAATCCCTTTGCACGTAAACATAGCTAGAGTGATAACATCTGGAATCCCTCATGATCTGTTAGAAATGCAATATATTTGAATGATTAGGTACGGGTATAGATTGTTGACTGCCAACTGTGCGTTGTAAATTACAATTAGACTAATTTATTTTTAATTTTGTAAGATATACTGCAGCATTAGCAATTGCGAATATTATCTTCTTCTCTTGCTTCAAAACAGAAAGCACTAAGTCTGTGTGAAATATTGGAAATATTTGAACTCAGCAAAATGATTGTTGTGTGACATTGTGATATATGCTGGTAGTGACTGAAAGAAATTATAAATCTCTATACTCATAAGCAAGGAAGAACATTTGGCAAGATATGCATTCAGCTTAAGTGCTTGATTCATATTTGAACCTACCACTGCCCAATACACTTATGTACCTCTGCTTAGCAATACTAATCCTCTCCACCAGGGCAATGGCTTGGTACAAATGTTACATAACACACTGAAAAATAGTTGGATTTCTGGATTGGCTGAGGGTGATGCTAAGGCAGTGGTGGAAAAAATTAATGCAAAACGCATTGGCATCTGAATGCGGCATACGAGGGGATTAATTAAAATCGCTATTCCTTCAACAACTTGACTTCACTGAGACAGCTACTTGCAACTGGGAATATTCTAACTCTGTAAGAATGGAAATTGATTTAATGTGTCGCAAAAATGGAATCACTGATAAGGTTCATGTTCACAAGAGCTCCTTGGAGTGATAAATGAGATAATAGTTTGCTTTGCCCTGCTGCCAGTCATGGATCCAAAGTTGTATACGTTATGGAATGATACTTCCCTTTTTTTTAGAACTTTAACCCTTTTAAAACATTTTTCTCAATTGAAACTTAAGAAACTATATAATAATAGAACTATTGCTTGGACACAAAATGCTTTTATTCTTCAGATCATATCCACCTGCAATGAAAAGTTTTTCCAAATGTAGGAAATAGCTGTTGATTAATATTGTTTTAATATGCCTTTAACTACTTTCAATAGATATTAAACATTACAATTGACACTTTGGGATATTATCTTGTGAATTTAAGGTGTAAATACTGTACACTTGGTAGAATAGAATGCTTGCGTAGAGGAGAAAATTTTTCTTTTAAACCATTTCCAACAGTCATACCCTACATAAGTTTAGGTTTTAACACATTTGAGATCGGTCTCAAATACTTAAATTTCCTAATTCCTATGAGCATATTATTCACTTTCTGAAAACTACTTCCAAAAGTTCTGGACATGTAATTAAATCTAGTTTTCAAAGACATTGTAGAAATTTCCTTTTTTCGGTGAGTACTAAGAAACACTTATGAGGAGTTTTCTTTGTCTATGCAGTAGCCTAGAGGGAAGAGCATTCATCTGCAGTCTATAAGGTCTGGAGTTCAAATCTTGGTGAGGCCTCTTCAAATGCCTTCACACTTAATCTGTGCATTGTTACTTTACTGTTGCTAAAACTTTGCAGGAATGCAGGGAAGGGCCAGGGAATTGATATTGACCTCCTCCCTGGATGTGTTCAATTTACACACGTTGGGGCTTTGTTATGGGATTAGAGCAGTTACCTTGATTGTCAAATGAGACACTCGCTTAAGTCAGCTACTCACTTAAGTGAAACTTACCTTTGACTTACTTTAGACTTACCTTACCTTAGACTATTTACACTTTTATTCCTTCAGCTGCAGCAGCTAGATTGCAAGTCTTACACTGTGTGCAGGAAATATTCAAAGGAGGCCAGACCCTCTTTTCCGCCACGAGGGGGCAGAGCAGGTAGAAGACCCTTGAAATCCCCTCCCGACCCTTTTCCCGAGGTTGCGAGGAAAGGGCCCCTCCCAATAAGGGACGAATTAGTGGAACATCAGTCAATTTGGCCAAATTTTTCAATCAGTGAAAATCTACAAAATAAGTATCAAATGAAGTTTGTTTGTAATTTACTGTTTAATTTGATACCAAACACCAAGGAAATCTGTTGATTTTTACCAGCATTGCACTCTGGTAAGACCACCAGAGCTGCCATCTAGCTCCATATAATTTGTCATAAATCATGGGATAGTTCATATTTTGAAAGCAAAATAAGCAGGATAAGATTGAATTATAAGCATTCAAAAAGTTTTGGGATCAGAAGAAAATGTCGTAAACCAAGGGTAAACGTAATTCTGGGAAAATAAATGTGAGGTTTCACTGTATTCAGTTCCCTTCAAGAAGTGAAATTTCTTCCGGGAAAGGTGTGACAAGTATCCTTAAGATATAATTAATTTTGCATCTTTACTCAGTAATTTTAACATTTCCTTGGGAATTGCAGTAATCAAAGTTCTGATCAGAATTAACTCCTTTAATTTTTTTCATGTTGTTAGCAGTAAATATATAAGCAGTCTACCACATTCTGTTTCAAATAATAATTTTCACTCTTTTAATGCTGATTGACTGATCCCTGGAATCCTTTTGTCATTATAGTGAGCTATATTTTGACCACTTTGATTATGACAGTAGTTCATGATTTTAACCATAAATTGATGGTTTTATCAATTCTCACATTCTGCATTGAAGTTTTTTTGAAGGTGCATTTTTACAGAAGATGAAGAAGCATTTTTCTGCACATTTCACCAAGTTTTCTAAGAAAAGCTAAATACCTTTTGATGTATTCATGGTGACAAACTATGGTCTTAAATTATACTCCCCTTTTTGATGATTATCATTCTGATGCACATGTGTATGTAATATGCTGGCAACAGTTCAACGCATATGTTCCCTGGTGAAAGTGATAAAAATACTAAAAAACATCTTTTCCACGTGGCAACCAAGCTGTGATCAAGAATATTCCAGCAGGTGTCTTCAGGTTGGAGCATTTTGCCAGTAATTGGTTGGCCTTATATAGGCCCAATGTCATGTTCCGTCATTTTTGGCGTCATTGGCATCATTTTTCTCCTTGTTGCCAATTCTCAACCATTGGTGGGAATTTCTTACATCCCACGTGTCTGAATTGAATACTCTTTTTCCTAATGCTGTGGAGGTGATGGCAGCCGTACTGGTGAAAATACTTCAGGTGTTTTGAAACCTCATCTCTTTTCGTAAATAATTCCCGGGCCTCTATGAAGCCATCCAATTACTACCAGAATCACTTTGACCAGATGTTATCATAGAAAAACAATACCCAAAGAATGCATTCTTCAATATCAGTGCACAGTGGAAACCATAGCACCCAATTCTCACATCTGGTGATGACAATGAGGATACCAGAGTTAGATTAGAAGGAAAGTATATGACTATTAGGAAACACCCTCATTATAGAGACTGGTTAAATTGCTGGTGTTTTATACAGAGTCTAGCAAGAATCCATAATCAATAAGTTACTATTGCAGCTCATGGTTGAGCGATGCAAAAAGTTGCTACATAGTAGAGAAAGACATTTTTAGCCTGTCATGGGAAGTAAAATGTTTATAAGCTAATTCACTAAGCTAATTGGGAGTTGTGTATTGGGAAGCTAGCTAACTGATTGAGATATGGCTACAAAATGCATTATAAAAATGTCTCATTTCAGCATAAGCATATCATTCAGTATGATAATGCCATTTCCTTCCCAAGTTGTTTTTGCCAGGAGTTGTACAAAAATAATTAGTTTAAATTGCAAACTGGCTAAGCCAATATTATTTTGTATTTTTAAGTCCTTGCACAATTTAGTAAAAGTTTTTAGTTTGGTATTTCTTGGTGAATATTCTGAATTACTGATGCATAAAAGAGAAAATTACAATATTATGCCAGGCATACACAAGCTGAAATACTGACCTTGAAAATATCATGTAATTCATTGACTCAACCAAAAGTGGAAGGTTGGTTGTCAACGGCTGAAAAAGTAAGAAATTTCTTGAATTTCACTCATAAATAAACTGTAGATCATGCTGCATTGTGCCTGGGAGCTGGATGCCGGGCAGAGCTGGGAAGGTCTTTCACGATTCGCCCTTGATTTTTCAGGTTAATTTTTGATAAAAAACGTGTATGTGGCACTTGCATGCTTATGGTTTACAGTTCTTCTTTCAATGTTATTTCATGATGCAATTCTTGTGGTACATGAATTCCAGAAGGGAATTATGTGTGACTGTTTACTTTCAAAATAATTTTTAGGTGGGTCTTTGCTGGTAGCTGGCTGTGGAGATGGGTCAGTGCGGTTGTTTGACCGCCGAATGGGTCCACAGGAAAGCCGTGTAATGACGTGGCGGGAGCACTCTGGTTGGGTTGTTGGTGCCCACCTACGCACAGACCTTCCATCGTCTGGTCGAGTCATCAGTGGCTGGTATGTTCCCCTCAAAATATCCTTAATTCCATTTCAATTTGTGGCACTTTCAAGTCTATGGTCTCATTCTGGAGTGCAGGTTTTTGCAGCTGTTGATAGATACTGACGAAGTTCTTGAGTTTGGCTGCATCTCGAGAATTTTAGGTCCAACATTTCACCCAAGTTGCAGTGATCATCTTTAGGGATGAAGTGATTTTGCTGAGAAATTGTTGCCATGTATATATTGAGGAGCTGCGAGGTCTCATATAATCTTCTTTTCGTTGCACAGTCAAAGTTGGTCAGGGTAGAGTTCGCTCTATCCCATTGTCTGGCTAGGAAGCATTTCCGAGAGAGGGAAAGCGGGTAGCCATCATCTTGGTTAAAAGTCCTTGTTCTTTTTGTAATCTCTATCGATTCACAGATCAAGCGGGTCCTATAAAATTCATTTTTGGCTATCACCTTTGTCTTCTCATACTCGATGGAGTGACTGGGTTCGGGCATAAGGTGTTCAGCTATGGTGATTTTTGCCTTTGTCTATTCCTCATGTCTCTCCTGTGTTCCTGGATTCTGGTCTTGATAGGGTGGTAGGTTTGCCCAACATAACTGCCACCACAGCTGAACAGAATCTCTTACACGCCTTTGGACTGCAGGGGGTGTTGTTTCTCTTTTGACAAAGGAAATATTCAGCTGAGTTTTCTCACGGTGCCAAATTAGGCTACAGTATTTTTCTTTTTAGGACCCTGGCTATTTTTTCGTTTGTCCCTTTGGCGAATGGCAATGTGACAAAGGCAGAAGGTTCTTCCTTTGATTTTACATCACCCGGTCGTTTTTCTTTGGATTTGATTGCTGTTCTAATGAATTCCTCTTCATATCCATTGTTTTTAAATGATTTGAAGAGATGTTTCATTTTTGTTGGGAGGGAATCTACATTAGACACTTCATCAGCTCTAAACTTTAGGGTGTTAAGGATGGCTGAGCAGCCACTCAGCATATCGGAAGCCTACTCATACTGATCGCAATCTTCATGCATCATCACACCACCAACCACAGCAAAAGGTGGCTGTCCGTAAGATCTGAAGACTTAAGAACTTATGTCTGAACGCGGTCATCCCATCGAGTTTGAAAAAACAAAAGTGATCTTCATGCATGGCTAAGAAATAATTTTATCTGCCCCTATTGATCCGCTAGTCGATAGAGATTGCAAAGAGAGCAAGGACTTTAAACCCTGACGATGGCTACCAGCTTTCCCTCTCTTGGAAATGCCTCTTAGCCAGACAATCAGATGCAGCAAACTCTGCCGTGGCCAACTTTGACTCTTTGATGAAAAGATGATTAAATGAGAGCTCGCAGCTCCACAATATGTAAACAGCAACAATTTCTCAGCCAGATCACTTCACCCCTAAAGACACTCTACAATGCAGGTGAAACATTGGGTCTAAAATGCTCGAGAGACAGTCAAAGTGGAAAACTTCACCAGTACCCATGGTCTTATTATTGCTACCACCTATTTACCGTACCATACCTGTATACCCTGGGTGGCAAGAGTCTCGAATGAGGAGGTGTTTAAGAGGATAAGGGAAAGACGGTGTCTATTCCAAATGTTAAATAAGAGAAGGAACACCTGGATTGGCCATATTCTCCGACACGAAAGCTTGGTTGAGACCATACTAGAAGGTACAGTAGAGGGATAAAACCAGAGGGGCAGACCTAGACTGGACTATATGGGACAGTTGATGAAGGAACTAGGTTGCAAATCGTACAGTAAAGTGAAAAGATTGGCCCAAGATCGGATAATGTGGAAGACTTTTGCAGATCAATCCTAGGATTGTAACCAGAGAAAATTTACCGTGAAACCCCTCATTTACATTTTGGAGGGAGACAATGGAAAAAATGTGTAAATCACTGGAAAATGTAAATCAAGAAATATCTCAATTTGCAGGAAATCCTAATCCGGTGTTGTTTAAATTTATTTAATTTTAATAAATTATTCCTTAGTCTAGTGTAGTGTCTTAATCAGTTGGCTGGGAAAAACACTAATTTTAGTTCCCCTGATTTCATGTTAACCAGGTGTGAAGGGCACTGATCCAATAGTGAAATAATTTTTCTATTTTAAACCCTCAATATTTGCATCAAGGGCATGCATTTGCCCTTCAATAATACTTGGTGTTATCAATGCCTTTGTGTTGGCAGGTTAGATCCTAATGTTTTTAAAACCTGGAGCTTCCTGAGAACTAAGGGCTTCTGCCTGTCACTGCCATCTGCATTAGCTCCGAATACAACGGTAAGGCAAGCTTCTCTGTGTTTGCATCAATGGCAAGGATTACCTTTAAAGAGTAGGATCTTGTGTGGCCGTGCATTAAAAAAAAGACCTGTCTTGTCCCCATAAAAAATGTTTTCGAGAGGTTAGTCATCATTATAATAATGCAGAGTTGGGCTCTTCCAGTGAGAAACTGTCAGGATCTAAACTTTCAGATTCACCACAGTTGGTTTCAAAGACATTGTGGTACCAAATTTTGAAATGGTCTACCCAGCCATTTGATGCTTTGAAGTCATCAATGGATCCTAGTCTTTCTGCTTCATGTAAGAACTTTTCTTTTAACCAAACTCCTCTAATTGGTATACCTGCTGCTCTGAAAAAATGAACCTACATCTTCTTTATTTCTTCATGTTCATTGTACTGGTAGTATTTAATGTACCCTTATAATCCCCTCCATAACATAGGTCTGCATTCCGTCCACAATTTTGTAAACTTTCTTGGGATTGAACTGCTGTGTTCGATGTTGGAATTGATGTATCAAGTTCTTAAGCCGGAGACACTAAAAGCCTGTATAGCAGTCAACCCTTACTTAAATGTTGATTTTTTTCTTCCAATATTAATGATTTCCTCAAGAGCCTGTTTACCATTTTAAATGTTTCCTCAAAATTGCTTTTTGTAATGACTTACAAGAAATGAAAAATAAAGATCACTATGAGTATGATTAAGTGAGTTCATAGCAATTCTAGCCATTTTCCCATTATGACTACAAAGTTAGTTGTGGGTTTGGCCAAATAGCACCTAATTAAATGACTTAAAGATCTGAATTTGTTGGCTTCAAATAGTTGCCACCCTCCACAATTACATCAATAATCACTCCAGGAAATCCCCAAAGGCCTGGTTGTTAGCACTTAATATCGAAAAGAAAAGCTTTCACTTGGTGGAAGGACATCATAATGATCAAGGTAAAGTTTGTGGCTTGAAGATGGCTTGGCAGCCGAAACCGTTTGGTTACTTTTAAATAAATTGTGGAAGTGACAAAATGTATTTTGATCATTATTGTTGGCTCTTGCCGACTCTTATTACCATGCTAATTAAATATGGTTTTAAATCTATGAAACCAACTACAGTAGAACCCGGATAAGAAGTTCCCACATTAGAAGTTTTCCCATCTAAGAAGTTTAATTTTTCAAGTCCCAAAATAAACCTCGTAAGCTGTGTACTAATTTTTCCCAGGTAAGAAGTTCCCGCTTATTAAGTTTTCCCTGCTAAGAGGTCTCAACCAATGATACCCCGATAACAAGTTTGTACAAAATTCTACCCGAGTACAAAGTTTTATAGGATTTTAATACGAATTTTGACTTTGAATTTTGACGAAGTTTGATTTTTTTCGAAATTGTCAACGTTAAGTTTTGACTAAACTTGATTGTTAGCAAGTAGCCAACATTTCTTGGTGAGATGATTTGATCTTGCGGAATGTGCGACTAACGTACTATTTTGCATCCCAAAAAATCTAATGATTATTCTGCTTCCATAATCAATTGGCAGCTAGTGGCCGTAATTTCTCAGTGAGTGAGATCATTTGATCCTGTGTAAAGCACAAATAGCCTACTGCCATACATCCCAAGATACATCGGTGTTTGTATTATTCCATTAGGCGTACTTCTGCTGGCTAAGGGGCGGTGAAACAAGTTAAAATATTAGAGATTTTGAAGATTAATTCTTGAAGAAAAAGTCTTTTTAGAGACAATGCCCACCAAAAGAGGATTAAAGTGACTTGCTCCGAGTCAATAGTGTCCTTCTCTCTCGAATTTTCACAGCTTATTCCTCTGAATATGAAACCTAATTATTTATGACATTCTACGCCCATAATATTCAGAATTTTCAGAGCCTCATCAGAAGCACAACTACTCGCCACGGAAATCTCCAGTTCGCACCAGGCACTTTTCATTCTTCTACTGTCAGCTGATGTCGGGCGCATTCTATTCAGCTCGCACCGACCAGTGGACATTAGCACAGATGAGTGTAAATGAATAGCACACAACTGCAAAAAATGGAAATGCCATGATTTTAATTTGCCTGATTAAAAGCTTCGATATGACAACTAAATTCGATTTGCTACGTATTTCCAATCCAAACTTATTTTGTTGAAGCGATTGAATTAAACGATTTCATTACACTTCGCACTTATTTTCAGTTCAATACTTTTTCCTTTTTGTTACAATTGGAGATACTGAGAAAATTCTTGTACAGTCTCTCATACAGTCATCAGATTCCTCTCCTAAACCACACAATAATCTCTCCCTTATATTATATACATAGTAACCCGTATGTGTGTTTTATTCCATTTAAACGATATAACGTCAAACTTGGCACGAAATTGTTGCTATATTAAACGTATTTAGAAGTGTGCTGCCATCTGCACTAACAAAAGTGAATGGGACACGATGTGCACTAATCTGCCAAGCGCAAGCACACACTGTGAGTGGAAAGCTTTCATATAACAACAATCCTGATTATTAGTTGCAATCCAAACTTAATCAAACACGCAATATCTGCTGACAGCGGAATCATTGGACTTAGTACAATTTTGGGCTTGAGGTGAGTTGCGTCATATGCTTAAAACGATTATGTATTGACCCAAAATTTTCTGTTCCGATTGCAGTGAATAGTTGAAGAGAGGCTTAGCGCCCATTTGAATGAAAAAGGTCTACAATTGACAACATGAGTCAAAAAGCGATAAAAAGAAAAGCCTTGTCTCTGCAAGAAAAATTGAAAGTAATTAGAGAAGTGGAATTCAATCCTACCAGGACCAGAGTAGAACTGGCAAAACAGCTCAACATGCCTATAACGACACTTAATGGCATAATGTCAAAATGTCACAAAAGACAACTAAAATCTCGATTAGGCGAGACGTCCTGTAAAGCTAAGTGGAAACGGTAGGACAAGTGTGAAGAAGTGGAGAGAAAGCTATTAGTATGGCTTAAGCAAACTTCCTCTTTGAATATCCCGGTGAATGGTACCGTGCTGAAGGAGAAGGCAGTTGAAATTGCAGATAGACTAATAATAATAATAATTTTATTGTTAAATGGTGTGTTAAATGTTAGATAGTTATATCTGAGGCTGCGTGCTATGCGCTGCCTCAGATTTAACCATCACACACTGAACAAGAACATGCTGCTTACCAGTAAGCAGTACATAGAGTTTGGATGCTCACCACGGCCCGGAAAAAGCTCCTGAAGAGGAGTAAGGCCATGAGAGAGAACTCAACCTTCCTCCTTCACCCGTCCCGTCTCTTTCGACCAGCTCAGTCTATCGTCGAATCTCCGCCACCCGTCCAAGAGGTAGAACGTTTCTGGAAGGATTTCTATGAAACGTGGAAGCCATTCAATGGAGACACTCCGGCCATAGACCTCTTTAACAAGATTTGCAACTGACACCTACTTGAAGTGGATGGACCTCTTTCTGTCACAGAGAGTGACGTGAAGAAGGCCTTCTCTGGCAAGAAGAATTTCTCGGCTCCAGGAATGGATGCCGTGAATAACTTCTGGTGGAAGAAGTTCACTTCCACCCACTGACACCTCGCCAGAATCTTCACATCCTTTCTCTCGAGTGGAGAAGAAATTCCACCATGGTTGACTGAGGGACGCATGGTTCTAGTACCTAAGAAGGGAGACTTGTCCAATCCTAAGAACTACCACCCTATAACCTGCCTCAACACTGTATACAATGCAAAATAAATCACGAAAGCGAGACCGACGGCTACTCGTCTCAGTTGTTTGGGTAACCAAACTAATACGAGCACTTCGGGGAGGTAGAGCCCAATTGAGGTCCTTTTGACCTCAATCCGCCTCATTGGTGTCGGCCTCGAAGGGGCTGTGGCTCGCTTACTTTCCCTTCCCATCCCTGTCCCTTCTCCCACTACCTTCCACGCTCGGATATTAGTGAAAGCTTCCTGCCGAGCCTGAGGTAGTTTCCCCGCGGGTGTGGATACCCAAAACTGCTGTATACAAGGGGATGGGTTGACGAGGACTACTGAGAGAAGGGCTGTACCCACGCTTTGACCAGGATTGTTCCGAATTGACCCTTCAGGGTGGTCCCTGACTCGAGGACTTACTCCGGCAGACTGCACGGTGTCAATGCGGAAAGGGAGCCAGGGAGATACCTAATCCCAATTTTTTTGGACAACGGGCTCTTCCGGTTCTCAACAATGTGCGGTAGGTTTTTCGCGAAAGCAAAACCGACGGCTACTCGTCTCAGTTGTTTGGGTAACCAAACTAATACGAGCACTTTCGGGGGGCGGGGGCCCAATTGAGGTCCTTTTGACCTCAATCCGCCTCATTGGTGTCGGTCTCGAAGGGGCTCTTGGTTTCGCTAAACTTCCCTTCCCATCCCTTTCTTCCCACCTCTTCCTTCCCTTGGAGATAAGCGAAAGCTTCCAGTTCGAGGGGGAGGTTGTAATCCTGTGGCGAGAGCCGGAATGCCTGTATACAAGACGTTCACCTCCATCTTGAGCGACCTTATCCTCCCAGGTCCAGCTGGTTTGGGAGGAGGTGTACAAGTAGAGGGGTTCAAAGCGTGGAATTGTGGGGTGTAAGGACAACCTGCTCATTGATAGATGCATATGCCAGGATGCCATCCAGCATAAGCACAACCTATCAATGGCCTGGGTGGAAGGCATTTGACACCACCTCACATGAGCTCATTGTAGCCATGTTGAAGTTGATGAAAGTCCACCCAGAGGTAGTGTCCTGCATCCAATGCCTGATACCACTCTGGAGAACACGCTTTGTCCTGACCGCAGGCAAGCAGTCGGTCTCGACAGAGTTGGTATCATACCACCGTTTGGCATTTTCCAAGGCGATAGCTTGAGCCCCTTGCCGTTCTGCAATTCCCTCCTACCTCTCTCGCTAAGGCTGCAACAAGGGAAAGGATACATGTGCGGTGTGCCAGGTGACAGGAAGCATAAGGTCACACATTTATTTTATATGGATGACCTGAAGCTCTACGCTTCCAACGCAAAAGACCTTTGCGTGGCCCTGGACACCGTAGTGGAGTACAGTGAGGCTATAGGGATGGAGTTCGGATTGGACAAGTGTGCATCCATCCACCAGGCGAGAGGAAGATTCTCGGAGAAAAAGGAAGACATGCACCTCGTTGATGGGACTTTGAGCCACCTTCTCTCCAACTGTAGCTATTACGCCAAGTCAGCATACGTTGCTAGGCACAATGCCACCCTGCGTGTGTTATATTTTCATCTGCGAGACCATTTTGGCATCGACAATACTCCTGTGCTGCCGTATGCCCCTGAAGATATTGAGTCCGTCGTGGAGAACGATAAATGCACCATCTGGTGGAATTACTCAATTTCTACCACCAGGCAGTTGGAGGAGACCAAGCCTGATATCGTTCTCCTAGACCACCTCTCACGCTCCATGTTCGTGATACAGTTTTCGGCCCCGGCTGAAATGAACATGGATGCAAAGGAGGCGGAGAATATCAAGACCTGCTTTTTGAGCTTCGGCAAATGTACCCAGGACACACTGTTAAACTGGTAGTCCTTATCATAGGTGTGCTCGGTGGAGTTAAGGGCTCGCTGCTGGAGAGCATCCAGTGCATTCCGTCCTGCATTGCACAGGCGGAGTCACTTGCAGCTCGCATGCAGAAGGCCGTCTTACTTGGGTCCCTCCATCTACTCTGCACGCATGACCCAACTGCAGCGTAGCCACATATCCGATGGGCGTCGGACGTGACTCTGATCACTGCCCCACCCCTCTCGAGTCCTCGGCCATTATGACAGCAATGAAGCCCGATGCTTGCCGAGGACTCAGAGGGGAATGTTTTTAAGGTAACTTTCAAATAATTATTTTATTAGCCCTCTAGGTTTGTGACACAAACATAAGGCAGGTCAAAAACAAAAATAAGTTTAGGAATACCCTGATAAAATGCAAAAATAGGATACACTAGGTGTGGGTTTTAATCCTTCAAATGGGTGGCTGGATATATTTATAAATAGAACTGGGTCAGCTTATAAAACTATCTGTGGAGAATCTAGGAGTGTGAATACATTAGAAGTTGAGGAATGGAAAAGAACTGTTTTACAACCTCTTCTTGAAGAATACAAACCTTGTGATGTTTTCAGTGCTGATGACCTGGGCTTATTTTATAAGCTTCTCTCTAATAAGACTTACGCATTCAAAGGTGACAGTTGCCATGGAGGAAAAATGAGTAAAGAGAGAATGACAGTTCTGGTTGGAACTAATATGGATGGGACTGAAAAACTTCCATTACTAGTTATTGGAAAATACAGGAAGCCCAGATATTTTTAAAATGTAAAAAGTTACCTGATGATGGAATGAAACCTGGGTATCAATTCATGGTCTGATCGGGTCGACCTGGGAATCAAAATTCTTGTCTCGTGCCATAGCACCAAATAAGACCTACCCGACTCGAAAATTTTGACTTTTACTATTTTTGGTCCGATCTAATGTGGCACAAGAGTGGGTCAAGGTAATGGAATAATCAATTTAGAGGTGTCATATGTTACGTGATGTGTAAGTCAGACTATGAAAAATGGAGCCATAAAAATAGCTGTCTGATTATAAGTGTTTTGATTTCTTTATGCTTCCAGTGTTGCTGGGGATGTGCGGTTTTTTGATCTTCGAAGGAATTCATCTGTTGGCATCTATCAAACATCACAAGGCATGACTGCTATGGCAGTTCATGCAGAAGCTGACTGTTTCGCTTGGTAAATGTCGTAGTTTTACTCAGTGGCAAAGATTTTTTGAATTGCTTACTTTGAAGTTGCAGTAAAAATGTAATTGATATTTCAAATCATTTTTCTTACATATTAGTAAGTAATATTTTGTAGTTATTCTCTACCAAAGCGGTCCATTTCTTCTAAATGACAAGCTAGAAAGAAGTTGCAGATCGAAACTGAAAATATAAGTGATATAATATTTTGCACTACTATTTTAAGACTGTTAATTGTGAGTTCATTCTTTTTCAGTGGCTCTGTTAACCAATTCATCAGCATTTACAATACTAATGGCCAACTGCTAAATGTCATCAAGTACCATGAAGGATTCATGAGTCAGAGGATCAAGCCAGTTAGCTGTCTTGCATTTCACTCTCACAGAGTATGCCTTGCAGCTGGAAGTATGGATAGTGCCATTGGTGTTTACTCTTTGGACTTCAGGCGGTGATGAGACTGTCAGAGGAAATTCGCATGTGCAGAATATTGCATTTTACATCCAAGTATGGATGGTGGTTTTTTTTAAATCGCCATTAACCAGTGGTTATTAGCTCTGAAAATATCATGGATTATGACAATCCATGAAGTACATGCCCAATTTAACATAAGCTGGCCTAGGGATGTTACATGGTGAGGTCGTAAAAATCTGGATATGTTATGGATCAGATGTGTACGGTTATCATAGCTTTGGTTGTTTGAGGCGCTTTGGCTTTTAAAAGTACCTGCATAATGCTATCCAGGCTACTGCACAGGCTAATATGCTTTTGTCTATTAAGACAAATCTGAGTATCAGAGGTTTTCCAGTACTTAAAGAAATATTCCTATTCTCCTCCTCATAAGGTCCTTCTCTTCCGGAACTTAGTATAAATTGAAAGTTCAGCAATTTTGCTATTCAATTTGGAAAAAAATGTTCAATCTTTTTTGTCTATAGTTCTGCATATTTGTGAATCCTTCCATTTTTTTATAGCTGTTATTGCTTTAACTTAGGACTAGTTTCGAGGGTTTTCATCAGAACCAATTATTTGTCAAATGCTTTGAACTGCATTATATTGAGTTGTAGTTAGTTTCACAGTTTAGAAACCTTGAGCATAATTATTCCTTACCTTTGAATTTTTACAGCCTCCTCCTATGCTGCACATATTTGCAAGCACTGCTCAGCCTCAGCACCGATTTCAAAATGCCCCTGAGAATTCTTCATGAAATGACGAATGGTCTATGCTAAAAAAACTCAAATGATGTAGGCAAAATTAGGTGTAACACACAGATATCCATATTGGTGCCCATTAAATTACGACTCACAGTAATAAGGCCCGAAATATAGTGTAGCATCTTCATGCTAGCGTTAGGTAGAATGTATATTAAATGTTTTCTGTTTGCAAATGTACATACATCAAATGAATCGCAAAATAGTAATTTTATAATGACAATAGAGGCGATCAGCCTAGAAGCTTTCTTTTGAGAGGCGGTTGTATGCAGAAACTGATGTGTCAGTTTTGAGGAAAATGGTTTCATTAAAATAAATTGCACATTGCCGAGAATGCCCTGCATTTGTGATGTGATAAGTGATAACCAAGTGTTTGTACAAAAAGCTTGAAAGTGGTGTGAATGAGCGTTTTTGATTTATTTTGCCATCCCAAAGATGACGTCACGAAATGTGAATTACGGACACTTGATGGTGTAATAATTTGTGTTCTTGCGTTTAAACTCAGGAGGCTGTCTAAGTAATCCAAATTTTGAATGAAATTTGTTGTTTACCAAAACAATGTACAAATACAGCAGTGTTACTGAGTTGTCTTACTTTTATTATTCAGTGAGAAACATGATACCAAGTTCGATAACTGAGGCTATTTAAATGAAACAAATTCCTTTGCTGCAATACGGCTAACAACAGAATCGAGCAGTGATGAAACTCTGAGTTCTTCTTCTTTTACACCATACACTTTCTTGATTAATGGAAGGTCTTGCACAGATTTCAATTCGTCGACTGGAATCATTTCTCCGACCACTGCCGGTAAGATGTCATCAATTGTCATTTCGTTTCCTTTCCGAATCACCACAACTAACACATTTTCATCGTCGTCCGATATGCCAAATTTACTAAGTGACTGAGAAATATTCTTAGAACTAGACAAGTTATATATGATTTCAGTGAACACACTCCTAGTTGTCATCCTTTTATCTTTTTCACTGTGTAACGCTTTACACGCAGCTACAGCAATTTGAAATGGATCCAGTATTAAGGATGGCTTGACAAGACAACATTTCAGTTGACCGGCCACTACCATTTTTCTAAGTTCCTTGGTATTTTGAACACGACGAAAAAGAGCAAGCTGTGCCGTGGCATTGCACGCACTGTCCAGTTCAATATCGTGGATAGTCATCACACCAGAACAGTTTCTTTAATTTCACAATAAGTGTAAAAATTAATGCTATCCCACAGACGAAAATCTTCACCACTCATTACGATCACCGACAAATCCGATTGCAGCACTTTCGTATTTCTTTTGTTTTCTGGAAGGGATGATCAGGGAAAGGGTTCATGATATCCGGGGAATTATTCGACTGCCACCTATCCTTGTACACGGTACTACGACGACTTTTGGCGGTTGTTCAGATTCAAATTTCCGTGAGAATCGTTCTTCGAGGGGGAGTGGGGGTCATCGCTTTTGTGTCATACAAGTGAGATGTGCCATATAGTTATTTTAAAATCTTTATCCCCACCAGCATACAAACGTTCGAACCAACGTGGTTTGACACACGTTACAATTTCCAACCATGCGAACGTTTTTTTCTCGTTTTGAAGATACGGTTGGGATGTAACCTTCGACTAACGTTAAAATAAACGTGAATTTTACGAAACCCACGCGCCTACTCTAAACCACCTGATTTTTCAATTTTACATTGAAATTGTCTAAATGAAGGTCGACAAGATCACATCATGATATGTACTAAGTCAATCAGCGAGTGAGAACTATTCCACACTTTTTATCACTGACCGTGATATTACAACACCGGAATGTGGAGTTGACCAAATAGAAGTTAACCAGAAAAAGTTCGTTTGAATTTGAAAGTAGAACTTGTGTTTCAGGTTGGAGTTAACCTGGTGTTGACGTGTCGGTATTTATCGAGGATACTTTTGAAGAAACGACCTTTCGACCATCTTTATATTATTTATGACAAGGATGGTCCAAACCATGGTATAGTAGCGTAAATGCATATTAACCTAGCTGGGAAATCCACCACCACTGCTACTTTTCAGCTACTCAACCATATCCACAAGGCCCTTGACAGTAGAAATGCTACACTAGGGATCTTCTATGATCTTAGTAAGGCCTTGATAGTATCAATCATAAGATACTAATCTCCAAAATTTCAAGGCTAGGGATTAAGGGCAATGCCCTGCTTTGGATAAAATCTTTCCTCTCCAGTCGGCAGCAGCAAGTAAAATATTGCCACCAATCAGACACTGGCTCTAACATTACTCTATCCAAGCCACTTCAAGTTTGCCAAGGTGTCCCCCAAGGCTCGATACTCGGACCTCTGCTCTTTATAATTTTTATAAATGACCTTCCATGTTCAATTTCAGTTGGTAAGGTACTTCTCTATGCTGATAATACTTCCTGTCTTCTACAGTAAAAAAATCCAGCTGAACTTGGGGATATTTCCCGAACCTTCATCTCAGATATGACCTATTAGGTCTCAGGACACTTATTAAAGTAAATACATTTTCGAACAATAAAGATAAAAACTTCCCTTGTACTCGAAGAAATTCAGACGAAATATCATTCGTTTTTAAAATATGACCATTTGAAATAGTAGAACTTCACTTCGTGCGAAAACGTAATTCGCACCGCCGCCATCTTGAATGACGTCAGCTAATACATTCGTGAGAGTTGTCCGTATGATTTTATGCGAGAGTGAGCAGTTTTTGCGAATAGTTTACTACCATATACGTAGAAATGCAGTGCGGGATATTCGATAAATCATAAGAAAACAAAATTATTAATGAGATTCTCTAGGACAAACAAAGCAAGGCTTATGATTAAAGCTTCATGGATGGGATGAAGAAGGGTAGGTTGTATGCTGAGGCAAAAAAGGATGTACTGGAGGGGGATGGGCCACTCAAATGTGTAGAGGACCGAGAGGAGATTCTCTGACATTCAGAAAAACCTACCCTAACCATTAGAAAACTAAAAAAATTTAAAGCCATTGATAGATACTTAGGAGGAGATAACAACAAGTTCAGATTAATTTACACTTTTATTGCCACTTCATGAAGCAACCAAATAACATATATCTAACAAAATGTGCATGGTTGAAAATCAAATTCCACTGTACAAAATTTTATAAATATAATCTGACCAAAATTGGGTACATTTACTTATTATTACAATGGTGAAATTTCTGTCATAACATGTTTCAATAATTTCAACCTCTTTGTCTACTTCAAAAGAAGGACTGGCCAGGCACAGATTTCACATTTCAATTTGTAGTTGTGTATAAACTTTACCTTTAATCACATTATTGTGACCTACATACCTATCCCTGCTAGATACTTTGGAAGGACATTTCACTTCAAAAATAGCATCTTCTGAAATGCCATCAGGAGAGCACCCACCCTCAGGTACATCTTTGTTTAGAATAAAACCACAGCTTTTTATGTTACATTTCAATTTTCTAGCCACCACAGAGAGGACTTCTTCCTCAAGATTAAGCCCCCTCTCCATCTGACGTGTAACAGCGTGCCTGGCACCCAAAATCCTCTCCACCAAAGACCCTTCCTCGGTTTTACAGTGGGCACACTTGTGCATTACTGCCAGACCGTCTACCATACCTTACGTGGTACCATGAGGGAGAATTAGACTGGTCTACAGTGCAGGTTGCAACATCCTGCTGGGAGACATCAGAAAATTTTTCTCGACAAAAGAGTAGGAAATCATCAGCTGATCCTCCACCAAAATTTTTGAAGTCCCTAATGAGCAGGTGCATCGACAGTAGCTTAGGGAGGGTCTGTGGTAAGTAGTGTTGCAACAACTGTGATTTCACTCCATTTTCTTTGGCTGCTTCCAGTACCTCAGCAAAGAAAGAGTCCCCGGAATCATTCTTTGATGCCCCATACTCTTTCTTCTTAGAACTGCGAGCTAAATCAGCAGCAGTCCTTACCACTGCCCCAACAGTTGCAAGTTTGGGCTTCTTCCAGTAGTGCGCCACTGAAGTGCAAGGCTTCTCCTCACTCCGCCTGTGCAACCATGTCATAAGAGCATGAGAATGTTTGCATCCACCTGTAGAAAAAATGAAAAAATATGAATTGTCTGGAACAGCCAAGATATAGAAAAATATTAGGTTTTTATGCACTACAGGTAAATAAGTCTATAAATGTTTTCAACTCAAAACCATTTCCGTAACCCTCTTTTTAGTCAAGGCAAGGCTTGATGCAATGTAAGCAGCGGGATTAAATTTTTGTGATGGTAAACAAGTATCGATCGATGAGTGAAGCTATAATTAAGTCAAAAAGTCTTACCCAAACTAGCAGTGCAATCCTTGCAGGAAAGGCTTATAACTTCGCTTTTTCCGCTCTCTTCCAAAAGCCGAGCTTCCACAACATACGCCTTCGATCGAATCCTGTGTTCAGGGCACACACGAGCACGGACGATGCATTCATTTTTATCGCGCTTGACTTGCACGAAACCGATAGCGTCATCGCCGTATTCTTCTCGTCCAACCCTAATGGGAAAATAAAATGATTAAGTGCCGCAAAATTCAACAGATCGACGATAAAGAGAACAATTTTGCAATTGCAACCATATTCTTACCCAGCCATCTTCACTCCCCGAGTTTCGGCTTGTATATATAGTCACTGTTGTTGCTAATGTACGTAAACATGGAAGAAGTACACATTTTAGGCAAGTTTCTTGCGTCTGCTTTATCGAACCCGGGCTCCATGATGTTCACAGAAATGAGGAAAACTAACTAGAAAGACTTCAAAGATTCGACGCAAAATTCGCCACGATGCTGTAGTAATTCTTTTCAACTACAATGTGCTCTGCGTGCTGTGACTCACTAAATCTCCCGCATGAGTAGATAGGAAAAGAAGAAAGCTGGGACAGCCACCAGAGTGCGCCACGCCGCCATCTTGGATTTAGACAAAAGACGAACGAAATACTGTTGGCGGTCGATTCGAATGATGTTGTGGCGCGGTGCCGAGGGGAGTCCCCTCCCTCCCCTGCCCTCTCTCACCCCTCCCCACCCTCCCCCTCCCCTCTCCCGCCCCTCAAGTGCCCCTACGCTGCAGCCGCAGCCGCCGCCTCCGCCCCGCCTAAGCTCCTGTGGATATTTTAGGCAGCCTTTAAAAAGGCTGTATATATCGGTTAAGCTTTATTTATCGATTTATTTTCGGTATCGATTTATTTTCGGTATCGATTATTGGTATTGGCTATTGATCAGGTATTAGTATCGATAATTGGTATTGGTTATTGATCAGTTATTAGTATCGCTTATTGGTATTGGTTATTGATCAGTTATTAGTATCGGTTATTGAGGCATACACTCCCGACAAAGTAAGGTTGTTTCCCATTTTTTCAAATTATTTTTTGTGGGCTAAAATTTGAATTTACTGCAAAATTAAAAGCAACTTAAATAGTTTTTTTACTATCGTTATGAAACAAATTTATAAACATGATGCTTTTTACATAAAAATACACTATTGTTTATAATAATTCCCATATTTTACTGTTTTTCGTGATGATACAACATGCAAATGCATCTCTGGGTCAAAATGACCCGCATGGGCGTTCAGGGTAAATTCTAAAAAATCTAATTTATGGATTATTCCAGGAAGGTGAATCATTTTGGACGAAAATTTGTGTTTAAATAAATAAAAGTCACGGGAGGAAATCTCTCTCTCAATCAAAATTAAATTGAAAAATGAATTTAAAATAAAGTTTGGGCCAAAATGATCCGCCTGGGCGTTGTAGTGTTAATATTCGTACGCGTATAAGCGTACATTTATAGCAGATTTTAAGGTAAAGTTACGATGAAAGAGGAAAATAACTGGGAACAACAACACAAACATCACAGTGTTCTGCTGTTTCTAAATACTTTCCATTCAACTTTTACTAAATGTTTAAATATTTATGTATTTTCTCTATTTTATGCTTTGTAAACGTCAAAAAAATCCAGTAGTGCTCTGTGACCAAGGTGAAATATAATATTGATTATAGTTTTTTTTCTAACTTTGGCTTTTGGAATACACCGCGTCATCTTGAGTGGGTGAACTAACTTGGTTGCGTCTTATCTAAGTCATCTACATGCCGCCACAACAACTATTAAGTATTACTTGATAATTGTTGCTGCGGCATGTAGATGACTCTGCGTCTTATAGGCAAGAGACGCCATCTATTTTCAATAATATACAACTCTAATTTATCAAGCGTACGGGTCCTCGGATGAAAATGGGGGAGATAGTTGCTTCTTTGCTCTGGTTAGACCACACCTCCAGGACATCGTGAGCATTTGGGACACCGGACAGGAAGACTTTACGCAAAAGGACAAGGTAATACACAGGAAAGCTGCGCGCTTCGTTGAAAACTGCTGCGTGGGAACGCATAGTGTTTTTCAGCTTTTGGTGGGATTAAGGTGGGAGTCGCTAGAGACTCGGAGGCTACACGCTAGGCTTAGTTTTGTGAGAAATTTTCAGAACAGGTGTGCTTCATTGTGACGCAGTGAATATCATTTTGACGCCACGCTACTTTTCTAGGTCCGACAGAAGCGATAAAATACCAGGGATACATTCCCTAACAGATAGGCACGAAAGTTCGTTCTTTCCTCACACAATAAGTGACCATAAAAACGCCACTCAAAAGCCCCCCATAGCACACAGCGCAATTTCACTTCCCGAAACCTTATCCTTTTCACGGCTGCACAGTGGTCCCAGTACATGGAAAAATGGAACATGGTAAGAAAAATAAAGTATTCAGGTAAATCTTTAGTGCAGTGCCCATGCGGAAGTCCCACTTCCTGCGGAAGAATTCGCGGAGTGAACGGTTGCCAGGGAACTATCATCCTTTTCTTAACGATAAAGAGTCTTGTGGACATACTTCTGGCATTCACGGTTTCCATAGCACGAGGGTATATGAGTAGATGGCAGATACCGCTTCAGCTTTTCCGCATTGTAGGATTGGCCACTGTAGCATTAGTAGCCACGTCACTTTCGGAAAAGGTCAGTCACATATGTCACGATGGGGAACATGCATTAATGCAACAAAATTGCGAAACCAATGCACATGCTGACTCAGGAACGATTGGGAACAATTTTATTCATTGTGTTTAACGCATATGATGAAAAATATCCCATTAGAACAGTTTGAAACTCTTCACAGATTCGTGTTTGGAAATCATTTTTAGTTTTCTGGCTCAATTTACATTCACTGTTTTTTTTAATTGGTGGAAAAAAACATCGATGTGGATATTAAATCCTATTCGAAACATCCCAGAAATCACCAATATAAGATTTAATATACCTACTAATATCTTTTTTAACTGTCAGTTACTTATCATTAAGTTCCTGGAATTCCATCATCCAAAAGTACGAAGTTCTCTTAGTTTCTAGTAATTTGCAACATTTTTCCTATTAAATTAAATTCATATTAACCATGTTAAGTATTTCCAGGCTCGTGCAGGGATATGGATGATGAATGCAGTTCGCCTGGATGATCTGGATGAGAAAAGTACCACCCAGGTATAATAGATTATATATACGCAATTATAACGTTAATCTTACCGATCTGGATAACGATGAAGTTTGATTTTAGATTGCGTCTAAATTACTTGAGCTGCAGGCTACGATGTATCCTCTTTCAATTGTCGTATTTGAAATACACCCTGCCAATTGAAATGCAAAAAATGATTTATCAGGGTTTGGCTGAAGCTATAATGCGATATGGTATTACAATTTGGGGCAAAACAAACAAAAGCTTATTGAACAATATATTAAAAATCCACAATAGGATAATGGTACGTTTGGGTCTATCTGAAACCAATGTGTCAAACATTTATAAAAACTAGACTTATTACCGATTACGGAACTTTTTCAGTACATTACAATATGTGAAAACTTTTTCAGCCAAAGGTTCCAAACTAATAGGATCATAGGACATGATATAGGACTCCGTCGTGTTGAAAAATACAATGTACCCAAATACTACAACCTTCATGGATAAAGAACACTAGCATACATAGTTCCTAAGCTACTAAACCATTTACCGCAATCGATACAAATAATTGAAAAAATATCAGAATTAAAAGAAAAGGTTAAACATTGGCTCTCTCTCTCTCTATATATATTTATTTATTTATTTTTTTCATGTTTAAGAAAATAATGTTCAATATTGTAAAATATCCAAAATGTTGTAAAATTTTTACCATTGAATAAGCGAACAGAGTATCCGATCACTCAATAAGATATATATTGGCACCTGCTGACAAGCCTACGGCTTAGCAGGACCAAAAATTATAATTCAAAATTACTTTTAACATACATGCCATTTAACATCATAAAGTGTACTTTCCCCTTTTTTATGTTTCAAGTTAATTTTTACCCTTTGTTCTTGTCTGTCAGTTTAAGGTATACTTTTTTCCTTGTAATGAACTACTGTAAAGTTATATTGTAATGTATTGTATTATTATATTATTATATTTAAAAAATTGCCTCAATAGTGACTGGCTTAAAACCTAATCTTTTAATTGAAGTAATACTAACGAAAGTTAAAGCTTGTTAGACATCTAATGCTTATGAAAGAGTATCACCTAATGCCTATGAGATTAATATGTAGAAAAATACTTAGTAATAATATTCATCCTTGTTTCTAATAATGCAATTACGATATTTATGATTTTACAGCTAAAGCAACTCATCACCCAACTCACTGCATCTCCAGTGGAAGTAACAGCGGCGGGATATTTCTCTCTGACTAAAGGATTTTTAATTTCAGTGAGTCAAAAATTATTGTTAATTCTCTGACTTTTTCTCGAGAAAAAGAAAATATTTCCTGTAATATCACGAGGAAAGTCAAATTTATTTATAAAAATGAATGGTACCAGTGGCGATATATTTTTCTCTGGTATATTTATTGTGTCAAATTTTTAAAATTGAATCGTGCATGCTTATCATTTTTTCATTTTCGGCGTTAACTTTGATATCGAAAAAACCATTTTTGTGTTTTATTTACCATATTTGTTGAATTTCTTTTTTATATTTCAGATAATGAGTGTTATTGCAACCTATGTGGTAATTATTATCCAATTTAAACTAAGCGAGGCATAAAGTTTGATTATATTGTAAAAAGATGTGACAAGCCCATGAAAATGCTTGCTAGCAAACGTCTCTTGAGAAAAAAATAGTCCACATATTATTTTGGATCGGGTATGAAACTCAATTTATCACATTAAATGCATGAAATACAGTGGTAAAGAGAGCTGAATCAAAGAGTAACGGATTTTATAATCCCTTTTCTCTTTACTTTTTTCCAATAGGTTGTTAATCAAAGGAAATTAATCTCCACGAAACTATTCATGTACCTACAAGTTGAGCATGAGATATGGACTGGAAACATCTGGAACAAGCAATCAGTTCTTTCAACATACAATGAAGAAGAAGAATTAAAATTTAAGCTAAAATACCTTTTGTAATGATATTTTTTTTATGACTGAATTAGGAAATTTATTTGTTGTATTACATTACATCTCTTGTATCGTATTATACCTACAGAGGACTCCGAGTGTGAAAATGAACGTTGTAACTGCATTAATAATAGCATAAGTTTTCAATCATACCCACTTAGTTACAATCTCTACGTTTACCAATCGAAATCAGATCAATTTAGACGGTTTAGTTCGGTATGATATATGCAACGGGCTAGCGAGATCGATATGAGAAGCGGGCTAATTCGGCCCGCTTACTCTATCAGTCTGAGATTTCAAATAGCTATGAACCGATTCAAATCGATATTTCAATGGATTTCGCATTGGTGTACCAGGCGATCCGAGTCGACTGGCTTAGAATGTCCAGATCGGTCCGAGATCATATCGATCTGAGTTTGATTGGTAAACGTAGTGAATGTAAACTATATCTTTGTTTAGACAGTGACTTAGTCCATGCCGGAAGTATGAACATATGGAAACTCTCTCTGAGACAATGAATTCAATTATAATATATGACAATGTAGACATTGACATTAACAAATTTTAAATGTGTTAATAAAATATCGCATAACAACACATTTGTCGAAGGAATTAGACTAACGCCGAGAGCAGCAGCGGACTTGGGAGCTTCGAGCATTGGCGCAAGAGGGCGCCACTCAGGGTAGCACACGCTCACTCCTGGAGCCGTATCTCGGGAACCACGGGTCAGAATTGAAAAATATTTTAGGTGCAGCATGTCAAATGTCCAATGAGTCGTTTGCTACCAGAGAAAATAAGTCAAAACATAGCAGCGCCTTCTTACGGCCATTAATGTCCGAAAAATAGCCAAAAGTGCCAAAATTTCACAACTTTGATTGCGATGCGGCACGTCTTCCCGTTATCCAATATCGATAATATTTTACAGGACATGTTTTTACACCAATTGGCACAAAATGAGTGGGTGTCCCGAAATAAATTCGAAAAATCGAAAAATAAGGACCACCCTAGTGTCCATGCCATAGTTGATCCAGAAATCATCGAACTTTATGCTATAAATCTTAAGGGTCACTTCTACATCTACATATTACCCCGCAAGACACCTCAAGGCTTTTTATATCTAAGTTATCACTGACATGCGCTACAATATACATGTAACGTTCACCATATAACACTACACAATATCTATGCTACTAATTGTACAAAAGCTATTGAGTTAATGCATAATGCAACTACGCAAACGAAGTACAAGAGTTATGTAGGGATCATGCCAAAAGTGATGTTAGTACTGCGTGGCAGATTAAAAAACAACCATTAATCAACTAATCAGATACTCTACCTTTCGACTAACCTTCTTCAAAGTCTCATTTGCTTCCATTATGGTCTCTTATCGATCGTGGGAGGGACAACAACCTGTCTGTTCTGGAGTCTATTTTTCTAATTTAATTCTTATGATCTCATCTACCGCATTATGATGGAGTTCGTAAGGCATTGGTAACTTCGTCAGAAAATACCTCGTCAGAAAATACTTCGTCACTTTGACTGTATTCACACTAATCGATCAACCCCTTTCTCCCAATCAATTCACTCTCATCTTATATCACTCTTCAATGAATAGCGATGTACTTAGCCAATAGAAACAAAACTCGCGCACACCAATCCATAAATTGATCATTTGCTTCGCATCCGGCGAACTCGTTGCTTATCCTAAATCGAGAGTTCTTATCAAAAACGCTTCTTGATTCCTTCATACCCATCACCCATAAGTGTGGCATGCTGGCACACCAGTACCATAAAGTTTCGCCGAGCGAAGGAGCACAAAACTATGGATTTCCATCTCGGATCCACAGACAAGCAACAATCTGAGAATATTCTCAAAACAAAAGCTTGCATTTTGTCGCACACTGTGGTTTTTGTTTTTCCTGTTATTTTTAACTAATTAATTGTTCGTTGAATCCAATTGAAGATCTGAGTTGCTGTTTTTGGCGGTTTTATAAATACTACAAAATATATAATCGTTCGTTCATTCACTCAGACCGCTCAGCGGCAAATACACACATAAATGTTTATACAGAAAGGTAGAAAGAAAGTGGATAGGAACACATAAAATTTGCGAACACAATGGTGGTTTGAAGATGTAATGATGGCCGATTCCAATCAGAAAAAATTCGACTGGACCGGGAATCGAAACACGGACCTTTGGATTTCGCGTCCAATGCTCAGACCACCAAGCTACCCAGTATACTAAGAGTCCATTGGAATCGGCTGTTTATAGGAACAAACACTCCCCAAGGCATGACGCTAATTCTGACATACCCAGGCTTTGCTGCCTTGTCATACGGCAGGGAAAGGATCACTATTGCAAACTGAAAACTTCCTAATCTTCGAGCCAATTTTATTAGAATGCATGGGAACAGCATGTTATAACCGTGCTGTCCATCAACATAAGGAAATAGCATGCTCAAAAACAAATTTCTCTCGGCAAGGAAGAATCCTACAGCATCACTATACCGCGACATACGACATAGTTTAATTGTCCAACACGAGCCGAAAATTACGGTGGGAAAACACGGCTTTTTTAATTGTACTTGATTCTCTGCCGCAATTGATATGCAGCTCATGGTCAATGCTATCTGTTGGAGTTAACTTAATTGTGTATCCTAACACAGCTAAGAAACTAAGAAACAGGAACCTGGTACCAATTTTATGCTTTTACCGAATCCACTTTTTCTTACGAGTATTCCGCTAAGGAATAAAAATCAACCCAAAATTTTAGAGTTGTGAATTAAACGAATCCCGTTCAACAATTATTCCCGTTTACAAAATTATGCAGAACGTGAAAAACTGAACTCAAGGGGCCAACACGAGGTTAAAATGGTCATTCTGAAACAAAGTTACTGTGCAGCATTAGTAAATAAATACATTGCCCATTGGTTAACTGACGCGACCAAGTTCCGATCACTGAATGATACGTCATATATAGTGCATGTATTTAGATGGCATTACGTGGCATTTTATAAGACCGTACACTGTCAATTGAAATTAAACTCTGGGCCACTTGAATAGAAAAGGGTGATCTACATCTTCATACTGCCCTGCGAGCCGCTGCATGGGCGTGTGGCGGGGGGTGTTAGGGCACCAGCCCACAGTGGTCCTCGGCCCATGTATTTCTGGGACATGAAAATATTTTCTCAGATCAAGATAAAATTTGGTGTATATAGGTTTTCGGGGTCGCTGAATACGAATATGATGCCAAAACAATTGAATTTTTCCATCAAATGTGAAAACTTGCTGATTTCATTTTTTGCGATAGTTGTGGGAATAGATTTTATTTAGTGCAAATAGGACCAAATTAACAAATGAAATTTACATAGGCAAATGTCGGCAGACACTTATGAGTTTGTTGTATACTTAGTGATGTTAGTTACACTTTCCAATAGATTTTTTAATGGCATCTCATGGAATGAGTGTACTTTTCACTAATTTTAATTATATTTCGCGGATTAAAGTTGTCTCATTTTCATGATTTTCTATGTGAAATCGCATATAATGACAACTTAACAATAAATTGTTACTTGAATATATAAACAGTACATACTTTCCGCAGACGAATCTAGTTCTATAAATTACAATCGATGTAACAGTCTTCTATGTAAGCGACTCCGAAGATAACGCGCATTTGACTTTCGATTATTAATAGAATGTATACCTTACCTGAGCGTTCTCTTATAAGAGAACGCTCAGGTAAGGTATACATTCTATTAATAATCGAAAGTCAAATGCGCGTTATCTTCGGAGTCGCTTACATAGAAGACTGTTACATCGATTGTAATTTATAGAACTAGATTCGTCTGCGGAAAGTATGTACTGTTTATATATTCAAGTAACAATTTATTGTTAAGTTGTCATTATATGCGATTTCACATAGAAAATCATGAAAATGAGACAACTTTAATCCGCGAAATATAATTAAAATTAGTGAAAAGTACACTCATTCCATGAGATGCCATTAAAAAATCTATTGGAAAGTGTAACTAACATCACTAAGTATACAACAAACTCATAAGTGTCTGCCGACATTTGCCTATGTAAATTTCATTTGTTAATTTGGTCCTATTTGCACTAAATAAAATCTATTCCCACAACTATCGCAAAAAATGAAATCAGCAAGTTTTCACATTTGATGGAAAAATTCAATTGTTTTGGCATCATATTCGTATTCAGCGACCCCGAAAACCTATATACACCAAATTTTATCTTGATCTGAGAAAATATTTTCATGTCCCAGAAATACATGGGCCGAGGACCACTGTGGGCTGGTGCCCTAACACCCCCCGCCACACGCCCATGCAGCGGCTCGCAGGGCAGTATGAAGATGTAGATCACCCTTTTCTATTCAAGTGGCCCAGAGTTTAATTTCAATTGACAGTGTACGGTCTTATAAAATGCCACGTAATGCCATCTAAATACATGCACTATATATGACGTATCATTCAGTGATCGGAACTTGGTCGCGTCAGTTAACCAATGGGCAATGTATTTATTTACTAATGCTGCACAGTAACTTTGTTTCAGAATGACCATTTTAACCTCGTGTTGGCCCCTTGAGTTCAGTTTTTCACGTTCTGCATAATTTTGTAAACGGGAATAATTGTTGAACGGGATTCGTTTAATTCACAACTCTAAAATTTTGGGTTGATTTTTATTCCTTAGCGGAATACTCGTAAGAAAAAGTGGATTCGGTAAAAGCATAAAATTGGTACCAGGTTCCTGTTTCTTAGTTTCTTAGCTGTGTTAGGATACACAATTAAGTTAACTCCAACAGATAGCATTGACCATGAGCTGCATATCAATTGCGGCAGAGAATCAAGTACAATTAAAAAAGCCGTGTTTTCCCACCGTAATTTTCGGCTCGTGTTGGACAATTAAACTATGTCGTATGTCGCGGTATAGTGATGCTGTAGGATTCTTCCTTGCCGAGAGAAATTTGTTTTTGAGCATGCTATTTCCTTATGTTGATGGACAGCACGGTTATAACATGCTGTTCCCATGCATTCTAATAAAATTGGCTCGAAGATTAGGAAGTTTTCAGTTTGCAATAGTGATCCTTTCCCTGCCGTATGACAAGGCAGCAAAGCCTGGGTATGTCAGAATTAGCGTCATGCCTTGGGGAGTGTTTGTTCCTATAAACAGCCGATTCCAATGGACTCTTAGTATACTGGGTAGCTTGGTGGTCTGAGCATTGGACGCGAAATCCAAAGGTCCGTGTTTCGATTCCCGGTCCAGTCGAATTTTTTCTGATTGGAATCGGCCATCATTACATCTTCAAACCACCATTGTGTTCGCAAATTTTATGTGTTCCTATCCACTTTCTTTCTACCTTTCTGTATAAACATTTATGTGTGTATTTGCCGCTGAGCGGTCTGAGTGAATGAACGAACGATTATATATTTTGTAGTATTTATAAAACCGCCAAAAACAGCAACTCAGATCTTCAATTGGATTCAACGAACAATTAATTAGTTAAAAATAACAGGAAAAACAAAAACCACAGTGTGCGACAAAATGCAAGCTTTTGTTTTGAGAATATTCTCAGATTGTTGCTTGTCTGTGGATCCGAGATGGAAATCCATAGTTTTGTGCTCCTTCGCTCGGCGAAACTTTATGGTACTGGTGTGCCAGCATGCCACACTTATGGGTGATGGGTATGAAGGAATCAAGAAGCGTTTTTGATAAGAACTCTCGATTTAGGATAAGCAACGAGTTCGCCGGATGCGAAGCAAATGATCAATTTATGGATTGGTGTGCGCGAGTTTTGTTTCTATTGGCTAAGTACATCGCTATTCATTGAAGAGTGATATAAGATGAGAGTGAATTGATTGGGAGAAAGGGGTTGATCGATTAGTGTGAATACAGTCAAAGTGACGAAGTATTTTCTGACGAGGTATTTTCTGACGAAGTTACCAATGCCTTACGAACTCCATCATAATGCGGTAGATGAGATCATAAGAATTAAATTAGAAAAATAGACTCCAGAACAGACAGGTTGTTGTCCCTCCCACGATCGATAAGAGACCATAATGGAAGCAAATGAGACTTTGAAGAAGGTTAGTCGAAAGGTAGAGTATCTGATTAGTTGATTAATGGTTGTTTTTTAATCTGCCACGCAGTACTAACATCACTTTTGGCATGATCCCTACATAACTCTTGTACTTCGTTTGCGTAGTTGCATTATGCATTAACTCAATAGCTTTTGTACAATTAGTAGCATAGATATTGTGTAGTGTTATATGGTGAACGTTACATGTATATTGTAGCGCATGTCAGTGATAACTTAGATATAAAAAGCCTTGAGGTGTCTTGCGGGGTAATATGTAGATGTAGAAGTGACCCTTAAGATTTATAGCATAAAGTTCGATGATTTCTGGATCAACTATGGCATGGACACTAGGGTGGTCCTTATTTTTCGATTTTTCGAATTTATTTCGGGACACCCACTCATTTTGTGCCAATTGGTGTAAAAACATGTCCTGTAAAATATTATCGATATTGGATAACGGGAAGACGTGCCGCATCGCAATCAAAGTTGTGAAATTTTGGCACTTTTGGCTATTTTTCGGACATTAATGGCCGTAAGAAGGCGCTGCTATGTTTTGACTTATTTTCTCTGGTAGCAAACGACTCATTGGACATTTGACATGCTGCACCTAAAATATTTTTCAATTCTGACCCGTGGTTCCCGAGATACGGCTCCAGGAGTGAGCGTGTGCTACCCTGAGTGGCGCCCTCTTGCGCCAATGCTCGAAGCTCCCAAGTCCGCTGCTGCTCTCGGCGTTAGTCTAATTCCTTCGACAAATGTGTTGTTATGCGATATTTTATTAACACATTTAAAATTTGTTAATGTCAATGTCTACATTGTCATATATTATAATTGAATTCATTGTCTCAGAGAGAGTTTCCATATGTTCATACTTCCGGCATGGACTAAGTCACTGTCTAAACAAAGATATAGTTTACATTCACTACGTTTACCAATCAAACTCAGATCGATATGATCTCGGACCGATCTGGACATTCTAAGCCAGTCGACTCGGATCGCCTGGTACACCAATGCGAAATCCATTGAAATATCGATTTGAATCGGTTCATAGCTATTTGAAATCTCAGACTGATAGAGTAAGCGGGCCGAATTAGCCCGCTTCTCATATCGATCTCGCTAGCCCGTTGCATATATCATACCGAACTAAACCGTCTAAATTGATCTGATTTCGATTGGTAAACGTAGAGATTGTAACTAAGTGGGTATGATTGAAAACTTATGCTATTATTAATGCAGTTACAACGTTCATTTTCACACTCGGAGTCCTCTGTAGGTATAATACGATACAAGAGATGTAATGTAATACAACAAATAAATTTCCTAATTCAGTCATAAAAAAAATATCATTACAAAAGGTATTTTAGCTTAAATTTTAATTCTTCTTCTTCATTGTATGTTGAAAGAACTGATTGCTTGTTCCAGATGTTTCCAGTCCATATCTCATGCTCAACTTGTAGGTACATGAATAGTTTCGTGGAGATTAATTTCCTTTGATTAACAACCTATTGGAAAAAAGTAAAGAGAAAAGGGATTATAAAATCCGTTACTCTTTGATTCAGCTCTCTTTACCACTGTATTTCATGCATTTAATGTGATAAATTGAGTTTCATACCCGATCCAAAATAATATGTGG